>JBBGZY010002614.1:132500-782500 GCA_037952925.1 Lithobates clamitans
CATCTTTTTCTGGATGGGTGTTTTTTTTTTTGTTTATTTACCTGTGGATTTATCAAAAACTTTTGGACTTCTTTTTTTTCAATAATTTTTTGCACATGCACTTGTGATCTATGTTTTATTGATTGATTTGCAATTGTTTGTTCACTGATTGATGTTATGTCACTTGGTGGGATCTTTTTATAACATACATAATTTTAGCGCTGCACTTTGCTGTTTACTATACTTTTGAGAGTCAGATACTGGACTTTTTAGGGTGCTGGCAGCTTTTTTCTCATAATTTATTTTTATTTCCTAAAATCCGAGCGCAGTTTTTACCCTGTTTTGGGATTTTTTATATATTCCCATAAAAAGTGTTAGCATATATTAAACCACAGCCCAAATTCCAAGAACAATTAAAAAAACAAACAAAAAAAAACATTTTCTGAATTTAAACATTTGATATGTTTTCTATTGTAAATAAAATATGGGTTAATGAGATCTGAAAATCATTGCATTCTGTTTCTATGTAAAATTATACATCGCGTACCAACTATTTTAGAATTGGGGCTATAAATCATGTCTGGTTAAACAGCTAAATTTCAGATCCAGCTCCCTAAAGTAATAAAACTAAATAAGCAGGTCTTGCTTGCTCTGCAAGGTCATTTTTGATATATTTGCCACCACTGCAAACTTTAATGAAGCCAACTACCCAAAAATACGACAAACACTTTTCCCCTATACAAATTTAGGGTGAAATAGGGTTGATGGGCGAATTTCTCCTGATCGCCCCTGTAACAGACTCTTGTAAACCCCATAGAACCGTAAACATTAAACAAAAAACATTTCATACAAATTAAATCAGGAATAGAATAAGTGATAACAGGGCTGTTAGCCACAGCAACCAAATACGTTGTGCAGGACGTCAGGGATGGGTCCTGAACAGCAGGCATATTTGCCCCACTTATTTGGGTTGTGGTCCCTTTAAGGTGGACGGTATAAAGAGAATGTAATAAACCCATGCAAGGTAAGGGGTTCCGGGGTAATCCTACTGGAATTTTACTACACTCTGGATTGTCAAGTCTTAATTAAGGACCTGGAATTTAGGAGGTTTGAAGAGTTTTGGGTAAGAACCTCCGAATCCCGATTGCAGGGACTTTGGTGCTGCATGGGCTAGCCCAGTGCTACAGATTTCAGAATAGGAAGAGGAAATAACCAGAACTTAGCTGTGCAAGAAAGCTGGAAAATCCAGTGAGCAGGATAAAGCTTGGGATTGAGCCACGTTGCGGAGATGTAAAAACCTCCTCTTTATGACCCCTGAAGCATATGGGAAAACTCAAAAGCCCCTGTGTGGAACCAGCAGGATGGCAGTCAGCCATTACCCTGTTTTTTTTTTTCTCATTGAACCAGAGCTATAGACTATTTTGTGTTCATTGCTGATGTACACTATTTTGTTTTTTTGGAAATTCCAATTAAGACTGTATCTTTTACAAGTGGCTAGGGGAGATCCTGAGCTCCCATTTGACAAAGTGTTCTGTTTACAAGCCTTAAAGTGGTTGTATACCCCTTTTTTACATTTTTATCTACAGGTAAGCCTATAATAAGGCTTACCTGTAGGTAAAATTAATATCTTCTAAATCTACACGGTCTAGGAGATATTCACCCTGCATGCAACCGCTGATGGTGGCACATGCCCAGTATGGGCTCGGCGAAGGTCCGGCGTATCGTGCCGGAACTGAGTACTCCCGCGCGCATGCGTCATCGGAGCTCCAGCCACTTACAGCGCCAGAGCCGCAAACACGGAAGAAACCCTGAGGGGAAAATTGACCGGGATGCGATGTGGAGACCTCGTTCTAAGGTAAGTATTTCATAATGAGCTAGTATGTGGCACATACTAGCTCATTATGCTTTTGCCTTATAGGTTTTTTTTTTCTTAAATTTTGCAGGTATACAACCGCTTTAAGAAAATATGACAGTCGGTATAGGATCTGTTTCTAATATTAGCTCCATCTTTATGTTTTTTCTTAAGCAGATCTCCAGCTTTTAGTGAAAATTAAACCATTTGTTTGGACCGAGTTGGTCCAAATTAACCACTTGAGCCCCGGACCATTATGCTGCCTAAGGACCAGAGGTCTTTTTCCAATTTGGCACTGCGTCGCTTTAACTGCTAATTGTGCGGTCATGCAATGCTGTACCCAAACGAAATTTGCGTCCTTTTCTTCCCACAAATAGAGCTTTCTGTTGATGGTATTTGATCACCTCTGCGGTTTTTATTTTTTGCGCTATAAACGGAAAAAGACCGAAAATTTTGAAAAAAAATGATATTTTCTACTTTTTGTTATAAAAAAAATCCAATAAACTAAATTTTAGTCATACATTTAGGCCAAAATGTATTCGGCCACATGTCTTTGGTAAAAAAAAATGTCAATAAGCGTATATTTATTGGTTTGCGCAAAAGTTATAGCGTCTACAAACTAGGGTACATTTTCTGGAATTTACACAGCTTTTAGTTTATGACTGCCTATGTCATTTCTTGAGGTGCTAAAATGGCAGGGCAGTACAAACCCCCCCCAAATGACCCCATTTTGGAAAGTAGACACCCCAAGGAAATTGCTGAGAGGCATGTTGAACCCATTGAATATTTATTTTTTTTGTCCCAAGTGATTGAAAAATGACAAAAAAAAAAAAAAATATTTACAAAAAGTTGTCACTAAATGATATATTGCTCACACAGGCCATGGGCCTATGTGGAATTGCACCCCAAAATACATTTAGCTGCTTCTCCTGAGTATGGGGATACCACATGTGTGGGACTTTTTGGGAGCCTAGCCGCGTACGGGGCCCCGAAAACCAATCACCGCCTTCAGGATTTCTAAGGGTGTAAATTTTTGCTTTCACTCTTCACTGCCTATCACAGTTTCGGAGGCCATGGAATGCCCAGGTGGCACAAAACCCCCCAAAATGACCCCATTTTGGAAAGTAGACACCCCAAGCTATTTGCTGAGAGGCATATTGAGTCCATGGAATATTTTATATTTTGACACAAGTTGCGGGAAAGTGACACTTTTTTTTTTTTTTTTTTCATAAAGTTGTCACTAAATGATATATTGCTCACACAGGCCATGGGCATATGTGGAATTGCACCCCAAAATACATTTAGCTGCTTCTCCTGAGTATGGGGATACCACATGTGTGGGACTTTTTGGGAGCCTAGCCGCCACGGGACCCCGAAAACCAATCACTGCCTTCAGGATTTCTAAGGGTGAAAATTTTTGATTTCACTCTTTACTGCCTATCACAGTTTCGGAGGCCATGGAATGCCCACGTGGCACAAACCCCCCCCAAATGACCCAATTTTGGAAAGTAGACACCCCAAGCTATTTGCTGAAAGGCATGGTGAGTATTTTGCAGCTCTCATTTGTTTTTGAAAATGAAGAAAGACAAGAAAAAACATTTTTTTTTTTCTTTTTTCAATTTTCAAAACTTTGTGACAAAAAGTGAGGTCTGCAAAATACTCACTATACCTCTCAGCAAATAGCTTGGGGTGTCTACTTTCCAAAATGGGGTCATTTGGGGGGGTTTTGTGCCACCTGGGCATTCCATGGCCTCCGAAACTGTGATAGGCAGTGAAGAGTGAAATCAAAAATTCACGCCCTTAGAAAGCCTGAAGGCGGTGCTTGGTTTTCGGGGTCCCGTACGCGGCTAGGCTCCCAAAAAGTCTCACACATGTGGTATCCCCGTACTCAGGAGAAGCAGCAGAATGTATTTTGGGGTGTAATTTCACATATTCCCATGGCATGTTTGAGCAATATATCATTTAGTGACAACTTTGTGCAAAAAAAAAAAAAAAAAAAAAAAAATTTGTCTCTTTCCCGCAACTTGTGTCGCAATATAAAATATTCCATGGACTCGACATGCCTCTCAGCAAATAGCTTGGGGTGTCTACTTTCCAAAATGGGGTCATTTGGGGGGGTTTTGAACTGTCCTGGCATTTTATGCACAACATTTAGAAGCTTATGTCACACATCACCCACTCTTCTAACCACTTGAAGACAAAGCCCTTTCTGACACTTATTGTTTACATGAAAAAGTTTTTTTTTTTTGCAAAAAAATTACTTTGAACCCCCAAACATTATATATTTTTTTAAAGCAAATGCCCTACAGATTAAAATGGTGGGTGTTTCATTTTTTTTTTTCACACAGTAATTGCGCAGCGATTTTTCAAACGCATTTTTTGGGGAAAAAACACACTTTTTTAAATTTTAATGCACTAAAACACACTATATTGCCCAAATGTTTGATGAAATAAAAAAGATGATCTTAGGCCGAGTACATGGATACCAATCATGACATGCTTTAAAATTGCGCACAAACGTGCAGTGGCAACAAAATAAATACATGTTTAAAAGCCTTCAAAAGCCTTTACAGGTTACCACTTTAGATTTACAGAGGAGGTCTACTGGAAAAATTACTGCACTCGATCTGGCCTTCGCGGTGATACCTCACATGCATGGTGCAATTGCTGTTTACGTTTGACGACAGACCGCCGCTTGCGTTCGCCTTAGCGCGAGAGCAGGGGGCGACAGGGGTTTTTTTTTTTTTTCTTTATTATTTTTTTGCTTTTTTAATCTTACTTTTAAACTGTTCCTTTCATATTTTTTTTTTTAATCATTTTTATTGTTATCTCGGGGAATGTAAATATCCCCTATGATAGCAATAGGTAGTGACAGGTACTCTTTTTTGAAAAAATTGTGGTCTATTAGACCCTAGATCTCTCCTCTGCCCTCAAAGCATCTGACCACACCAAGATCGGTGTGATAAAATGCTTCCCCAATTTCCCAATGGCGCTATTTACATCCGGCGAAATCTAAGTCATGAAATACTCGTAGCTTCCGGTTTCTTAGGCCATAGAGATGTTTGGAGCCACTCTGGTCTCTGATCAGCTCTATGGTCAGCTGGCTGAATCACCGGCTGCATTCTCAGGTTCCCTGTTGAGACAGGAGAGCCAGAGAAAAACACGGAAGACGGTGGGGGGGGGGGACATTCCCTCCCACGGCTTGTAAAAGCAGTCTAGAGGCTAATTAGCCACTAGGATTGCTTTTACATGAAAGCCGACCGCTGGCTGAAAAGAATGATACCAAGATGATACCTAAACCTGCAGGCATCGTGAATGGCGTACCTGAAGACAAAAAAATGGTTAACAATGGTTAACAATAAAGCACAGTAAACAGTAAAGTGTAAATAATTACACACCTGAAAAACAAACATGATAAAACATAATAACAATAACACATTGCAGAATAGAATACAGTAAAAAAGAGCAGAACAATAGAGAGAATAGAGAGAGAGAGAACAATAAAACGACAACTATTTTTTTTTATTTCATATTTTTTTTTTTTGTAACTAACTTTTATAACTGTAACCGATTCCAGGTTCGGGTCTCTCAAAATGCGATGGCATCTTGGGAGACCCTGTGAAAGTGTGTCCTAGTCTGTGCAATGCTGTACCCTACGCTAATACTCAACTAGTGTATGGTAGCGTTCAAAACATTCACCAATGCAAAGACCAGGATTGTCAGGACAGGAGGGACAATAATAGCGGGTGTCACGCCTATATCCGCGCTTGCTGCAGACACAACATCTTTTTTGGGGGGGTTCGTTGGGTAGGGGTACTCGGGAGGACATAAAAATGCCTCTCATGCAGCCGACTGCATTTTGGTTGGGGATGTGAATGGGGGAAGTACGGGCGCTGCAGAAGCGGTGGGTTCCCAATTAGGATTGGCGAATGCAGCAGGAAGGGCATTATGGGCACGACGGGCCTGTGTTTGTCTTCTTGGTGGCAGCGGGACACTACTTGTGCTTGCCACCTCACCAGCTTGAACTGCACTTATGGGACTCGCCACGTCACCACGTGTTACTGCAGTGCTGGTTTGACTACGACCGGGGTGTACTAGGCCGCTGGTGCTTGCCAGTTCACCAAAACGCTACCAAAAAACTGTTAGCGATCGCAGGGATCAGGCCTGACTCTGCGAACGCTGCAGTTATGCGTTTAGTGTTTTGTAAGTGACAGTGATCGATCGATACTGCACTTGGGTGGGCTGGGCCGGGCAGAGGGGCAAAACGCAGTTGCTAGCAGGTATCTGGGCTGATCCCGCTAACACTGCGTTTTTGGGAACCCTAAACTGCTGGTGACGCTAGTATAGATCTGATCGGATCAGATATTGATGCGATCAGATACTATACCACTAAGGGAGGTGTACGGTGCGTGCGTGGGTGTTAGCGGTACTGGCACTAACCTGACGCTGCCTGGGGCTGGTGCTTGCCAGTTCACCAAAACGCTACAAAAAAAACTGTTAGCGATCACAGGGATCAGGCCTGACTCTGCGAACGCTGCAGTTATGCTTTTAGTGTTCTGTAAGTGACAGTGATCGATCGATACTGCACTTGGGTGGGCTGGGCTGGGCCGGGCGGAGGGGCAAAATGCAGGTGCTAGCAGGTATCTGGGCTGATCCCGCTAACACTGCGTTTTTGGGAACCCTAAACTGCTGGTGACGCTAGTATAGATCTGATCTGATCAGATATTGATCCGTTCAGATACTATACCACTAAGGGAGGTGTACGGTGCGTGCGTGGGTGTTAGCGGTACTGGCGCTAACCTGACGCCTGGGGCTGGTGCTTGCCAGTTCACCAAAATGCTACCAAAAAAACTGTTAGCAATCACAGGGATCAGGCCTGACTCTGCGAACGCTGCAGTTATGCGTTTAGTGTTTTGTAAGTGACAGTGATCGATCGATACTGCACTTGGGTGGGCTGGGCTGGGCCGGGCGGAGGGGCAAAACGCAGGTGCTAGCGGGTATCTGGGCTGATCCCGCTAACACTGCGTTTTTGGGAACCCTAAACTGCTGGGGACGCTAGTATAGATCTGATCGGATCAGATATTGATCCATTCAGATACTATACCACTAAGGGAGGCGCATGCTGCGTGCGTGGGTGTTAGCGGTACTGGCGCTAATCTGACGCTGCCTGGGGCGACGCATATCACCGCCGGGCGATCGGGGGGCTAAACCTTTATTCGGTAATAAACGGCGGGTGCCCTGACACTATAAAAAATAAACAAACTAACCAGCGTCACCCGTAACGGTTATACGGTGATCAGTGGTGAAAGGGTTAACTAGGGGGCAATCAAGGGGTTAAAACATTTATTAGATAGTATATGGGGGTCCCTGACGCTATAAAACGCTGACGGCGAACCTAAATATTTACCTCACTAACTAGCGTCACCAGCGACACTAATACAGCGATCAGAAAAATGATCGCTTAGCGACACTGGTGACAGGGGGTGATCAAGGGGTTAAAACTTTATTAGGGGGGGTTAGGGGGGTACCCTAGACCTACAGGGGGGTAACAGTAACTGTGCTAACACAGTAACTGTCACAAACTGACACAGCAGTAATCAGAAAAAAAAAAAAAAAAAAAAAAAACTGCTGGTGTCAGTTTGTGACAGGGGGGGGGGGGGGATCGGGGGGGGATCGGGGGGCGATCGGGGTGTTTTGTATGCCTGGCATGTTCTACTGTGTGTGTGTGTGTTGGTGCACTCACTCACATGTCGTCTCTCCTCGGGCCGGAACGGAAACTACCGACCCGAGGGGAGATGACATCACTTCCTTTGCTGCTGTTTAGCATACAGCAGCAAAGGAGTGTTCCCATTGGCCGGCGGCGATCGCGAGGGGGGGGCCACGAACGGATGGCCTCCCCCTCGTCTCTGATCGCCGGGGGACAGAACGGGACCGCCTCGGGCGGCGGGGGGGGGGTCCGATTGGACCCCCCACCCGCGGGAGGCAAATCACGTACATGTACGTGATTTTGCCTGCCCGTGCCGCCTTGCCGACGTACATCGGCGTGAGGCGGTCCTTAAGTGGTTAAATATTTACCTCACAAAAACATGCAGCGGATCTCAGCGCTTTATGAACTGGAAGTATCCTCTGCTACATACCGTATAAAGCCCTGTGTTCCTAGCAGCGGGATGGAGACTTCCCGTCCTGGTGCTCAGCCATTTACAGGGAGCTTTGCATTCTCTCAATGAATACAAAGCTTCCTCTGATTGGCTGAGACGGAGATGCTGGTAGATGGGATACCGATCTCTGCTTCAGCCAATCATAGGAAGATTTCATGGGAAATGTTCATCCCACTTCTGGAACACAGACCTTTATACTCTATGTAGCAGAGACTACATACAGTCCCATACAGCGCCGAGAGGCACTGCACGTCTTGGTGAAATACAGTGCATCCGGAAAGTATTCACAGCGCTTCACTTTTTCCACATATTGTTACAGGCCTATTCCAAAATGGATTAAATTCATTATTTTCCTCAAAACTCTACAAACAATACCACATAATGACAACGTGAAATACGTTTTTTTAAAGTCTTTCAAAATGTATTAAAAATAAAAAACAAAAATAATCACAGGTACGTAAGTTTTTACAGCTTTGCCATGACACTCAAAATTGAGCTCAGATGCATCCTGTTTCCACTGATCATCCTTGAAATGTTTCTACAACTTTGAGTCCACCTGTGGTAAATTTAGTTGATTGGACATGATTTGGAGAGGCACACACCTGTCTATATAAAGGTCCCACATTTAACAGTGCATGTCAGAGCACAAACCAAAGCCATGAAAGTCCAAGGAATTGTCTGTAGACCTCAGAGACAGGATTGTATTGAGGCACAGATCCGGGGAAAGATACAGAAAAAATGTATGCATAAAGTTTCCAATGAGCACAGTGGCCTCCATCATCCGTAAATGGAAAAAGTTTGGAACCACCAGGACTCTACCTAGAGCGAGCCGCCCAGCCAAACTGAGTGATCGGGGGGGGGGGGGCCTTGGTCAGGGAGGTGACCAAGAACCTGATGGTCACTCTGACAGAGCTACAGCATTTCTTTGTGGAGAGAGGAGAACCTTTCAGAAGAACAACCATCTTTGCATAACTCCACCAATTAGGCCTGTGTGGTAGAGTGGCCAGACGGAAGAAACTCTTCAGTAAAAGGCACATGACATCCTGGCTGGAGTTTGCCAAAAGCACCTAAAGGACTCTCAGACCATGACAAACAAAATTCTCTGAACTGATGAAAGATTGAACTCTTTGGGCTGAACGACAACCATCATATCTGGAGGAAACCACGCACTGCTTATCACCTTGCCAATACCATCCCTACAGTGAAGCATGGTGGTGGCAGCATCATGCTGTGGGGATGTTTTTCAGTGGCAGGAACTGGAAGACTAGTCAGGATTGAAGGAAAGATGAATGCAGCAATGTACAGAGACATCATTGATGAAAACCTGTTCCGGAGCGCTCTGGACCTCAGACTGGGGTGAAGGTTCATCTTTCAACATGACAGCGAAACTAAGCACACAGCCAAGATAACAAAGTAGTGGCTACCGGACAACTCTTTAGTGGCCCAGCCAGAGCCCAGACTTGAAAATGTTTGAACATCTCTGGAGAGATCTGAAAATGGCTGTGCACCGATGCTCTCCATCCAACCTGATGGAGCCTGAGTGGTCCTGCAAAGAAGATTGGGAGAAAGTGCCCAAAAATAGGTGTGCCAAGCTTGTAGCATCATACTGAAAAAGACTTGAGGCTGTAGTTGGTGCCAAAGGTGATTCAACAAAGTATTAAGCAAAGGATGTGAATACTTATGTATACGTGATTTTTTTCCTTTTTTTTTTTGTTGATAAAATTGCAAAGATTTTAAACAAACTTCATGTTGTCATTATGGGGTATTGTTTGTAGAAATTTGAGGAAAATAATGAATTTAATCAATTTTGGAATAAGGCTGTAACATAAAAAAAATGTGGAAAAAGTGAAGGGCTGTGAATAATTTCCGGATGCACTGTATATCGTTCATTTGGACCAGCTTGGTCCAAACAAACTATTTAACTTCACTAAAAGCTGATGATCAGCTTTCACTCTTATGACTAGTGTACATGAGCATTTGAAATGAGTTTAGGTAGCACAAAACCTTTTTTATTTTAGATAGAGTAAGGGTGGGTTAAAATCCCTGTCCGTTTTTTTTTTAATTAGGGAGATTTCCTTCACTTCTTGTCCCAAAGCCACAACAGGAAGTGAGAGGAAATCCTTCCGAAATGGGCAAAATTCCTGGTAGTCATTAGGGTCACCAGAACTGGCATCTATATTGGAAGATTTCCCCCTCTATTCTTGTTCTGGTGACCATCTAAAATTTGTGATTTTCTTTCACTTTCGATGCCAATGGATACTTTGTCCTGAAGCAGGACAAATAAATAGGATAAATCCCCCTAACAGGGACACAGACAACAACAAAAAAAAAATCTGACAGGTGTTTATAATCCCTCGCCATACTATCTCAAATGTAAAAATTGAGATTAAAGTGTTTTGCTTTAACTCCACACAAGTCAAAGTGAATGTGTGGTTAACAAATGACAACCACATGGTAAACCCATGATGCATCTCAAATGTCTGTGCAGACTAGCCGTTATTGAGTTAACCAGCCATGGGAAATGATCCAGTTGATGAGATTTTACTTGCTAATCTGACTCTTGGTTTAAGTAAAGGAAACCATTTCTCGTCTCTGTAGCTAGAGATCATATAGCACCAAATGAAAGGGTTATTATACCTGTACGGGGTCAAAGTCTATGGATCAGAAGCTTATAGTATTATAAGAGATTACAAAATCACTCCATTATGTGAGCGAGTCTGTTTCCAAGCAGAAACTAGCAGGGTGCTACATACTACAAAACTAACAAATAAGACTCCCTCTGGCATCTTTTTGTAGGTCTCATGACAGGTCAGCTGTTAGTGACATCAACCCTGTTAGATCACATGTCTAAACCTTTGCTTTATGACTTATGTCTTTGTTACAGACAAAACTCTTAAAAATGATAATCAGCCTTTGCTTAAGTCTGCTGTAGAAAATGGATCAAATCTGGAATCCATGGGTTGCCATCACTTATGCTAATCAAAGTAACTAGCAAGGCACTTGTTTTCTTCCTGACCACTCTAGAACCCTCTTTGTATAATATCCTTATGACAGAAGAGCCAAACAGCGACAGTTGAAAAATAAGCCTCTTTTTAATGAAAAGTTTTTTTTCCCTATTATGAATGTACATTTTGTGCCTTCCTGTATATTATGCATTAAATTAATATAGTTGTAAAATTTTAGTTTTCTTCATAATGTTTAACAATTTCAGATTTGCCAGCACGGTGGTGTTCTGTATTTAACAAAAATGTTCCTTTTGTAACATTTATGTAAAGGGTACATTTATTTTAATAACCCTGGATTACTCCAATCACATTTTTATACTGAAGACAAGTAAGCCCAGGGCCAAATATGAATGATTAAAACGTAAAAATGTATACATTTAACTGGGTGCGTCAGCTTCCTGTAAAGCGTGTCAGTTGTGGAAATTTTTTTTTTTACATCTCTGTGTTTTGGGACATGTGTCCAACTTGGCATGATTACCTATGACTGGGCTACATGAGAATTTCTCAAGTATTTAGGAGACACAAACATGACCTGGCTCTGGGAATTAAGGCATCCCACTTGTCTGTATCTGAGGACTGTCCTTCAGTTTTCATATTTTTTTTAGAAGATTGGGGGTTGCACAAGTACAGTTCAACTTTAAATATGAAAAACATGAATATTAGGATTAGATTAAAAAAAAAAAAAAAAAAAAAGAAGCATTCTTCCAGAATACATGGCAAGGCATGTCGCTGACCCTTCGTTTATTCTACAGCTTTGTGTAGAAGACCTGAAGCCTCAGCTATAGCATTTAAAAGAGAAAATACAGATGCTGCACAAAAGAGAGAAGGTAAAAAGAACTCTCTTTAAGAAATTACCTACCATACCAAATTTATGGAACAAATATCAATTTACAGCTGCTAAGCTAAGAACTGATATAGTAATGTACTGTGTAGTTTTAATTAAAATACCAAAGAATGACATGCAGCTAGAATTTCCAGTTTTGGCTTTTCCTTTCCTGTATAAACAGGACTTGGTCACAATAAAACCAATATACTTGGATTTTTAAAGAATAATAAAAATAATTTCAAAATTAAAAGTTTTTTTGGCCTGGAAAACAACATCATGCATACAAACTGTATTATATTGCATAGAAAGAGGAAAAGTATGTAATAAGCTTTACCTAAATTGCTAAGAATTAACAACTTTTAACAGCAATAAAAATTCAACAAAATCATCAGCGCTAGGATACTACAGATACAGCAGCTATATATCAACACCCCTTAGGATATGCATGTATGTACATTCTGTACTATACAGTGCCGCTAATCTGTAGGATTTAAAGTGCATAAAAAATTTTTTTCTCAAATTTATGCATACAGTATATACCTAAAAACACCAATTAAGTGTCCATGTGGCAATGAAGAGTCTCTTAAATGATTCTCAATATAATTCACTGTGTAAAATAGTACAGATTAAGCTTTGTTCTTCAACAAAGTGCTGTAGTGATTCACCTTCGCCACACCAGAGAACTCACCAACAAAATATGACCACCCACTACAGGTAAGTCATACAACACTTGGTTCCAAACAGAGGAACCAAGGTTATATCGCATATTGTAAGACATTGATAGTCCATCATTGCTAACCCATCCAACCCATACGCCCTAAGGGAGTATCTGGAAGTGATGTCATCACGCAGAGTACACCCGGAAGTAAAGTTGCTGTACACCCGGGAACGATCAGCAGCAGTAACTTGCTATGCTTGTATGAAAGAGGGGATGGGATTTCTTTTGTCTCCCATATGCCTTACCTGCGATTATACTCCAACATTGATGAGTTAAAAGGTGGATGCTCCAGGCTTACTGTGGATGGTGAATCCTCTGTTTGAAACCACACCCACTATTTGACTTACCTTTAGTGGGTGTTCATAGTTAGTCGGTGAGTTCTCTGGTGTGGCGGTGATGGATAACTACAACACAGCTTAATCAGCACAGTGGATTATATTGAGAATAATTAAAAGAGACTTTTTTTTTTTTTTTAGATATATATGCACAAATTTGAGAAGTTTTTTTTATTCACTTTTATGCATTTTAACAACCATACTATTCCTAAATATCTTCTGTGGAAATATACTTTTAGAGAATGATGTTTTTGCCCTTTTATCTGAAGTTGGATGTTTTTTTTCTTTTTTATCAACCTGGAGTTCTGTTTTAATAAACACCTTTATGCCCAACATCCCTGCCATGTAAAAATATACAGTGTACACCAAGAATCAAATGTATTCCCTAAAAATGAACTGCACCCCCCCCCCCCTTTATGCTGCGTCATTCTCAATCCACATACTTTCCTGCCCAGTAAATCCAGCGTAGTCCTGCTGTGATCCGATGCTCAGCTGCCAAATCCGGGTGCTGGCCCGCAATCTTCTCTGACAAACAAGAGCCTGGCTGCCTTTTCTGGGTTTTAGGCAGATGGTCCCCAGCTCCGTCCACTGCCTGCTGTGTGTCCCTCCTCCATGCAACTTCATACTTCATAGAGGAGAGGAAGCCTTGGGGCAGGGCAAAATAACAAAATGTTAAAATAAAGAAAAAAAATTTAGATTGTAGATTGGCGGGGGAAAATGTGATGAGCCGGCAGCAGGGGGCGGTGTGATGTGTCTTTCAACGCATCACAACTTTTCTCTTTTTTACTCAACAGTTCCCCCTTTGACTCAACTTGGTGTACAAAGTGAAACTTCATTCACGTCACTGTATAGCAATCCAATGTGCTGTACTGTTGTATAGGGACATGTAATCCCATCCTTTACTCTGATAAAATGCAGCACGCCTGCATTTTATCACAGCTTACTACAGCGCAGCACCGAGCTGCTTTTCAGTGTGAATGGGACACACAGAAAACAATTGTTTTCTGTGTGTCATAGCAATGACTGGCTTTCTTCCAGTGTGGAAAAACGCTGGTCATTACACTATATGTGAAAGGCCCCTATTGGAAGTAGGACTGCACTATGAAACTACAGTAATACCTCAGTTTGTGAATAACGTGGTATACGGGCGTTTTGAAAGACGAGCAACATTTTTTTAAAAATTTTGACTTGATATGGGAGTGCTGACCTAATATATAAGCAGTACAAGGAGCACAGTTTTAATGTAAAAAAATTGGAATTACAGTCACAGCGTTAAGGAGTCTGGTACTCATCCATGTAGTAAAGCCGCTGGGTGTATACTGTAAAGCCACTGGTGTATATATTACTCTATGTGGCCAGAGGTCCAGGGGCGTTGGTGGATCCCAGCGCTTCCTGGAGAACTGAGACATTTCTAGCTGGGTGGGGCATACGTAACGTGCGTCGGTGCTCCCAAAAGCATCAACAGTTCCTTAGTGTCTGAGTTCTCCAGCGCCCCTGCACCCCTGGCCATTTGCAGTACTGCATACACAAGCGCCCCCGCACCTCTGGCCACATACAGTACTGCATACACCAGCAGTGGTTGTGGAACAAATCATCTGAGGTTTGCATTAATTTTTATGGGGAAACTCGCTTTGATATACCAGTGCTTGGCATTACAAGCATGCTACTGGAACAAATTATGCTCGTAATTCAAGGTATTACTGTACTGTAAACAAATGCCTCTATTCTTTAAACAACATTATAAACAACACCATAAATAAAGTTTTACATTCAGTGCAATAAAAGTGCTATGTGCAAAGAAATTTCATAAAAATGTACTAAAATGATGTCCAATAAAGTGCATCATAAAGTGTCTTGTGCTTATTATTGCATAAAAGTTTAAAATGTCCAAGGAAATAAAGTGCAATATTCACTCCAGTGCCAGTTTCTTGCTCCTCTATACACACACACACACACACACACACACACACACACACACACACACAACACTCACCAGCCATCCATGACCCCTTTTTTTTGTGAGTGCGTCTAAAAGCGCTTTTTGCATCTCCTCCAGGCTCCTCTCTGTCCCCGCTTGGAGTATATCCAAGTGCCGCTAGCTCTCCTCCAGGAACCAATACACGGTACAAATTTTCCATGTTTTGGACCCACCTATTATTACCCAAACAATACAGTGGTCTAGCGCTTCCTGATATTTGGAAGTATTACGAGGCAACTCACCTTGGTAGAACCATTGATTGGTCTTGTCATCACTGCTCTAAGCACAACTAGAGCAGACTCAAACTGACACCCCCCTTGTTCCCTATTATAGTAAACCAGCGATTCTCCCCCCAGTCTCAATCCCCATACGTTTAGGACCCTACACCACATGGGTCGAGTTCAGGCTTCCCATTTCTTGGTAGATGGACTGTAGCCCTCCATAGAAGTGTTTTTTAAACTTTCCTTTTGGACCGCACTCCAACTACGTCGCTTTCTCAATTCTCTACCAAACCCACAGCGTTTTGGCCATCCTCTGACGACCTTTGAAGAATACTGTTCCGATGAGGGCACCCTTCACACAAGTTTTATCTAAAACATACAGTCTCTTGAACTGCCCTGCTGAACAACCACATTTACTGTTCATGAGCAAATTGGAAAAGGAATTGAAGCGTGCTTTTACGCCTGCACAAATATAGCAGATCCTCATATTTTCACTGAAATCATTGGTCTGTACGAAAATCCAAGAGACCAACTACAAGCTTTTGATGGGGTGGTACTTCACTCTCCATCTCTTACACAAATATTACCCCGCCAAAACCGATCGTTGCTGGAGATGCCAGGGGGAAGATTCTCCACATATTTTGGTCATGCCCTAAGTTAACCCACTTCTGGGCAACAGTCAGAGAAATCACTCAGAAATTTACAGAATACAAGATTCCCGATGATCCGGCCTTTTTCCTGTTACGCCTCCACCATCTCAGCCAACCTATATAAAAAAATCCATTGTGTGACACCTTTTGAATGCTGCAAAGTTTTGCATCCCGCTCCACTGCCGACTATTGCTGGGTGGCTTCGTAAGGTGGAGGATATTAATAAAATGGAAGATCTAGTACTTACTCTAGTACATCAGCAGGAAAAATAATCAAACTTGGGGGCTTTGGAATCAGTTTGTCCTTTCTGCAGAGGGTATGGCCCTTCACAGAACAGAATTCTCACCTAGGTGTTGCTGCTCGAACACCTTAGTTATCCTGAACCAACGCCATCTCAAACCCACCCCCCCTCCTCCTCCTCTTCTTCTTTTCCTTCTTTATTTTTCTTTTAACTTCTCTAGACTATTGGAACAGGGAAAATGGTTTTGGGCAACCTCAGGTCTTACTCCAGTTACATTTTTAAATTCTTTTTTTTTTTAAACTTATTTATACATTTCTTTAACAAGAGCGTCCGCTCATGACAGTCATCAATACATCACATAGTTCCTTATTATCATATGTTATAAGAATACGTATATCCTAAGGTAGTTTACAAAAAGTTTAAAAAGGTAACCAATTAACAAAACGATTTCAAGTTATCGGGTCCCGCTTACCCCAGTTGGGTTCAAGCTGTAGGCGTAGACCGGTTAACTCACCGTTATATTCATTATGGAAGATGCAGTTTCTTCTAAGTGACTATAGAATTAGAATTGACAGGTTTTTTTTTTGCAACCAAGTTAAAGTGATTGTAAAACAACCCATTCAGTTTAAAATAGAAATGAAAGGTAAAACATAAAATACCCTTTTATCCCTCTTTTATAAGTGATCACATTCTCTCTGTTCTCAGCTGCATAAAAGCTAGGGGAGGAGAAGCAGCACCACACTGAGCTTCCCAGTGAATGGCTTTTGCATCGGGGGCATGTCAGGACAAGTCTGATCATTGGAGGAGAGCAGGCTGAGTTCCCAGCATAGCGAGAGAACTGACCACGCTGTGCTCTCCTGCTTAGTGTGGTCAGTTTTTAATAGGAAAGCAGAGATACTGTCAGGAACACCCAGGATTTCACATAAAGGAAGTAATACAAAGAGAACAGGATACTCTCATACAAGTACATGGTACAGCAGGCACATATCAGGAATATGGAGTGTTGGGGTAAATAGCTGTATATAACATAACCAATGCTACTGATACTATAAGAAGAGAAAAATGTAAGACTAAGTACTGGAACAATGTAATGTAATGCCATGAGAGAATGCCACTATAATGAAAGATATGTTCACTGTTAGAACCACGTATACTTTTTGCGTCTTTTGAACAATATAAGATTAAAACATACTTCATTTTAAAGGTTTTATTCACATCTTCAGACATCAGAAATCTTTGTAATACATTCCATTCTTGTTTGTAAACAAAACAAAATTTTTGAATTAATCAGAATAATAAAAAATAACTCATGTTCTTATTTGTGGTTTTTACAGCAGGAATACACAGAATCAGTTGCAAACAGTAAAAAAGGTTTACAAAATGTAAACTGTGGTAATATGTACCCACCCAGATAAATGATTTAAGGGCTGTATGGGTGCAGCTATGGGGTTTGTGGAAGGTTGCTATGACCAGAGCGAATTTAAATTTTGCCATTTTTTTCTGAATATCCCCATTCAGGCTGCAACGTATTGCTAAAGCAACAGCCAAAGAAGAATGGAGAAGTTTGGTCATATTTAAAGCGGAATTAAATCCTCCTTCCTATCCATTTCAGCCAAGGAAGCTGCCATCTTGACCTCTGCTTGATTTGCAACTACCATGATGATGTACATTTTTTTTTTTTTTCAATTATGACTCTAGCCATTAAATGGTTTGACAGTTTGGTTGAGAGCGCAAGCAAACGTGACAGTTATATTTCCGGCATGCTGGGAATGCTAACAGTTTTTTTAAACTGTTAAATCAGTGGGTTTAGTTCTGCTTTGATAGGCAGTGCCATGACCTGCAGAAAACTAACAGTTTTTTTTTAATCTTTTGTAAATTTACAGCACACAAAACAACATCAGAATCTATAGGTAACCGCACATTTAACTTTTCGATATAAACATAGCCCTATTTGTTCTTGAACGAATACCGTATATACTCGAGTATAAGTCGAATTTTTCAGCACCTTTTTTTGTGCTGAAAGTGCCCCCCTCGACTTATACTCGAGTCAAGCAATTTTCTGCAGCCAAAAATTTAATTTTCCGAACCGAGTTTTTGGGGCCCCGTATCTCAGAGCCACTTGGTGCTAGAAACCCCAAATTTGGTGTGCAAACCCAGTGGACCTGGAACCATAACATATCCAAAGCTGGTGTTCCTAGCACCAAGTGGCCCCGAGATATGGGGCCCCAAAATCGGTTCGGAAAATGTCATTCTCTGCTGCAGAAAAGTGCTTGACATTTTCTGAACCGAGTTTGGAGCCCTGTATCTCAGGGTCAATTAGGGCTAGGAACCCCATATTTGGTGTGGAAACCCAGTGGACCTGGTACCATAACATATCCAAAGCTGGAGTTCCTAGCACCAAGTGGCCCCGAGATATGGGGCCCCAAAATAGGTTCGGAAAATGTCATTCTCTGCTGCAGAAAAGTGCTTGACATTTTCTGAACCGATTTTTGGGGTCCTGTATCTCGGAGCCACTTGGTTCTAGAAATTCCAGCTTTGGATATTTTATTGTACTAGTTCCACTAGGTTTACCCACCAAATCTGGGGTTCCTAGCACTAAGTGGCCCCGAGATACGGGGCCCCAAAGTCGGTCAACTGTGTCCATCTGTAGCAATGTCATTTCGGGACACTTTGGGTTCAGAGACCCCAAATTTTGGCTGCAGCTAGGGGGCATCTAGGAACCCTTAACTACCAAGTGTGAAGTTCGGGGGACCTATGGCTGCAAATGGGCACAGTGAGGCTGCAAATGGGCATTGTTGACCCTCTTTTCCACTTACAGTAGCTGTGCATTTCTCACCCTCGTCTTATACTCGGGTCAATAAGTTTTTCCCATTTTTTTGTGGTAAATTAGGGCCTCGACTTATACTCGGAACGACTTATACTCGAGTATATACGGTAATTGTTTCCAGAATAATACAGTGTAAGAAATTAGACAGTAAAAAACATCCTAGAAAAAAAATAGCACGATTAAATTACACTAGTTTAACATAATAACTATTTCTTCAAGTACTGCAAAAGTAGAAATTAGTTTCTATAAAATCTTAAAAATCTAAGCTGTTTTTGAATGATTTTAATTGGTTACAAAGCCAGGAAAGTAAATTAAAGCCGCTTCACGGGTAAAGCTCTTAACTGCCCTATCCTGTAGTAATGACTTTCAGCCCTACTTAGCATGAATGTGCTCAAAAAGCCACTGATTACGGAATCAAAGCTGTCATTCTGTAACTTGGCAGATATAAACCAGCTTTTATTAGCATAAATGAAAGATTGCTTTGAACAGCTCTCAATCATATGATTCACCAAATCAAGGTAATGCTTCCAGAGGCTGTAGGGCAGGCAGCATTCAAGCTAATCCGGGGGAAATGGAATTGGAGCACAATGGCTGTCAACACAATAACTTGCAATGATCTC
The DNA here is from genome assembly GCA_037952925.1 of Lithobates clamitans. Classification (NCBI taxonomy): domain Eukaryota; kingdom Metazoa; phylum Chordata; class Amphibia; order Anura; family Ranidae; genus Lithobates; species Lithobates clamitans. The sequence continues at coordinate 151,911 of JBBGZY010002614.1, forward strand.
CCTGGCACATTCAACAAAAAATACCCACTCAATGTTAAAAGTCCTGTCAATAAAGTACAAGGAAAATACTATTACCATTTTATGGCAGTAGTATGATAGATCTAGAAGTAGTTTTGTACTGGAATAATTTCTGAAGTGAAAAGCGCAAGTGGCAGTCAGTAATGTGTCTCGGCACTGAATGCAGGCAGAAAAGAAATGAAAGTAGGTATGTACCCATGCCTTATGATAAATGTGCAAAGTAACAAATGCTATATTTAACATGCCAGTATTTTTATTACAGCCCACTTTCCTAATATCTGTAGATTAGTGGACAACTCAATCAAAATATAGCTAAATATCACTGTTAATTTTGACTTAGTCAGTCGTTTGAAATGCCGTTTTTAGTTTTAGCCGTATTTTAGTCATTTGAATTGTTTTAGTCTTAGTCATATTTTAGTTGACTAAAATCTCCAGTACATTTTAAATTGACTAAAATCTCCAGTACCCACCTGAACTTACGCTTTAGCACTGCTAAATATAATTTTTTTTTTCTTTTTAGGTTACTATCAAGTCATGTGCATGTGAGAACAGAGCTGAATATAATAAGCTTGTTGTGAATAGAACAATGCTCCATTTCAACGCAACTTTGCATGCTGCAAGAACTTCACTAACTGAAGTAAAACATTTTTTTTAAAACTCATATGATTTAATGTAAGATTATAACACTTAAATTAAAAAAAAAAAATAGGGGAGGCCTCCATTAAGCTCTTCTATTTGATTCGGATATATACACTATATATTAAAACAACATTTTTAATTCTATTCAAGTCTTTACACTATATCTGCAACATCCTCACAATCTGGTTTAATGTAGGCCAGAAGGACATAGGATACACAAGAATCATGAAGCTGGAAAAAAAAACAATACAATGCACAGCAAAAATGTAACATTAAAAATCTGAAAGGCTCAGTTTGTGTTTTAAGGTTGGTGCAAAGGTTAAGGTATATAGCTTGGTCAGTGCCCCACCATAGCCATCTAATGTGACAACGAAAGGGCATTACTGTACCACAATGATGAGGTCATTACTCTGAACTTTCCTCTTGCCAGCAAGTACCCAGTGTTCTACTGACAATGAACAGTGCAACAGAATCTATTTCACACTGCTGGCTCTCCCTATTCCAGTCTGATTCCTGAGCAGGGAATTAAAATATGAAGACAGACTTTATGTACTTATACTAGCTACATCTTTCAACCATCTACAGTTAGTGTAGTTTCTAGAACAGAGCAGAGTGTGAATAGCTGTAATTTTCGTAAAAAAGCAGATTTATTAACAAAGCACACATTACATTTCTTTTCTACATTTTTCTTTTTTATAAACATTCTGTTTAAAGGATGTTTAAAGTACCAGTATATATAGTGAGATGCAGTCATACATACATTCTGGCAATGAAAGGTCCATTGTGTATATACAAGACGTGACACCAAGATGAAAATCTTCACAAGTCCTTGCATAGAATGTGTCCACTCCAAGTGGAATACTGTTTGTTCTAGTGCAATTCTTCTTTTCTTAGTCATACGATCCTTCAATTACTTTTATCCTGTATGTGTGCCAAGCTGGCATTTGATTTTAACCTCTTTGCTAAAAACAAAGACAGCACAAATCATTACAGGCACTTTTTGTAAAAAGACAAAGACATACAACGTGTTAGCAGAAAAATTAAGAAACCAGTTAAAAAGGATAAATCGTATTAAACATTTATTTCAATTAGTCAATAAATATTTAAATGCAATATGTAGTGCACGGTATACCATAGTTCATGTGCTTGGCCACTAAATATAGGACATCTAGATTAGGGGTGTCCAACCTTTTGACCTACCTGGGCCACTTTGGAAGAAGAGGAATGGTCTTGGGCCACACATAAAACACACTAAGGCCCCATTCACACCTGAGCATAGCGTTTCAGGCAGAAAGTCGCGCAATTTTACCACGATTTTTGTACAGGTCAAAAGGTCACCAATGTAAAAAGCAGAAAAAACGCCTGTAATCTGCCTAAAAAATAGTTCTAGAACTTGTTTGAGCTTCTGGCTTCAAGCGTTTTGGAGCGAAGATGTGAACCATCTCCATAGAGAATAACTGATTTTTTTCCCTCCAGTGTTTTGTAGCTTTAGGCTTCAACAAATGCTCAGGTTTGAATGGGGCCTAAGTCCTCTTGCACACTGCAGCTTGAAAAAAGCTCAGTACAGCTTATTTTTTTACTGAGCTAAAATAGAGCCCATTAATTGTCATGTGCCCAAGCACACAGGCGTGTAAACAAGTGCCGTGTATTCTTCAAAAAAAAAAAAAAAAAAAAAAAAGAAAAGAAAAGATCTGCATTTTTTGTGCACTTGCACACATTTTTGTGCAAAATCGCACAGATCTGTCCAGTGACATTGTTAACATAAGAACAAGTTCCCGCGCATGCGCACAAATGTGCGCGAAAATACATTCAATTTTTTTTTTAAAAGCGTCTGAAAAAGTAGATGCTCAAACAGGAGTATCGTGTGCAAGAGCAGAATGGATGAGCAGAAGACAGGCAGATCACAAGTTAACGATCACTGATATGAATAATGAACCTGAGTAATAAAACTTCAATTTTTTGTAACTTTTTTAAATTCTAAAAATAAAAGAACATAATAAAATTAGTGAAATATTTGACACTGTTTTTGATAAACTAATGCATTAATATCTGGTTGGATGGATGGAGTAGCAAATCTCAATGAATTCTCAAGAAGCTCATCAGATATTTCAGTTCTAATTTTGCTCTTTGTGTGCTTCATCCTTGAAAATAGTTGCTCACAAATATAGATGCTGCCGAAAACTAATGACATGAATAGGGCGTCATTGTAAAGAGTAGGAGATTTTTCTTTGGGAAGGTAACTTATAAAAGTCCAGTAAAGATACCCTGTAAATTTTTCTTCGGCCACATGTGTTCACGAAGTGTAAAATACATTATTACAAAATAAATTCCCCCACCCAAAGAAGTCAACATTTTCAAGTAAGTTTATGATTTTGGGTTGGGTTGGCCGCATTCATAGACATTTGGGGCCACATTCCGTATACAACAGCAGTTAAAAGGTAAAAATGCTAAATTAAAGTGGTTGTAACCCTAAAAAAAAATTAAAAAAAATTCTCCTGTTAAAACATGATTAGTAGCATAGTGCTGTTGTAGTGTAATTTGTCCCTTTCTTTGATCCAAAATATCTGGTTGATCCTGCCTGCTCCTGTGTCCTGAACATGGTAATCATGGCTGCTGATCCACGATACTGTGGTCAATTTATGTGCCTCTGTCATCTCGCTGTGGATACAAAGTCTCTTGTCTCTGACGTTTCTTTTCTGCCTGTCATTTCCTAGTCTGTGTGTGAGAGTTAATCTCCTCCTCGCCCCTCCCCTCCTGCCTCTATTCCTATGTAATACATAACCCAATTACTTGTATCCTCTCTGTTTTAGCAAGATATTCAGTACAGTCACATGTCACTTTCTCTAAAATTATAATCCTAAATACCTTTTTCGCACAGCTCCTCTGTGCAGTCACATGACCTCCCTCTGCTGGCTGACATCAGTGAGGAATCTCAGCCCCTCCCACTGCTCTTCTTGGATGAGGAAGGAGAGCAGAGGGAGATCACGTGACTGCACAGAATAGCTATGCAAAAAGGTATTTAGGATAATAAATTTAAAAGAAACACAAAACACACTGCACTTTATATCTTGCTAAAACAGAGGATACAAGTAATTGAAGGGAGACTTTACAACCTCTTTAAGCAATTTTATACACTGTGCATTTATTCAATACAATCAAGGACTGCAGGAGAACAAAAAAAAAAACAAAAACAAAAAAATACTACTTGTGTGTACCAGACTTTAGGCTAGCCATAGACATTTCACTAGTGACAACTGAAAAGCACAAGATCTCTTTGGAGTTGCTTTTAAAGTATGGTAAAATTTAACACTAGGCAATCACCAATCAAAAATAATATATGCTTTGTACTTCCGTATGATAATGATTGAAATCATTATTCATTTTATATCAAAATTGTCAGTGTAGTTCTAATGTGAGCTGAATGGTTTACAGTAAGGGGCATTATCAGTTTAACAGCAATATATTCAAACACAAAAATCCCTATGTACACGTTTAGGAAACAGGTATCATTGCTGTTGATGTTAAACATGCAGCCCCTGGCTACATTATAAAAAAAAAAAAAAACACATTTTCATGTATGATACATAGAACCACATATAACCAGCTTCTAACTTCAGCTTGCATTGACAATAAAACCTAGAAGCTGATCGCTTACTATGCAAATGGTGTCAAACAAATCTACTTTCTTTAATTAAGTAATAAGCAAATGTGTATGTAGTATATGCAAACTTTGACAAAGTTCCACTATGAAGCCCTAACAAATATAGATATAGAGAGAGAGAGAGAGAGAGAGAGAGAGAGAGAGACTACGGATTTATATGAATAGTGATGTTGCGCTGTGAACCTTCCAAGAAAGAAAATAAAGTGCTAGTGCAATATTCGTATCTTCACATCACGTGACTTTATCAAGGTAACAATGAAGTCACGTGATGTGACGATACACGTCGGGATTGGAGCAACAGGCAGAGCCAGTAGTGACGGAAGTATATGAGTTCGGTGCTCATGGATCATTACCGGTGTTTTTAAACTAAAAAGTGAGTGTATTTATGTCTATGTTTTAATAAACTGACCCCTTTTAAACGGGATTACGCTATTGGGACTCTTTCCATTTTCCAACCTCCCAAAACCGAGCTTAATAGAAGAGAAGGCTATACCACGATCCATTTCTGTAGACCCCTTGAGGACTGCTGCAGTTGATCCATTTATGCTGTACCCTTACAGAAGTAAGGTGAGGGGCTAGTACACATTCAGGTGTCACTACAGAGGAGTGGCCTGGCATCAGCTGTTTTTCCATTCAGGGTGTAGGGATATACCACTCATCTCAATATTGTTTGACTGTCGCAGTATTTTTGGGATTGTATTTATATATTCAAGATCCTCTAATCTAGAGTGCGCATTGGACTTTTATCGTATTGTTTTACATTATTAACCACTTCAACACGTTAGGATAATTTCACTTTTTTATTGATATGTGATTGGTTTCAAGTCATCACCATCAGTTAAGGATGTTTACTGTTTGTAGGAACTATAGTTATTTTACTTTGCACCTTAGCATTCAGCAAGTTTTAATTGTATATAGGGCTGCAACTAACGATTATTTTCATAATCGATTAATCGGCCGATTATTTTTTCGATTAATCGATTAATCGGATAAAATCATTAAAAAAATCGTAATGTGCCATTTTTTTCCTATTCCTCCCGGGGACACCAATGACGGGGCGCTATTCCTCCCGGGGACACCAATGACGGGGCGCTATTCCTCCCGGGGACACCAATGACGGGGCGCTATTCCTCCCGGGGACACCAATGATGGGGTGCTATTCCTCCCGGGGTCACCAATGACGGGGCACTATTCCTCCCAGGAACACCAATGATGGGGCACTATTCCTCCCAGGAACACCAATGATGGGGCACTATCCCCCCACCCCTCCCAGGAACACCAATGGGGCACTATTCCCCCCCCTCCCAGGAACACCAATGAGGCACTATTCCCCCCCTCCCAGGAACACCAATGGGGCACTATTCCCCCCCCCTCCCAGGAACACCAATGGGGCACTATTCCCCTCCCTCCCAGGAACACCAATGATGGGGCATTCCCCCCCCTCCCTCCCCAGTAATACTGTTAGGATGGTGCCCGGTCATAAAAATGTGCTGTTTTTACTGTGTTATTAGCTGCTACCTTTCACTATGAAAGTGCAGCTCCTCGCTTCTTGCCCTCACCTCTCTGTTCCCTCGAGGCAGCGGGCAGGGCTGAGATCAGTGGGGATGACGTCTGCAAAGAGGAGGAGGGGGAGAGGTGCGCCGCGGACGTGCCTGGTCACAAACGGCGGCACGGAGGACACAGGAGGGAGGATTTTTTCTCTGTTCCCTCGAGGCAGCGGGCGGGGCTGAGAAGATCAGGGGGGTTGACGTCAGCAAGGAGGAGGAGAGGCGCGCCGTGGACGTGCGGCGGCGCAGACGTGCCTGGTCACAAATGGCGGCGCCGAGGACACAGGGAGGGAGGATTTAAAACGACGGACAGACAGAAGGAAGGTGCGGACCAACTAATCGATAATGAAAATCGTTGACAACGATTTTCATTATCGATTATTATCGATAATATCGATTAATTGTTTCAGCCCTAATTGTATAGATATACACTGTGTGTTGATTATTGCACTAGCACTTTATTTTCTTTCTGAGAAGGTTCACAGCGCAACATCTCTATTTATTCATTTACCTCTCTCTGTTAAGGATCAGTTAATCAGGTGTCTGCTGCAGTGTACCCTTAGTTTTAATTTGACAGCGTGGGAGTTATATATTTATTCTAAGGATTTATATGATTTTGGGTCCGTTCACACTGATGCAATATAGGACTCCACTTGTGAGACCCCAAGTCATATGACACATGAAATTCAATGCTTCCCTATGAGAGCTGTCTTAACCGATACTATACAAGTCTGTCTGACTTTAGAAAAGGTTCCTGCACTACTTTTGTCTGACTTTGATACGACTTTAATGCCAGAGTAAAAAAAAGTCACGTCAAAGTCGTATTCCAAAGTTGCACTGAAAGTCGCGCGACATGGGGAGTCAGGCTAGTGTGAACCGAACCTTAAAAGTTGGTAGCAGTATACCCTAAATTCAGTGTTGGGACTGTTACTTTTTACCTACAGTATATATACACATACACACACACGATATAAAGATTAGGATTAAAAATACCTTTACATTTTAACCTATGTATACATGCCATAGATTTTAGGATTAAACATACCATTACTTTTAACCTATTTATACTTGATATAAGAGATTTAGAATAAAAAGTACCATTTTTTGTATTTGCAAGGGGTACAAAACTATGTAGGGATAAAGTCCCTAAAAGACCTCAAATTTTTACAAATTAAATTCACGCCACAGATAAAATAGAGAACTACAAATTAGCAGAAGTCAGCAATTACCATAGGGGTTATGAGATGAAGTAACACTATTTTTTTTAATGTCTAAAATGTCTATGCATTAATTACTTAGTGTTGGGCCTGACACTAAAACATGCAAGTGCAATGGCTTGTTTTTCAATTAAGATGCTAAAGGTTTTAATGCTATATGGAGTTTTACTTGTACCTTTATGAAGAGAACTGGTATATTCCTGTGAAGTGGAGACAGCTAACGCCCATGTGTGCTGGCAGGAAGTGATTGATGCGATCACATTGCAGATTGGATTTAATTGTGTATGGTGGTGTTTCAGCAGCAAGTTGTTTTTTTTTTTTTTACTTTTTTTTTTTTTTAAATCAAACAAGATTTTATTGATTAACAGGTGCATACATAATATGTTTGCTTTAACACATGAACTTGGTAACTAGTATATCCATTATTGTAAATCCAATACAGATGATATTAAGTACAATATATTTGTTGTGCAAAGATATTCAGAGTCTATACATTTAACACTTAAACACTACACATCCAGACGCACATTTAAGAAATCGTTCTATATCAATTTAGTTGCGTTATGTACAGGTATCAGATTCTTGAAGCCATCGATCCCATATCTTATTGTACTTGGCAGGGCAACCTCTATTAATATATATGCATTTCTTATATGACAGGGTATGGTTCACCTCCACCTTCCATTCCACTATTTTAGGAGGCGCTTGTCTCATCCACTTTTTGGCTATAACTTTTCTTGCAGCAAAAAGTGTTTCATGTAGAAATGTTTTGGTGTATTTGTCTATTGTGTCTGAAATTATACCCAAAAGGCATTGTTTTGGGTCTAGAGCTAGGGGTGAGCCCATTGTGTCGTGCAGAAAGGTCACAACTTGTTCCCAGAAGCCTTGAATCCTAGGACATGTCCATATCAAGTGGAAAAAAGTGCCCGTCTCCTTCCCACACATCTGGCATGTAGTAGATTGTGTTTGTTTATATCTTGCTACTCTACTGTAAGGGGTGTAAGATATGCCCTGTGAATAATGTAAAGCTGCGACAGACGATCTGATAATTTGGGGGATACAGCTTTGCAAGACTCCAGTGCCTCCCCCCACTCCTCATCCTCTATTGGTCCCACCTCTCTTTCCCATCTTGGTTTGAGATCATATGCTATTTTAGTAGATACAGGGGTTGAGAGCATGTTATAGAAAGCTGAAATCAATTTATAGGGGTCTGTGCTCTTAATTACTGCCATAAGAACATTAGGTGTGGGGTTTGGAAGGGAGTCAGGAAATTGTGCTTGTGTCGCATGACAGACTTGTAGAAATCTGAAGAACATCTGGTTATGAATTGTAAATTCTTCTTTAAGTGAATCAAAGGTTTTGAGATGTCCATCTTTTAATAAGTGGTGAAGGTTAAATACTCCCTGCATGGACCATACAAATGTGTCATGAATTTTGTTAAACTCAGGAAGGTTGTCGTTATGCCATATCGGCGTGTAGTCATTGAACTGTGGAATTTTAAGTTTAGAGGCGGCCAAGTCCCAAAACTTCCTATAGTGGTACATCATGGTATGTCTGTCTATTTTCTCCTAGCTCCATCCCCCCCAAACCCGATGTTATTGCATATATTGAGTCCTTGGTGTGTTGTGCCTACTTTGGACATAGGAGCGTAAGAAATCTCTCGCTGTCCGTTTTATCTAAGTGGAAAAGCTGTGACAATTGCAATGCAATGTAGTATAGGTTAAAGTCAGGGAGAGCTGTGCCTCCTAGGTCAGTCGGATTCTTGAGAGTTTGCCATGCTAATTTATGTCTGTTGGTACCCCACACAAATGGCTTAAGGAGGGACTCTAGGGATTTGAAATGTTTCAGGGGTAAGTAAACTGGAGTATGCCAGAGGACATACAGTATTTTAGGGAGTAAAATCATTTTGATTAAGTTTATGCGACCCCAGATTCCCAATGGTAGTTTGGACCAAGCCCGTACTTTATTTTTAACCATGGAAATGAGAGGATCTATATTGAGGGATACATAGTCTGCAGGGGATCTAGATATATGGATCCCTAAATATTTAATAACATCAACTCTCTGTAGCGGAAGCCTGGCTTGGGATTCTGGGGGTGGGACGCTATCAATTGGTAAAATCTGGGACTTGTCCCAATTGATTTTCAGGCCTGAAAATGTTCCGAATTGTTCGATCGCGCAGAACACAATGATGGGCCCGAATCCGCTAAATATAGTAGCGTGTCATCTGCATACATACTAATTTTTTCAATTAAAGAGCCCAGTTTTAGTCCTCTGATCTCCGGGTTCACTCGGATGGATATCGCGAGGGGTTCTGCTGCAAGGGCATACAATAGTGGGGATAAGGGACAGCCCTGTCTCGTGCCTCTGCTGAGGTCAAACATCTGAGACGACCACCCATTAGCCGCCACTCTGGCCCTAGGTGCCTGGTATAGTATTTGAACCCACTTAATAAATTTCTGACCAAAGCCATAACCCTCCAAGCATCTCCAGAGATACCTCCACTCCACCGAGTCGAAGGCTTTTGCTGTGTCTAGAGTCACCACTACTCGTTAGCCAACCTCCTCATGTGTAGCCTGTATGTTAATATATAGTTTCCTAAAGTTAAACGAGGTGTTGCGATCAGGCATGAAACCTGCCTGGTCTGCATGTATTAATGATAAAAATGACTTGATTAAGCCTAATGGATAATACTTTGGCTAATATTTTAATATCGACCTGTAAAAGGGATTTTGAACGATAGGATTCTGGGTATCCCGGTTTGGGGATAAGGACTATTGTTGCCTCCGTCATAGATGGGGGTAAAGTCCCGGGTTTCAAAAAGATGATTATATAACTTTAGTAGTTTAGGAGTTAGTAGTTCGCTAAATTGGGAATAAAACTCAATTGGTAATCCGTCTGATCCTGGGGATTTAGATCTAGCGAAACTGGCTATGGCTGTTGTAATTTCATCTGTGGTGAGGGGTGCCTCTAGTAGGTCTACCTGTTCTTCTGTCAGTTGTGGGAAAATCACCTTCTCAAGAAAGATAGACATGGATTGTGTCTCAGTGGGGGCTGTCGTTTTGTATAAGTTAGCAAAGAAATCTCTGAACATAGAAGTTACACTGGGTGGGTCTGTTATTTGTTGTCCTTCGGGGCCATGTAGTGTGATAACCACTGGGGGCCTATCTTCGCTGTGTACCCAGTATGCCAGTAACTTGCCTGCTTTTTTTGTCTGGAGAAAAATTGTTTTTGTCTAGCTTTCTGGTATTGTAGCTGGGTAACTACTCTAGTTTGCAGTTTAAAGGAGGTCTGCATTTGCGGAGGTCGGGGTGGTGGCAAAGTCTCTTTCAGCAGAGGATAAATCCTCCAGCGCCTTACCGAGGGCACTGGAGGAATTTGTCTTAATTTTATTTATAGCGGTAATTAATGTGGAGCGAGCGAATAGCTTAAAGGAGTCCCATACTGCAGAGGGCGATGCTGACTTGTCGTTCTCCACAAAGTACGTTCTCCATTTATCTATAAGCTCATCATCCTCAGGTAGAAGAGAGAGCCAAAATGGGTTCAAAAGCCATGACCTTGGTGGTTTTGCTATAGGGATATTTAGTGTTATCCAGTAGGGGCTATGATCCGAGAGTATTCTGGGGCAAAATGCAGACTCTAATAGTGTTGGTGTCAATCTGTGGGATATGAGTATAAAGTCTATACGGGACATGGAGCCATGAGAAGACGAGAAACATGAGTACGATTTGGCTTGTGGGAACTTGTGGCGCCACGTGTCTATTAAGTGGAAGGTAGAAATGAGTTTAGAGAACCTAGTCTCGTTGGGAGTATTAAGGGTAGTCGCCTAGCCAAACTGCAGAAATGGCTGAATGACGTGCCATGAACGATAGTCCCTCTTTAATTATGGAGATGTTAAATGGGGGTGGTACATAAAAAGCCATTATAAGTAGGGGTTCTCCATATACTTTAGCAAGGATGAAGACATAACGGCCCAGTGGGTCAGTGGACAACTCACACAACTCAAAATGTACCGATTTAGCTATTAATACTGAGACTCCCCTGGAATGGGATGTGTGGGTAGAATGATACGCCCACCCAACCTATGGCCGGCGAAGTGCCATCTGGATGCTCCCCTTAACATGTGTCTCAACTAGTGCTATTATATGAGCACGTTGTTTCTTGAGGAATGTGAAGACTGCTGCACGCTTAATTTTCTCGCGCATGCCCCTCACATTCCACGTGAGAAACTTCAGAGATGCCATAAACAAAACTTTTTAATATCTATTAAGACAATTATTTTAAGCAGTTTGCTCTCTATGTGTAAGGTACACATTTTCCTGGTACAAAAATATAACTATCAATCCTGTGTCACACAACATATATGAACATTCACATGGACATAGCATTCTGGATGGTACCTGTTTTCTATGATTAATATGCCTAATCAAGTTTAACCAAATTACAAACAAATGAACTCCCACCCCCCTCCCTGCCCTGCACTGTCCCAAACTGGTGCGGGCATATTCCCTTAACTTGTGTTTAACTGGGAAACACTCCATCTTCCTGGTTGTAGGCAAAATGCAAAACATCTTGATAAGATCCCGGGGATTGAGAAGAACTAAAAGGTATCAGCCATATCAGTTGTACAAGGTATGGCATGGTCTCCCGATCTCCTTGCTTCCAATTAACTGCAACGAACAAGTGCCATAGAAGATTCCAGTACTCATGGTACTGCTTCCCAGTGTTGTGTGGGGTAAAGTCTCGCTTCACGATGCATGTTGTCAGTAGGACTTCTGCCCCTCCAGAGCCCCGGAAAGTAAGTGGACTTTTATACTGTGAATGACAAGAATTTTTACTTTGTATTTGCGCTGGTTCGTGTACGGTTCCATGTCATAGTCGCACAGTTGTTGTGTATAGTAATAAACATTTCACATCAAAGAGTGCACGGTTTCCAAAAATATATAAAAGGAAAAATAAAATAAAATGGGAAGAAAAAAGGAAGAGATAAAAAAAAGGGGGGGGGGGGGCTGAGTTCCATGTAACTTCAGGGAACGGGTATAGTTGTGCGACTCTGAAGAAAAATTGCGCTGTAGATGATTGTGGACATTCTGAGTAGACCTTTATATGTACTTATCTGGAGCTTGATCAGTCTGCTCTTTCGGGAACAGCACAGCGTTCCAACCAGGAGATCACTTCCTCAGGATCTTCAAAGAAGACTGCACGACCGTCATGTTCTATTCTGAGGCGGGCAGGAAAGAGCATGGATTATTTATATTGTAAGTTCCTTAGCCTACGCTTGGCCTCTATAAAGCTCTGTCGACGGCGCTGTACCTCCGCCGAGAAGTCTGGGAAAATAGCTACTTTAACATTCCCCACTGGGATGTTGTCTTTCTCCCTCGCCATCCTCAGAGCTGTATCTCGATCTTTATAATTGAGGAGTTTAGCAATAAACATGCGAGGAGGGGCTCCCTGCGGGGGGGGGGGTCTTGCTGGCATGCGATGTGCCCGCTCCACCGCAAACATAGGGGAAAAGGCTTCTCTTCCGTATGTGTTGCTCAAAAGATGTTCCAAGAACGTGGTAGTGTCCTTGCCCTCAGCCCCCTCTGGTAGGCTGATCAGGCGTATATTACATCTTCTCAGCCTATTCTCCATATCATCCTGTTTAGTAAGAAGTTGATGTATTTGCCGTTGTACGCGATCTGAGGATGTTTGTAGGGGCGAAATGGCATCCTCCACTGTGCTCAGCCTGGTGTCAGCTTCCTTCACTCTGTCCCTGAGCTTTTGAAAGTCTTGCCTAATAAGGGAAATGTCCAACTTGACTTCCTCAATTTGTGCTGTGAGGGAAGTTCTGCAAAAGGTGATTGCTTCAAGAAGTTTATCTGTATCACTCTCTGTTCGTTCTCCCCCTCCAGCTTTCTCAGAGGCTCCATCTTCCTCCATGTCCTCTTCGTCTTGTCGGGGGTACTGATCCAGTCTTGCCGCCGCTGCCTTCTGTGACTTGGTTGGTGACATGCTGTAAGGACCGGGGGTATCACCCAGCAAGTCCCTAAACTTATGTTGGCAGAATTAGCAGACTGTGGGACAGGAGAGAGTGCAGACTAGGGCCTCAAGGTCACCAATATGGCCGGGGGTGAGCCTGTTCTTATGTAGCAAATGCTTGATAGCTTGCTGCTCCGTTTGGGGTGCTGGTGATCTGAGGCTGCAGTGGGGAGTGTGAAAGGACCCCAACAAAAGTTGTGCACAGGAGATCAAAAAAATGCAGCAAGATGGAAATGTAGCACAGGTCGGATCTGCTGGTGTGCCAAGATGGCCGTCGGCCTCCACATGCAGGCCTAAGCCACGGCCCAGCCTAAATGTGGCCGTTGCTCCCTCCGGGGCACTGGGGATCAAGAAAGACTATGTGGATGGGGATGAGAGTGATCCAAAGCTCCCAGGGGGTTTCCCAATGCCTGAGCAGCAGCAGGGCACAGTCACTCTAGAGCAGGCCTGAGGCAGAGGAGTACCAAGATGGCCGCGGACTTCCAGGACTAGGCCGAAGCCGCGGACTTGCCTGAACCCGGCCGCCGTGTGGAGGATCGCCGCTCCGCCGTTTATCCGATCGCTCCAGAAGTTAGTGCTAGATATGGTAGATGTCCCAGGGGAGTTGATCCAGCATTTAGGGCAGTATATAAAGGCAAGTATTAATTACAGCAGGAGTAATGGACGGAGCTCAGGGAATACACGTCCTACTCCATGCTGTGTTATGCCACGCCCCTTTTTTTTACTTTTAGGGGCGAGTCATTTAACCCTTGAAAGTGATGGACACTGGGTGCGTTTTTTGCACAGACTAAATATTTTATTTTCACACATTTTTGCACAGACTTTGCACTTCAATGGTGCACTATGAATTAACCACTGCACCGATTACAATTTTTGAGCATTTTTAACTCTTTATTCTATTAATTAATTTTGGAACGATTATTAATTTTTTGTAAATATGTCACTTATTAATGGTCACTTTATTTGATGTTTCTTAGATTTTTTTTAACGATATGAGAATTAGATAGAAACATGATTTTTTGAGAAGTTATTTATTTATAGGTAAGTCCCCTACATACCAACCTTCAAGTTGTACGCTAAATGAAAAAAAAAACCTGACAGATCGTCGTACCAACACAAGCAATGTTGGTGCAGCGATCTCCCCAGCTGTGCTACTGTGGTCTGACAGGGGGATAACCTGGATGCACTATGTATATGTATATGAGTCATTTAATCTAGAGGAAGTACAACTATGGGGTGTTCCGGTAGATCACATACTTAACAGCATGCAATGCCAATCTGCAGCTTTTACAGCAAGCAAAATACACTCTGTATTAAAAGTGGCAGACTCACGAACAAGAGACATAATGTTACACCTCAGCTTGACTATGCAGTTTTGGGCACCAGTTCATGCATGCAAGTGCAGAAAAGGGCAACAGAAAACTAAGCTAAAAAAAAAAAAAAAAAAAATATATTAGTATATGTGTAATATACATATACACACACACACACACACACACACACACACACACACACACACACACGTGTGTGTGTGTATGTATATATGTGTGTATGTGTATGTATATGTATATATAGACAAGTAAAAGAAGGCGCAATACAAAATACCTTATATACCATTGCCTATGTACACAAGGGCAGGGTCCATGCAAACATATATATATCACATATATATGGATGAAGTAAAAAGTCATTCGAGGCAGCCGCCAGAGAGAACCAAAAAGCCAGGTCCAATGTGCTAGAGAAAAACAAGGAAGAGGGGCGCCACTGAATATGTATCAAATAAATTTATTATTAAAAAAACAATAGCCACTCACATGTAAGACTGAAGTGTAGATCTCAGGTACATCTCATTACACAAAGCAGGAGCGGAGGACTACAAGTGGCAACAAGTCCGGATGTACTGACATCACCTCTCATAGGCTGGTGGTAAGCTGCACTAAGCCAATGTTGTAATCCATAAGACACACCAAATTCAGGAGAGCAGGGGAGCCGTCTAAGGTGATGCGGGTTCCAGGAAAGGAAGGTGAGGGCGTCCAGGCTGGTACTACTGTGTGTAGCGGTGGGTCTCAATGTCTCGTCCGGCATCCATGATGGAAAAGCACGGCCGTGTGATCGGAGCCAGAACGAGGCTTGGATCACAAACAGTGGCGCCGAGCTGTGACGTCACTCCTCGGCGCCACTGTGTTTGCGATCCAAGCCTCGTTCTGGCTCCGATCACACGGCCGTGCTTCTTTTCCATCATGGATGCCGGACGAGACATTGAGACCCACCGCTACACACAGTAGTACCAGCCTGGACGCCCTCACCTTCCTTTCCTAGAACCCGCACCACCTTAGACGGCTCCCCTGCTCTCCTGAATTTGGTGTGTCTTATGGATTACAACATTGGCTTAGTGCAGCTTACCACCAGCCTATAAGAGGCGATGTCAGTACATCCGGACTTGTTGCCACTTGTAGTCCTCCGCTCCTTCTTTGTGTAGTGAGATGTACCTGAGATCTACACTTCAGTCTTACATGTGAGTGGCTATTGTTTTTAAATAATACATTTATTTGATACATATTCAGTGGCGCCCCTCTTGTTATATATATATATACACACACATAGAGATAGATATGAGAGATTATATATATATATATATATATATATATATATATATATATATATATATATATATATATATATATATATATATATATATATCTACACACACACACACATACATATACATTATATATATATATATATATATATATATACACACACATATATACATACATACATACATACACACACTCACTTGGATGCCCTAAGCAGGCTAGACACTGAGCCATGAGGAGGTAGAAAAAGAGAACAGTCAAAAGACCTGCCTAACAATGTAATGTAACTTTATATAGATGGAAAAGGATATAAATAGATACCCAAAGCCTTGAATATGCCATATGCCTTGAATAATCCCTTATTAAGAAGTGGAAAATTCAGGGCTCTTTTGATACCAAGGAAGGTCAAGTAGACCAAGAAAGATTGCAGCCACAACTGGCAAAAAAATTGCCCAGGATACAAAGGAAAAACCCACAGGTAACCTCAGGAGAAATACAGGCTGCTCTCCAAAAATATTTTAAGGAGCACAATTCAACGATACTTGAACAAAAAGAGAGCTGCATGGTTGAGCTGCCAGGAGGAAGCCTTTACTGTGACAATTCCTGTAGCAGTTGTGGTTGAAATTTTTCTTGATCTACCTGACCTTGGCATCAAGAGATCCCCAAATTTTCCGCTTCTTATCAAAATTACTGAACAGTACTGACTGGCATAGTCAAGGCTTTGGGTATCTTTTTATATCCTTTTCCATCATAAGGGATCCCCCATCAAAAGCTATGGTAGTGAATGATATTGGATATTGGATATTGATGATATTGGATATGAGCCCATGGGCCTTCTGTAAAAAAATAATATACATATAATGTAAAACTAGTGTACCATTTAAAGTAACTGACTAAGCTGATGGAAAAAAAAAAAGGGGGATGCTTTTCCCGCAGTGCCTCCAATCGTTAATAACATTGGACTATAGGTTTTTTGTTCCCTCTCTTCCTGTTTTAGTAACTACTATTTACATTTTATTATAGATACTTCCAGTGTACAGCTGCTCCTGATGAGTGAAACTTATCCACAAAACGCGTCAAGATTTTACTGTTGCCATGTCACAGCAATCATGAGTCTACCATGGGATTTTATTTGTTTGAATCGTGAATCAATTATATATTACCAATCATGTTTGTACATATTTGGGTACACTGCTATTCTATTATGAATTACGTGGAATAATGGTATAATATGCATTTTTAATATTGTGTGATTTACCAATCATGTTTATTATATTTCTGTATGTTACTTGAGTTAATATTATATTACCTTGCACTATGCTCATCTGTACTAATAAATATTGTATTTACTAATATTGATTGATTCATTCTACCCCAGTGATGTGTTTCATATAAAGTCCCATTATCCCCCTTTTCCCCTTTCTTTACAAGTAATAGGGATGGAGACATATGTACTAGAACAGTCATTGCCTCATATAAAGTCCCAACATTTTTTCTTTACTGCAGATCATTGATCTAGGGCAGGTATATGCAATTAGCGGACCTCCAGCTGTTGCAAAACTACAAGTCCCATCATGCCTCTGCCTCTGGGTGTCATGCTTGTGGCTTTCAGAGTCTTGCTATGCCTCATCGGACTTGTAGTCCTGCAACGGCTGGGAGGTCCGCTAATTGCCTATCCCTGATCTAGCGATTCGATATATTAGGTATTGGATTGTGAATTGAGGAGGTCAGGTAGGATTTTTTCCCTGTAAGGACTAACTTGATTAAGCCTCATAAGGGTTTTTTCGCCTTCCTCCGAATCAACTGCAGTCATAGTGTTTTGGGCTTGAAAGGTTTCTAATTTTAGTTTGGTCTTTTGGTTAAATGGAATGTCTTTTTTCAACCAGACTAACTATGTAACTACATACAGTATATATTAGATTAGCGGTTACCGGGCAAGCATCTAGGTGCTGCCTCTTTTAGATGCAAAGACAAGGAGATCTTTATTGTTTAACCAATAGCTGACCAGCTGCCACAGTTGTACTGCGGCAGGCTAGCGTGGCTGCTCAAATCCCCATAGCTGTACGTCGCTCCTTTAAGACATCATAGCAGGCGCACGCTCGCCACCGGGCACCCACGATCGCTCGTGACAGAGCGAGAACCAGGATCTGTGTGTGTAAAACACACAAATTCTCCTTTAGGGGAGAGGAGACCGATCGTGTGTTCATACTAAGTATGAACACCGATCGGTCTCCTCCCCTAGTCAGTCCCATCCCCCCTACAGTTAGAACACACCTAGGTAACACAGTTAACCCCTTGAGCACCCCCCAGTGTTAACCCCTTCCTTGCCAGTGACATTTATACAGTAATCAGTGGCTATTTTTATCTCTATATGGTCAATGGTCCCAAAATAGTGTCAAAAGTGTCCGATGAAATGTCACAGTCCTGATAAAAAAAAAAAAAAAAAAAAAAAAAATCAATCGCAGATCGCTGCCATTACTAGTAAAAAACAAAACCAAATAATAAAAACGACATAAGTCTATCCCCTATTTTGTAGACGCTATAACGATGCGCAAACCAATTATACACTTATTGCGATTTTTTTTGAGAATATATATCGGCCTAAACTGATGAAGACATTTTTTTTTTTTGGGATATTTATTATAGCACAAAGTATTGCGTTTTTTCAAAATTGTCAGTCTCTTTTGTTTATAGCGCAAAAAATAAAAATAGCAGAGGTGATCAAATACCACCACAAGAAAACTATTTATGGGGAAAAAAGGATAACAAAATTTTGTTTGGGTACAACGATGCAGGACCACGCAATTGTCAGTTAAAGCGACGCAGAGCAGTATTCTACCCATTTTAGAGATTAGGCTTTAACATTTGAGATTAGGCTAAAGTTAGAGTTAGGAGAAAAGTGTAAAGTTATTTTGTTCTAAAGGGCTTAAAAGTATATGTCAGGGAAGAAAAAATGCAGTACATGCACATTTACCTATGGTTTATCCTTTTAAAGACCCTGCAAGCATAGAAAAAAAAAAATGGCTGCTGATGTGCCAGAAATGCACTAAGCTCCCAATTTATTGTTGTGGTCTGACAACACAGCATTTATGTGAACTGAATAGTGTCAGCCCCTACCAGTTGTTTTTACCTAAGCTACAGTACTGCATCTCTTCCACTGTCCTAATTTCTATAACATAGGATCTAATTGTTCTGGCATTCAAGATAAGCAATAGTAAAGCTAATTAGTCTCCTTGAGATAACAGGAAGTGTGCACAGGAGAAATCTGATTTTCTGATTTTTACTGAGCAAAAACAGTAATTTTTTTCTTGCGCTTATTGAAAAGCTTTAGCACAATGGTATATTTAACAGCTAAAAACTTAATGTTAAGTTTTTGGGTTTACATACACAAATGTAAGATCAGGTTTTATTTAGGTTTAGATTTTGTGTTTGTTGATTAAGGGTTATGGTAAGCTGAACTACAGCCAAACAGCTAAAAAAAAAAAAAAAAAAAAAAAAAAAAAAACAGAAAAAAATACATATATGGGAGCGATTTAACTGCCAAAACTATCATTATTTCTGTCCATCTAGTCCTGAGATGTACACAGCTGTGTCACATAGCACAGCCCTGTCTAGCAGTAGAAAAGACCTGATTTTAATTTGCTGTAGTTAAACTGGAATTTCAGGCTAAACCCTAAATAATCCTAAAAATCCTCCCTCCCCCTCCTGACACCCATGCCAACTAACCTGTGCAAGAAAGATGTATATACTTACCTAGTTGTAGGCTGCTCAGGTCCAGATAAGTGATCTCCCCTGTATCAGCCAGCGGTGGCTGCAGGGGAGAGGAGAGAGCGGTAGACAATGGTTGGAATTCCTGGGAGCCGTGAATTCCACAGGCTCCTAAGGCCCATCTGTTGTCTGAGTTCCCTTCCCTCCCGTGTAGCCACCATTCTCTGAAAGATGGGAGCCAGGTTACGTGACTGGACCAGAGCGGCCTGAAAATTGGTGAGTATATACTTTACATCTTTCTTATACAGGTTAGGCAGGCCACAGACAGTGAAAATTTCTTTCCTGCAACCACAGGGGTGAAGACAGTGATTATTGCTAGCGGCTATAGCAGCAGCTAGCGATAATTGCAAGTGAATCCAGCTGGCTGGTTGTACACTAGTTGATCCATCAATCAACTTGGTACATTCAGCCTGCCCAGACACGGTTCAAATCTTGGCCTGTTCCTGCCAAACCAGCCAAGAGTTGAACCGTCTATGGCTGTCCTTTGTCAGCATAAGTATTAGGAGGGGGGAGGGAAATTTTTTTAAATCGGTTGGGTTTAACCTGAAAATCCGCCTGGCATGGCATTTAAAAGTCTTGTCCCAACCTCAGCTGTCACGGGACAGTAAAAGGAGAAGGAGCTGATTAGCTTATCTCTCAGTCACTCTACTCTAGCTTACTATTAGCATGTTACTTCTTGGCACATGAGCACCGCACCCAATTACAGTGAGGGAAAAAAGTATTTGATCCCCTGCTGATTTTGTACATTTGCCCACTGACAAAGAAAGGATCAGTCTATAATTTTAATGGTAGGTTTATTTTAACAGTGAGAGACAGAACAAAAAAAAAAAAAAATCCAGAAAAATGCATTTCAGAAAAGTTATACATTGATTTGCATTTTAAATGAGTGAAATAAGCATTTGATCCCCTATTAAAAAGCGGCAGGATTTCTGGCTCCAAGATGTCTTCAATATTAGTAACGAGTGTCAGGAATCATAAACCAGAGAGAAAAATGCAGCAAAAATCACACCTTTTAATGTAATGGTAAAAATGGTACAGATCAGTAAACGTTGTCAAAACATAGCCAGGGATTCAGAAGCCAATGTGGGTAGTCAGACAAGCCAGTAATCAGGAAACCAGAGATCAGCATAGTCAGAGGCCTAGCCAGTCTCCAGACCTTAATCCCATAGAAAATGTGAGGAGGGAGCTGAAGGTTCGAGTTACCAAACGTCAGCCTCGAAACCTTAATGACTTGGAGAGAATCTGCAAAGAGGAGAGGGACAAAATCCCTCCTGAGATGTGTGAAAACCTGATGGCCTACTACAAGAAACATATGACCTCCGATTTCCAACAAGGGTTTTGCCACCAACTACCATGTCATGTTTTGAGAAGGGGTCAAATACTTATTTCACTCATTAAAATGCAAATCAATTTTTTAACTTCTTTAAAATGTGTTTTTAAGGATTTTTTTGCTGTTATTCTGTCTATCACTGTTAAAATAAACCTACCACTAAAATTATAGACTGATCACTTCTTTGACAGTGGGCTTACGTACAAAATCAGCAGGGGATCAAATACTTTTTCCCCTCACTGTAGCTCCGTGTGGCGTTTCCCCTGCTCCTAGTCTCCGCTATGCTTAAGGCCAGTGTTTCAACTTTTTTCAGTCAAGGCACCCTTTGAAATTATGGACAGGTTTGAGGCATCCCATTTTAAAAATTAAAAAACTATTCTAATAGTTGTACATAATGCAGCAGCATCCAGGTGATGTATTCTTCCAAAGCAAATACACTTTTGCACACTGGTACTGACTAGTATTCCAAGGTTTCTCTTCTCCCTCGGTTTCTCTCCATCTGTCAGCTAATGTGACCTAATGTTTGCTGCTGGAGAAAGGCAGAGGAGGGTCAAACAAGGATTCTGTGGACAACTGATGACGTCATTGGTTGTTAGGTTGCCAACGTCTAGAAAGTCGTAATGGTGCATAAGGAAAACATGTGGCTTTGTGCAACTAAAAGGCAGGCTTAATCCACCTGCTGGCTTGCATACAAGTTTTGATAGATTTTTTAGGCATTTTGCCAAGGCACCCCTGAAGAAACCTTAAGGCGCCCTGGTTGAAAAAGGCTGTTATAGGCTATATAGGACCTTCACAAGGCCAAGTTCAGGTTTGCATTACAAACTTGCATTTAATCATGTATGAATAAATACAGGACTACATTAACCTGTGACTTCGATATCTGCCTAGAGTTTAACTTAAAGGGTAAGGGTCAGGGTGGGGGCAAATGTTAGTTTAGGGATTAGGTTAGAAATACGGGTTCAGGTTCAAGTGTGGTAAGGAATAAATGTTATAGGTGTCAATTTGAAGAAAAAAGGACAAAAATTATGATAGATGCCACTGCTTGCTTATTTTTGAACTTGTATGCTCTGGGGCTGTCATCTACTTATTGCTACTTTATGTAAGGAGTCTCTAACCTGAAACAAGTATGTGCGTAACAGGCTTCCAGTAATGTCACATGCACATCCTGTTAAGCGACTTTACAACCAGTACAGTAAAGATCAGGGTGACAGCCCCTGTACTTGCTCTTTCAATAATTCAATCATTAGACGCTAACCATACTGAGACAAGTGTAAAGGCTAGCCTGTATTTGTGGGAGGAGGCTGAGAGGGCTACTTAAGCCTCCTCTGTCAGGCCAGGGCTCGTCAGCGTTTCTGGGTTCAATAGGGGGTGGGGCCTACACGTCACTCCCGGGTCGGCTGCAACATGGTGGCGGTGCCTCTCTCGGTGCTTCACCGGGGAGTTCGCCTGTCCACCCACCTGGTCCCCCCTTGGCACCCACATTTACGGGTCTCTGCTTCTCCCGGTGGGGGGGGGGGGGTTCGGCAGCCCAGCCGCCCGCCGCTGACTCCTCTAATTATTGTCCAGCTCCTTTCTCCCCTTACCAGCTTGCTCCAGGGGGGAGCTGCCCACCCGCTTTCCCGGGTGTTGGGGGGGGGGGGTGTCCAGCCAGCTGCCTGCTCCTCTCTGCATACGGCGTCACGGGGGGGGGGGGGGGGGGGCGATTATGCCAGGGGAAGGGAGGGGGGCCGTCCATCCATCCTCCACCCACCCTCCCTCCTCCTTCGGCTGCAGCTGGTCAGGTGCTGCCCGCTCGCTTCTCCCGGCGCTCGGGGGGGGTCTGTACATTACCTCAGACGCTGCCCGCCTCTCTCTACATCTCTCATCCAGGTGCCTGCCGGAACTGTCGCGGCCGCCCGCTTCTCCCGGCGCTCGTGCGGGAGCGTGCATCTATTAACGTAGCTGCCGCCAGCTTCTCCATCTCATCCAGATGCCTGCCAGAGCTGTGGGGGCCTCCCGCTTCTCCCAGCGCTCATAGCGGGGGGGTGGGGGGGGGATGGGGGTGGTGTCCATCAATCATCCACGGCTCCATCTGGTCAGCGTGCTGCCTGCCCGCTGGCTTCTCCCGGCACTCACGCCGTGGGGGGGGGGGGGTTGTGCCGTCTGTCCGGTCATCCATCCTTTAATCACCCACTTTCCCCGCAGCCTCTCTGTCCGGGGTGCTACCCGCCCGCTTCTTCTGGCTCTCATGCCGGGGGGGAGGGGGGGCGCATCCGTCAATACATCCATTCTCCACCCATCCACTTGCCACTCGCCCGCCAGTTCACCTCCCTGGTATCACGCCGTGCATCGTGGAGGGGATGCCCGCCCGTCTCCCAGTTCTCATGGCCGGGGGTGGCGCTCACCCGACCGCTCACCTCCCGGTATTCACATGGGGCATCATGTGGTGGGGGATCCTCGCATGCCTCCCAGGCTTCTGCCGCTTCAGTGTTCTTATTGTGGCATTTCAGCCACAGGATTTCTGTCATAACGTTTCTGTTTAGGCGTTTAGTCTCAGCGCTTGTTTTTCAGTCGTGGCGCTCGGCCCCATTATTTCTGTCGTGGCGCTCGGCCCCATTATTTCTGTCGTGGCGCTCGGCCCCATTATTTCTGTTGTGGCGCTCGGCCCCATTATTTCTGTCGTGGCGCTCGGCCCCATTATTTCTGTCGTGGCGCTCGGCCCCATTATTTCTGTCGTGGCGCTCGGCCCCATTATTTCTGTCGTGGCGCTCGGCAATTCTGTCGTGGCGCTCGGCAATTCTGTCGTGGCGCTCGGCAATTCTGTCGAGGCGCTCGGCAATTCTGTCGAGGCGCTCGGCAATTCTGTACAGTACAGAACAATACCATGTATGTTTAGTAGTTCAATACTGTAGTCAACAGCAAATTGCTTGTTTGTGATTGCTTGTACTAAGATCATTGCAAATTTATATAAAAATGGCCATCTTATGGCTGTTGCAGTACGTTATTACATGTACCTTAACGTATGCTGCTCTAAGCCAGCCCATTCATTTTGTATAGACTGCCAATACTCCATATTGCATGTGTAAACAGACCTGTAGTACTTTTTTTCACCACAGCACAATGCACAGACTCTTTACATCTATGTGTTGTGGTGCTCTGCAGTGCTCTTCACTACAATTAGTTCTGTGCTTCAATATGTGTTGCAGCAACAAAATGTTTTACAATGTATGCTCAGATTTGAAAAGAGCCTTAGGCCTCAATCACACTGGCATTGTTAAACCTGCATTTTATATGCATTTAGAGCGCATTTCTAAATACATGTAATGATTTTTTAATGGTGCCATTCACACTGTGCATTTACCCACTTTTTGGTGTGGTTAGTTTAGCAGTGTTTAGAGAAATCAGAATTCTGCAAATCCAGAATCTGATTAGATATTCCAAAAGTGACTAAACGTGTCTAAAAAGCAGCAACAGCCAAACATAGGAAACAGTGACCTGGAAAGCATAAAAAATGTTTAAACTTCTCAGATCACCTCTCCTGATTTTAGAAAAGCTAACCACAGAAGTGCCAGTGAAAATGTAACTGTAGGCTCCTTGCACACAGGCATGTTCAGCTGCAGTGTTCCCGGGAGGGACAGCTAGTCAAAAACATCGTACACACGGGCCGAATATCGTCTGAAATTAGCTGGTTCAGTAGATACCAGTCAACATTTTGCTCGTGTGTACAGGTCCTTGTCTGACTTAAACTGATCTCACGACCGACTTCAGTCGAACGAGCATGCTGGAAAACCACAGTCAATGGCTGTGAGCGCTAACCAAAGTGTTCTGTCGGGACTTACCATATGTGCCAGGCAAAAGTCTACGACAAGATCATAGGTGTGCCAGATGTGCCTGGGCACACCCCAACCACCCCATGCATTACAAAATTTCCCCCACTGATACTGTCCACATTTTAATACACTTTAAAATGTTCACACACACACACACGCACACACACACACACACACACACACACACACACACACACACACACACAGTATCTCACAAAAGTGAGTACACCCCTCACATTTTTGTAAATATTTTATTATATATTTTCATGTGACAACCCCGAAGAAATGACACTTTGCTACAATGTAAAGTAGTGAGTGTACAGCTTGTATAACAGTGTAAATTTGCTGTCTCCTCAAAATAACTCAACACACAGCCATTAATGTCTAAACCACTGGCAACAAAAGTGAGTACACCTCCAAGTGAAAATGTCCAAATTGCGTTGTTATTTTAAGGGGACAGCAAATTTACACTGTTATCCAAGCTGTACACTCACTACTTTACATTGTAGCAAAATGTCATTTCGTCAGTGTTGTCACATGAAAAGATATAATATAATATTTACAAAAATGTGAGGGGGGTGTACTCACGCGTGTGTGTGTGTGTGTATACACACACCCCGTGTGTAAGCTTTGCCGTGCATACCCTAATGTAATAGGTTGTGCACACCTATGGGCAGGTGGACATTACTAAACACTGTACCAAGTGGTACTGGCACTTAGGGCCCTGTTCTGATGGGAGCAATGCACTGTACCTAAAAAGCCCAGTGTGTGAGAGGCCTTTGATTTTGCGACTCACATCTTATCCTCCGTCACTTAAGTTTTATCCTATACCTACCATAATATTAAATTATTTTATGTTATTCCAGAATGCATCAAGGTAAAAAACCTTGAGCCTTTACAACCACTTTAACTGGCTGTCAATGATCCCATTAACAATGCTAACTTTCCGCATTCCTTCGAGCATTGAGCCTGCTAAGGTGAACATGATATCATATAGCTGCTCAACATATAACACAACTGTTTCTGGACAGTCAGAGGGTGTCACAGAAAGAGGATCTATGTGAAGACCACGTTTCTCAACTTTTTTTCCCTAATAATGCCATTAAACCAGTTTCTTGCGCTAATGACCAACAGGGTTGATAGAGGAGATATAAACATGCACAGATACCATTGGGATTAAAGTGAACCTTTAAAAAACAAACAAAACAAAAAAAAAACCACATAGGTTATACTATTTCTGATCTCATTCTGAAAATGCTAGATGCCTGGCTGCATGTGGAGCCACTGACTTATTGCTAAAATCACTAACAGAAAAATAATAATAAAGTGCTAAATGAAGACAGGACCACTGTAGGGCGAGTGCAGAGAGAAAACAGAGATCAGAGTTAGATATGCAATAGGTACATCTTTGGTGAACCTGCTCTATGAAATAAAAGGCATTATTATGCCCTAAATCTATGTGGTCATAGTCTCACTTGTCACAAGTGGCATTCCAGTTTCACAATCCTTAGTTCCAACCAAATATTTACTTATGCTTTACACAAGTATTGTTTGGCAAAGAGATTTCAGTCCAAAAAGATTAGATGGGATTTTTTTGAACAATGGAAAGAAAAGGGCATTATTTATTTATCTCCCAAATGTACTTTAAAAAATGTAAAACTAGCTTATAAAAAGTGATTTATAGAAAAAGAACAGATACAAACTTCTCAAATGATAGCTTTGTTTCTGCTTGTCACACGTATTATATAGCTATATGTGATACTTACGTAATATCAGCTTACGCTTCCTTTGATCAGAATGAAGGTAGGTGCTGATGTAGAAAACAGCAGGCAGGAAAAGGATGAATACTGAAACTGCAATCACTGGAACAGTGTCCGTGCAGGGCAACGTGCAATTGAATACTCTACTCCAAAGACTACGAGTGCTGTTCATCTGGATTAACAACATTAACAATATATTAATCAGTTTTCACAAACTTAAATAAAAACATACGCAAACCAAAAACGCTGGTAAATAATTAACTTTGAGTAATATTAAATACACATTTGCAACAAGGGCAGGATAAATTGTACACGGGAAGTAGGCTGGGGTTTAATCACTTCCCCACTCACATCGGTACACCCTCTATTGACCAGAGCAATTTTTACCTTACTGCTATGGACCTGTTTATTCAGAAAAAACTTTATCATTACTTAAAGTGGTAGTAAAGTTAATTTAAAAAATGTGCCCCCCCCCCCCCTGCAAGTTTAAATCAAAATGTACTAGTATGTACTGCATACTAGTACATTATGAGAGACTTACCTACAAACACAGCCCTCCAGCGCTGGGCTCCCCAATCCCCGGTGGCTTCCGTGTTAACCTGGTCTTCTTTCCGGGTTCCAAATCTTTGGCCACTTGATTGGCCAGTATGTGGTGACGTCACTCCCACACATGCACACAGGAGTCACTTTGCCATGGCATGCAATAAATGCGGTCTGAGATGCGCATTTGAGGCCCAGATCGCATTACTGCTGTCAGACGGGGGGGGACTCTTATGACAGAATAGACTTCTAGGGTTTCTTCTGTTATAAAAACTCTGCATGATAGTGGATTTTGGCAAGCGGGCATTTACCACTCGCCGACCACAATCCGTTTAAATACATTGCGGTTTGCAAGTTGTTTACTGGGATTATGGCTGAAGATATCGGCAATAAGCCAGGTACCGTTTTTTTCACCAGGCGGCTGGCTCTCTCATTAAACCAGTCCGAGTGGCTCATGAGGATTTATATAGCGCCGACAGTTTGCGCAGCACTTTACAACATTAGGGCAGACAGTACAATTACAATACAATTCGATACAGGAGGAATCGGAGGGCCCTGCTCTTTAGAGCTTACAGTCTAGGAGGGAGGGTCAAGTGATACGAAGGGTGATAACCTGATGAAGAAAATAAAAATTCAGTTGTTAGGTGGAGGCAGGGTAGGCTTCTCCAAAGAGAAAAGTTTTCAGTGATCGCCTAAAAAGTAGAGATAGATTTGCAGGTAGTCTGACAGATTGGGGCAGAGTATTCCAGAGAATGGGAGAGGCTCAGAAGTCCTGGATACGAATATGGGAGGAGCGATGAGGTTACTAGAGAGCAGGAGGTCTTGGGAGGAACAAAGAGGATGATTAGGTTGGTATTTTAAAACTAGGCTAGTGATGTAGCTGGGGGCAGAGTTGTGGATGGCTTTGTAACTTATTGTTAGTATTTTGAACTTAATTGCTTGGGCGAGTGGCAGCCAATAGAGGGATTGGGAGAGAGGGGTAGCAGATGCTGAGCGGTTTGTAAGGTGGATGAGTCTGGCAGCAGCAATCATGATGGACTGAAGAGGGATAGTCTATTTAAAAGGTAAGCCAATGAGGAGGGAGTTGCAGTAGTTAAGGCGAGAGATAACCAGGGAGTGAATCAGGAGCTTTGTGGTTTCATTGGATAGGAAGGGACGTAGTTTGGAGATGTTGCAGATGTTAAGGCAGCAAGCTTTGGAAAGGGATTGGATGTGGGGCCAAAAGGAGAGTTCAGAGTCCAGGATAACACCTAGTACCCTGGCATTTGGGGATGGGTGGATGGTTGTGCCATTGCTCTTGACAGAGCAGTCAGGGGAAGAGGCACGTGAAGTGAAGAGAAGAAGAAGAGAAGAGCAGATGGGGACTGGATGAGAAGGTGGTAATGAGAGTGGTAAAATAGGTCTGCTTGGCAATGTGGAGGCAAGAAGTGTATTTGTGGATAGCAGATTTGTATTGGTTGACGTCTTTGAGAGACTTATGCAGCATACACACGATCGGACATTCCGACAACAAATGTTCGATAGGAGCTTGTTGACGGAAATTATGACCGTGTGTAGGCTCCTTCGGACATTTTTTGTCGGAATTTCCGACAACAAAAATTTGAGAGCTGGTTCTCAAATTTTCCGACAACAAAATCCTTTTGTCGGAAATTCCGATGGTGTGTACACAATTCCAATGCACAAAATTCCACGTATGCTCGGGATTAAGCAGAAGAGCCAAACTGGCTATTGAACTTCATTTTTCTCGGCTCATTGTACGTGTTGTACGTCACCGCGTTCTTGACGTTCGCAATTTCTGACAACATTTGTGCGATCGTGTGTATGCAAGACAAGTTTGAGCCAACATCCGTCAGAAATAAATCACAGGATTTCGTTGTCGGAATGTCCGATCCTGTTTACGGGGCATTCGTCTTATGCCACAGATGCTCAAGAGCACGGCTATGTTGAGATTTCTGGTGTCATCTGTTTTCCAGGGCTGTAGGTGTCGGGGCCTGATTCTGTGTGTAGTAAGGGAAGCGAAATCGTCCAGGGTGGAGGACAGGCATTTATTGTAGACAGAAGTGGCTAGGTTGGTGAGATTTTGTCATAGATGTGGTCAGTAGCAGAATAGAGGAGAGAAGGGTTGAAGTCGCGAAGGTTACTGAGGGGAGAGGGGTAAGGTGGTGATCAGAGAACGGAAAAGGACTGTTAAGGGTGTTGCCAGCGTAACATGTTAAGGGTGTTGCCAGCGTAACATCAAAAAATTGGGGTAACTATTGTTATGTTTTTTATTCATTAACCCCTTCCCGCCGACCGTACGCACATATGCGTACTCGGCTTTCCGGGGTTATACCGGGAGGATGCCCGCAGCTGCAGGCATCATCCCGGTACCGTTGTTTTCAGCGGGCGATCGGCTACCCATATATAACAACCGATGCGGCTAAAAGCCGCTCGGTTGTTATACCGGAGGAGCGGGAGGGGACACCCCCCCTCCCGCCGCTGTTACCGGGCCTCCCGTGCAATCGGGAGTCCCGGTGTCCGTTCGGCTGCCTTCGGCGGCTGGGGGCGGACTGGAACGAAGCTGCGAGCGGCTTCGTTCCAGCCTTCTTGTTGAAAACGCGGAAGCGACGTCATGACGTCACTTCCCGTTTACTCGGCTGCCAATGGCGCCGAATTTAAAAAAGTACACAGTATTCAGAATCGCCGTTTTCGGTACTTTGAAGTGTAAAGGAGGGATGGGGGGTCTTTTAGACCCCCCATCCCTCCATAAAGAGTACCTGTCACCACCTATTACTGTCACAAGGGATGTTTACATTGCTTGTGACAGCAATAAAAGTAAAAAAAAAAAAAAAAAAAAAAAAAAAAAAATTTTAAAACACAATTTATAAAAGTACAAAAATAAATAAAATAAATAAAAAAAAAAAAATTTTTTTTAAAGTGCCCCTGTCCCCGCGAGCTCGCACAGCGGAAGAAAACGCATACGGAAGTCGCGCCCGCATATGTAAACGGTGTTCAAACCACACATGTGAGGTATCGCCGCGATCGTCAGAGCGAGAGCAATAATTCTAGCCCTAGACCTCCTCTGTAGCTCAAACCTGGTAACCGTAAAAATTTTTTAAAGCGTCGCCTATGGAAATTCATAGGTACCGTAGTTCGTCGCCATTCCACGAGTGCGTGCAATTATAAAGGGTGACATGTTTGGTATCTATTTACTCGGCGTAACATCATCTTTCACATTATACAAAAAAATTGGGGTAACTTTACTGTTTGGATTTTTTAAAATTCATGAAAGTGTCACTTTTCCAAAAATTTGCGTTTAAAACACCGCTGCACAAATACCGTGTGCTAAAAAATATTGCAACAATTGCCATTTTATTCTCTAGATTCTCTTCTAAAAAAATATATATAATGTTTGGGGGTTCTAAGTAATTTTCTAGCAAAAAATACGGATTTTAACTTGTAAACACCAAATTTCAAAAATAGGCTTAGTCATGAAAGGGTTAAAGTGCATTTTTTCCCAAAAAATTGTGTTTGCAAAACCGCTGCGCAAGTACCGTGTGACATAACGAATTGCAATGATCACCATTTTATTCCCTAGGGTCTCTGCTACAAAAAAAATGAAAATAAATAAAATGTATAATGTTTGGGGGTTATAAGTAATTTTCTAGCAAAAAATACTGATTTTACAATCTTGTAAACAAAAAGTGCTAGAAAAAAAAGTCCAGTCTTCGAGTGGTTAAAATACATATGCAAAAGTTCAACTCTTTGATCTGTAGATCAATGAAACACAATAGATAGAAAAGTAACAATGCTACTTTGTACAGGTAGGTCCAGATATATTTGGACACAGGCACAATTTTCAAACTTTTGGCTTTGTACGCCACCAGAATAAAGTTAAAACCAAACAATCCAAATTACCGTATTTATCGGCATATAACACGCACTTTTTTCCCCTTAAAATCAGGGGAAAGTCGCAGGTGCGTGTTATACGCCGATCCCCTGCGATCCCGAGCTGTCACAATTTCAAAATCGCCGACCGCGATTTGAAAATGGCGCCGCCAGCGCCGAAATACACAGAGCCGGTCCTCGGCTCTTTCCGGCGGCTCTCGTTTACTTTCGGTTCCACTCGTAGTCCCGAGCGGAGCTATCCGAACCTACTCGGCTAGGTTCGGATAGCTCCGCTCGGGACTACGAGTGGAGCCGAAAGTAAACGAGAGCCGCCGGAAAGAGCCGAGGACTGGCTCTGTGTATTTCGGCACCGGCGGCGCCATTTTTCAAATCGTGGTCAGCGATTTTGAAGCTCAGGATGGCAGGGACAGGGGATCAAAGGCCGCACTGGGGAAAGGCCGCACTGGGGAAAGGCCGCACTGGGGAAAGGCCGCACTGGGGAAAGGCCGCACTGGGGAAAGGCCGCACTGGGGAAAGGCCGCACTGGGGAAAGGCCGCACTGGGGAAAGGCCGCACTGGGGAAAGGCCGCACTGGGGAAAGGCCGCACTGGGGAAAGGCCGCACTGGGGAAAGGCCGCACTGGGGAAAGGCCGCACTGACATGGCTGCACTGACATGGCTGCACTGACATGGCTGCACTGACATGGCTGCACTGAGAAGGCTGCAATGATGGGCATTTAAATGTAAGTTTTTTTCCCTTTAACTTCCCTCCTAAAAGTTTTTTTTTTCCTTAAAATTCCTTCCTAAATTGGGGTGCGTGTTATACGCCGATGCGTGTTATACGCCGATAAATACGGTAACTTGAAGTGCAGACTTTCAGCTTTAATTCAAGGGGTTGAATATAAATATTAACTACAAATTTTAGGAACTGCAACCATTTTTTATACACAGACCCCCATTTGAGGGCTCAAATGTATATAATCATAAATAAAATGTTAATTTTTAATATTTTGTTGAGAATCCTATACTGGCAATGACTACCTGAATTCTGGAACCCATGGACATTATCAAAGACTGAGTTTCCTCCTTTCTGATGCTTTGCCAGGCTATAATTGCAGTTGTCTTTAGTTGTTCTTTCTTTGTGGATCTTTCTGCCTTTATTTGTGCCTTCAGCAAGTGAAATGCATGCTCAATTGGGTTGGGTTCTTATTCTTCAAAAGCTCCTGGGTTGCTTTTGCAGTGTGTCTTGGATCATTGTCCATCTGTACTGTGAAGCGCCGTCCAATCAACTTTTGCTGCATTTGGCTGAATCTGGGATGACAGTATATCTCTAAACACTGCAGAATTCATCCGGCTGCTTCTGTCACATCATCAATAAAACACCAATGACCCAGTGCCACTGGAAGCCATGCGATCCCATGCCATCACACTGCCTCCACAATGTTTTACAGATGACTTTGCATGCCTTGGATCATGAGCTGTTCCAAGACTTCTCCACACTTTTTTCTTCCCGTCATTTTGGTACAGATTAATCTTAGTTTCATCCGTCCAAAGAATGCTTTTCCAGAAGTGGTCTGGCTTTTTTAGATGTTTATGGGCAAAGTCTTATCTGGCTTTTCTATTCTTCAGGCTTATGAATGGTTTGCACCCTGTGGTGAACCCTCTATTTGCTCTCGTGAAGTTTTCTCTTGATTGTAGACTTTGATAATGATATTCCCACCTCCTTGAGAGTGTCCTTCACTTGTCTGGATGTTTTGAATGGGTTTTTATTTACATGAGAGAGGATCCTGCAATCATCCACCACTGTTATCTTCCGTGGACGTCCAGGCCTTTTTAGGTTGCTGAGCTCACCAGTGTGTTCTTCTTTCCTCAGAATGTACCAAACTGTAGATTTGGCCACTCCTAATGTTGCTGCCATCTCTCTGATGGATTTGTTTAGTTTTTGAAGCTTTACAATGGCCTGTTTCACTTGCATGGACAGCTTCTTTGATTTCATGATGTAGGTTCACAGCAATAGATTCCAAATGCAAATACCACACTTAAGCCTCGTATACACGGTTCGATTGTTGGCAGGGGATTGTCTGTTGACAGACTGTTGTCCTAAAATCTTACCTTCAGTACGCTCCTTTTGACAAATGTCAAATTTTCGACCAACAAATGTTGGATGACAGGCTAGTAAATTTTTGGCAGACAATGGTGTGACGTCAGATTTTCTAATGGTCAGTACACAAACCCATCACACTAAGGTCGAAAGTAAAAACACGCATGCTCGGAATCAATGCTCACCAAACACGAAATTAGCAGAAGGGGCCCAAAGAGTAGCGCTCAAGAGCTGAAATTCCTCATAGTACGTCACTACATTCGTGTTCGTGGCACGACAAGATCCTGGCACACGCCCTTTTGACACAAATCAGACGCTACAGGCTTTTTATCTGCCTAATTGATGAAGAAATAATGAAGAAATAGCCCACACTTGGGCATGAAACAGCTTTTGATTCAATTGTCCAATTACTTTTGGTCCCTTGAAAAAGGGGGAATGGCTATTCTTAAGCCCAGGTTCACACTGCTGCAGGATTGAAATCGTGAGGATTAGATTTCATTCCCGCATGTCAGTCCGACAATTTCAGAGACATCTGTGCGGTTTCCGGAACAGATGTCTATTGAAATCGCAACTGAAATCTCCAAAAGTAGCACAGAAACTACTTTTTTGAATTAGTGCGGCGCGGCACAGTCGGCGTCCCACCAATTCTGACGGTTCCATTGCATGTAATAGCCGCCAATTTGGCATGCCATTTGACATGTCAAATGGCATGCCAGATTGCATCAATGTGAACCAGGGCTAAGATCTGTAATTCCTAAACCCCTTATCCGATTTGGATGTACATGCCCTCAAATTAAACCTGAGAGTGCGCACTTTCAGCCCATATTTTTTAATGATAGCTTGAATATGTTTTTGTAAATACCTGAAAAAAAACTAAAATTGTGCCTGTGTCCAAATACCGTATTTATCGGCGTATAACACGCACTTTTTTCCCCTTAAAATCAGGGGAAAATCGCGGGTGCGTGTTATACACCGATCCCCTGCGATCCGAGCTGTCAGAATTTAAAAATCGCTGACCGCGATTTGAAAATGGCGCCGCCGGCGCCGAAATACGCAGTGCCGGTCCTCGGCTCTTCTCAGCGGCTTTCGGTTTCACTCGAGCGCCGCCCGAACCTAGCCGAGTATACTCGGCTAGTTTCGGATAGCTCCGCTCACCGTCCGAGTGAAACCGAAAGTAAACGAGAGCCGCCGAGAAGAGCCGAGGAGCGGCTCTGTGTATTTCGGCGCCGGCGGCGCCATTTTCAAATCGCGGTCGGCGATTTTGAAGCTCACAGGCTTCAGCAAGGTTGGACTGGGGCAAGGCTGGACTGGGGCAAGGCTGGACTGGACACTGGGGAAGGCTGCACTGACATGGCTGCACTAGCAAGGCTGCACTAGCAAGGCTGCACTGACATGGCTGCACTGACATGGCTGCACTAGCAAGGCTGCACTGACATGGCTGCACTGGCAAGGCTGCACTGACATGGCTGCACTGGCAAGGCTGCACTAGCAAGGCTGCACTGACATGGCTGCACTGGCAAGGCTGCACTGACATGGCTGCACTGACATGGCTGCACTGACATGGCTGCACTGACATGGCTGCACTGACATGGCTGCACTGACATGGCTGCACTGACATGGCTGCACTGACATGGCTGCACTGACATGGCTGCACTGACATGGCTGCACTGACAAGGCTGCACTGACATGGCTGCACTGACATGGCTGCACTGACAAGGCTGCACTGACAAGGCTGCACTGACAAGGCTGGACTGGGGCAAGGCTGCACTGAGAAGGCTGCACTGACAAGGCTGCACTGACAAGGCTGCACTGAGAAGGCTGCAATGATGGGCATTTAAATGTAAGTTTTTTTCCCTTCAACTTCCCTCCTAAAAGTTTTTTTTCCTTAAAATTCCCTCCTAAATTGAGGTGCGTGTTATACGCCGGTGCGTGTTATACGCCGATAAATACGGTATATATGGACCTAACTGAATCTCTCTATTTAAGGTCTGAGACTTCATTCTTTTCAATGGCACCATTTAAATTGGTTAACTTAAAGTTGCAGCAACTTTGAAAAAGGTGCCTGCACTACTTTGGTGCAACTTAGGTTGTGACTTTGGTCCAGAGAATGTAAAGTTGGATTAAAGTTGCTCCAAAGTCGCACTGGAAATCGTGTGACTTTGGAAACGTGCTAATGTGAATGGAGCCTAAACGTGTTGATAAAGTCAGACAGCTTTTTTTGACTGCAGCAGCTGCTAGAGCTGCTTTAATGTACACAGTAACTCCTGGCTTTGATTAAAGTGAAAGCAAAGACTTCACATAAATAATAAATTTTACCAGCACTATACCGCATAGGTAGGGGGGGGGGAAGCAGTTTAAGCATATTTATATGTAACGGATAAATACGTGTGGCGCTAAAATAGTAGTGTACGTTATTGGACACAGCCTGACAGAATGGGAATCTGTGAGGACAGTAGCCCAATAAAGTGTATATAATGAAACACCAAAACAACTTGTGTGTTGAACAAGTGAAGATAATATGTGGATAAATAGGTTACTCAGAGGGGAATCTGGATAACATTGGAACAAAAGTGGTGAGAAACACCTGACTCTAAGTCCTCTAAACAGACGAATAAAGGGATTCTTTCCCATAAATCCCAATATAAAGAGTGATAAATTGAACAAAACTTAAAAGTAATGTGATAACATATATGCAAGGTGTGAAATAGTGAAACACCATAACGACAATATATTGTTGTCAAATAAAGTCCAGCGTGATAATATAAATAAATAAATAATAAAATTTCCCTCCGGTGACAGAAAGAATTAAAAAATAGTCTGTAGTTGTCAAGATGGTGGGTAGAAGACCTTCAATCCAAGGATGGCATCCACAGGATAAGGGGCTCAGTATAAATAGAGATGGAATAGGTAAAAGGTACTCTTACCGGAAATGGTGGACCCCTCGGCCAGCGGCCTGGGGGTCAAACAGGCTTAAGGATAAGGTGGAAGGTTTCCACGGCAGTTGGAGGGGTGGGAGGAACCCTCCAACTGCCGTGGAAACCTTCCACCTTATCCTTAAGCCTGTTTGACCCCCAGGCCGCTGGCCGAGGGGTCCACCATTTCCGGTAAGAGTACCTTTTACCTATTCCATCTCTATTTATACTGAGCCCCTTATCCTGTGGATGCCATCCTTGGATTGAAGGTCTTCTACCCACCATCTTGACAACTACAGACTATTTTTTAATTCTTTCTGTCACCGGAGGGAAATTTTATTATTTATTTATTTATATTATCACGCTGGACTTTATTTGACAACAATATATTGTCGTTATGGTGTTTCACTATTTCACACCTTGCA
The DNA here is from genome assembly GCA_037952925.1 of Lithobates clamitans. NCBI lineage: Eukaryota > Metazoa > Chordata > Amphibia > Anura > Ranidae > Lithobates > Lithobates clamitans. The sequence goes on from JBBGZY010002614.1 coordinate 188,122, forward strand.
TATATGTTATCACATTACTTTTAAGTTTTGTTCAATTTATCACTCTTTATATTGGGATTTATGGGAAAGAATCCCTTTATTCGTCTGTTTAGAGGACTTAGAGTCAGGTGTTTCTCACCATTTTTGTTCCAATGTTATCCAGATTCCCCTCTGAGTAACCTATTTATCCACATATTATCTTCACTTGTTCAACACACAAGTTGTTTTGGTGTTTCATTATATACACTTTATTGGGCTACTGTCCTCACAGATTCCCATTCTGTCAGGCTTTGTCCAATAACGTACACTACTATTTTAGCGCCACACGTATTTATCCGTTATTCTACCACAATTAGTCTGATTGTTGTGTTGGCAGCTTCCTTTGTTTTTGGTCGGCGCACTATTAATTTATTTTATTTGAGATATTTATATGTAGTCTCTACTTCCACTTTAGTCAGAGCTTAGAGATGAGGAGTAGGAGGGGGTCGCTACAGAAGGGCAAAACAATTTGACGTGCTGTGTACTATGAGTAGGTTTTTTGGGCATGTGTAACATCAGCAGCCAGTCAGTAGCATCATACAGTCTATAGCCCTATGTAAAATACGACTTCAGAGACCTATACTCCAGGTCTGCAATAAAGTGAACCTGAGGGGAGAGGGGAGAGTGGAGGGGCATCAGTGAACAGATTTTTGCTAATCTTCTCTTCCTACTAAGAACCCTGAAGCGATGTGTAAAACATCACTTGTGGGTCTGGACGTTTTTTTCTCGTAGCCGATCTGGCTGGTGAAGAAGCTAATAGATCACAATCTGCGCTCCATTAGCTCCAACAGGGCAGGTGAGACATCAAGGGACTAAGAGACACCTGATCTCATAAAAGAGAACCTGTCACCAAAAAAACCTTTTCATCCCTTGTGTGATGAAAAATGAAGTTTAGTGAGCAAAATGTGTAAAAAAAAATTAAGTTACACCCAAGCAATTAAAGATACCCCCTAAAACATTTTTGAGTACACTACCCCCAAATGTAAACACTCGCATCGAGGCACCTATGCATGAAACCTTTGATTCCGTTACACGTCACAAATCGTTTTGCACCTCGGGTGAGAGCAATAATTCTAGGCCCATTTTTTACAGTTAAAGTGATTGTAAAGTCTTGTTATTTAAAAAAAAAAAAAAAAAATACCCGCTCAATACAGTTGGTTTTGCACAGAGCAGCCTGGATCCTCCTCTTCTCAGGTCCCTCTTCGCTGCTCCTGGCCCCTACCTCCTGTTCAGTGCCCCCACAGCAAGCAGCTATGGTGCTGTGGGGGCACCCAAGCCGAGCTGCAGCTCCACGTGTCCATTCAGACATGGAGCTTCCCTTCGGCCCCGCCCCATCTCTCCTGATTGGCTAACTGACTGATTGACAGCCGCGGGAGCCAATGGTGCAGCTGCTGTGTCTCAGCCAATCAGGAAGAGAGAGTCCCGGACGGCCAAGGTACTCGTGGACATCGCTGGACAGAGATAGGGCTCAGGTAAGCATTAGGAGGACTGAGGGGGGCTGCTACACACTGAAGGCTTTTTATCTTAATGCATAGAATTTAGGATAAAAAACCCTCTACAACTCATTTAACTCTAAATTGTTAACCTGTAAGCACTTTTATTACGTTGCCTATAGAAAATATAGGGTACCAAAGTTTGTTGCCATTTCACGGGCACACACACAATTTTAAGTCTTGAAATGCTGGAAATCTATTTGGTAAAGCTTCATCTTGTATACATTTCATTTGCGTGCCCTAAAATTACCTTTATTGTATTTTTTTACTGAAATTTTGCACTTGGAAAACTGTTTATGTGACATAAAAAAAATAAATAAACTACCACTACTTTCCAGGGTGCCTGCTTTCAGAAAAGATATGTTTCGGGATTTTAGGTCATCTTCGGGCCTACAATGGATTTTAAACGTGTGCAAAAAAACCCAAAAAAACGGATCTGGCAGTGAAAGGGTTAAATAACGCTATTTAACATTATAGTGTCTATACTGTAACTGGACACCATACTGATAATCTAACAACATCAACTGCATGCTGTATGTGGTATGTCAGCATATATATTTACATACTGTAATAATGAATTACAAACTGCTATTACTTACAGCATCTTCTAAATCGATACACAGGAGCTTGCCCTGTTCTAAGTTAGTGTACTGATCACTCAGATTCCTGTAGCTGACATTACACATATGGCAAACAAGTGAAAGATTGCCATGTAGATCTGGGACTGTTGACCCCTGTAATAAAAAACAAGAATTATTTGCAGTTGTTCTAATAGATTAGTATCCACTATTATCACACTTATAGGAACAATGTAAATCCAGACATGATAAAACGTGGAATGATCAGAGAACTGTGATTCCAAGCATATAAATTATTCATTTCTATACAGCGCTAACACATTTTATAGAGTGTAGAAAGTTTAGAGTTGGCCAACTGCATGTGCAGCATGCTTTTCATTTACATTATCCCCTGCTATCGGGTTGCCAAGTGGGAAAAAACAAAAGGAAAAATGCCTGGAAAAAACTAATGCAACCACCACATCGAAGGAATATATTCAAATGTTCTTGGGTTTAGATCACTTTAAAGCGGTAGAAAAACTTGGAAAAAAAAAAATCTTTTCTTCCTGCAAGGCAAAGGCATAAGGTGCTAGTATGCATCGCATTCTAGCACATCATGTAAAAAAACTTATCTCAAAATGAAGCCCTCCAGCGACACGCTGTCACCGCTGACAGGGCTTCCATCGTCACCCAGTCTTCTTTACAGGTTCGCAGTCTCCTGTTCTTTGAATGGCCGAGCTGCGATAATGTCACTGTTTTTCTGTACACGCATATACGCTGGTGAAGTCACCGGCGGCTTCACAAGTAAATCGCTCAGGGCATGTTTGGGAGATATATTCAGTACCTACAGGTAAGCCTTATTATAGGCTTACCTGTAAGTAAAACAAACAAAAGGCCTTTACTACCACTTAAAGACATATTGTATCCTCATTCAGGGTAGTAACAATGCTTTTGGAAAGGGACCATATCAGTAATATTTACCTTAACAGAGCTCCCTTGCTGCCAACAAAACCCTGTGCTTATAGGTATGGGGTGACATATAAACTCCTCACATGTAATACCACTCAGGTCCAGCAGCCAATTAGTAGACTGGAGCAACATCACATGACACACTGTTTATTTATTTTTTACACATTATTTATTTCCAAAAGCATCAGACACCAGTGCAGGCTGCATTGGAGACAGGAGCTACAAGGGAGCGCAGGTGAGGAAAGTATAACCTGGGAGCCCTTTATAAAGCCACTGCTTAGGCAAAGTGGTGGTATCTTTAACCACTTCCCACCTGTAGGCCTCAGGTTGAAGCAATTATACCAGGAAGCTACAGTCATGATCCTGGTGTGTATTTTTTTCAAACAGCAATTCTGTTTCTAGTAAAAGAGATCCGAGCAGCTTATACAGCTGCTGGATCACTTTTACAGGCAGTCTTATCGGAAGCTGCTTTTAACGGGCTCTCCTATCATGACAGGGAGCCCAGTAACTATGCGATCGGCCGTGTTCATTGCTGTACACAGAGTGCAAGGAACCAACGTTGTTCCTTTCACTCTGTTGTCAAGAAACAGGAAATGCAGAGGATTTTGTCACTTCCGGTTTCGGTTTTTTGTTTACAACCAGTTACCGGCTTGTGAAAGCATCTGACCAAACCGATCTTGGTTTGATGGGATGCTTTGGAGGCCAGAGGAGAGATCTAATAGACCACAGATCCATTGTGATAGCAATAAAGTTAATTAAAAAAAAAAAAAAAAAAAAAAGTATGGTGTTAAAATAAATAAATAAAAACATTTTACAGCGCCCCCATCCCCTTGTGCTCACATGCAAATGTGAATGCACATGCAAGTCCTAAAAAAATGTGTAAATGGCGATCACACCACATGTGAGGTATCATCATGGATGTCAGAGCGAGAGCAATAATTCTAGCCCCAGACCTCCTGGGTTACTCTAAACTGGTAACCTGTAAAGGCTTTTAAAGAGTTGCATATAGTTAATTTAAAGCAGAGTTCCACCTAAGAATGGAACTTCCGCTTTTTGGAATCCTCCCCCCCTCCGGTGTCACATTTGGCACCTTTCCGGGGGGGGGGGGGGGGGGGGGTTTGGGGGGAGCAGATACCTGTATACCTGTATAATCCAGGTATTTGCTCCCACTTCCAGGCATAGATAGCCACAGTATCCGCAGGTATCTATGCCACCATATCCGGCGCCTCCTCCTTCCCCCCCTGCTGTCTTCTGGGAGAAACACAGGTCCCAGAAGACAGCAGTGACCAGTGGAATCGCGCAGCGTGACTCGCGCATGTGCAGTAGGGAACCAGGCTGTGAAGCTGCAAGGCTTCACTTCCTGATTCCCTTACTGAAGATGGCGGCAGCACGACCTGAGAGCCAGATCAGCTTCGGGTGCTGACATCGCTGGCACTCTGGACAGGTAAGTGTCCAGATTTTAAAAGTCAGCAGCTGCAGTATTTGTAGCTACTAACTTTTAAAAAAAATTAATAATTCGGCGGAACTCTGCTTCAATCCACCGGAAGTTTGTCGCCATTCCACCGGCGTGCTCCATTTTAAAGTGTGACACTGAGCCTAATGTCATCTTTTATATTTTACAAAAAAATTGGTAATAAATTGCGTTTTGTGCACTATAAATCACTGCAATTTAAAAAAATAAAAATAAAAATTGTGGTTGAAAAACTGCTGCGAAAATATGGTGCGACTTAAAAAAAAAAATTGCAACACCTACCATTTTACTCCCTCGGGTCTCTGCTTAAGGTATAACTAAAGGGCAAAACTTTTTTTTTTGGGGGGGGTTTGGATAGAGTGGAGATGGATTAGTACACTTGTCAGATTTTATTACTGTCTATGCCCCCATTAGGGAGATACACCCTCTCTATCTTTGCTGTTATGGATTTGCCCTGGGTGCTCCAATCTCTTCCCACTATCTATTTGTATTCAACTGTTGCAGGGACTTTAGCTAAAAGTTTATTTGGGGCAGGAGCTTATGTGCTAGAAAATTACTTGGACCCCCCAAACATTATATATATATATATATATATATATATATATATATATATATATATATATATATATATATATATATATATATATATATATATATATATATATAATGTTTGGGGGGTCCAAGTAATTTTCTAGCACATAAGCTCCTGCCCCAAATAAACTTTTAGCTAAAGTCCCTGCAACAGTTGAATACAAATAGATAGTGGGAAGAGATTGGAGCACCCAGGGCAAATCCATAACAGCAAAGATAGATCAAACATATTTTATGAATATAGTGCCCCCCGCAGGAATAGGACAGCAGGGTAGAAGTGATAACCACTGGACAAACATGCAAACCGTATCCGAAACAAACCTCCCAAGTAATTTGTTTCCAAATTGATCATGAAGAAACGGTCTGACAAGAAGGAAAACTGGCAAAGAGCAATGGTACCCATTTTTTTTGTCACTTCCTAATCCTTACTGTCTCTAATCTTATAGTCCATAAGCGCAAGGCACTCTCCGACCTGTTTTAATATGAAGAAATAGAAAATGCAAAAAAAAGTCCTGGAAAACACAATAGCTTCCAAACCAGTCTGTATGTACTTCCCTAAAATTAGTCTGAAAATCTAAATAGAGGATTTACCTTGGTGATGTTGAAACATTGCATCAACTCATCAAATAACTTCATAAATGTAGCTGTGCTGTCCAGTACATCCGTGTAGTTCTTATACAAGCAACCTTGGGAAATGAAAGCAACATACAGCAACATTAGCGATGTTTTTTTAACACTTAAGGTTTTATAATTAGAAAATGGAATCAAATAACAAAAAAAACCCTGCATTATAGCAACTAGGGCTGAAACTAATCAATTAATCGACAACTAATCGATTATGAAATTAATCGATTACTATTTTCATAATCGATTAATCGGCCAGTAACATAATGGGGTTAAGAAAAACTAAAATGAGCCCTTTAGGCTCGATTCACACCTATGCAGTTTTAGTGCTTTTTGCATTTTGCAGATTTGCACTACAGAACATTTAACATGGTTTCCTATGGGTCACGTTCTGTAGTGCAGTTCTGCAAAATGCAAAAAGCACTAAAAATGCATAGGTGTGAATATGCTTGTTAAGATGTAAACATAATACATTGAACTTTTTTCTTGTTAAAAAAAAATTAAAACTTGGTTGCAGTTATCAGGAACAACTTATCAGGAACAACAGGAATAAGTTTACATCTTAACAAGCATAGGTGTCTTATAGTACAAAAAAGAGCAAATAATCACTACTGTAAATATTACTTTCACAGTTCTACAGTAAAAAAATGAACCCCTTACAGTAGTGATTATCTGCTTTTTTTGTACTATAAAGGGCTAATTTTAGTTTGGTTTTTTTTAACCCCATTATATTACTAAACGTCTTAGACCTGGTTGCACTACAGTTCATTTACATGGTTTCCTATGGGACACGTTCACATCTATGCTTGTTTTTAGCCGCTGTGTATTTGGAAAGGGTCAGGGACTTTTTTTAACGCAAAACTGTGCTTTTTTGGTTCAATATACTTCAATGGAGCAGCTGCAGAAATACATGTAATGCGTTTTTGCAGAAATTTGTGTTTTTTTAATCTGCCCAACAACAAGTTGGCCCCAAAAAAATGCAAAAAACGCAAATCGCAGCAAAATCACGTGTGCAAAAATCAAAATGCACGGCAAAAGCAGGTGTGTACCGAGCCTTATGCTGGCCACACGGATCAATTTTCAGACAAGAATATTCAGACGGAAAATCTTTGTTCATTCGTTGAATGAAAGAATGTTTAAAATTTTCACTTGTTTTTAACATTCTGTTTTTAAAATGAAGGAAAACCACATACACCGTCTGAAAATTCCTTTGACCAAGAAGTTTTCTGTTATTTCCAAATTGTCACCATGGTTGAAAATGAACGTCGATTTGACCCCACTAACGATTAGAAAATCGAACTAAGGTTCTTAAAATGCCATTTTTTTTTTTTTTTGAAGGAAGACATTGTTTTTTAAATAAAAAAAATTTGATCTCTGAGTCTGATGATATTTACCAGATTCACCCTTTTAATAGTATATATCCTCCAATAGCATATACAGTATATATCTCCTCTAATAGTATATACAGTACATCTCCTCTAATAGTATATCTTTTCTGTCTGTTATTCTCAGAGTGGATTAGATATTTTGCTCCCTAACCATATAGTTATTTATATTTACCACTGCATAGAGATATTTAAGAATAAATTGCCTTTTTTAAATTTTTACATATTAACTAAAATATACACCACACTTTTTTTTTTTAAAGCTTATTAACAGATTAATCGATTAATCGAAACAATAATCGGCCAACTAATCGATTATGAAAATAATCGTTAGTTGCAGCCCTAATAGCAACCTTAAAATTAGGAATACCGGGTTGAATTATGCCTATGATCATCAAACCCATTGCCTTTGACTCGGAAAGAACCAGGGCATAACTGGACCAGCAGAATTTAAAGTGTGAAGGGGGGGGGGGGGGTTGAGGCTGCATGACGGGTAAAGCATGCACAAAAGCTGGAGTCGGGCTTAAAAAAAAAAAAAAAAAAAAAAAAAAAAAAAACACACACACACACAAACTACACTGTAATTAGTTGTTCCTGATAACTGCAACCAAGTTTTAATTTTTTTTAACAAGAAAAAAGTTCAATGTATTATGTTTACATCTTAACAAGCACTGACACAGAAACACCTGTTTTTGTTTATCAGTACAGACAGAGCTGCACAGATTGAGAGCTAAATGTCCAACTAGTAGCAGGTCCTAGGCAGCTACAATCATGGGTATGTGCTCAGTGGGGCAGGACTGTAAGACATCCTAGGTCAGACCTGGGCAAACTGCGGCCCCAGGGCCCTTTGGCGACCTCTATCTGGCCCTCGATGCCTCCACTGTTCGCATGCCTCCCGAAGCCTGTCAGCTTTTTCACTGAGGAAGCTGACAGGTTCAGAGGCATGCTGACAGAAGTCTGTGTAAAGAGCTACAAGAACTGGAAGGAAAGAGCCTAAGGAACTGATTGGTACAGTGGGGAGGCTCAGTTCTGGCGGGAGAGAGTTGCCTAATGCCCCATACACACGGTCAGAATTTCCGACAGAAAAAGTCCGATGGGAGCATTTCATCGTATATTCCGACCGTGTGTATGCCCCATCGGACTTCTCCTGTCGAAAATTCAGACGGACTTACATAGAGAGCATGTTCTATATTTTTCCGACGGAACAAATTCCTATCGGGAAAACCGCTCGTCTGTATGCTGTTCCGATGTACCAAAAATTACGCATGCTCTGAAGCACGCAGGACATTGTATATGTTGTCCTGTTGTACGTGTTGTACGTCACCGTGTTCCGGACGGTCAGAATTTGGTGTGACCGTGTGTATGCAAGACAGCTTGAGCGGAATTCCGTCGGGAAAAAAAAATAAAAAAAATTGGTCGTATGTACAGCGCATAAGAGACATCCCAATGCTCCCCCACCACTCTGCTATCCCAAGTTCTTCCTGTGTTAGTGCCTGCACGCTGCAAACCCCAGGAGCCGTGTAACTGTTCTTCACTCCAGGACAGGATCTGCAGAAATTCCCGCTGTAACGATCTCAGGCTCTCTCCTTCCAGTCACAGTGCTTTTCAGGGGGAATTTGACAGGTGGTTTGACCCTATAATGCTGCACACCACCACAATCCTGTTCATTGCACGCATTTGCACTGCAGCCCCATTGAACTCTGCACTCAGAGTTAAAAATGCTTCAGAGGCCAAGAAGCAAAGCATTGTGGCCATGGCATGAACAAGCCTGTCTGTTTCTACTGCACCCATATCGCCCTGTCTATGTACTTACAGATCCTTCCCAGGTCCAAAATCAATATTGAGAAGAAAAAGTTCTGCCCACTACAACAGTCCCAGCCTCTCATGTGGCCCATTGGGAAAATGAATTGCCCACCTCTGTTCTAGGTCCTTGCAACCTCACAAGGTTAATTAATTCTAGCCTAAATCGTTGTAAAATTAAAAACTGATCTCCTCTCAGTTTTGTTTTATAGACCGGGCAAGGCTTAAAACTTCAGTCAGAATCTTATTCCTGCCATTATTTTCCCCATTAGGCTGGATTCACACTTATGCATTTTTAGTGCTTTTTGCACTTTGCAGATTTGCACTACAGTCCATTTAACATGGTTTCCTATGGAACACGTTCTGTAGTGCAAATCTGCAAATTGCAAAAAGCACTAAAAATGCAAAGGTGTGAATCCAGCCTAACAGAGAATGCCGCATCCTTTCTGTTACTGGTAAAGACAATATGAAAACAGCTCTCCAATGGGAGCACAGACAACAATACATAATAGTTTCAGTAAAGTATATGAGGGTTAGAACATGCATTTGGTTTTTTAAGCTGTTTATTTCCCTGGTGGGAAGATTCCCACTTCAGACAGGAAGTAAAAATATCCCCAATAAGGACATAGACAGCAATAAAATAAAAAAAGCCAGATATAATTAGCTTACCCTCTCAATGCAATAGGTTCTGCATGTTAATAAGTAGGTGAATACCAGAAGAAAAAGTTGGAACATTGATAATGGCATTAAAAAAAAAACAAAACAAAAAACAAAAAAACAGACCGATTGCCTATACCACAATGATTAAAGTGGATGTAAACCCAATGTCATCCTTTCTAAACTACTGCCATAGGGGATATCTATAAGGATATACATGCCTCCTGCGTGTATCTTTACCTGTCAAATGTCTCCCTCTGTCTGTTATTAGAGCTGAAAAACTGCAGATTCTGTGGGTGGGTCTGTTGTCTGGAGCTCGGTGGGTGGAGTCGTGATGTCAGTAGACTCCCCGCCCACCTCTACATTCCCCTTGTCAATATGCATTTTCTCCTGTGTATTTCTAACACTGAACTTCTGCTATGATCTCTAACATCCAGTGAAAAGACAGGAAAGTAACCACATGACTTCAGCATGCCCAATCATGCTGAGGTGTGGAACAGCCAATCCTTGCAGAGCTGCTGAAGAAAGGAGTGGGGGAGGGAATTAAAAAATAATACATGTCTTAGGCTAGTGCACGAGATATGTAAATCACCTGTCACTCACAGCAAGGGGGAGGATTTGACAAAGTTTCTCTCTGTTTGTCAAGTTTTATCTCACTGAACAATAAAAGAGGATTGCTCAGAGATGGATTAACTTTTTGTGGCAAGACTGGGCTCAAATGATAGGAAATCTTATACTCTACATCATGACATAAAAAAAAAATTTCGGGTTTACATCCACTTTAGTTATAGCGGTTATGTTACTATATGTACATTTGTTTCTTGGTTGTTTTTTCCTCTGTTCTCAAGGGATATGGTACTCCCTCCATATGTTTAACATGAGGGCTGTTCTGCATTCATGGACTTACCTGTTTTATCTCTTTTATTCTCAAATGAAACTTTGCATAATGAAAATGGGGTGTGGGGTGTGGCGTTTCTCCCCCCCGGCACAGCTTGCTCCCGGATGGAGTGTCTGGGACAACACACCTCACACTACGCTTAACACCTGGTATTGTTTATGCGGTTCACCTATACCCGTTACCTTGCTATGTCACACGCCCTTACTCAAAGGTTTACCCTCATCTTGTCTCATTGTATGACGGACTTTGTTTCACTGCACTTTTTATGTTCTTGTGAAAAACTTCAATAAAAAAGCATTTAAAAAAAAAACTGATTATGCAATACTCACTTTCACACTTTGAAACAGTCCACACATCATCAAAGAAATTATAAAGTGCAACAATGACTTGAACCCTATCAGAGCGAAGCAATGTGGTTCCACAGCTTAATGTGCTGCTGTTCTGCAAATAGAAATATTAGGAATGAGAACGGAAAGCTACGATCTTACAAAACAATATAGCAAAATGAAAATGCTAAGAAAATAAGCAAACTTTTTATTGGATAAGGAACTAAACATTATGGTGGCAGCAGACTGTACTTAAGGGTTAACAAGACACTGCTATACAGAAATAGTCATATAGTCACTGAGTCACATGCACCAGAGAGGAAGACTGCAACCTTTCATATGATCTACTGGGAAACATGAATCGTTTGCTTTGTAACTTCCTTCTTGATCCTTATTCACAGAAAAAAATTTTAATATTTGGAAACAAACAGTGTACCTTGAGTTGGCACTTTTTCCCCCACAGGGCTCATGAACACTGCAGCTCAAGAAAAAAAAGCTGCTTTTAAAGGCATTTGAGCTTTTATTTTAGTGTGAAGAAGCTTGTACTTTTTTGGGCTCTTTCGCGCGTTTTTTATTGAGATTCTTTGAGCATAAGCGTCCCCCCCCCCCCCCCACACACACACACACAAACCTTCCCCCCAGCCAGGGTGGATATAAAATTGATTTTAAAAAAATAATAATAATATATATATATTTGGACTTTGAGTTTTATCAAATTTATTTTAATAAAATGCTTTTGGAGTAAAAAAAAAAAAAATAAAAAAATCTATCTAAGATAGTTTTCTATTTAAGATACATTAATCATTTGGGTGTCCTTTTATGAAACTGAGATCAGCGGCGATCCCGAGTCTCACCGCTGATCTCAGCTCATTACCAGTTTATAAAACTGAGATAATCAGCAGAGAACATATTCTCCGCTGATTATCTCAGCACAGTGAGAATCTGTAACTGACTTCACAGAAACGGCCAGTTTATGAAGGTGCGATCTCAGCACCTCACTGGCGATCTGTGACAGAATTCTCACTTTCTGATTCGCCATTTCAGAAGTGGAGAATCAGAGTGAGAAGCCTGAAACTGGCTGATATTCTGGAGAAAGGAAGAAGTCTTTTGACTTCTTTCACCAAACAGTCAGAGCACATCTTCCCCACCATTACACACCCCAAAACCAGCAGGTTAGGAATTTATAGTGTGTGTGTATATATGTATATATATATATATATATATTTAGATTTTCACGTCTCTGGCTGGGTTCACACTTGTGCGATGCGTGAACCAGCGTGATTCCTGTGTGGGTTTTCACATCGCACCTACATTGACATCTGCGCACCACTGCGGGTGTCAATGTAAAGTTAATGACACCCCCCAGATCATTTCACAGATCACAGTGCGAACTATGTAATGGTGCAGGAATCGGATCGCATGGGTGTTCACACCCATGCGATCCGATTCCAGTGTGGACCAAATAAAGGGTCCTGTACCATTTTGGTGCAAATGCAATATGATTTAGGGTCAGTTCCCACTGCTGCGGTGTCCAAGATTGAATGTGATTCGCACCGTACTGCAGTGCAAAATCACATCCGATCTCTGTGCAATGCGATTTCAGCCATACAGATAGTATTGCTAAATTTGCTTTGCACTCGGACCAAACTCTTACAGGACCCTTTTTTTGGTCCACAGCAGAATCGGATCGCATGAGTGTTCACACCCATGCGATTCGATTACTGTCCGAGTTTGCAGATCGCACTGCGATATGCGAACTGATTTGGGGGTGTTGTTAACTTTTAGGCCCAGTTCACACTTGTGCGATGCCGGACATCGCACAGGCATCTCATGTAATTCGCAGCACACTGCCATTCACATTACATGCGATGTCTGTGCGGTGCGATATCAGCCGTACAGATAGTATGGCTGATATCGCACCGCATTCGGTGCAAACACGCACAGGACCCTTTTTTCTGTTCGGACAAGAATCGGATCGCATGTGTGTTCACACATATGCGATCCGATTCATGTCCGGACTGTCAGTTCGCAGTGCGATATGCAAGCTAAACTGGGGGTGTCGTTAACAATGTATTGACACTCCCCAGCGATTCGCATATGGCAGTGTGAACTGACATGCGAGTCGGTGCGATGCGGTAACCCGCAGTGGATTCGCAGTGTTCTCGCATTGCACCAGTTTATCAATTTTTATGTTTATCAATTATGAAATATATTTTATTTTAATCTATTAATAAATATTTATACTTGTATACTTTATTAAAATTATTTTTTTAATGATTATAAATGTTTTTTGCATTTATATGAATGGTGTATAGCTGCATTATATATGTGCATTACATTCATTTACTATACACCATTCACATTTAAATGGGGACATGTATGATCTTTAAATATTGATAAAAACAATGTTTTTTTTATAATTAGGTTAATGTATATTGTGTAGGGGGAATTTAACTTTGTTATTTTATTAATATGTTGGGGAATAATGTGTGCTGATTTGTGTTACACTTTGTATTTTATGGTTCCTCATACTGTAATCCCGCTATATCACGCGAGATTATAGTGAGAGGAGCCGTTTCTCAGGAGTTCCTGGCATTTGTAGATCGCTCTTCAACTCAACATGAGAAGCGTTCTACACACTTTCATAAACAGGCACTCAGAGGAGAGCGATCTCCTCTGAGAATGCCTGAGAGCTGAAAAGCGGTATTTTACCTCACTTTCATAAAAGAACACCCTGGTTTATTGAGCATGAAATGGAGCTTATTTATGTAGCATGAGGCTGTATATTTTGCAATATTAAGATTTATGGTAAACTCATTCAATGAATCCAAGCTCTGCAAGCGGAGATAACATGCACTGCATTGGTGATTCACACAATTTCACATTAACCATGAGATAAAACAAAGTTCAGGAGTATTCTTTATCCTATTGGTTTTCCAAATCTATGTACACTGCAAACTGTATGATTGAATTGGTTCTGATAATCGCTGTTTTACTAACCTGACAGCTTATTATTCTAGATAGGAAACCTTCATTTTGTTTGCAAATATTAAAGATTCCAACTGCCAGAAAGAAGAAGTGCTTACATTTAAAGAGCACCTGTGATTTCAGATCCATCATGGCAACACCTGTTAGCGGGCACCCACTCACCTGCTGCCACCACCTCCCTCACCTTGTTGGATCACTGCCGCATCACCAGCTGTCCCATTAAAGTGAATGGGACTGTCGGTGAGTCAACAGCGGGTCAGAGGAGGAGCTGCTGCAGGACAGAGATGATAGTTGCTCTTTAAAAATTATGATTTAAAATTGGGTTGATTTAAATCAAGCCTTTTTACTAATAATTTAAATCGACTTGATTTAAATCAAATCCACCCTGCCCTTAGTTCATTTATTTAGCTTTATTTTTTTGCTTTTACGTGCGTTTTTTGGGCACCTAGGTGTCTTTTCTGCTCGAAAGCTCCTCTCAAAAACGTGAGTTTGGTGGGGGGTTTTTCCTGCCTGTAAGAGCATGTCTGTAAACTCCTAAAAATGCCATAGTGTGCATGAACACATTGGCTAACATAGAGAAGAGTTTCCAGGCAGAAAAAATAAGAGCTCAAAAGCCTGCAGGAGCCACTTTTTGAGCTGCAGTGTGCATGAGGCCTTAGGCCTCATGCACACTGGACGTTATAAAAAAGCCAGCAGTGTTAGCTGTAGAAAGCTGTAGCCGTAGAATGAGTTTTTCAGCATTTTTTGCAGTAGCAGTTTTTAGTTTTTAACAGAATTTTACTCCCACAAAGTCTTATGGCTCAAAAAACGCAGATAAACCAGTATAGCCACATTTTTATTTTTTTTTGGTGTTTTTCAGAGTTAGAGCATTTTTACAGCTAAAAAACTCATCTCAAAACCCACTAGTTTTTTGTAGCCAGAAAATGCCCCTACCAAAAACTGCTCATAGCCTACAGTGGGGACGGAAAGTATTTAGACCACCTTAAATTTTTCTCTCTTTGTAATATTGCAGCCATTTGCTAAATTCATTTAAGTTCATTTTTTCCTCATTAATGTACACACAGCACCCCATATTGACAGAATAACACAGAATTGCTGACATTTTTGCAGATTTATTAAAAAAGAAAAACTGAAATATCACATGGTCCTAAGTATTCAGACCCTTTGCTCAGTATTTAGGAGAAGCACCCTTTTGATCTAATACAGCCATGAGTCTTTTTGGGAAAGATGCAACAAGTTTTTCACACCTAGATTTGGGGATCCTCTGCCATTCCTCCTTGCAGATCCTCTCCAGTTCTGTCTGGTTGGATGGTAAACGTTGGTGGACAGCCATTTTTCGGTCTCTCCAGAGATGCTCAATTGGGTTTAAGTCAGGGCTCTGGCTGGGCCATTCAAGAACAGTCATGGAGTTGTTGTGAAGCCACTCCTTCGTTATTTTAGCTGTGTGCTTAGGGTCATTGTCTTGTTGGAAGGTAAACCTTCGGCCCAGTCTGAGGTCCTGAGCACTCTGAAGAAGGTATTCGTCCATAATATCCCTGTACTTGGCCACATTCATCTTTCCCTCGATTGCAACCAGTCATCCTGTCCCTGCAGCTGAAAAACACCCCCACGGCATGATGCTGTCACCACCGTTCTTCACTGTTGGGACTGTATTGGACAGGTGATGAGCAGTGCCTAGTTTTCTCCACACATACCGCTTAGAATTAAGGCCAAAAAGTTCTATCTTGGTCTCATCAGACCAAAGAATCTTATTTCTCACCATCTTGGAGTCCTTCAGATGTTTTTATAGCAAACTCCATGCAGGCTTTCATGTGTCTTGCACTGAGGAGAGGCTTCCGTTGGGCCACTCTGCCATAAAGCCCCAACTTTCTACAACTTTCTCCCACCTCCCGACTGCATCTCTGGAGCTCAGCCACAGTAATCTTTGGGTTCTTCTTTACCTCTCTCACCAAGGCTCTTCTCCTCCGATAGCTCAGTTTGGCCAGACGGTCAGCTCTAGGAAGGGTTCTGGTCGTCCCAAACGTCTTCCATTTAAGTATTATGGAGGCCACGGTGTTCTTAGAAACCTTAAGTGCAGCAGAAATTTTTTTGTAACCTTGGCCAGATCTGTGCCTTGCCACAATTCTGTCTCTGAGCTCTTCAGGCAGTTCCTTTGACCTCATGATTCTCATTTGCTCTGACATGCACTGTGAGCTGTAAGGTCTTATATAGACAGGTGTGTGGCTTTCCTAATGAAGCCCAATCAGTATAATCAAAAGACAGCTAGACTCAAATGAAGGTGTAGAACCATCTCAATGATGATCAGAAAAAATGGACAGCACCTGAGTTAAATATATGTGAGTGTCACAGCAAAGGATCTGAATACTTAGGACAATGTGATATTTCAGTTTTTCTTTTTTAATAAATGTGCAAAAATGTCAACAATTCTGTGTTTTTCTGTCAATATGGGGTGCTGTGTGTACATTAATGAGGAAAAAATTAACTTAAATGATTTTAGCAAATGGCTGCAATATAACAAAGAGTGAAAAATTTAAGGGGGTCTGAATACTTTCCGTCCCCACTGCATGTGTGCATGGACACATAGGATAACATGCTGGGGAGTTTATTGACTACAGAAAAAAACACCCGAGTCAAAAACATCAGCTATAAAAACGTCCAATGTGTATGAGGCCTAATGCCGCGTACACACGAGCGGACTTTACGGCGGACTTTGCCCGGCGGACTGGATTTCGTCGGACAATTCGATAGTGTGTGGGCTCCAGCGGACTTTGTTTGCTCAAAAGTTGGACGGACTTAGATTTGAAACTTGTTTAAAATGTATCCGTTGAAATCGAGTCCGGTCGAAAAGTCCGCCGTCTGTATGCTAGTTCGACGGACAAAAAGCCACGCTAGGGCAGCTATTGGCTACTGGCTATGAACTTCCTTGTTTTAGTCTGGTCGTACGTCATCACGTACGAATTCGACGGACTTTGGTGGATTGTGTGTAGGCAAGTCCGTTCATTCAGAAAGTCTGTCGTAAAGTACGTCGAAAAATCCGCCGGGCAAAGTCTGCCGTAAAGTCTGCTCGTGTGTACGTGGCATTAGAGTCTGAGTCCACCAAAAAGTAATATTATATTTTATTATATTATATTATATGTGTAATTTGCTAGCCTGAGGTCACCCATTGGGTAATCTAGTGCTAAGATCTCATGGGTTTTACTTAGGATGAGCTCAGGCATGTTCGCAACCCGCACATGCAGAGTGGGCCAGGAAGTCGGCACTGTACAGCGCTAATCGCAGGCAGTGAGACATTTTCCCAATCTGCGGCTGCAGAGATCCAGAAATGTCTCACTGCTTGCGATTAGCGCTGTACAGTGCCGACTTCCTGGTGGGCTCTGCATGTGCGGGTTGCGAGCACGCCTGAGCTCATCCTTATGCCCCGTACACCCGAGCGGAATTTGTCGGAAAAATCTTGGATGGTTTTTCCTGACAGAATTCCGCTCAAGCTTGGCCTGCATACACAAAAGTTCTCTAAACTTTCGACCGTCAAGAACGCGGTGACGTACAACACTACGACGAGTCGAGAAAATGAAGTTCAATGCTTTCGACCATGCGTCGAATTGTTTCTGAGCATGCGTGTTTTTTTGCGCGTCGGAATTGCATACAGACGAATGGAAATTCCTTCAAGAACTTTTTCCGTCGGATAAATAGAGAACCAGCTCTCAATCTTTTGCTGGTGGAAATTCAGACAGAAAAAGTTGGATGGAGCATACACACGGACCGAATATCCGACCAAAAGCTCCCATCACACTTTTTTTGACAGAAATTCCGACCGTGTGTATGCAGCATTAGTCTTTACCTGGCCATATACTAATAGTTATTTTTCATTCAGCTTGCAGGATGAATGAAAGAAAATCCAGAGCACAGACAAACAAATCTTCCACTTGAATTTTGACAGCCAGCAGGGCCAGCTGTGTCAATACTGGAGCACCCGCTGCATCTAAGGCCCCATTTACACCAGCAGACTGATCAGACCACCCATTGTTCTCTATGAGGTTGAGGATGTCAGGGGACAGGTGTCCGCTGTTACCCGCCAGTTTCTCATCCGGTTCCGCTAAAAACAGACAGATGGGGATACGTTGGCCATCCCTCCGGGGGATCAGATGACAAACAGATGGGCATGCAGTCCGTTTACATCCGAATGCCTCATAGAGAAAAGCAGGGCTGTGTCCAATTCCACTCTGCATAGCAGAGAGGACATGAACACGGACCTGTCATCTCCCTGCTCAGCAGGTATCAGCAGACACATCCCCTGCTGAACAGGTGGATCTTCTTGGACGGATTTCGCCCCATGTGAAAAGAGCCTTATTGAATGCGGCCGCTTTTCAGCAGACTATTTAACCTAGAACATCACTACCCAGTTCAATAGTCACCAGTCAGTTTAACAGCTTGCCAACCAGCCTCTGTCATTATACTGCAGCAGGTTGGCTCGATTCCGCGAATCGCTGTACCGGTACGGCGGTCCCTTTAACAGCTATAGTAGACGCACACACGCACCGCTGCATTGTCTGCTGGTCACCCACGATCGCTCCACAGAGAGCCAGAAAGAAATGGTCTGTCTTTTTTGGTTTATAGTGCAAAAAATAAAAACCGCAGAGGTGATCAAATACCACCAAAAGAAAAGCTCTATTTGTGTGAAAAAAGGACGTAAATTTTGTTTGGGTGCAAAAATTATATTGCAGCTTGCCAATTCTTAGATGTGATGGCTGTATCAGTTCCCTTTTTTAGGCTTTCTTTCTTCTATTTTCATCCGGTGATCCGGCCAGAAAGTCTGTTCTTCAACAGAAAAGCTCTCTTGCAGTTACAGGGATGAGACAAACCATTTACCACTGACAGGGTTGCTTATAATGATCAGCATTTATTTATCTAAAACCTCTCTCTCAAAAAAAGAAAACTGTTTGATGTAACTGATTATAAAATGTTTGCTGGCGTTTGGCTTCAATTTGATACTGTATGTAAATCTGCTAGTACATCCAACACTCCCCTACCGCCAGACTGACAATGTTAATGTCCAAATGTGCCTCTTCTTCTAGAGTGGAGGCACACTAATACAGGTGAAAACAGGGGAAAAGTAAAAAAAAAAAAGAACATGAATACAGTCACTACTAAGGATGAGCTCCGGCGTGTTCACACAGCCCACGTGCAGAGCCCGCCAGGAAGTCAGGACTGCGCTAATTACAGGCAGTGAGACATTTCCAGATCTCTGCAGCCGCACATTGGGATAATGTCTCATTGCCTGTGATTAACGCAGCACAGTGTCGACTTCCTGGCGTGCTCTGCATGTGAGCTATGTGGACACGCCGGAGCTCATCCTTAGTCACCACATCTAATGAGAGGCAATACATTACATTTTTGGTTTTGGGTTTAATACCACTTTAAATGCTTGTTTAGGTCTGGAGTACTGGAAAAGGCATTTTTACTTACCTGATCACCGCTCTCTCCGCACCCCCCCCACCCTCACTGGAGTGCTGGCCTGTGGGGGAGGCAGGAGCGGGCCGGCTGAGCCTCTCAGTGAGCACTGAGAGGCTGAGCAGGGTGCCAGTCCAGGCATGTGGGCGGCTCCTGACTTCAGTGTTGTAATCTTGCCCCAGCCTGGACTGGCTCCGTGGCGTCAGCAGACAGCGGACTTCTGGGTCAAAGGAGTGCAGAACGAACTGCACTTCTGTGATCCACAGGAGAAGTACAGCCAAACGAGCTTTGTCTGTACTTCTCCTTTAATTCTTCCGTAAAATATTTGGAAGCATTACAACATATTCTGCCTGCTAAGTAATGTGGAACTGTGTAAGTGAAACAAAAATTAAATAGTAACAAACCTGCATAAAACTTTCGATCTTGTTCATTGTAGCTTTGAGTTGTGCGTACTCCTTGTAGCAATGCTGGCACACTCGCACGGGCCATGCCATGCCTGCCAAACAGCTGCTAAGATCGCCACTATTGTTAGCAAATTCATGTAGGAGCTGGATACATATATTGGGGTCCACTTGGTGATCGGGGGTGGAGAAGGGTGCGAGCAGAGACAGAGAAAGCTGCTCTGCCCAAACTGACCTTGCCATCAAACCTGAAGTGTCAGAGCTCTGGGCATCATCAACAATAAGCGACCCCATACCCATAGAGAACTCACAGAGGAGCAGGAAGCTAATGATCAGTGCACTGACACTCATCATACTGTCCTAGGGTGTGCACACAACACACAGCACTCTCTGTCTATTACTGCAAGCAGCCCAGCCCCTTCTGAGATCTACAGAAGAAAAAATACACTTACTACACACAGCCTGGACCCTCAGAAGTGTGATCTACAGATGAGAAAGATACTACACACAGCCTGGACCCTCAGAAGTGTGATCTACAGATGAGAAAGATACTACACACAGCCTGGACCCTCAGAAGTGAGATCTACAGATGAGAAAGATACTACACACAGCCTGGACCCTCAGAAGTGAGATCTACAGATGAGAAAGATACTACACACAGCCTGGACCCTCAGAAGTGAGATCTACAGATGAGAAAGATACTACACACAGCCTGGACCCTCAGAAGTGAGATCTACAGATGAGAAAGATACTGCACACAGCCTGGACCCTCAGAAGTGAGATCTACAGATGAGAAAGATACTACACACAGCCTGGTTGGATGTAAACAGTACAGGGAGCTGGGTGTTACATGTGATGGCATGAGCTATCCCTTACTGCTCAAGTATAAGAATATAATCCAGCACACAGCATCACCTAATACACAACACACCTCCCCTACACATACAACAATCGTACTCACTACAAAACAGCGATATAACAACATGCATCATTAGCAGCTGACCAGTTCCTGAGCCCAGCACTTCCGTGTGCAGAGGAGGAGGAGGAAGGGGCGGGGCCTCTGCACATAACCCTTTCTCCTCCACAGCACACTGCATGCTTACTAGTAGTGTGTCCCAACCCACACTCAGCTGCACTTATTTCACACATACTCTACATCAGTGTTTCTCAACTCCAGTCCTCAAGGCGCACCAACAGGTCATGTTTTCAGGATTTCCACTATTTTGCACAGGTGATTTGATCAGTTTCACTGCCTTAGTAATTACCACAGCCTTTTCATCTGAGGGAAATCCTGAAAACATGACCTGTTGGTGCGCCTTGAGGACTGGAGTTGAGAAACACTGCTCTACATTGC
This sequence comes from Lithobates clamitans, assembly GCA_037952925.1. Taxonomy (NCBI): domain Eukaryota; kingdom Metazoa; phylum Chordata; class Amphibia; order Anura; family Ranidae; genus Lithobates; species Lithobates clamitans. Next base: position 209,102 of record JBBGZY010002614.1, read on the forward strand.
CGTAATAGTACTGAACAGAGCACAGTTATAGAATCATCCTGTGTTTGGTAGTAGTACATGTAACGCTATAAGGCTACTTTCACAGTGAAGGCGCTTTTCAGGCGTTTTCGCGCTAAAATAGCGCCTGAAAACCACCTCCCATACCTCCCCAACGTGAAAGCCCGAGTGCTTTCACACTGGGGCAGTGCGTTTGTGGAACGTTAGAAAAAGTCCTGCAAGAAGCATCTTTTGGGCGGTTTGGGAGCGGTGTATACAGCGCTCATAAACCGCCCCTGCCCATTGGAATGCATGGGCTTCTGAAGTGCCTGAAAAGCACTTCAGAAAGGGCCGCAACACGGGCGGTTTTAACCCTTTCTTCAGCCGCTAGCGGGGGTTAAAAACATTGCTAAAACGATGGTAAAGCGCCGCTAAATTGAGTGGCGCTTTACCACTAAAGCAGCACGGCCCCAGTGTGAGCGTAGCCTAATAATGATCATCTTATTCAGGGCTTTTTTTTTTTAGAGAAGAGGTGCAGGTACCCCCCACCTTCTGAGTCCCCCCTTGTCTCTGATCCCTACCTACCTGCCATCCCTTGGTTTCACCTCCCTGTACTGCCCCCTTTTAGAGAATACAGAACCAAGTATCATTTTGCGGTGCTAAGTAAATTGTATGGAATTTGTTAATGATAATAGGAAAAGCAATAAAATAGATCTTCTAAAGCCAGCAACAATATAATCCCCCCACAACAAAATCCCCCCCCCCATCCAGCAACAATAGATCCACCCCAGCACCAATAGACCCCAATCAGCAACAATAAATCTCTCTTTCAATAGACCCTCCAGCAGCTAGAAACAATAGACCCCTCCCTCAACAGTAGTGCCGTGTACACATGGTCGGACTTTACGGCAGACTTTGCCCGGCGGACTTTTCGACGTACTTTACGACGGACTTTCTGAATGAACGGACTTGCCTACACACAATCCACCAAAGTCCGTCGAATTCGTACGTGATGACGTACAACCGGACTAAACAAGGAAGTTCATAGCCAGTAGCCAATAGCTGCCCTATTGTGGCTTTTTGTCCGTCGAACTAGCATACAGACGAGCGGACTTTTCGACCGGACTCGATTTCAACGAATTGATTTAAAACATGTTTCAAATCTAAGTCCGTCCAACTTTTGAGAAAACAAAGTCCGCTGGAGCCCACACATGATCGAATTGTCTGACGAAATCCAGTCCGCCAGGCAAAGTCTGCCGTAAAGTCCGCTCGTGTGTACGCAGCATAGGTCTCTCCAAGCAACAAATGGCCTACCTCAGCAACATAAGACCTTCCCAGCAGCAATAGATCGGCCCCAGCAACAATAGACCCACTACAGCAACAATAAATCTCCCAACAACCAGCATCAACCCAGATAGCAAGCAATTGTGCTGCAAGTTTCATATTGACTTGCTAAGCTATTGTTACAGCAGAGTGCCTCTTACATCAGGTGTCCCCAGCGAAGTGCCTCTTACATCAGGTGTCCCCAGCGGTCAGTGTCCCCAGCGGAGTGCCTCTTACATCAGGTGTCCCCAGCGGGGTGCCTTTTAAATCAGTGTCCCCAGCAGAGTGTTGGTTGCAGACGGAGTGTTGGCTGCAGTCTAGCTCCATCTCCTCTCGTTCCTTGTGTTCAGTGGAGAGGGGAGGGGCTGATCCAATGAGCTAAACCCGGCTGGAGAATTATGAAGAGAGAAGCCGATTCATTGGCTGGTTGGATCGGCTCCTCCCCTCTCCACCGAACACGAGGAACGTGAGGAGATGTAGCTGAACACAAGGGGAAAGCTCTCACGGCACCGACGGCCCCTTTGTTGGAGCCAGGAGCCACAACTACAGAGCCAAACATTCCCGTTTTTCTATGGACAAAGGGCAAAATCCCGAATCGGGAAGGCCTCCGATCAGGTCGAGGGACCTAAAATCAGGATTGTCCCAGGAAAATCGGGAATGTTGGCAACTATGAACTTGCCAGGCTTCACAAGTTTGTTGCACAGTTTTAGCAAGTACGCATTGCTTCAACTTTCTTTGCAAAAATTCTGCAAGTCTGCAGCAAGTTCTGGTTCAGTTATGTTGTGCAATAGTCATCCCACCACAGGGGTCACTGTGGCTGAATTTTCATGCTGTAGACTTGCAGAGCTCCTGCTGTAGACTCACCACTGCAACTTTGTTCTTGCTAGAGACTTGCCATGCAAATTTGCTACAAATTGGAAAAATGTCAACTGGAACTTGTGCTCAAAGTGCTCTGCAAGTGTACAATTTGCCAGTGAAAATGTGCAGCAGGTTAACAGACTGACAATTCAACATTGCCACAAATTTGTGGTAAGTTATCCTTGCTATCTGGGAATAGACCCTCCAGCAGCTAGAAACAATAGACCCCTCCCTCAACAGTAGGTCCCTCCAAGCAACATCTGGCCAACCCCAGCAGCATAACACCCTCCCAGCAGCAATAGACCAACCCCACTTATAGGTAAAGAAAATCAGCAAAGCAGGGGTATTTGTATTTTCTACCTCAAGGCTATAGTGGCACCTGAGAAAACCCTTGTAGGTGAAATAGTCAGCACACCAGGGGTTTTTGTATTATCTATAAGAGAAGACAAGTTCATCACTCAGAGCAGTGGAACCACAAGGTAACAGTAATTCGTATGAGCCATATTCCGGGTGCTCAGGCTGTCCTTTCAAACACCAATAGACAAATAGTCAAACAAAGGGGACAGGCGGCAACTCTGTAAATCCTTATAAATTCTTTATTGTAGCATATCAGTGGAATAAAACTGTGGCTAAGGCGTTTCAGCAATAAGCCTTTAATCACAGCTGCGATGAAGGTTTATCGCCGAAACGCGTTAGTGACTGCTTTTATCCACTGATATGCTACAATATAGAATTTTCTAAGGATTTACGGAGTTTCCGGCTGTTCCCTTCATTTGACTTTTTGTATGATCTACCTCAAGGCTGTAGTGGCAGCCAAAAAAACCTCCCTGAACAGTATATCCCCCTCCAAGCAAGAACTGACCCCCCAGCAATATAAGACCCTCGCAGCAGCAGTAGATCCTTCAGCCTTCAGCAGCAAGAATAGAACCCTGCAGCAACAATAGACCCCCTTACAACAATAGATCCCCCAGTGTTAATAGATCCCCCAGCAGCCAGCAACAATAGACACTCCCACACACCCCAACACCCCAACACCCTTTGCCATTACAGACATTCAGTGCTGGAGGTGGCGGAACTGTGTTCCCCCATGTTCCCGCTGAAAAAAAGCTGTGACTTTATTGATAATGATCAAATAATGATATAAAATGTAACTATTGTAAATATAGCTGTGTTTAGGCAGGCTGGCATTTTTGCCGTAGAAACCTGGCCCATTCACACTTTGCCATATGTATGCTAAAGCCCAGTACACACTATAAGAAAATCAGACGAACGATCGTCCGGTTTTTCTAGATGTTTCACAGCAAGTCGAAATGGAGGATGGTTCTAATGTATGAAAATTATCCTTCAACAAAGGCTTTTCTTTTTTGTTTACTGTTTCTGATTAAGCGCAGTCTTTTGTATGCGATTTTTATCGTACGAAAACCATGCAAAAACAGTACCCATTAAGCGTTCTGTTCACCTACAAGAACAATTTTGGAGTTTGCCCCTTCGGAAATTTTTGTTTTGGATGTCGAAAGTTGTGTACACACTATACAAAAATTGAATGATCGTGCCTGGTAAAAAAATTTTCTTCCAATTTTCTCCTAGTATGTACCCCACTTAAAAGAGAAGTATGGGATTTGTTCATACTTACCCAATGCTTCGTCTGTCCCCCGGCGGCTCTAACACTAAGAACCAAATGATCAAACATCACTGATTGCTCGGTTCTCACAGCTCCCTGAGCAGAGAGCTGGTGACTGTCACCTCGCTCACTGGAGAAATGAGCTGTAAAGGCGTTGGGAGCGGCCGGCTCAGGCTCTCAGTGGCTCGCTGAGAGGCTGAGCCGGGTGCTGGTCCAGGCATGTGGGTGGATCCCGACCACATGGTTGTGATCCTTCCCGAGCACGGCCTGGTTCAGTGACGTCAGCCAGCAGCAGGCTTCAGCTGGCTGTTTGCTGTTTGTTGAAAATTGGTGACAGGAGTGCAGAACAAACTGCACTCCTGTGATCCATAGGAGAAGTACAGCCAAACAAGCTTTGGCTGTACTTCTCCTTAAAAAGTGATATTTAGGTTTGGTTTACAAATATGCAGGTTGTAGTTGATGCGTTTTCCGGGTGCGTTTTGCAATTTTCACACACGTTTTTGATGCATTTTTTATGCGTTTTGCATTTTTGGAAGTTGTCTGTTAACTTGCACGAGAAACCAGCAAAAACGCAACAGAAATGCATAAAAACTGCAAGCACTGCGTTTTTGATGCATTTTATTATTATACAGGATTTATATAGCGCCAACAGTTTACGCAGTGCTTTACAATATAAAGGGGGACAGGACAATTACAATACAGTTCAATACAGAAGGAATAGGAGGGCCCTGCTCATGGAGATTACAATCGAAAGGGAGGGGGGATGGAACAAAAGGTAATACCTGCAGGGGATGATCTAATGGAGATGCGTTTCTGCTGCATTTCCATTGAAGTCTATGGAACCAAAAAAGCAACCTGCTGCGGGAAAAAAAGTCCCTGACTCTTTCCAAAAAAACACACTGGTGGAAAACACACTGATGTGAACACGACCCATAGGAAATCATTTTAAATGGACTGTAGTGCATTTCTGCAAAACTGAAAATGCACTGGAAAATGCACAGGTGTGAACCAGGCCCTAACTGGTACTCAAGCATGTATTCTGAACTTCTGTTACTCTCAGCCTTATCCAAGTCTCCAAATTCTCTTTTTTTTTTTTTTTAGCTGCTGTGATCTGACTATCTGGTTACAAAGTGGCTACATTAATTTTCCATGGTCCCACCATATGTAGAAACGTAGACGTCCTCTCTTGCTCACTCCCAAGATGGACTATGTACTATGCACTATAGGATTTGTAGTGTACACAGAGCAGTAAACATGACCACAACAAATGTGCACTGCCTGTGGGGGAAAAGACAGGATTTAGGAGCTTACAAAGGTTGTTACAAGGAAGCAGAAAAACACAGTAAATAATAGATTACAGTACATTAGTGCATTTAAAAAAGAACTCCACCTGAAACATTTATTCTCCAATGCAGTGAGGCTGTGCCTGCACTGCACTGCTTGTTTTTTCTAGATTGCAAGGAAAAGCTATACTTACCTGATCCTTCAATCCTCCAGAAAACTGCACTCCACCACGTCCAGTGGTGGGCTGTTCCTACCGTCCTCACGTCCAGAGCCAGTTTATGGGCGTGATGACGTCAGGAACAGTCCATTCACAAGACTGCTAGCGTGCGTGCGTGGGGGGGGGGTCAGTGGATTAGGTAAGTATATCAGCAATCAGCTAGACAAAAATGAGCAGTTAACATATGCAGTGCGGGCATAGCCCCACTGCATGGAAAAAAAATGTCTCTGAGTTCTTCTTTAAAGCAGAGTTCCACACAAAAATGGAACTTACGCTTTTCGGAACCCTCCCCCCCTCCGGTGTCACATTTGGCACCTTTCAGGGGGGAGGGGGGTGCAGATACCTGTCTAAGACAGGTATTTGCACCCACTTCCGGCATAGACTCCCATGGGAGTCTATGCCTCTTCCCGTCCCGACCGCGCTGTCTGCTGGGAACACACAGCTACCAGGAGAGAGCGGGGATCACTAGGGACGCGCAGCGTGACTCGCGCATGCGCAGTAGGGAACCAGGAAGTGAAGCCGCAACGCTTCACTTCCTGATTCCCTCACCTAGGATGGCGGCGGCAGCTGCCGAGAACTGAGTGGGTTCTCGGCGTCCCCTGCCGACATCGCTGGACCCTGGGACAGGTAAGTGGCTTGAGTGTATTAAAAGTCAGCAGCTGCAGCATTTGTAGCTGCTGGCTTTTAATATTTTTGTGTGTGTGGGTGAACCCCTGCTTTAAGTAGTGGATGTGTATGGATTATCTTTGGAAAACAGGAATATAGTTTAGTGTCACTTTAACGTGCGTTTTGTCACACGTCAATTTTTCTTGCCTTAAAGTCCAACTCCAAGCACTAAAAAAAAAAACAAGCAGTTGGGCCCTCCTCACGGCAAAGGTTAAAGTGTTTGTTATTGCACTTATACAAGACTATGCCAGCCCTTCTATTAGAGGCTAGCATAGCACACTGTGTAAGTTGTTTTTAAAAACAAGTGTTGTAAATACCGAATTTCAGCTGTCTTCAGGCCGGTCACGTGACTCGCGGACGCTTTCCAGCTTAGAGGAGTCTGGAGGAGGGCAGATTACACAGCACAAGCACTGTGCGCTGTGCTGTGTAATCTGCTTTAAGGGACCAGAATCTATATTTTGTTTTTTTGGGGGGGGTTAACAAACACTTTAAAGTAGAACTAAAAGCAAAACTTTTTTTTTCATTTTTGGATAGAGTGGAGAGGGATTAGAATATGAATCGTTTTTTTATTGTTGTATGTGTCCTTGTTAGAGTGATCCACCCTCTCTATTTTGTCTTTAATACAGAAAGTGAAAATAAAATCCCAAATTTAGGATTGTCCACAGAACAGTAACAGAGGGAAAATCTTTTATTGGGGACACTAGTTTTGGTGACCTGGTGACAACAAGGGATTCCCTTCCCAGGAATTTTATCTCACTACCTGTTGTGGCTATGGGGCAGGAAGTGAAGGGAAATTTCCCCAATGGGAGACAGATGGTAAAAATAAATCTTATTGTATGGAGTATGAGAGGAAGCGGGGGGGGGGGGGAGGGATGTATGAAAGGTGGGGAGAATTAAGATAATAGTGCAATGGACTTAATATACTTAATCCAGGAATGGATTTTATGTGTATATGCGAAAGCGAAATGTATTTAAACATATTGTTAGATAAGAATGGATTTGTAAATGTTTGTTAATAATAACTGTAAAAATGTTTTTGTTAAATAAATAAAGATTATAAAAAAAAAATCTTACAGGGGTTATAATCCTACCTTACTCTATTCCAAATTTAAAAAAAGTTCTGCCTTTAGTTCTAATTCAGGTCTAAGTTTGAGGAATAAGGTGTCATACTTACCTTATTTCTCTTTCAAGCAGCCTTCATCCTTGCTGTGTGACTAGTCCCTTTGTAGCCTCTTCTCTAAGTCATCACCTACAATGCAGGACCTATACAGTACTAGTTCTGCATTGTGCATCAGGAAGGTGAGGCTGTGCTCACCACCCAGAACATCAGAGAGAAGATGAGAGTATTGATGGCCATAATTCAGTTTTAAGGCAGCCCAGCTGCTGACACACAAGACTGGACATGCAGTATTTTTCCGACACCATGTATTGGAGTCCCCTGCAATGCATGTGCATTAAAGCTGCATTGCTTTAGTACATTGGGGTGGCAATAAAAATGGATCACGCTCATAATGTGCATTGCACTAACATGCAAATAACCACAATGTGCTGCACTGCAAAAGTGTGTTTTGGCCTTTAAAGTGGTTCTAAAGCCTAAACATGCAGGGAATGCATTAAAGTAGAACAATAGGAAAACTTTTTTTTTCATTTTGGATAGAGCAATGGAGGGTTATAACCCCTGTCATATATTTATTTTCGCCATCTATGTCCCATTGCAGAGATTTCCCTTCACTTCCTGTCCCAAAGCCGAACAGGAAGTGAGAGGAAATCTCTTCAAATTAAGGGATTTCCTTGTGGACCCCAGGTCACCAGAACTAGTGTCCTTATTGGAAGATTTCCCCGCCATTACTTTTCTGGGAACAACCCAAAATTTGGGATTTTCTTTTACTTTCAATGATAATGGTAAACAGGACAAATAGGGCCGGTGTATTTCTTAACCACTTCCCTCCGGTGATATAGCCGAAATATGGCTACAGTGCAGGCTCGCGTTGCAGGGAGGGCATCCATGAATGTCCTCCTGTGGTCGCGCTTCCCACGCACGGCACACCCCCTGTGGCGTGTATCAGCATGGATCTGTGATTCCTGTGTCCTTGGGACACAGCGATCACAGATCGGGGTAAAGAGCCAATCACAGCAGCTCTTTGCCATGTGACCAGCTGTGTCTAATCACAGCTAATCACAGTGTAAACAGGATTTGCCAGTTATCGGCAATCTTCTCCTTATGCTGACAGCGTGTGATGAGAGGAGAGCTGATAAACGGCAAATCCACAGTGGACGTCTACACTGAAAATCAGTGCTGCCAATCAGTGCTGCCTGTCAGTGGCCATCAGTAATGCCTGTCAGTGCCACCTATTAGTGCCCATCAGTGCCACATATCAGTGCAAATAAACTGAATAAGTGATGACCCCTGTGCTGCCTGATGATACTGAAAGTGGTGATTAAATATTTGTCAAATGACTAATGATACAGTGAAGATCATTTGGAGCGGTTGGTGCAACACCTAATGTGTTCCCACAAAATAAAAATAATAAATGAATATAGATGGCGTTGCGCAGCATATAAACATAAATTCATGCTATACACATATATTCAAAGTTCACAGTACAAACAATATGTATATATAGATACAGTATATCTATATAGATATAGATATAGATATATATATATATATAAATTTGTATAAACAATAAAACATAAATAAAAATACAAGTAAAAATGTAATGTGTCCAGGGGCGGACTGATAACTCATGGGGCCCCCAGGCAATCAGAGATTATGGGACCACACAGTATACACACACACAGTATACAATCACACAGTATCCACATACATGTACACACAGTATACACAGACAGATGTAAAAAAAACACAGATTTATACATATTGTCCCTGGTTTTACTGAGGCTGGCAACTCTGATGGGTCCCCCTAGTGGCCCAGGGCCCTCGGGCAGTGCCCGAGTGGCTCAATGGTCAGTCCGCCCCTGAATGTGTCCAGTGAAACTTAAACACATCAATAATGCGTATTGAGTTGAGTCAAATAATGCGAACATGAGTTTCACTTCTGTGATCTGCTATGATTCAATGTGATCACTTGAGAGGCAGGATTTCAAGCAGCCAATAAGATAACAGTCTTTGCTTCATATACCTCCTGAGAAAGGCAAGTGGCACGCATAGGTCACAGTGACAGTAAACTTGTACCAGCACCATGCACCCTTCTCCTAGGTGACACGTGGTTAATGGCGACTTAAAGGGACCAACACCCCAATTTGCATATTCCACCTGGGAGGCTAATGAGGAAAACATGCACCTAAGGTTGACCAGACTACCCACTGGGATCAGATTTTAAGGCCCATTTAAGCTTGAATTGGGGTGAGAGTTCTGGGAGAACTGAGGTGACCAGCATTGGTGGAAGTGCACATTGAATCACAGCAGATCACAGAAGTAGAATTCACGTTCTACCACATTGGGACACTATTTTACACTTTCAATACATATTATTGATGTGTTTGAGATTCACTGGACACATATTGCATTTTTACTTTTATTTTTATTTATGTTTTATGGTTTATTCATATAAATTGTTTGTACAGTGCACTTTGAATATGTGTATAACAACATGAATTTATGTTTATCAGTGCAGCCTCATCTTTGCCTCCTCATCATTGCCCATCAGTGCAGCCTACCAGTGCCCATCGGTGCTGCCAATCAGTGCCCATCAGTGCCGCCTATCAGTGCCCATCAGTGCAGCCTCATCAGCGCACATCAGTGAAGGAGAAAAATTACGGTACTTAATTAGAACATTCTATAACAGAAACTAAAAAAAAAAAATCAATTGTATAGCAAAAAATAAAATACACAGTGGTGATTAAATATCATCAAAATAAAGCTCTCTCTGTCTATCATTTTAAATGATAAAAATGTAATCTGGGTACATTACAGCGCAATTGTCATTCAAAGTGTGACAGTGCTGAAATACAAAAATTGGCCTGGGCAGGAAGGGGATGAAAGTACCTAGTAAGCAAGTAACGGGGGGCACAGACAGCAATAAAGTCTGACAGGTGTTCTAATCCCTCTACAATCTATCCAAAACTGAAAAACATTTTGCCTTTAGTTATACCTTAAGGTAAAAAATGTTCCAGTACTTTAGCACCCCCCTCACCCCCATGTATACACACGTGAGCCCTCACTTGATCCAGCGCTGTCAGTCAGTCAGTCAAATACTGTGACAAAGGAGAGAGAGGGGGGACCAAGCCGCACTGTCTGTGTCTATGGACACAGGCAGCGCAGCTTAAGATTGAGCCCGCAGGTGTACCACATTAGAAAGCGACTTCCTATGGTGGGACACTGAGAAGTGGAGGAGCATCATCGGGGGAACCAGAGAAGAAGAGAATCGGGGCTACTCAGGGCAATTTTATTGCACAGAGCAGGTAAGTTTAACAAGTTTATTATTTAAAAGAAAAAAAAATTGACTTTACAATCACTTTAAAGAACTTCCCAATATTCCTGACCAAATGTACAGTTAGTTGTGGCATTTTACAAGCTATCTTTAAGGGTCAAAACAACCTTTTGTACTGTGACGTGTTGCAGTGCCTTTCATTTGGAGGCTCAGATGCACATGGTTTGCAGCACACCACAAGTCATGGTAACACACTTCCATGTATTGTGATGCACTGTGTCAGAAAAAAAGTTGCAAGACCATTTCTTTGTCCATTCTTGTACTTTGGCAGCCAGTTCAAAACCAATGGGCTGGCTTTACACATTGCAGGCTGATGCATTACACAACACGCATTAACACATGTGTGTTAACGCAGTGCACAAAGGTGGCAAAGGTCACCAGTCAGTATACCTGATCACCACCACACCAGTCATATGATGACACTATACTGCACTAATGACAGTATGTGACATTTTTTCTTTTTTGTTTTAATTTCTTCATTTTCCAAAAAAACTGTGAAAAAAAAATTACAACTTCACCATGCCCCTTACTAATACCTCAGACTTTCTACTTTCCAAAATGGGCCATTTGGGGGGAATTTGTGCTATCTTGGCAATTTAGTCTTAATTTTTCCTCCCCCACGTGCCCCTTCCCCTGATCTCTCTGTCAAGATTGTTGGCACAACTATCAGCCCATCCTCGCATGCCAAGGTTCCAGGTGTAATCCTGGACTCTGAACTATCCTTTCGGCCCCACGTCCAATTACTGTACAAATCTTGCTGCCTTTCTAACCAATAACACCACAAAGCGGGGAGGTGAGGTCAGTGGCTGGTGAGGCAGTGGCAAGTATCAGAGTCAGATACACACAGATTACATATTCGCAAGTTACTGTACGTATTCGATTCTCATTATGTAGGTGATTGTAGTTCTACTAGTTCTACTAGTTTACTCATTTAACAAAAATATTTACAAACTCTGTCCTTTTAAGATGTAATGTTTGGGGGTTCTAAGTAATTTTCTAGCAAAAAATTGATGATTTTTACAGAATTGTCAGAATTGGCCTGGGTGGTAGGTGGTTACCATAATTACCATAAGTAAGTAATATACAAATAACTATTATATATTGTTTTAAATGTAATTTACTATATTTTCAAAAACTGTACTCAAGCAGGTGGCTTAACGGACAAATTACTGAAGTTTGAACTTATAACTTCAAACCAGTAATTTCACAGTAAATAGATAAATAATATATTATTATGTTATATCATATAGCATAATAATATATTATTTAGCTTGATTAAAAAAGTACCTTTTCAGCAGCAGCAGATTCTCCCTCTTAACTGTGTGAGAAAAACATTGGATTCTGGGTAAACCTTATACCCATAAACACATGTTTTTTCCTTAAAGTTAAGAGGGCTGGGCTGGAAGGGAGCATGTGTCTTTTAGACACATGCCCCCTTCTATGACACTGCAGTGAGAGGAGAGCCTCCACTGCAGCATTTTTATTGTTGGACCAATGGTGATTTACCATTGGTCCAAGGCTCCAAGCTGTCCATTGAGCTCAGTGGCTCTGACAAGAAGTCAGAGGCACTGTGAGCTCATCCTCTCAGTCAGCTGCAAACAGCGTGTGCCAGCTTGTATTTAAACTGGCCGCGCTCTATGTAGCTTCTAACAGGGTGCTCAACGAGCCCTGTATCTCGGGAACCATAGGTGCTAGAAGCCCCAAATTTTGACCAGTGGTGGGGTAGGACTTCGGCTACCTACCCCCCCCCCCCCCAATATGGCCTACCTAGGCTATGTCCTACATGTTTTATCAAGTGACATCATTGGGGACAGGATGATGTCACATATATGAAACATGTAGAACACAGTCTATATCTGAACTAACCACGCCAATTGAGCTTGTATACAAGTCGTTTTTATCCTGGGAACTACTATTTTAACCGATGACTATTTACTGGATTGCTGTAAGTGTTTATTAACCTTTTCTCAAAATAAAAGTGTTTTACGGTTTTACACTATGTGGACCCCCTTTTTCTTCCTTATTGGTCACGTCTGAGGAACATCAGGGGTTTGTTTGGCCAGCCTTACCAGTTACCTTCCTTTGCGGTCTAACTACTGAGGGATGCGCTTTGAGTGCTGGATCATTATTTAAACGCTTGTCAAGACTCCTATAACATGGAGTCTAGAAATCTGGTAAGCTCACATCCTCTTTATTATCATGGTGGGGGTGCACCAGGTGGATATTTATCTAAACAATCACATTTCTTTGGATATGTGGATATTTGAACTTTCTTTTCATCTGTCACTATGCACTTTAGTGTTCAAGCACTACTATATGGACTATTTTTTTATTAACTTTGAACTTCATTTATTTAGTGCTGCAATATTTATTATGTATGTTTTTGCACAATTGGTTTTGTTGTGATTTTGCAAGTAACTTTATTTCACTTAGGTTGTTATCACCTGCGCAGTAATATTTTTTACTTTTTGTAACAAAAGCACAATATAATACCCAATTGTTTGGTAAAAGATAAAATATGATGTTACACCAAGTAAATAGATACCTTGCATGCCATGCTTTAAAATTGCACACGTTCGTGGAATGATGACAATACGGTACTTAAAAATCCCCATAGATTACCCTTTAACCCTTTCGCTGCCAAAGCCGTTTTGTTTTGTTTTTTCGTTTTTTGCACACATGTTCAAAAAAATTAAAAAGATGTTTAAAAGTTTACACAAAACTCACAAATATTATAAATGTTTTGAAAGCAGACACCCTAGAAAGCAAAATAGTAGTAGTTGTAATTTTTTATGTCACACGATATTACCGCAAAGGCCTAGGAAATGCAAGATTTCAGTAAAAAACACACTAACATGAATTTTAGGGCAAACAAACACAATAAATTACCCACATTTTTGGTAAAATATAAAAGACAAGGTTACACTGAGTAAATAGATGCTCAACATGCCAAACCTTAAATTTACATGTGCCTGTGAAATGGCAACAAACTTCAGTGCCCTATATTTTCTATAGGCGACGCTTCAAAAGCCCCCTATAGGTATCAGTTTAGTGTCTCCCTGAAGACAGAGGTGTGCTTACGTCTTTAACCTTCCTGGGTAGATCCCCTAAGAGTCAGCAGGGTGGGCTGGTGAAGAGTCAGTCAGGGGGACTGGTGTGAGAGTTAGCCTGGAGGGCTAGTAAAAGAGGCAGCTGCAGCCAGGTGGGTTGGGAGTGCATGAAAGAAGTGGTGCTGGGATCAGCAACCACAGAAGAGAAGTTACAAGCTTCACTGTTTGCTACACCACAAGGGGCTACAAGTTCCTGCTTGTAAAAGGCTATTGCTAAATCTGAGTAGATTAGAGAGCCTATCAGATCAACTAACAGTGATTCAGCTGGAGCCAGCAAGTGTGTACAGGAGGAAAGTAGAGGAGACTGTATACAGACTGTAAATAAGATGTCCCTGAAGTTGTTGCTGAAGTTTTGCTGAAGTCAAGTGGGCATCCCATAATCTCCCATCCCTATCCTAGTTATTACCCTGAATAAATAACAAAAAAACAAAGTCACAGACTGTTTTCTGACTCTGGAGTGCTTGTGAAAATTTTGTGTGCCTGGCTGTGCAGTTCATCAGCAGTCCCTACGGGGTTGTGTTACAGATGCATATAATTTGTTTTGACCACTGCTGGGACAAGGTCATCCAGCACCCAGGGAAGGGATGCCAAACTGCGACCCCCCCCCCCCCCGATGTGTGCGCCTAATCATTTACACTTGCAGTTGAGGAGCAGTACAACACGTGGTTGAACCGTTTTTCTTTACCGGTAGCACCCGAATGCTCCCCAAAGTTGCAAAGGGTATACACATGCTGCATCCATGATGCTTTGCATTGCAGCATAGCAAAAATTATCCTCGCTATCGCATTCAGTGGGCAATGCTGGCTACTGAACGTGACTCATTTAAGTGAATGAGACCACGCAACTACACACTGCACACAGATTTTATGCCAGATTGAATTTTTTTGATTAGATTTTCTTTTTATTATTAAAAATTAAGCTAATATCATCTAAATTAATTGTTCAGGTAATCTCTTGTATGAGGTAATTTAAATGTGATTCGACTCGTTTTTTGTTTTTTTTTCTTTAGAAATGTCATTTTTGCTGCAGCGTGTTCTATACATGCTACAGATGTGCCACTTTACAGGCAGACTAAGGGGACTCCTTGGGCACTATATTTAAAGGAATGTTTCATTTTTATTGTTTCACTTTAAGGGGGGTTCCAAAATCCAATAATCCCCCCACCCGCAGACCACACAATCACAGCCCAGGGTTGTTGGGAAGAGACCCTTGCCCCCATCAACATGGGGACAACCCACCTAGGTACTCGCTCATCCCTCCCCTTTTCCTTGCCTGCCAGGTTGCGTTCTCAGATAAGGGCCTGGTATAGATTGGGGAGCCCTCTGACAGCTGATGAGTCATCCGTTGTTAAGGATGCGGTGGCCAGCTTCCCGGCCAGCTGCTTAACAACCAGCTATTCTTCACACAGAATTTGAATTGGTCGATTATTTTTCGTCCGAATTCGAATCATTCTGGAAATTTGGAATTTGTTAGAAAATGAATAAATAAAACTAAATTTAACAAAAACTAAATTACTGAATTCCGAAACGGCACTAAACAAGTTCTAAAACAAAATTCGTTACATAATGAATATATCCGAAATGAAACAAAACAAATGATAATGTCTACTTATCAGTCAGAGAAGAGAAGTACAATGGTTAATAAACAGGCTCTTCTCTGGGAGCTTTACACACAGTGAAGAGCTCCCAGAAGAGTGTGAAGGCACTCCGCATTGCACTTTAATAAATGTACACATGTGTCCTATGTTTATCAAAAGCACAGTGCTATTGATTATTGTGTGTCAGTAGTAGGGATGAGCTTCGAGTTCGAGTCGAACGTGACTTCGACTCGCACATCGGCTGTTCGACGAAGATTGAACATTATGTGCCTTCGCGCCAAATTCGAGCGGCGTGTCACGGCCCATAATACACTGCGTCATCGCAGTGGTTTGCTGGCTGATGATTGGCCAAGCATGCACTATGACCCGCGTGCTTTGGCCAATCACGGCACCGTAAGCAAACAGAGCCATAATTGGCCAAAGGCAGAGTGCCTTTGGCCAATTATGGCTCAGGGGGTTAAGTACACGCCCCACACTATATAAGCCGCCTGCACGTCAGCCCTGTGTAGAGTGTGTTGCTGGCGTTATAGAGAGATAGGGAGAAAGAGAGTGTGTCATTTCATTTACTTTGAGCAGGCAGTTTATTCAATTAGGTATTTGATCCAGTTAAGCTAGATTTCACTGCAGACTGTTCATGCTGTACTGTTTCTAATCTACTTCAGGCAGGCAGTTGATCCAGTTTAGCTAGATCTCACTGCAGACCGTTCCTGCTGTACTATTTCTAATCTACTTCAGGCAGATATTTGATCCAGTTTAGCTAGATCTCACTGCAGACCGTTCCTGCTGTACTATTTGTAATCTACTTCAGGCAGGCAGTTGATCCAGTTTCGCTAGATGTCACTGCAGACCGTTCCTCCTGTACTATTTCTATTCTACTTCAGGCAGGCATTTGATCCAGTTTAGCTAGATCTCACTGCAGGCCGTTCATGCTGTACTGTTTCTAATCTACCTCAGGCAGGCATTTGATCCAGTTTAGCTAGATCTCACTGCAGACCGTTCCTGTTGTTCTGTTCCTAATATACTACAGGCAGGCAGTTTATTCAGTTAGCTGCAGTAAATTCAGTACTGTATCCTGTGCAGCTCGCTCTCACTGCAGACCGTTCCTGTTGTTCTGTTCCTAATATACTACAGGCAGGCAGTTGATTTAGTTAGCTGCAGTATATTCAGTACTGTATCCTGTGCAGCTAGATCTCACTGCAGACCGTTCCTGTTGTTATATTCCTAACATACTACAGGTAGGCAGTTGATTCAGTTAGCTGCAGTATATTCAGTACTGTATCCTGTACAGCTAGATCTCACTGCAGACCGTTCCTGTTGTTCTGTTCCTAATATACTACAGGCAGTTGATTCAGTTAGCTTCACTATATTCAGAATCAGTATATATATATACATCCCAGCTTTGTGCAGCTACATCTCACTGCAGGCCATTCCTGGTGTACCTATTCAAATACATTACAAATAAATCAAATACAGTATGTCTGGAAGGCCAACAAGGAGAGGCAGATGCTCACCGGCCACTAAAAGAGGGAAAGCAGGCTCTGTGTCTGCAGCCAACATTGCTGGTCGTGGACATGGTGCATCCTCAGCACGTCGCCATGGGGCATGCTTGTCCTTTTTTTCGGCAGCTGGCCGTGTTGAGCCACAACATGCAGAAGAGTTGGTAGAGAGGATGACCAAGCCATCCTCATCCTCCTCATTCTCTGTCACCCAGACTCAGAGTACTTTGGCTGCCAATGCAGCTGCCAAAGCGGCCTCTTCCATCGGCTAAATGTCATCAGTCACTCCTTCCCTAGCCCCACCATCATGCCCTGAGTAGTCCCCCGAACTGTTCGACCACAGTGTTGGGTACATGCTGCAGGAGGATGCGCAGCGTTTTGAAGGCTCCGATGATGGTACCCAGATTGAGGAAGGCAGTAACGTGAGCCCAGAGAGAGGGGGTGCCCAAGAAGGACAACAAACTGGCAGTCATGTTCCCCCAGCTGCAGCATACTGCCAGGTTTGCTCCAGTGACGAGGAAGGAGGGGATGATGAGGTCACTGACTCTATGTGGGTGCCTGATAGGGGAGAGGAGGAGGATGAGGAGGAGGCACATCTCCAACGAGGCAGGATGCCCTCCAGGGGCCAGCTTAAGGGCAGCCAACCCACTGCATCACAACGCAGAGCTCCGCATGTGCAGGGCACTGATGACTCCGCACGTTTTTCCAAAAGTTCTTTGGTGTGGGCCATTTTTGAGACATGTGCAGCAGATCACACCGTTGCTGTTTGCAACATATGTCTGAAGCGTATCAAGCGTGGCCAAAACAGCATCCGCTTGGGCACCACATGCTTGACCAGACATTTGTCAAACTCCCATGCAGTCCGTTGGCAAGCTTACTTCAAAGACCCACACCAAAGAACAAGGCGGACCTCTCCTTGCTCCTCATCAGCTGGGATCTCCAACCCCACTATACCTTCAGTTCTCTTAGAAACCTGCACTGAGAGGAATGAAGGTGTAGAATTAGGTGTGCCACGTACTTGCTGGCAATCTGCTATCGCTACATCAATGTCCGATTGTAGCAGGAAAATTTCCCTACCCCAGTTGCTAAACCGGTGAAAGAAATTTGGTCCCAGCCGTCCACAAGCCCAGCGGCTGAATGCTAGCTTAGCTAAATTGCTAGCACTCCAACGGCTGCCTTTTCAGCTAGTAGACTCTGCCCCCTTTCGTGAATTTGTGGAATGTGTGGTACCTCAGTGGCAGGTTCCCAAACGCCACTTTTTTTCACGGAAGGCGATTCCGGCTCTCTACTGGCATGTGGAAGGCAATGTCTTGGCCTTGCTTGACAGGGCGTCAACGGTAAGGTGCATATTACCGCTGACTCATGGTCCAGCAGGCATGGACAGGGACGTTACTTATCTTTCACAGCGCACTGGGTGACCCTGCTGGCAGCTGGGAAGGATGCAGGACAGGGTGCAGTATTGTTGGAGCTTGTTCCACCACCATGCCTCCAAAATGCTACTAGTGATGATTCTGACACACCTGTCTCCTCCACCCCCTCCCCTTCTTCTTCCTCCATGGCCTCTTCCTCTATAGATTTGTCCTCTGAACCAGCGGTGCTCCGTAGGCATTCAAGGGGCTACGCAAGCACTCAGGCAAAAAGATGCCATGCGGTGCTTGAGCTGGTGTGCTTAGGGAACAGGAGCCACACTGGGGCAGAGATTCTGTCAGCTCTGAAGGGGCAGGCTCAGAGGTGGTTGATGCCACGCCAGCTTCAGGCAGGAATGGTGGTTTGCGACAATGGCACCAACCTCCTCTCCGCCCTCCGACAGGGACACTTCACCCATATTCCCTGTTTGGTTCACGTCCTTAATTTAGTGGTGCAGCGGTTCTTGTGCAGGTACCCGAGCTTACAGGATCTCCTGAGGCAGGCCAGGAAAGTCTGTGTGCATTACCGCTGGACATATAATGCCAGTGCTCAGCTGGCTGACCTCCAAAAGGAATACAACCTGCCCAGGAACCGCCTAATCTGTGACATGCCCACCAGATGGAACTCAACGTTGGCCATGCTGCAGCGGCTGCACGCGCAGAAGAGGGCCATCAATGAGTACCTGTGCGACTATGGCACCAGGACAGGGTCAGGGGAGCTTGACTTTTTTTCGCCATGCCAGTGGCTCATGATCAAGGATGCATGCACTGTCCTGTCACCATTTGAGGAGGCCACGATGATGGTGAGCAGTGACAGTGCATGCATCAGTGATACTGTCCCTCTTGTCTACCTGTTGGAACACATGCTGCGTGGAATAATGGACAGGGCACTTGAGGCAGAACAGAGGGAGGAAGAGGAGGACTTCCTTACCTCTCAAGGCCCCCTTTTCCAGACAGTGTTCCTGTGGGCCCGCCGATTACACAGGAAGAGGAGGAGGATTGCGTCAGCATGGAGGTGGAGCCTAGCACTCAGCATCAGCAGCAGTCTTCAAGGGATTGTTTACAGTCCCCAAAAACCCATGGACTTGTACGTGGCTGGGAGGAGGTGGCTGCGGATCAAGTTGTCCTTAGTGACACAGAGGACTCCGGACCAAATGCCTCAGCAAACCTACGCTGCATGGCCTCCCTGATCCTGCAAAGCCTGCGAAAGGACCCTCGGATTCGTGGTATCAAGGAGAGGGATCCGTACTGGCCGGAAACCCTCCTTGATCCACGTTGCAAGGGTAAGGTTGAGGAACCTATCCAGCTGTCGCAGAGGGAGCAGAGGATGAAAGATCTTCGGGAGGCCTTGCAGAAAGGTTTGTGCAACGCGTTTCCAGAGCCTGGGAGGTTACAAATTCCTGGTCCTGGACAACGTGTTGCTGAGGCTTCGGTCAGTCACAAAAGGAGCGGTGGAGAAGGTGGCCGCCTGACAGATGCGTTCAGACAATTTTTTAGTCCGCAGCCCCAAGGTCTGATCGGTTCCAGCAACCATCGTCGGCGTCTGATTTACATGGTGCAGGAATACCTAGGGGCAAGACCAGACTTGGAGACCTTTCCAACTGAAAATCCTCTGGGTTACTGGGTCTTGAGGATGGATCACTGGCCAGAGCTTGCACACTATGCAATTGAGCTACTGGCCTGTCCTGCATCCAGTGTTCTTTCGGAATGCACATTCAGTGCTGCTGGAGGCTTTGTAACCGATCAGAGTGCACCTGTCCACCGACTTGGTTCACCTTCATAAAAATGAATAAGTCTTGGATCACCAGCTACCAAGCACCTGATGCTGAAGTAACTGAATAATTTTTTTATGGATGTGAGATCCCTTCAAGACTGCCTATGCTGATGCTGAGTAGCTATCCTGTTATGCTGAGTGACTATCCTATTCCTCCTCAATGTTCATGTTGATAGCTTGTAAGAACATTTTAGGTTCTGGGCACCACCACCAGTGGCCAAGGCCCAGTTTTTCTGCCCCTGTTCAACAGGGGCATGTAATTACAATTTTTTCTGTAATATTTTGCAACAGGGCTTGTTCCTGCGCTCAGCTAGAGTATCTGTGAGGGGTTGCAGTGTTGTGGCACCAGCACCAGTGCCTAACGCCCAATTTTTCTGCCCCTGTTCAACAGGGGCGTGTAATTACAATTTTTGATCTAATATTTCACAGCAGGGCCCGTTCCTGCACCCAACAAGAGTAACTGTGAGGGCTTACAGTGTTGTGGCAACACCACCACACCACCACCAAAGGCCCAATTTTTCTGACCCTGTTCAACAGGGGCATGTAATTACAATTCTTGATATAATATTTCACAGCAAGGCCCGTTCCAGCGCCCACCAAGAGTAACTGTGAGGGCTTACAGTGTTCTGGTACCACCATCACCTAAGGCCCAAATTTCTGCAGAGTATATAGGGCAGGCCCCTACTTTCAAACATCCGACTTACAAATGACTCCTACTTACAAACAGAAAGAGACAACAGGAAGTGAGAGGAAATCTACCCCTAGGAAGGGAAATTCTCTCCTGTAAGAGTTAATATGGGAAAAAGGTGTCTCCTCCACTGATGCTTTATCACCAATCCTTGTTTCCCTAAAAAACCCAAATTTCAAAATCCAATTGTCATTGGGACAGAAAGTGAGGTGAAATCCTCTGAACGGGGCACAGACAGCAAAACAAATGTTACAGGGGTGATGATAACCCTTCCCTATGTTTTCCAAAAAGCTTAAAAATAGATTTTTTGGCTGGAGCTACACTTACAAAATGTACCTGTTCCAAATTACAAACCGATTCAACTTAAGAACAAACCTACAGTCCCTGTCTTTCTTGGGACCGCCTGTATACTGCCGTACAGAGTATTTAGGGCCTGGGGGCCCCACGCCTTTTCTTTTTTAATTTGGGTGCAGGGTTCCCCTTAATATCCATACCAGGGCCTGGTAATGGGTTGGGGGGTTACCCATGCCATTTTTTTCAATAATTTTCATCCATATTGCCGGGACCCGACATTACATTACAGCCGCAAGCAGTTTTAAATGACTTTTATTCCTTTAGAAATGTCATTTTTTGCAGGGACTGTTCTAAACACGGGAAACACACACCACTTTACAGGCATACTATAGACACCCCCCAGGTACGATATTTAAAGGAATGTTTCACTTTTATTTTTTCACTTTAAGCATCATTAAAATCACTGCTCCCGAAGAAACGGACGTTTTTAAAACTTTTTTTTTGCACTGATACAAGTCCTCTGGGGCAGGACCCGGGTCCCCAAACCCTTTTTAGGACAATAACTTGCATATTCACCTTTAAAATTCGCACTTTTGATTTCTCACGTTCAAGTCCCATATACTTTAACAGTGTTCGAAAGTTTGCGCAAACTTTCGGTCTGTTCACATGTTCTGGATGCAAACTGAACTGGGGGGTGTTCGGCTCATCCCTAGTCAGTAATTAAAGCGGTAGTAAAGCACTGGGTGTTTTTTTTTGTTTGTTTTTTTTTTAAAAACCCGAAAAACAACGTCATAATATTCTAGTGTGCGTCGCATACTAGCACATTATGTAAAACGTACCTGAAAAATGAAGCCTTCCAGCGGCATGCTGTCACTGCTGAATGTGCTTCTATCTTCACTCAGTCTTCCTTCGGACTCCAGCTGTGTGAGTGGCCAAAGCCACGGTTACATCACTCCCACACAGGTGCACAGGAGCTGCCATTTACGGCTCAGGACTCACAGGACTCTGAAAGAACGGCACAGGTATGCCGTTCCTTCAAAGCGCATGTGCCGGTGACGTCTACGGCTGCATGTACAGTAAATATCTCCTAAACGGTGCACGTTTAGGAGATATTTACAGTACGTAGAGGTAAGCCTTTTTATAGGCTTAACTGTAGGTAAAATTTATGCATTTACTCCCACTCTAAAGTTTGAATAAAGTACTCCCAGATGTCAGAACAATTTTGAGCAAACTTTTCAAAGGTGGAACTTTCATTAAAACATTATCTGGCGACCCTGCCATGGTCCTGCCTACGGCACATCCTGATATATAGTGGCATTTCTCTGTCCCTGCCTCCCATATACTATCCTGCATGTGTCACCCTGTTACATTTGCTTCCGATGAAGACTAGCAGTGGCCATTTCATCACATATTGGGCAAGCATGGTCCACTGTTGAACCACTGTTGAATGACATGCCACCATTGCTGGTGTAAGTGCATGTAGACTGGAACTGGCTGCAACAGGGCTGCAGGAGGCAGACAGTATTGATGTGCAAAAAACAAGGTGA
This sequence comes from Lithobates clamitans, assembly GCA_037952925.1. Taxonomy (NCBI): domain Eukaryota; kingdom Metazoa; phylum Chordata; class Amphibia; order Anura; family Ranidae; genus Lithobates; species Lithobates clamitans. The sequence goes on from JBBGZY010002614.1 coordinate 231,413, forward strand.
AAACTTGCCAATAGGGATGGGCTCAGACGTGTTCGGATTGTAGTCCCAACCCACCTGAGCGATCCCGCCAGGAAGCCCTCACTGCACACTGTCAATCATAGGCATTGTGTGAATGTGCAGCTGCTGGCCACTGCCTATGATTTGCGGTGTGCAGTGAGGGCTTCCTGGCGGCATTGCTCAGGTGGGTTGGGACTACAATCCGAACGCGCCACATCCCTGCTTGCCAATTGTTTGTGACACAGAGTACTTTTGGTCATCCTTATACTGGCTTCATTACTTAGTAGAGATGGGCTCGCGTGTGTTTGGGATCCCACCTGCCCGATCCCGCCAGGAAGTCAACACTGCGCACAGCTAATCACAGGCAATAAGACATTTCCTAATCTGTGCAGCTGCGGACCAGGAAATGTCTCACTACCTGTGATTAGCCATGTGCAGTGTCGGCTTCCTAGTGGGATCGGGCAGGTGGGATCCTGAACACGCCCGAGTCCATTTCTACTTAGTAGGTTGTTGACCCGGAACAAGCATGCAGGCAGTTAAGTGTTAAAAATGTGACTATCCTGGAGCCTACAGCTCTAAAACACATCAGTGATGGCAGCTCTCCTATCCCTGATAGATTTCCTTTTAAGAGATTGTTGATAGTACATCCTGTGTTATACAAGTAACATGTAATGACAACTACCCACTTTCCAATGCACACAATGAAGAGCAGAGCACACCTGCAGCCTTGTCAAGTCTTATTTAGTCTGATGTTGTTGTATTGAATACACAAATCAATAGCTTCATGTGCTTCAGAAAGGTGATATATTGCAGGAGGGATACAGCATTATGTTGGCTAAATTCTCTTGTTTAAATATATGCGGTGGACTGTTGTGACCTGGCACCTGCATGAAACTAATAAGCCACTGAAAAGAATACTGCAGATAACTACCATTTTAATTCTGAAGTCTGAACCCACCCCCACATTTACTAGACTAAGTAGTTTGGGGTTTCCATTCAGTGCTTTCTTTTGGCTTCAAACAGACTTAGAAAAAGTTTAATGATACCGCTGCAGTGCAAGGTGGTAGGACGATACGGACTAATTAAGTTTCAAATCTAACAAACAAGAATGATGCTGATTTTTTTCAATTCAATTTGGGTCAATAGTTTGCCGTCCATTTCCAAAGCAGCAGTATGGTCATACCGCTGCTTTAAGGCTTCATTCACAGGGAAATATGCATATCTTCTGCATAGTTGGTGGCAGAGCTAGTAGAAGATCCTGAGTAAAATATGCACCTAAAATACTTGCGTTTAGAGGCATACAAATCTTCTGAAGACTTTACACATACAGTATCTCACAAAAGTGAGTACACCCCTCACATTTTTGTAAATATTTTATTATATCTTTTCATGTGACAACACTGAAGAAATTAAACTTTGCTACAATGTAAAGTAGTGAGTGTACAGCTTGTATAACCGTGTAAATTTGCTGTTCCCCTCAAAATAACTCAAATGGAAATGGAGCAAACTCTCACCATAAACTGGCAAAAAAATGTAATATACCCTCATAGGTAAAGGCCGGCATAGCCTCCCAGCGGTAAAAAATGATAATTACATGCCGTGGTACAACACCACATAACTGTTGCAAAACAGATATTGACAAGTAAAACTGCAATTCTAAAAAAATATATTGTTAAAAAATATACATATAATAATGTTTTTTTAGAATGTGTACCAAGATGGCTGCACCTCAGACAATGTCCTATGATGAAACCAGACCCAAGAAACTGCTCACATGCTCCCATTTTTCAGGGTATTATCTAGCCCTTTTTATTCTGATGCTGTTGGAAAGCAGTTTTTTATTCTTAATTGTGCCAAATAAAATGTTTTTTTTTTGGATTTACACTATGGATGCCCGTTTTTAATTTCCATGTGGATACCGCATTACATGCACCTTGTTCTGGATTAGGGATGAGCCGAACAACCCCCTGTTCGGTTCGCACCAGAACATGCGAACAGGAAAAAAGTTCGTTCGAACACTCAAACACTGTTAAAGTCTATGGGACACGAACATGAATAATCAAAAGTGCTAATTTTAAAGGCTAATATGCAAGTTATTGTCATAAAAAGTGTTTGGGGACCTGGGTCCTGCCCCAGGGGACATGGATCAATGCAAAAAAAAGTTTTAAAAACTGCCATTTTTTCAGGAGCAGTGATTTTAATAATGCTTAAAGTCAAACAATAAAAGTGTAATATCCCTTTAAATTTCGTACCTGGGGGGTGTCTATAGTATGCCTGTAAAGGGGCGCATGTTTCCTGTGTTTAGAACAGCCTGACAGCAAAATGACATTTTGAAGGAAAAAACTCATTTAAAACTACCCGCGGCTATTGCATTGCCGACAATACACATAGAAGTTCATTGATAAAGACAGCATGGGAATTCCCCAAAGGGGAACCGGGAACCAAAATTAAAAAAAAAAAATGACATGGGAGTCCCCCTAAATTCCATACCAGGCCCTTCAGGTCTGGTATGGATATTAAGGGGAACCCCGGCCAAAATTTTTAAAAAAAATGACGTGGGGTTCCCCCTAAATTCCATACCAGACCTGATTTTAAGGGGAACCCCGCGCCAAAAAAAAAAAAAACGGCGTGGGGTCCCCCCAAAAACCCATACCAGACCCTTATCCGAGCAAGCAACCTGGCAGGCCGCAGGAAAAGAGGGGGGCCCCCCCTCCTGAACCGTACCAGGCCACATGCCCTCAACATTGGGAGGGTGCTTTGGGGTAGCCCCCCAAAACACCTTGTTCCCATGTTGGTGACGACAAGGGCCTCATCCCCACAACCCTGGCCGGTGGTTGTGGGGGTCTGCGGGCGGGGGGCTTATCGGAATCTGGAAGCCCCCTTTAACAAGAGGACCCCCAGATCCCGCCCCCCCCCCCCGTGTGAAATGGTAAGGGGGTACTTACCCCTACCATTTCACTAAAAAAATGTCAAAAATGTTAAAAATTACAAGAGACAGTTTTTGACAATTCCTTTATTTAAATGCTTCTTCTATCTTCCTTCATCTTCTGGCTCTTCTGGTTCTTCCACCGGCGTTCTCGTCCAGCATCTCCTCCGCGGCATCTTCTATCTTCTTCTCCTCGGGCCGCTCCGCACCCATGGCATCGGGGGGGAGGCTCCCGCTCTTCTCTTCTTCTTTTCTTCTCTTCTTCATTTTCTTCTCCGGGCCGCTCCGCACCCATGCTGGCATGGAGGGAGGCTCCCGCTGTGTGACGGCGCTCCTCGTCTGACAGTTCTTAAATAACGGGGGACTGGGCCACCCGGTGACCCCGCCCCCCTCTGACGCACGGGACATGACGGGACTTTCCTGTGGCATTCCCCGTGACGTCACAGGGAAGTCTCGTCAAGTCATCATATACCTCAGCTCTCCATAGCCAGAACGATTCAGTGCCGTGGACTTGTCATGCAGGAATACAAGAGGAGGCTTTCCATAGTGTTATACCGTTTATTGCAAATAAAAAACATCCTCCCTAGTACAAGTTATGCTTACAGAAACAAAGTTTTAAAATGCAGCCTGTCACAGTGTCAGTGTCAGCTCACCGTTGGTCGGAGTTCCAAACGTCCCACCCACCGCGATGAGTCCCGGGATGACGCTGTCTCTGTGGAGCTGGTGGGTCACGTGGTCACGCTCTGACGCATTTCGTAATTCCGTCTTCAGGAGGCATGGCCACGCAACACGACTCTACGCTTAAATAGCATGGGTGGCGGGCCCCCTCGACACTGTCATCTCAAGCGTCATCAGATTCAATCCCGCCCCTCTGAGGATAGTAGGAAGTGGGCGCGCAGTGTCCCATCCATCCTCCGTGGCTCGCTCCCTGTCAGCTCTATATTACTAGGCTTATTCGACCCATGCATATCCAAATACATCATACAATATGTTAAAACATCATCGAATATGTAAAAACATTTACAGTAACATCTGATAATTACTCCATCTGAATGTAAAATAAGAGAAGGTAAAACCAGGTATTACTAAAATCGCTAAATAAGCAATAGATGCTACAGATCCCTGGCAAGGTTGCATAGTAACTGTCTGAGGCTCTATTCTTACGTATATGACTGTCCGATACTCATATAATCATATTGGCAACATTCCAAAGTCTCCCTGCAATGTCCTGTGCAGTACTTCAACAGTTGCTACTGATTTACAGTCCTGTATACATGGTTAGTAAACAACTTCCAGCAGTAAGGTCAGTTATCATAAAACGTTTTAAAAAACCTAAAAATACTTTATCTTAAAGGCAAAAAGGGAATTATAAACTGTGTTTGCATCCAATGCATGTTTATAAGAAAAAAAGAGAGATAAAAAGATGTAGTGACCTTGAATGAAAAAAAATACAAAATCACAGTGCTTGTAAGTGCCATACTTATTGAGAATGACCTAGTTAGCCTTAATAATTGCTTATAAAGCAATTCTGGTCTAATTCTATATTCAATCCATTGGGACTGAGCGTGTTGGTCAGAAATATCCACTGAGATTCACGTTTGGATATTTCTCTCACCATATTCGCTCCTCTCCATCTGGGGTGAAGTTTGTCAATACCCCAGAATTTAAGGCCGATTGGAACCCTGTCATGTTTTTCCCTGAAATGTAAGGATAAACTATGTTCTTTGTACCCTATTAGGATGTTATTTATGTGTTCTGACACATTTTTGCCTAATGTTCTTTTTGTGCGTCCGATATACATGAGGCCGCACGGGCATTCTAGGGTGTACACTACATGTGTGGACACGCACAAGATAAATTCTTTAATTTGGAATTCCTTCCAAAAAGCTGTTAATTCAAAGCTTGTCAAACCTCTCAGATGAGTGGCAACCTGCTGACATGCCTTACATTTTCTGCAGGCATAAAACCTTGTCTGATCCCAGAACATTTTGGTTTTGTTTGAAGGATCTAGAACCTTTTTTACCACTTGGTCTCCAAATGATGTGGTCTTTCTGTATAAAAATGGTGGGTTTTCTGGTAAAACCTTGCTCAACACTTTATCCATACACAGTATGTCCCAATGCTTGTTAATAATAGTTTCAATCTCCTGATATTGTTCATGGAACCCACCTATAAATCCCCATTCGTGTTTAGAGTCCTGTTTCCTTGCTTTGGGGACTAAACAAGAATCTTGTGAGTTAGAGCCCACCTCCATGATGAATTTCTCTAGAGGTTGAGCTTTATATCCCTTTTCAACAAGCATTGTTTTATATATTCCGCCTGGGTCACATAATCTGCATCAAATGTGCACTTACGACGTATACGTGTAAATTACCCTTTAGGTATATTGCATAACCGCTGTGGGTGAAGTCCACTTTGTACTAGAATATAGCTTTTACGGTCTGTACTCCTAAAGAACGCTTTATTGTACAGCTGATTCTCTCCTTTCATTACCATAACATCTACATAGTGTATCTGCTCCTGACTCCAGTTAAATTCAAGCTTAATATTATTGTTGTTGCTGTTTAACCATTGTGAGTATTCAACTAGAGAGGTCTCTGTGCCCTGCCATATCATAAACAGGTCATCTATGTAACATTGGTTAAAAAACAGTTCTTTCTCCTTTTTTGGTACACCCACTTGTCCTCCCATTCACTCATGAATAAGTTTGCCAGACTTGGCGCAAACTTGGTGCCCATTGCCACTCCAGTCTTCTGGATATAGAAGTTGCCGGCGTACCAAAAATAGTTATGTGTTAAACAGTAGTCCAAGATCTTCCTTAGAATTTTTTTTTGAATAAAGGGAATATCATCCCTTTTACTGAAGGCCCAATTAAGAGCCAGAAGCGTTTCGTCATGTTGGATTATCGTGTATAACGACGCCACATCAGCAGTCACTAGAAATATTTCAGCGTCTTTAGAGAAAGATACACTCTTACACTCTAGTGCAGGGATATGCAATTAGCAGACCTCCAGCTGCTGCAGAACTACAAGTCCCATGAGGCATAGCAAGACTTTGACAGCCACAAGCATGGCACCCAGAGGCAGAGGCATGATGGGACTGGTAGTTTGGCAACAGCTGGAGGTCCGCTAATTGCATATCACTGCTCTAGTGTAACAACCACAAGGTACGCCTTTGTGTTTGTTACACTAGACTGTAAAAAGTGGTCTAGGTACTGGCCAACTCGAGATGTCACGGAGTCTATGCCGTTGACGATAGGTCTGGCTGGTGGCCTCTCAGGGTCCTTATGAATTTTGGGGACGTGTATATCGTGGGTATTCTATTAAAACTTGGGCATAGGTACAATTTTTCTTTCTTTGTGATTACTCGCGTATAAAACCCGTAATCAACTAAATTCAACAGGTCCATCCTGTATTTGTTGGTAGAGTCCTTATCTAATTGAAGATACGTGTTTTCATCCTGCAAATTCAAGAGTTGTGAGTGGTAATAGGTCTTATCCATAACCACCACTCCCCCTCCCTTGTCTGCCAGGCGGATGATTACATCTTTTCTATTCTCCAGGGCTTTGATGCCATCAGTTATATATTTAGGATTTAAAGTTTAATTTGGTGTGACTTTGTCCAAATCTTTCAGGACCAGTTGTTTAAACACCTCTACCTGATGGTTGGCAGGTTGTGGTGGATTAAAAAGCGATCTATTTTTTAGGCTACTATCAACCTCAACTGTGTCTGCTGTTTTTTTGGTCCTTAAATTATAATTATTGGACAAAAAATATTTCTTTATATTAAGCTTTCTAACATACTTGTGTATGTCAATGTAAATATTGAATTTGTTCATAGGTTTTGTGGATGTGCATTTCAACCCAGCATTCAAAATGTTTGTTTCCTTTTGTGTTAATGTAACCTTAGATAGATTGTAAATTCCACTTAGTCTTGTTCCCTTCGCCTTTTTCTGCTGCACTCTCCGACCTGCTCGGCAGCCTCTTCGTGATTTGTCCTAATACCCCTGGCTGGGCTGTACTGTTCCTCCCATTCTGGGGGATGCCACCATTCCTGTGAATTGTTGGGATATTGTGATTGTCTTGAGTGGTCTCTCCAGGGGTGATTGCCTCGACTGCGACCCTTGGGATGACCTCTCATGCCCCTCCCTAAAAAAAGAGTTGGGCGTGGAAATTGTATATTGTATTAATTTCCTCTATTGTTCTGGTTTCCCAGCACATCATATCTATTCTGAGTATTAACTTTATACATCTGACAATACCCAGTAATGTCAGATGTATATCTGGGAACCCTTTGACCGGTGTTCCTGCCTCTTCCTACTTGTTTATTCCCCCTCCCTCTTAGGTTTTGGGGGGTCTGTGCCAGTCTTCCATCCCTAGTTGGCTGCTTAGCGTGCGAGGGTATTTCCATTGATATTTCACCAGGTGCATCACGACCATACTGACTGGCAATAGGTAATGGTACATTAACCTGTGACTGTTGTGGAAGAGTATATGTGTTATCCATATTTTGCCACAGATAGATAGAATTTCTTTTAAAGTCATTCATATCTCTCCTAAACTTTTTTAATTTCTTTTTTTGAGTTTCCCTATCTATTTTCTCCAACTTCTTTTTTATTTCGTTGTTGAAATTGATTACTTGTTGTGTGCCTTTTATAGGGTCTAGTTTACGCTGTAGTTCAGTGATCTTTTTTTTCTAGTAATGTCATCTTTTTCCTTTTATGTTTTAGCACTAATTGCTGCAGTTTGAAGCCTACTCCATTGAAGAAGTCCAGCCATTCTGATGTTTATTCATTGTCATCAAGTCCGTCTTGCGGCTGACCTCCCACCTCAAACTGCGCATAATGATTTTTTCTTTCAAGTAATGCTCAAAAGTCTGCACATCCCACCAAGTGCAGATCTGCTTCTCTAGTGCATTAGCCCAAGAATTCAAAATGACATTGTAGTCCTCATTCACTTCCCATTCTTCTTCGGAAGAGAAAAGTGTGTCCAAATTGACTTGGCGATTATTAATAAAATTAATGAAATCCATGATCGCTATGGGTATTAATACAGTGTAATAAGAACAAAATATCAGAGGTGATGAGGGTCTCTGATCCCAGCACTCAAAAATGGAAAAGTCTCGGAAAAGTCTCGGTTTGGTTCATGGTTTCAGACAGTAGGCGAAGGCCATGAATTCAGAAGATACAGTCAATCCACTTGTTGGTAAGATTTTTTTCAGATTGGATGAGCAAGATCACTGCATGGATCAGTTAGCCATGGCGTTACAAACGCTCCTGAGTCACACGGCTCACCTGGAATCACCCACTGTGGCTGCTCCGGTACAACCTGAGTTGCAGACCATCCCTGCTGCTGTGCCAGTCTCTGTGCAGGCACCCGCCTTGAGTATTACCTCTATAAGAGGTATGTCTGATTCCGCCCCGCTTCCCCAGTGATTTGGGGGCGATCCAGTTCAATGCAGAGGGTTTCTCAACCAAGTTGAGATATACTTTGAGATGCTGCCCCAGGCGTTTCCCACAGACGGAAGCAAAGTAGGGTTCATGACATCTTTGCTTTCTGAAAGGGCTAACCCTCTATGGGAGATTCAAAAATCTGTTGTCTTGAGTTACCCTGAGTTTGTGGCCTCCTTTAAAAGGGTATTTGATGTTCCCGCATGTTCCGCTTCTGCTGCCAAGTACCTCATGTCCACCAAACAGAGTACGAGAACTGTTGCCAACTACGCCACTGAGTTCCGTACTCTGGCAGCAGAGGTTGCTTGGAACAATAATTTCCTTGTGGCTGCTTTTACTCATGGTCTCTCGGATTCCATCAAGGATGAGATAGCAGCTCGAGATATACCCAATGAGCTGGAGAGCTTGATCTCGTTCGCCATCCTCATTGACTCCAGACTCGGAGAAAGACTTTCTTTTAAGGAGCGCTTGCGGAAGACTCCTGTACGTTTGCCTCTGAGCTTTGCAGTCCCACCCGTGCCTCCCTCACCTCCCATGCCTCCTGTTACCTAGTCTGTGAAGATGAACCCATGCACTTGGGCTTCACACGTCTCTCTGAGGATGAGAGAGCCTTTAGGAGGGAGAGATTGTGCCTTTATTGTGGCCAGGCAGGTCACTTTTTGAAGTCTTGTTCTAACCGTCCTGGAAACACCCGAACCTTGAAGTCCTGTCATGGACAGACCTTAGGTGCAGTTATGTCGTCCCCAGTTATCCAGAAGGATAAGCCCCTGGTTTCGGTCACCCTTTCTTGGGCTAAGTCCTCTATCGAGATACAGGCTCTATTCGACTCTGGAGCTGCAGGCCTGTTCATTGATGCTGCCTTTGTATCAAAGCACTCGATTCCACTGCAGCTGCATGACACTCCACTTGCCATTGAGGCTCTTGACGGGAGACCTCAACAGCCTGCCCATGTGATTCATGAGATGGTTCTGTTGTCCATGGCCGTACCGTTGTTCTTTGCCGTAGGGACTCTTCATCATGAGATAATCCAATTCCAAGTGATTTCCTCTCCTAAGTTTCTGCTGGTTATTGGTTATCCTTGGTTACAGAGGCACAACCCCTCTTTTGATTGGCTCCGTGCTGAGGTTCTCTCCTGGTCACCACAATACAGTGAAACATGCTTCTGGAAGGTAGCCAAGGTCCTGTGTACCTCTTCACTCTCCTCCCTGCCAGAGGAGTACAGTGATTTTAGCGATGTCTTTGACAAAGGTCAAGCCGGTAGTTTGCCTCCACACCGGAGGATTGGCTTGTGGATTGACTGTATCTTCTGAATTCATGGCCTTCGCCTACTGTCTGAAACCATGAACCAAACCGAGACTTTTCCGAGACTTTTCCATTTTTGAGTGCTGGGATCAGAGACAACAGTGCCTTGAATTCTGCTTCCAGATTGTCTCCGTTTATGGCGAATTATGGTTTCCAACCTTCCATGTTGCCTGACTCGTTTGTTCCGCAGAGTATTCCTGCGCTAGAGGAGCATCTCCGTGGTCTTCGTTCCACTTTGGCACCAGTCCAGGAGGCTTTGCATTATGCTAATGATAGGTACAGACTCCATGCTGACTGCAGACGCCTGCCTGCCCCTTCCTACCAGGTTGGGGACAGGCTCTGGCTGTCATCTCGCAACCTCCGACTTCGTGTTCCCTCACTGAAGTTCGCTCCTTGGTTTATTGGGCCTTTCCATATCCTTTGCAGGATTAACCCAGTGGCTTACGCGTTGAACCTTCCTCCTAGTATGCGCATCTCAAATGTGTTTCATATCTCCTTATTGAAACCGTTGGTCTGCAACCACTTTACTGCCTCGTGCCACGTTCTCACCCTATACAGGTTGAGAACTATGAGGAGTATGAGGTACAATCCATTGTTGACTCCCATATGTTTCTGTGGGGGCATACAGTACCTGGGGCATTGGAAGGGGTACGGTCCGGAGGAACGCTCCTGGGTCTCATCCTCGGACGTACATGCTCCTGCCCTCCTCCGTGATTTCCATAGACATTTTCCCCTCAAGCCCGGTGGTCCTCCAAGGGGGAGGGGTCCTTAAGGAGGGGGCAGTGGCGGAACTATAGGGGTCGCTGCAGTCGCACTTGCCACTGGGCCCTGCCATTCTGCCGCTGTGGGGGGGCCCCAAGACCTGGCATCTCCCCCTGCACATCTGGCTTGCCGTTTAGAATGCAGTGGGGGGAGGTGGGAGGCAGCGATCGGCAGCTCTATTGTGCCTGTGGGCGGTGGGATCTCCCTGGAGCTTGTAGTTCTCTCTTTCCAAATGTCAGTGTATACAGTGGAGAGAAGAGGGGAGGGGCCTCTGACCCAGGCAGGTATCAGTTTCACTTTCAGTGAGATGCTCTGCTTGTACACTGCTGCTGATACATGCCCGGGTCAGAGGCCCCTCCCCTCTCCACTGTATACACTCAGGAGAAGAACTACAAGCCTCATGGAGATTCCCTGCCTGTGGATACCATAGAGCTGCCGATCGCCAGCCAGGTACATGGGGAACCTCTTGAAGGAAGGGGGTCAGCTGTCTGGGGACCCTGATGTAGGGGGGGCTTTCTGGGGACATTAATGTGAGGAAGGGGCCCTCTGGGGACCCTGATGTAAGGGGAGGCTATCTGGGGACCCTGATGTATGGGGGGGTGTCCCTGGGGACCCTGCTGTATGGGGGGGCTCTGTGGGGACCCTAATGTATGGGGGGGCTCTCTGGGGACCCTGATGTAAGGAGGGAGGCTCTCTGGGGACCCTGATGTAAGGAAAGGCTCTCTAGGGACCCTAATGTAGGAGGGGGCTCTCTGGGGACCTTGATGTATGGAGGGCTCCCTGGGGACCCTGATGTAAGGGGGGCTCCCTGGGGACCCTGATTTATGGAGGGCTCCCTGGGGACCCTGATGTAAGAGGGCTCTCTGGGGACCCTGATGTAAGGGGGGCTCTCTGGGGACCCTGATGTAAGGGAGGCTCTCTGGGGACCCTGATGTAAGGGGAGGATCTCTGGGGACCATAATATATGGGGAGGCTCTCTAAGGACCCTGATGTAAGGGGAGACTCTCTGGGGACCCTGATGTAAGCTGGGGCTCTCTGGGGACACTGATGTAAGGAGGGGCTCCCTGGGAACCCTGATGTAAGTGGGGTTCTCTGGGTACCCTGATGTAAGGGGGGATCCCTGGGGACCCTAATGTAAGGGGGGGCTCTCTGGGGACCCTAATATAGGGGGCGGCTCTCTAAGGACACTGATGTAAGGGGGGGCTCTCTGGGGACCATGATGTCAGGGGGGAGGCTCTCTGGGGGCCCTCATATAGGGGGAGCCTCTCTAAGGACCCTGATGTAAGGGGGGCTCTCTGGGGACCCTGATGTAGGTGGTGGATCCCTGGGGATCCTGATGTAAGTGGGGGATCCGCATTCAGATATGTAATGATATATATATATATATATACACACACACACACACACACACATATATTATATACATGTGTATGTCTGCCAAAGTGTATGACTTTCCTTACATAGCTGCTATGGGCTCTAGCCGAGATCTTTTGTAGACCTAGCAATGCCCCTGGTGGGGGCCCTTCATGGTTTCTTGCACCGGGGCCCTGAAAATTCTAGTTATGCCTCTGGGAGGGGGTACTGTCAGGGCTCGCTCAGCCCTTCCTTCTCTGAGCTGGCCACTCAGCTGTCGGCTAATTGCCAGCTCTCATCTCTCTCCACAGTTAACCAGCTGTTGTGGATCTGCTCATCAGTCCCGCCTACTTAAAGATCTCCAGCTTACTTCATTCCTGCCTTCGCCTTGGTAACATCACAAGAAACCATCTCCTGCGTTCCTGTTTAAAGACTGGCTTTGCTGACATCCCTTCTAGCTCCTTATCCTGCTTGCTGTTCCTCTACTTGGATCCCTGACTTCTGGTTACTGGACTCTGGCTATGCTTTGACTGCACTTACTCTATTTACCTTTTTATTAATAAACAAGTGTGATTTTACTGTACTTCTGTCTCAGTCTGGTTCATGGTTTCTGACAGGCATGCACTGAGAGCCATTGCAAGAGCAAACCATGGCCTGTGGGGCCAGTAAGAATTGTGATGACTGTGAGACTCTTGGAAAGAAGCTTCCTCAGAAACTTCAGGATTAGACCCCTTTCACACTGAGACGTTTTTCAGGCACTTTTGGGCTAAAAATAGCATCTGTAAAGCACCTGAAAAACGGCTCCCCTGCAGTCTCAGTGTGAAAGCCGGAGTGCTTTCACACTGAGGCGATGCGCTGGCAGGTCGTTAAAAAGACTCCTGCAAGCAGCATCTTTGGAGCGGTGAACTGAATGAGCACTGCTGCAGCGGAGCTTTGCAGGTCGTTTTAACTCTTTTTCAGCCACTAGCAGGGGTTAAAAGTGCCCCACTAGGTGCCGAAACCCCCAACAAAAACGGCGGTAAAGTGCTGCTAAAGCTCTCCTATGAGGTGTCTGTTGGGGATTTTTGATCAGGAAGAGATGAATACAAATACTAAATTGTTCCTTAGACTTCTCTATTTTGGGGTGAAAAAACTGATCGCTCGACGATGGATTCATGGTGAACAACTCACCTTGGGAATGTGGATAAAAATAATAAATGCTGATGTACTTATGTATAGAATGACATACGAGGCGAGAGGAGCCCCCAAAAAATTTAGGAAAGTGTGGGGTAGGTGGACTGAGTCCAAAAATACCTTATCGGTAGAAGAGGAGGGGAGCAAATAGAGAGGAAAGAATATAGGCAATGATGAGGGTGGACAGTAGAGTGTTGAAAGAAAGGATGCATACAATACTATGAGCAGATAAATAACGAGGGGGGGGTGGGAAGGGAGGGGAGGGAGTCCATACAGGGGGGGGTCTGTTCGGAGTTTGTTTTCTCTGGTTGACACTAAGTTTCCAATGTTTATGTTGACTGTCCAGACGCTCTTCTTTATGAGCGTTTTTTCAATAAAATATGATATATATATAAATAAAGATTTAAAAGGGGGGGGGGGGGGGGTAGAAAAGAGCAAAACAATCAGGTTGAAAGAAGTAAAGGCATTTTTTACTATTGTAAGGAATAACTGCAAAACATGTGGAACTGGATGTGTTATATGCGTAGAGGTAACATGTTATCTTCAATGAGATGTACAACGACCTATTGATTACAGAATGTGATGTAACATGTCAATATGCTCAATAAAAATCTTGTTTTAAAAAAAAAAAAAAAAAAGTGCTGCTAAAAATAGTGGCGCTTCACCACCGACACCCCAGTGTGAAAGGGGCCTTAGTGAAAGGGGAGGGAAAGCATATGCCACATGTCAGTTCCAAGGATGTGCAAAAGCATCCACTAACTCTGCCATTGGGTGAAGTTGGAGAGAGGAATCTGGTCACTTTGAATTTGTCTGGAGATGCAAAAAGAGCCAGTTGAGGAAAGCCAGAACACTCTTGCTCTGCCTCAGAGTAGGATGAGTGGTTCTCTTTCAATTCTGGCAAGACTGGGAGCAGGGGAGTAACTGGTGACTTAGCCCGAGTAGCCTTTTGAGTTGGTGTTACAAATGACTGAGATGTGCCCAGAGCCTTCCTAGTTGGAGAGTTTGCATGAATTTATGGCCTGTATTAATATTAACAAATTTAATTTGAATTTCACCATGTCACATACTGCAAGTGAAATGACTTTTCTGGATGTTCTCATCCAGAAACAGATTAACAGCAGTTTATCCAGTGAGATTTACCACAAACCCACAAAGGGAAACTAACTATTACAGCCTCCAGCTTTCACCCGAAACCTTTGCTTGCATCCATCCCCTATAGTCAGTATTTAAGGGCTCGTCGCAATTGCTCTGACGACATTAGATTCCAAAAAGAGGCTGACACTTTGAGGAATAGACTTCTTGAGTGGGGGTACTCCAAGGTCTTACTCAAGAAGGCCTTCAAAAAGGTATTAAATCTATCCCATCGAGACTTACTTTCCGCCCAAAAACAACCTTCAAACGATGATACAACTAGGATAATCACTACCTATTTGACACAACACAAACAAGTCAGGCGCATTTTGAGCAGGTACTGGCACCTACTCACTATTGAATTCATGCTTGCCCCCTTTGTGTCTGACATGCCGGCTGTCGCCTATAGGAGGGCTCCATCTGTCGGCGACAAACTGGTGTCAAGTGAATACAGGGCTACTAAAGGTGATACATGTAAAATCCTGATATATGGATAGGCGTAAGCATGTCAAGTCACCCAACGGATTTACTATCATGTGAGTGTGGATGCTACTATGTTGGGAAGACAATAAATGAATTCTGGAAGCGTATTTACCAGCATTTCTCCAGTATACGTAAATGTGATTCTGATGTGTCTATAGGCCACCACATGGCATTGGTCCATGCCGATTCCATCCCCAAGGTGCATTTCTTGGCATTGGATCACATACATTCCAATTCCAGGGGTGGCGATCATAACAAGCATTTATTACAGTGCAAACTCAGATGAATTTTTGACTTGCAGGCCACTTCATCCCCTGGCCTGAATGAGGCATTTAATTTCAAGATAGAAAGAAAGAGTGCAGCGCTGGACAGATACCACAAGTAGTGTGTGTGATATAACTAAATCAATGACGTGCAGAAATAGCTAATAGTGGTGCAGATAAATTATCACAAGAAACCTAAATAAAATGTAGTGAAATACAATTCATAAAGTGAAATAAAGTCCAAAAGTGAAATGTGCAATGTAAGACACTGGGTCTGTATTTTCACCGCTAGTGCAGGCCGCCACCTGATAATGAAGCAATGGAGGCTTACCGGAAAGCCTGCGACCACCCTTATTCAGGGGGGCTAAAACAAGCTTAGTAGAGTAATCGAAGTCACGGGAAACCCTGCTGGAATCACACCAACTTCCTTCATGGATTGCCGATCAGCAGCAACAAGAGGCACCTTAGACGACGCATCCCCAGGAGGTAATTACCACATGGCAATAGATGTATACTAAGGAAATCTGTTCTTTTATGTGTTCTTTATGGAAGAGCAAGATCCATGGTCCTTTGGCTGACAAAGTTGGGACCTTGAAGAAAGCACAACAGTTCCCAGCAGATAGCACATTTACTTGTGCAATGTTAGTCTCTCACAAGACCCAGGGCATCCTCTTCTGGGTTTAGGGAAACATCCTCTGACAGGAACAGAACGCGTTCAAGTCCTCAGACAAGGATAGAAGTTGTAATTTCTCTCTTTCATTACTGCTGAGACAGTCCCTCTTTTCCTTCCTTACAAGTTGTGGGGGTGCTCTCTAGTACAGTCTGATCACACCAGACATCCAAATCACACCTCACACCTTCCCAGGGAGAAAGTTCCTGGTCTGGGGATGATCACACCAGACATCCAAATCACACCTCGCACCCTCCCAGAGAGAAAGTTCCTGGCTAAAACATAGCCAGAGTACAGGAACCCGGAATGTATAGCCAGACAAGCCAAACATCAGGGATCCGGCTAAGGCGAAGGCAGAGCTCCTCTGGGTTGGACGGCTTAAGTAGGCAGGACTGATGAGTAGGATATCATCAACAGCAAGAGTACCTGTGGAGAGATAGGAGCTGGTAATTAGCCGACATCTGAGCGGCCAGATCAGAGAAGAAAGGGCTGAGCCCAGCCCTGACACTATCCCCACCGCGTCCTGTGACGTGAATGGAAAAAATTTCACATGATGCGTCATCCCGCCCCTAGGGGCGGGGCTACGCTGCGCGCCCCCTCCTCATTAGAGAACCGCCCTGCTCCTGGCCCCAGCCACGCATTAGGCAGTGTTTTGGGTCCAGGAATCCAGCACCTCCTCCTCTGAGGATTGGCTCCCTCTGTGAGATACTTCCTATATAAAGCATTTACACCCAGCAGGTCTGTCTCGGATCGAGCACTGCCACTGTGGTTAAACGTTAGCACCAGCTTTTTGAAAGGTACTGTAATCCTTGACAGGAGCACTTCACTGTCATGTTTGCTGATAGCTCATCCAGGGATACACACTTTTCCACCTGTTGTCTCCATGTGGATCGTTTCAGTCATTATGGGAGTCTCCATTGTTTTTATTGTTCGCTCCTTTTTTGTCTTTGTATTGTGAACCTTTCAATGTAAGTATCTATACAGCAACGAATACACTACAGTTTACTATGTGAAATCATTTGTCCTGTTTACATTCTGTATTGCAGTGTGATTACCATGTGATTATGTTTATATTTCAGACAAGAAAAAATAAAGTCACCCAAAATTATGAATCTCTGCTGATGAAGGAATATACACCAATAATTCCGAAACATGTTGGGATATATGCAATAAATTCCCACGGATTGACCAAAGTATGACTCTGGCAGTGCCTGGGTATACTTGCTTTCATTGGGTTTGTTATATTCAATATGTACAATTTGTTTCATTTTGTATACACTGTACATTTTACAAAATGTTGCATATAAGGCTATGTTTACAATTTTTTATTATGTTTTGTACTGAATAAAAGTGGCAATCTGTTGCCTTTTACCCATACCTCTACTAGATTTTCTGCCTTAAAACGTCCAAAGGGGCTGCCCCATTTGCATTTTGATGCATGTTTTCCTCATGTATATATAGGATGTTGGCAGTCTGATACACTCATTTCCCATAAATAATTTTTCCTAGTTGGAGAGAATTGATCATGCTGCTGCTGGGAGAGCTGTGTCTTCCACACTGCATCCTACCCTGGGGCTGCCTAGAATGGCTAGTGAATTACACCATCAAGTCCCGTATTGTTTGTCTGAGAGAGAGTTAACAGCCCCTTCCCTAGCTATCGGTACCCTACATATTGGGTCTGTCAGAACCTTGTTTATCTGCTGTGGTGCTGTGGTTCTCGCTTCCACCAGCAGGTGTCTCCCAGAAGCCAGCAGGTTTCAGTGATTACCTCCACCTGGTTTCAGATGCTAGGTAGCTATATTAGGCTGCTCCCACTAGCACACAGTGCCTCTGTGTTTTGGATGCTCTTGCCCTGTACTCTGGTTGCTGTGCTGCTGCCACTTGACTCTACTGCCAATTATTCTTGACCTTTCCTCCTTTACGGTGCCTGAAAATGGGGTCCATTCCTCCTCCATGCTGCCCCCTGATGAAGTCCATTCCTCCTCCATGCTGCCTGCTGATGGAGTCCATTCCTCCTCCATGCTGTCCGCTGATGGGGTCCATTTCTCCTCTATGCTGCCTGCTTATGGGGATAATTCCTCCTCTATGCTGCCTGCTGATGGGGTTTAGCCAGCCTCTATGCTTGCCGATGGGGTTCAGCCTGTCTCTATGCTTACCAATGAGGTTTAACCTGCCGCAGGTGACCTGCTTTCCTTTGCCAAACCTGCCAAGAGTGACCTGCTGTCCTCTTAAATTCCATTGTCATGTGGCTTAAATGGGTTGTCTGTTTGGTTTAAGATCCCTACCGTTGCTTGTCCTGACCTAGGTGTTATCTCTGCGATCCCAGGTGCATTTGGGGACCTGGGTTGGGTAACCTATGCTTTAAGTAGACCTGAGTGGCAGGTAAAATGTGGAGCGATCTCAAGCAGTCTGGATGGGGAGGGTCCAGTTGTGATGGACCACCCTGGCATCAGGGTACCTGTATGGACCAAAGACTGCAGTGTCAAGCCTTCAGGTTGCCTTCAGAATCCCAGCGTTGGGATGGATGCTGCATAAAAAAATTGTAAGCTCAGAGTTGTGTGCCCTCAATCGTGCGACACTGTACCCAAATAAAATTAAAATAATTTTTTCCCACAAATAGAGCTTTCTTTTGGCGGTACAGTATTTGATCACCCCTTGCTTTTTTTTTTCTTTTTTTTTTTTTGCGCTTTAAGCAAAAAAAAATACTGACAATTTTGAAAAAAAGAACAATATTTTTTACTTTCTGCTATAAAACCTATCCAATAAAAATTGAAAAAAATCGAATTTCTTCATAAATTTAGACCAATATGTATTCTACATATTTTTGGTAAAATAAAATCTCAATAAGCGTATATTGATTGGTTTGCACATAAGTTATAGCGTCTACAGACTATGGGATATTTTTATTTTTTACTAGTAATGGTGGTGACCAGCGATTTATAGTGGGACTGCGATATTGCGGCAGGCATTCTGACACGTTTGACACTTTTTGGGGACCAGTTACACTAATACAGTGATCAGTACAAAAAAAAACACTGTCACTGTACTAATGACACTAGCTTGGAAGGTGTTAACATCAGGGGCAATCAAAGGGTTAACTGTGTGCCTAACCAGTGTTTTAATACACTGTGTGAGGTGCTTTTCCGGGGGGGAAGAGATGAAATGTATTCCCTGTTTTTCAGGGACACAAATTGAATTTCTTCCCTCCTGTCAGAATGGCGATCTGCCTTGTTAATCGGTGGGTGCCGGCAGACATTGAGTCCGCAGTATCCCTTGGCTCCTGCTGTGTGTGATCACGTGTATATCAGGGCCAGATTAAGAGCATCATGGGCCTGGTGCTGAGGATTTTGGTGGGCCTTTTTATGGAAACAATATGAAAGTGCAAACATTTTTTGCTAAAACAAATTAAATCTACTCTCACCAGTAATATCAGCCGTGCAGCCTCTGAGCAGCAGCAACACCACCAATACCACCTGCTATGCAGTCTCTCACTAACAGCAACATAGGGCGACCACATTTCCAAACTGCCATTCAGGGACATCCCCCCCTTCCCAAAAAAAAGATGAGGGGGGATGTAGTCTTGGGTTTGATGGGGAAATAGGTGGCGGGGGTGATTTTTCGGGCAAATGGCTGGTGTTAGCACTTAAAATCATCCTGACACTATGCTTGATATGGCGTCAGGATGATCAAATTCCATTATTTCTATTACTACATTGTAATATATAGTGAAATAGTTCAACTCATCATGATGCAGAATCAGTGGGAACCTGAGCTTGTCACTTGCCACCATCGCCTGCCGCCAGATACAGTGTGCCACTTAACACCTGCAACCTGCCACCAGATACAGTGTGCCACTTGCCACCGGCAACCTGCCACCAGATACAGTGTGCCACTTGCCACCAGCAGCCTGCCACCAGTGACGGTGTGCCACTTGCCACCAGCAGCCTGCCACCAGATACAGTGTGCCACTTGCCACCAGCAGCCTGCCACCAGATACAGTGTGCCACTTACCACCAGATACAGTGTGCCACTTGCCACCAGCAGCCTGCCACCAGATACAGTGTGTCACTTTCCACCAGCAGCATGCCACCAGATACGGTGTGCCACTTGCCACCAGCAGCCTGCCACCAGATATGGTGTGCCACTTGCCAACAGCAGCCTGCCACCAGATACAGTGTGCCACTTGCCACAAGCAGCATGCCACCAGATACAGTGTGCCACTTACCACCAGATACAGTGTGCCACTTGCCACCAGCAGCCTGCCACCAGATACAGTGTGTCACTTTCCACCAGCAGCATGCCACCAGATACGGTGTGCCACTTGCCACCAGATACACTGTGCCACTTGCCACCAGCAGCCTGCCACCAGATATGGTGTTCCACTTGCCAACAGCAGCCTGCTACCAGACACAGTGTGCCACTTGCCACCAGCAGCCTGCCACCAGATACAGTGTGCCACTTGCCACCAGCAGCATGCCACCAGATACAGTGTGCCACTTGCCACCAACAGTCTATCACCAGATACACTGTGCCACTTGCCACCAGCAATCTGCCACCAGATATGGTGTTCCACTTGCCAACAGAAGCCTGCGACCAGATACAGTGTGCCACTTGCCACAAGCAGCATGCCACCGGATACAGTGTGCCACTTGCCACCAGCAGCCTGCCCCAGATATGGTGTGCTACTTGCCACCCACAGCCTGCTACCAGACACAGTGTGCCACTTGCCACCAGCAGCCTGCCACCAGATACAGTGTGCCACTTGCCACCAGCAGCATGCCACCAGATACAGTGTGCCACTTGCCACCAGCAGCATTCCACCAGATATGGTGTGCCACTTGCCACCAGATAGTGTGCCACTTGCCACCAGCAGCCTGCCACCAGATACAGTGTGCCACTTGCCACCAGATACAGTGTGCCACTTGCCACCAGCAGCCTGCCATCAGATATGGTGTGCCACTTGCCAACAGAAGCCTGCCACCAGATACAGTGTGCCACCTGCCACCAGATACAGTCAGCAGCCTGCCACCAGACACAGTGTGCCACTTGCCACCAGCAGCATGCAACCAGATAGAGTGTGCCACTTGCCACCAGCAGCCTGCCACTGCCTCCAGAACTCTGCCCAGACAGATAGGAGGGACAGGGCCTGTATAGTCAATCAAATCCCTGGAGCCCCTACCCCTCCTGAGCTGGGATGGTATGGCCGTGTGTGTGTATGCCAGGAGTATTGATCAGACCAAGTTCTATAGAGGGTTGTGTGTACAGCCTTTGGGCTCACACTGGTGTGCTGCAGTCGGCCGCACTGCTTGTGTATCTGCAGTTTTAGCTGCAGTCCTATTGATATGTATTAGGTTGCAGGTTTTGCTGCATTTTCTGACAGTGCGCCAAAGATAAGATGCAGCATGCAGGAATTTTGGTGCGCTTTCAGAAAAAAACACACAACCTAATAGAAATCAATAGGACTGTGAGTAAAACGCAGGAAAACTGTGGATACACCAGCAATGGGCCAAAACATAGCAAACCAGTGTGAACCCTTCCTAAAAGCACAAGGGACCGAGTACTACCACAGGCTGAGGACACAATTCTTAACACTTTGGCTGCAGCTATAAGAGCTACTGCTGGAGGAATAAGTTAAAAAGGAGGGGAGGGAGATAAGAGTCACTGAGCTCACATTTGGATGGTCCCTGGAGGCTCATCACTCAGATATCTGCCGCTGTTCTGTTCATAATTTCCCACCCACACGGCTCCTTCTTCACTACACAGCCACAGACTTCACAGAGTGAGAGAGGGGAGGGGAAAGGCAGAGCCGACTCAGCCTCTCCCATTTGTGTAGGGGGGAACTGTGCACTGTGACAATGTAATAAACACAGTGAGCAAACACAGATGCAGCCAGACACCCCTACATTTACACACAGCTTCTCCTGTCCCATAGAAGTTTATGGGCAGGAGAAAGTCGGGCTTATATTACTAGCTGACGCTGTGAGGGCCGATTTTAAGGCAGGGGCCTGGAGCTGCAGCTCCATCAGCCCCTATGTTAATCCGGCCCTGGTGTATATATATATATATATATGTGATCTGGTGCAGAGGTGCCGTCCTGCAGCATAAAACTCCTATAGGATGGACCTTAATTAGTTAAGGAGTGAGACCTCGGGGGTTAAAAGAAGCTTGTATGTGAAAGATGTAACATGGTGCTAAAGGGGACTACATGTTACAATCTGATAGTATAATTTCTATACAATCTCCTTTATCTTTGTTAGCATCAACCAGAGCATACCCCAAAGAATCCATTAGAAGTACATGCAGTTAAGTTGGCCCTTTTATTACATAGTTGTTGGTAAATCTAAAGGATTGTAATATGTTGTCAGACTAAAAGGTAAATCAATGTTTGCAAGGGGAAATTCAATAAAGCCTCTTAGAACACTTTTCTGGGCTGGCCAATAGAGGTCATTTGCACGTTTACATTCGTTCACTGATAAATAGGCTCAATACAGTCAGGTCCATTAATATTAGGACATAGACAAAATTCTAATCTTTTTGGCTCTATACACCACCACAATGGATTTGAAATGAAACGAACAAGATGTGCTTTAACTGCAGACTTTCAGCTTTAATTTGAGGGTATTTACATCCAAATCAGGTGAACGGTGTAGGAATTACAACAGTTTGTATATGTACCTCCCACTTTTTAAGGGACCAAAAGTAATGGGACAGATTAACAATCATCCATCAAACTTTCACTTTTTAATACTTGTTTGCCAATCCTTTGCAGTCAATTACAGCCTGAAGTCTGGAATGCATAGACATCACCAGACGCTGGGTTTCATCCCTGGTGATGCTCTTCCGGGCCTCTACTGTCTTCAGTTCCTGCTTGTTCTTGGGGCATTTTCCCTTCAGTTTTGTCTTCAGCAAGTGAAATACATGCTCAATCAGATTCAGGTCAGGTGATTGACTTGGCCATTGCATAACATTCCACTTCTTTCCCTTAAAAAACTCTTTGGTTGCTTTCACAGTATGCTTCGGGTCATTGTCCATCTGCACAGCGCCGTCCAATGAGTTCTGAAGCATTTTGCTGAATATGAGCAGATAATATTGCCCGAAACACTTCCGAATTCATCCTGCTGCTTTTGTCAGCAGTCACATCATCAATAAATACAAGAGAACCAGTTCCATTGGCAGCCATACATGCCCACGCCATGACAGTACCACCACCATGCTTCACTGATGAGGTGGTATGCTTTGGATCATGAGCAGTTCCTTTCCTTCTCCATACTCTTCTCTTCCCATCACTCTGGTACAAGTTGATTTTGGTCTCATCTGTCCATAGGATGTTGTTCCAGAACTGTGAAGGCTTTTTTAGATGTTGTTTGGCAAACTCTAATCTGGCCTTCCTGTTTTTGAGGCTCACCAATGGTTTACATCTTGTGGTAAACCCTCTGTATTCATTCTGGTGAAGTCTTCTCTTGATTGTTGATTTAGACACACATACACCTACCTCCTGGAGAGTGTTCTTGATCTGGCCAACTGTTGTGAAGGGTGTTTTCTTCACCAGGGAAAGAATTCTTCGGTCATCCACCACAGTTGTTTTTCGTGGTCTTCCGGGTCTTTTGGTGTTGCTGGGCTCACCGGTGCGTTCTTTCTTTTTAAGGATGTTCCAAACAGTTGATTTGGCCACACCTAATGTTTTTGCTATCTCTCTGATGGGTTTGTTTTGTTTTTTCAGCCTAATGATGGCTTGCTTCACTGATAGTGACAGCTCTTTAGATCTCATATTGAGAGTTGACAGCAACAGATTCCAAATGCAAATAGCACACTTGAAATGAACTTTGGACCTTTTATCTGCTCCTTGTAAATGGGATAATGAGAGAATAACACACACCTGGTCATTGAACAGCTGAGCAGCCAATTGTCCCATTACTTTTGGCCCCTAAAAAGTGGGAGGCACATATATAAACTGTTGTAATTCCTACATCGTTCACCTGATTTGGATGTAAATACCCTCAAATTAAAGCTGAAAGTCTGGAGTTAAAGCACGTCTTGTTCGTTTCATTTCAAATCCATTGTGGTGGTGTATAGAGCCAAAAAGATTAGAATTGTGTCGATGTCCCAATATTTATGGACCTGACTGTATATAGCTCCTTGAGCATACATTCTTCCATTTTTGGTTTACACTGCTGACTAGAGATGTGCATGATGAAAAAATTTGTTTCAGTTCATTGTTATTCATTAATCTAGTTATTTAGTTTAGTTAAATTTGGTTGATTCGTTTTCGGAAATTCATTTTCAGAATTCATATTCAGAATTTTTCGAAGTTTCTTTGAATTTACAGATTTTTTAGATTCAAAACTATCAAATCGCTAAATTTTTGAATTAGTCTAAAATAATATGTTATATTGTTTTCGACTCGAATTGCAGCAAAGTGAACATGCAAAAGAAAAAATCTTCATCAAATGATTACAATGACTCTTTAAATCACCTTTGGCTTAACAAAAATAGCATTATTTCAAAATGGTACTCTAATAACACACACAGTCTTTGATTTCAGCAATATGTGTAGTGAGAATTTGTCTTGAGTTCAATGTAAAATTCGATTCAAATTTCAGTCTGAATTTCCGAAACTCGGGACGAATTTAGTTACGTTATATCCGAATCTACGATTAACGAAAAATTTGACGGAATATTAATTTGGAACTAAACAAACCGCACGTGTCTACTGCTGACCAATACAGACCAGTGTGCACGGGCCCATAGAATACAATATAGCTGCATTCACATTTTTATCAATTACAATGGGGAAAATAATTATTTGATCCCCTGCAGATTTTGTAAGTTTGCCCACTTACAAAGAAACGAAGGTTCTATAATTTTCATCATAGGTGTATTTTAAATGATAGCTACAGAATATAAACCAAAAATCCAGAAAAAGTATCCAGAGATACAAATGTTATAAATTGAGTTGCAGTTCAGTGACTAAAATAAGTATTTTATTCCCAAACAAAAGATGACTTAGTACTTGGTGGAGAAACCCTTGTTGGCAAGCACTGAGGTAAGAGGTTTCTTGTAATTGGTTATCAGGTTTGCACACATCTCAGAAGGGATTGTGCTCCACTCTTCTTTACAGATCTTCTCTAAATCCTTAAGGTTTCTTGGCTGTAGCTTGGCAACTCAAAGTTTCAGCTCCCTCCATAAATTTTCTATAGGATTAAGGTCTGGAGACTGGATAGGCTACTCCATGCTCTTACTGTGCTTCTTCTTGAGCCACTACTTTGTTGCCTTGGCGATGTGTTTTGGGTCATTGTCATGCTGGAAGACCCATCCACAACCCATCTTTAGTTCTCTGGGAAGAAGGTTCTCATCCAAGATTTTACAATACATGGCACCATCCATTGGCCCTTCAATGCGGTAAAGTTGGCCTGTACCTTTAACAGAGAAACACCCCCAAAGCATCATGTTTCCACCTCCCTGCTTGACTGTAGGGATGATGTTATTAGGGTCACACTGACCCAGGCGCCCTCTTTCTGCTGTTTTTGTTTGTCTGAGGGAACTTCTATTTCCTGAGCACATACTGTAGCCTGTAGTCTGTGGGAGCCAGAATTATTGTTGGTTGGTAGGGGATCAAATTCTTATTTTGCTCACAGAACTGCAACTCAATTTATAACATTTGTATCATGTGTTTTTTTTGGGGTTGATATTCTGTCTCTATTATTTAAAATACACCTATGATAATAAATTATATACTGCTCATTTCTTTGTACGTGGGCAAACTTACAAAATCTGCAGGGGATCAAATATTTCCTTCATCCGTGCCAGATCAATGCTCATCTGTGCCATATCAGTGCTCATCCATGCCACATCAGTGCTAATCCGTGCCTCATCCTTGCCACATCAGTGCTTATCTGTGCCTCATCCATGCCACATTAGTGCCTCATCCATGCCACATCAGTGCTCATCCGTGCCACATCAATGCCACATCAGTGCTCATCCATGCCACATCAGTGCTCATCTGTTCCTCATCCATGCCACATCAGTGCTCATCCGTGCCTCACCCATGCCACATCATTGCTCATCAATGCCTCATATATGTCACATCATTGCTCATCCGTGCCTCATCCATGACACATCAGTGCTCATCTGTGCAACATCAGTGATTATCCATGCCTTATCCATGCCACATCAGTGCTTATCAATGCCTCATTCATGCCACATCAGTGCTCATCCGTGGCAGATCAGTGCTCATCTGTGCCTCATCGGTGCTCATCCATGCCTCATCAGTGCTCTTTCGTGCCACATCCATGCCACATCAGACTCATCCGTGCCACATCAGTATGACATACATGTCATCCATGACATATCAGTGCTCATCCATGCCACATCAGTGATTATCTATGCCTTATCCATGCCACAGCAGTGCTCATTTGTGCCACATCCATGCCACATCAGTGCTCACATATACCTCATTCATGCCACATTAGTGCTCATCCATGCCTCATCCATACCACATCAGTGCTCATCCACGCCTCATCAGTGCTCATCAGTGCTCATCCGTGCCACATCCATGCCACATCAGTGCTCATCCATGCCTCATCCATACCACTTTAGTGCTCATTCGTTCCTCACCCATGCCACATCAGTGCTCATCCGTGCCAGATCAGGCTCATCCATGCCACATCAGTGCTCATCCGTGCCACATCCATGCCACATCAGTGCTCATCCATGCCAAATCAGTGTTCATCCGTGCCTCACCCATGCCGCATCATTGCTCGTCAATGCCTCATCCATGCCACATCATTGCTCATCCGTGCCTCATCAATGACACATCAGTGCTCATCTGTGCCACATCAGTGATTATCCATGCCTTATCCGTGCCACATCAGTGCCTCATTCATGCCACATCAGTGCTCATCCGTGCCAGATCAGTGCTCATCAGTGCCTCATTCATGCCTCATCAGTGCTCATCCATGCCACATCAGTGCTCATCCGTTCCTCATCCATGCCACATCAGTGCTCATCCGTGCCTCATCCATGCCAGATTAGTGCTCATACGTGCCTTATCCATATCACATCAGTGCTCATCTGTGCCTCATCCATGCCACATCAGTGATTATCTGTGCCACATCCTTGCCAGATCAGTGCTCATCCATGCCTCATCCATGCCACATCAGTGCTCATCTGTGCCTCATCCATGGCAGATCAGTGCTCATCTGCCTCATCCATGCCACATCAGTGCTCATCCATGCCTCACCCATGCCACATCAATGCTCATTAATGCCTCATCCATGCCACATCAGTGCTCATCCGTGCCTCATCCATGCCACATCAGTGCTTATCCGTGCCTCACCCATGCCACATCATTGCTCATCCGTGCCTCATACATGACACATCAGTGCTCATCCGTCCCTCATCCATGACACATCAGTGCTCATCCATGCCACATCAGTGCTCATCCATGCCACATCAGTGCTCATCCGTGCCTCATCCATGGCAGATTAGTGCTCATCTGCCTCATCCATGCCACATCCATGCCACATCAGACTCATCTGTGTCTCATCCATGCCACATCAGTGCTCATCCATGCCACATCCATGCCACATCAGTGCTCATCCATGCTACATCAGTGCTCATCCGAGTCTCATCTTTGCCACATCAGTGCTCATCCTTGCCCCATCCATGCCACATCAGTGCTCATCCGTGCCTCATCCATGCCACATCAGTGCTCATCCATGCCACATCAGTGCTCATCCATGCTACATCAGTGCTCATCCATGTCTCATCTGTGCCGCAACAGTGCTCATCCGTGCCACATCAGTGCTCATCCATGCCACATCAGTGCTCATCCGTGCCACATCCATGCCACATCAGTGCTCATCCGTGCATCATCCATGCCTCATCAGTGCTCATCCGTGCAACATCCATGCCACATCAGTGCTCATTCGTACTTCACCCATGCCACATCACTGCTCATCCATGCCACATCAGTGCTTATTCATGCCACATCAGTGCTTATCCATGCCTCATCCATGCCACATCAGTACTTATCCATGCCTCATCCATGCCACATCAGTACTCATCCATGCCACATCAGTGCTCATCCGTGCCACATCAGTGCTCATCTGTGCCAAATCAGTGCTCATTCGTGCCACATCCATGCTACATCAGTGCTCATCCATGCCTCATCCATGCCACATCAGTGCTCATGTGTGCAAAAATCAGTGATTATCCATGCCTTATCCGTGCCGAATCAGTGCTCATCCGTGCCACATTCATGCAACATCAGTGCTTATCCATGCCTCATCCATGCCACATCAGTACTCATCCGTGCCACATCCATGCCACATCAGTGCTCATCCATGCCAAATCAGTGTTCATCCGTGCCTCACCCATGCCGCATCATTGCTCGTCAATGCCTCATCCATGCCACATCATTGCTCATCCGTGCCTCATCAATGACACATCAGTGCTCATCTGTGCCACATCCGTGATTATCCATGCCTTATCCGTGCCACATCAGTGCCTCATTCATGCCACATCAGTGCTCATCCGTGCCAGATCAGTGCTCATCAGTGCCTCATTCATGCCTCATCAGTGCTCATCCATGCCATATCAGTGCTCATCCGTTCCTCATCCATGCCACATCTGTGCTCATCCGTGCCTCATCCATGCCAGATTAGTGCTCATACGTGCCTTATCCATATCACATCAGTGCTCATCTGTGCCTCATCCATGCCACATCAGTGATTATCTGTGCCACATCCTTGCCAGATCAGTGCTCATCCATGCCTCATCCATGCCACATCAGTGCTCATCCGTGCCTCATCCATGGCAGATCAGTGCTCATCTGCCTCATCCATGCCACATCAGTGCTCATCCATGCCTCACCCATGCCACATCAATGCTCATTAATGCCTCATCCATGCCACATCAGTGCTCATCCGTGCCTCATCCATGCCACATCAGTGCTTATCCGTGCCTCACCCATGCCACATCATTGCTCATCCGTGCCTCATACATGACACATCAGTGCTCATCCGTCCCTCATCCATGACACATCAGTGCTCATCCATGCCACATCAGTGCTCATCCATGCCACATCAGTGCTCATCCGTGCCTCATCCATGGCAGATTAGTGCTCATCTGCCTCATCCATGCCACATCCATGCCACATCAGACTCATCTGTGTCTCATCCATGCCACATCAGTGCTCATCCATGCCACATCCATGCCACATCAGTGCTCATCCATGCTACATCAGTGCTCATCCGAGTCTCATCTTTGCCACATCAGTGCTCATCCTTGCCCCATCCATGCCACATCAGTGCTCATCCGTGCCTCATCCATGCCACATCAGTGCTCATCCATGCCACATCAGTGCTCATCCATGCTACATCAGTGCTCATCCATGTCTCATCTGTGCCGCAACAGTGCTCATCCGTGCCACATCAGTGCTCATCCATGCCACATCAGTGCTCATCCGTGCCACATCCATGCCACATCAGTGCTCATCCATGCATCATCCATGCCTCATCAGTGCTCATCCGTGCAACATCCATGCCACATCAGTGCTCATTCGTACTTCACCCATGCCACATCACTGCTCATCCATGCCACATCAGTGCTTATTCATGCCACATCAGTGCTTATCCATGCCTCATCCATGCCACATCAGTACTCATCCATGCCACATCAGTGCTCATCCGTGCCACATCAGTGCTCATCCGTGCCAAATCAGTGCTCATTCGTGCCACATCCATGCTACATCAGTGCTCATCCATGCCTCATCCATGCCACATCAGTGCTCATGTGTGCAAAAATCAGTGATTATCCATGCCTTATCCGTGCCGAATCAGTGCTCATCCGTGCCACATTCATGCAACATCAGTGCTTATCCATGCCTCATCCATGCCACATCAGTACTCATCTGTGCTCATCTGTGCCACATCAGTGCTCATCCATGCTACATCAGTGCTCATCCATGTCTCATCTGTGCCGCAACAGTGCTCATCCGTGCCACATCAGTGCTCATCCATGCCACATCAGTGCTCATCCGTGCCACATCCATGCCACATCAGTGCTCATCCATGCATCATCCATGCCTCATCAGTGCTCATCCGTGCAACATCCATGCCACATCAGTGCTCATTCGTACTTCACCCATGCCACATCACTGCTCATCCATGCCACATCAGTGCTTATTCATGCCACATCAGTGCTTATCCATGCCTCATCCATGCCACATCAGTACTTATCCATGCCTCATCCATGCCACATCAGTACTCATCCATGCCACATCAGTGCTCATCCGTGCCACATCAGTGCTCATCCGTGCCAAATCAGTGCTCATTCGTGCCACATCCATGCTACATCAGTGCTCATCCATGCCTCATCCATGCCACATCAGTGCTCATGTGTGCAAAAATCAGTGATTATCCATGCCTTATCCGTGCCGAATCAGTGCTCATCCGTGCCACATTCATGCAACATCAGTGCTTATCCATGCCTCATCCATGCCACATCAGTACTCATCTGTGCTCATCTGTGCCACATCAGTGCACATCCATGCCTCAACCATGCCACATCAGTGCTCATCCATGCCACATCAGAGCTCATCCGTGTCTCATCCATGCCACATCAGTGCTCATTCGTGCCTCATTCATGCCACATCAGTGCTCATCCGTACCTCATCCATGTCACATCAATGCTCATTCATGCCTCATCCATGCCACATCAGTGCTCATCCGTGCCACATAAGTGCTCATCCATGCCACATCAGTGCTCATCCATGCCTTAACCATGCCACACCAGTGCTCATCCATGCCACATTAGTGCTCATCCATGCCCCATCAGTGCTCATCCGTGACTCATCCATGCCACATCAGTGCTAATCCAGGCCTCATTCATGCCACATCAGTGCTCATCCGTGCCACATCAGTGCTCATCTGTGCATCATCCATGCCACATCAGTGCTCATCCGTGCATCACCCATGCCACATCATTGCTTATCCATACCTCATCAATGCCACATCAATGCTTATCCATGCCTCAACCTTTCTCATCTGTGCCTCATCTATGCCACATCAGTGCTCATCCGTGCCTCATCCATGCTACATCAGTGCTCATCTGTGCCTCATCCATGCCACATCAGTGCTCATCCATGCCACATCAGTGTTCATCCATGTATCATCCGTGCCTCATCCATATCACATCAGTGCTCATCCGTGGCACATCTATGCCACATCAGTGCTCATCCATGCCTCATCCATTCCACATCAGTGCTCATGTGTGCAAAAATTAGTGATTATCCATGCCTCATCCATGCCACATCAGTGCTCATCCATACCTCATACATGCAACATCAGTGCTCATCCATGCCTCATCCATGCCACATCAGTGCTCATCCATGCCACATCAGTGCTCATCCATGCCTTAACCATGCCACATCAGTGCTCATCCATGCCACATTAGTGCTCATCCATGCCCCATCAGTGCTCATTCATGCCTCATTCATGCCACATCAGTGCTCATCCGTGCCTCATCCATGCAACATCAGTGTTCAGTCATGCCTCATCCATGCAACATCAGTGCTCATCCGTGCCTCATCCCTGCCACATCATTGCTCATCCGTGCCATCACAGTGCTCATCAGTGCCACTACAGTACCCATCAGTGTCACTACAGTGCTCATCGGTGCCCTACAGTGCCTCACAAAAGTGTAATAGTCAAGAAATTAGATCATGCTCCCTGCATGTTAGGCCTCTGTATGTGGCCAGGCTGTGAAAAAGTCTCACACATGTGGTATCGCCATACTCAGGAGGAGTAGCAGAATGTGTTTTGGGATGTAGTCGCAAGTATGTATATGCCCCGTGAGAGAAATAACCTGTTAATAGGACAATTTTGTGAAAAAAATAAGAATTGTGGGAAAAATTACACTTCAAAAATCCCACCATGCCTCTTACTAAATACCTTTGGACTGTCTACTTTCCAAAAAGGGGTCATTTGGCCAGTACTCAGCTGAGATCAGTTTTCAATGATTGGCACCATAGCATCTTTTCTGGCCACCCCCCACTGGCGCTCCTGGCCCCTCCCCTCTGTCTACTGCCCCCATGGGAAGCTGCTTCCCAT
This sequence comes from Lithobates clamitans, assembly GCA_037952925.1. NCBI lineage: Eukaryota > Metazoa > Chordata > Amphibia > Anura > Ranidae > Lithobates > Lithobates clamitans. The sequence continues at coordinate 263,033 of JBBGZY010002614.1, forward strand.
GGGGGCACTCGCTTGTGCTTTCACCTGAGCACCGCTGCTGCGTCCATTGACAGCAGGGCTCGGCCCCCACCCCCCTGCTCCCTCGTCACTGGCTTTGATTGACTGCACTGGGAGCCAATGGCTCCTGGTGCCCCAGTAAAAGTCTGCAAGACCCAAAAGTGAGTGAAGAGAAGAGCTGCAGACGTGCACCTATCGAATGAGGGCTCAGGTAAGTAAAAGGGGGGGGAGGGATGCTGACACCTAAACATTTTTTTACCTTAATGCAAGGAATGCATTAAGGTAAAACATGTTTAGGCTTTACAACCACTTTAAAGGGGCGTTCCAGCCTGGGGGAAAAAAAATTAAAAGTCAGCAGCTACAAATACTGTAGCTGCTGACTTTTAATATATGTACACTTACCTGTCCAGAAAGCCTGCGATGTTGGCACCCCAGCTGATCTTCGGATCGGCTCCCGGTTGCTGCCGCCGCCATTCCCGTTAAGTGAAGCCTTTCGACTTCACAGCTGGTTCCCTACTGCGCATGCACGAAGCGTACTGCGCTTTCTAACTGGCCCGGTGGCGGGGAAGGAGGAGGGGGTCGAGCAGCACCGTGACGCAGTCTCCTGGAAGTGGGGAAAGGTACCTGTCAAAACAGGTACCCGTTCGCCCCCTCCCCCCTGAAAGGTACCAAATGTGAGGGGAAGGAAGCACTTTTGAGTGGAACTCTGCTTTAAGGTTCCCTTCACTTTAGTACACCCTTTTTCAACCAGGGTGCTGAGGCAAACCCTGTGGTGCCTTCTGGGTTCTTCAGGGGCGCCTTGGACAAATGTCTAAAAATTGCCCCAAATTGCCCAAACATTGTGTACAAGCCAGTGGGTAGATCAAGTCTGCCTTGTGGTTTTCATTGTGCAACATTACAACCTTGGGCAGTGTGTGGGCCTGCTGCCAGCGCCCTAATAGCTGCTAATGTCATTCATTGATAACAAGGACACTGGGCACCTGCACAGCATCCTTGTTAGATTCCCCACCACCCCTCTTTCTCAGCACTGGGGCCACATTAGCTGCGTGGGGGAGATAAAATGAAGGAGAAGAGAAACACTGGAATGCTAGCAAGTACCATTGTGCAAAGTTGTATTTGCTTTGTAAGAATAAATCACCTCTAATGTTGGGTGTCCTACGTGTGTGGATGCTGCTGCTTTGTGTAAAACTATTCGTTTAATTCTTTACATTTTAGAATGGGGTGCCTCGAGATTGTGCATCTCTTTTGGGGTGCCTTGACTGGAAAAAGGTTGAGAAACACTGCTTTGGTAAATCATCCTCAGAGAAAACATTGTACACACTATTACCTCTTTTCCCCATTAGAGGGCAGCGCTCTCTTTGCAGTCCCAGCCCTTGCTCTGAAGATGAATTCAGAATCTCAGGAGGCCGATTGAGGCAACAATCACCGTACTGCTCACCTGTTTCGGGCCTATTGTCCGATGGAATGCTGCATTGTCTGCTCTGCCCATTTACAACACTCTTCACAATGCTCCAGTCAATTTCTCCATGACCTTTCTGCATTGTATTAGCAGGTGGATGGTAATGTCTATAACAGATTACCTCCGGAACACAAGCAGCAAGAATATAATAATATAGAATGAGTTAAAGAGACTACATGCATGGTGTCGGTGATGGAATTAACATGGTGTCATGACTCAAAGACTGACTTCCATTCACTGCACTCTGCAAAGGAAAGCATATCTTTTCCTGATTGCTCAACCAGCACTTTATTAATAACACTTCTGATTTTATAAAGGATAGAAAAAATATAGAGCTCTTTTATTAAACCTGATTGGTTGGTATGGACATTAGCTGCACTTTAGCTCCAGTTCTCATATCGTTATTAATCATTACATTGTATAATATAATAACATAAAGTGAAGGAAACAATGTAAACACAGATAAACAGTACACTATAGAACACGGGTCTACAAACTTTCTAAACTGTGGCCAGCGGTGGTGGAAATTTTCCTGGCATCAGTGGGCATAAACATCACCATATTTGGTATTAGGGGAAGGAATAGTGCCCCATCATTGTTATCATTAGGAGGACTAATACCCTATTATTGGTGTCCGTTGGGCGAATAGTGAGAGGAATAGTGCCCCAAGGGCCAGACAAAGGCAAGCAAAGGGCCGCATCCGGACCCAGGGCCGCAGTTTGGATATCACCGATATAGAATCTGATTGTATGGAGATTGCACAATCTCCTGCGTAGCTACCATACACAGAACAATTGTATCTATGATCGCATTGACAATAGATTTACTGTCCAATCAGAAGGTCATTCAATGCGCCATACACTCAACGATTATATAGATCTAGCTACTGTCAATCTGATTTTTTTAATCCAGATCAGATTAATTTGGATTAAGTGAATCATTTTTCTAGAAATTGATCAATAAAACAGAGAGTCTTTGCGACAAATTATAGAGCCAATCATTTTACAATCATACATTCTTTGATTTTGTTATCCGATCAATCTGCAATACAATCAAAATGACTGACATGGGCAAACAATCGAATAGGCATAATTTTGCTTGCTGATAAATTTAGATTCGATTTATGGTGGACATCATTCGTTCAGTTGTTCAATCAGACCACTATGTGCATGGTTACCATTAGTTAGTATAAGGACTAAACAATCCATTCAAATGATATCAAATCAGACAGGCATTTATACTACTACACAGTTGTTTGTAGATCTGATGGTGACCATACTCGCTCAGATAAATGATCAATTTATTTTCTATCATTCTTTCACAATTGGAATGATCAGTCTAAAGTTGACAACACATTTAGATTAAAATGTGTGTGAGCCGATCAGGCTTGGAAAGGGGTGCTAGTCCTGGTACACTGCAGTGAGTGCTGGCTGGGGTAGGAGCTCCGCTCTAAACATCAATGTGTAGAAATGTAGATATCCCTTATAGCCGCACATCAAAGCAAACCTGCTCGTGGTGGTGTATGGCAACCTCTGCCTGGGCTCCCACCAGGCCATGCCCCTAGAGAGAGCAATCAGGAAAGAGCTTAAAGTGGTTGTAAACCATGTACTACCACTTTTGCCTACAGGTCTATAATAAGGCTTAATAAGGCTTACCTGTAGGTATCGTGAATATCTCGTAAACTTGCACTGTTTAGGAGATATCCACTGTATCCGCATGTGGCGACATCATCAGCACCTGTTCTCGTGTCGCTCCTGCGTGGGAATGAGGTCATCGCGGCTCCGGCCAATCACAGCGCCTGAGCCCGCAAACCCGGAAATAACTCTGGGAGACATGTCGCCGGTCACAGCGGTGTACAGGGACCACTGCAACAGCTTTGATTCATACTAGCTCATTATGCCTTTGTCTTGCAGGTTGTTTTTTTTTTTTTGAGAGTTACAACCACTTTAACCACTTCACATCCCGCCCATCGTCAAATGACGTCCGCAGAAGGGATCTCCCATTCCGGGCAGGCGTCATATGACGTCCTCGGCTTCCCGGCCATCTGGGGGGCGCGCGCGTCATTTGGGAGCCGATGCGCATGCCCAGCGACAGCTATGTCCGCCGGCACCCGCGATTGCCGGTAACAGAGCCAGGAAGTGGATCTGTGTATGTAAACAGACAGATCCACGTCCTGTCAGGGCTGAGGAGACCGATCTGTGTGTTCCCAGTGCAGAGGAACACCGATCGGTCTCCTCCCCTTGTGAGCCCCCTACAGTTAGAATCACTCCCTAGGTAACACATTTAACCCCTTGATCGCCCCCTAGTGTTAAACCCTTCCCTGCCAGTGACATTTATACAGTAATCAGTGAATTTTTATAGCACTGATCGCTGTATAAATGTGAATGGTCCCAAAAATGTGTCAAAAGTGTCTGATATGTCCGCCGCAATGTCGCAGTCATGATAAAATTCGCAGATCGCCGCCATTACTATTAAAAATAAAATTATAAAAAATGTCATAAATCTATACCCTTTTTTGTAGACGCTATAAGTTTTGTGTAAACCAATCAATATACGCTTATTGTGATTTTTTTAATCAAAAATATGTAGAAGAATACATATCGGCCTAAACTGAGGAAAAAACTTTAAAAAAAAAAAAATTGGGATATTTATTATAGCAAAAATAAAAAATATTGTGTTTTTTTTCAAACTTGTCACTCTTCTTTTGTTTATAACGCAAAATATAAAAACTGCAGAGGTGATCAAATCCCACCAAAAGAAAGTTCTATTTGTGGGGGAAAAAAATGATAAAAATTTAATTTGGGTACTGTGTTGCATGACCGCACAATTGTCATTCAAAGTGCGACAGCGCTGAAAACTAAAAATTGGCCTGGGCAGGAAGGGGGTGAAAATGCCCTGTATTAAAGTGGTTAATCATTTATCAAGTGTGTATGGCCACCATCGGATCAAATGTATTAATATTTTTAATTAAGGCAAGCCAAGCTGAGGCAGAAAATTATCAATCATTTAGCATTATTGGAAGTTATTCTCTTGACTAGTAATTGAAATCCACGTCACTGTTTGTGGAATATCGATTGAATGGGTTGTCAACTATAGATCGATTAATCCTATCAGGAGAGATCGTTTGGAAAATAAATTGCTCATTTATGGAAGCGTGTACAACTAATAAAGTAGAAACTTACTCTTAAAATCTATATTATTATTATTATCATCATTATTATTATTAACTTTTAAAAAATCTACTTTTCTTGAAGATTGCCAAGGCATTTACTCCGACAGTTTGTTTGCTGCATCAGTAAATCCTAATGTGAATTAATAAGTTTTAATTAAGCCAAGAAGTGTACGACCCCTATTACAGATATTTGCATATTATTTTCTTATGGACCATCCCCAGCCCAGCCTGCAATTAGAGACTGATGGATGACAGTTGTCATCTTCGATGGCTCCTGGAGTTGCTCCAGTGTCAGTACACGTTGGCATTCTTTTTTTTTTTTTTTTCTGTATGTATAAAATGACTACCTACCTATACAAGCTATTTCATGCACATCAAGATGCCTGGACCGATGTGGCATTCTCCATGTACGTGTTATTTCTAAAGCAAGCGATATTAATTAAAATACATACATGATTAAAGAGTAATGAGTTGAATAAAAAATGATCTCGACTCATTTTCTGATTATGTTAATTGTTGAAAACCCTTCAATCACGCAGTTGCAGTCAATGGGTTTTAATGTGAAATTAGTGGGCTCTTGATAGCTTCCAGACCAGAATAATTCTGCGGCTCTAGCCATCAATCTAATAACAAGTACGGAGGAGAGAGGCAAAATTGGACGTGATTTCGCTCCGAACTCGTCAGTACAAATACTTGGGGGCTCAGGCTTGAATCTGATCTAGATTTCCATGTAATGAGTGCCCTTCTCTTCTCTGTCTCTCAACACCTTTCCAGGTCGCATGGAAATTGAAAAGTGTCATTTATTTTGGAGTTTTGATTTAGAATTTTATGCTTTAATTTTTTTTTTTTTTTTTTTTTTTTAGCAGCCTAGCCACAAAGGCAAAATGAGAGATGCCTTTCATTTGTATTGAAAAGAGGATTTTTTTTTTCTTGGCTCATTGAATGGTTTGCAGGTGCAGAAAACGAAATGAAATCCCATTGTGAAATCTACTGGATTGTCTTTCTCTTTGACTTGCTAGAGGTGTACAAAAAAAAAAAGAAGGTGCAACCTCTGTAATCCTCTTTTGACACTCATCCATAATGCAAGGGAAGGGGTGATAGAGCTGCAAAGAACATGACCCATTCCCACAAGGCAGGCACTGCCCTCAGTAACCAAGGGCATCCAGCTGGTGACTTCAAATACGTTTACAGGTGTCAGAAAGTGACTTATTTTGTCACCGTCAGAAGGAATTTTTAGACCTTTTACAAAGGATTGCAATTATTTCCAACATAAAAATGACACAGAGATTGAAGTAAATCAGTTAAAATACCAGAAAGGCAACAATTTAGTTTATTTAAAATGTGTTTATATAATATACATGAAAAAAAATGTATTAATATTGTGCATAATAATCAGCATTATAATAACTAAAATATAATAATAAATAATTTATTATTATTTAGCATTATAATTAAAATAATGCTTAAAATAATAAATTATTATAATTAATTATTATTATTATTAATATTGAAATAGTAATAATAATAATAATTATTATTATTATTTATTAGTATTATGCTAATTAAAAAAAAAATGCTAATAGTAATTTTTTTATTATTATTATTACATGAGAAACACTAATAGAAGGAATATGATTATAGATCAGAAAAATCCGATCTATGAGGATCTGGGGAAATGATTTTTGTGGGTCATGCTCTTCTTGATCATCTTGGCTGGGAAAGGGGTTAACGTGATGCTCTGCTAACCCTCTCATGGTCATGATATTAATACAACATGCACAGTCTGTATTGAACAATTTCTCTGCTCCACCTCCAATGATCCAAAGAGCATTTTATTAAATACAGGCATACCCCACTTTTAAGTAAACAATGGGGTTTATTTACTAAAGCTGGAAAGTGCAAAATCAGGCTCCCTTCTGCATAGAAACCAATGAGCTTCTAACCCCAGATTGTTCAATTAAGCTTTGGTAATAAAACCTGGAAGCTCATTGGTTTCTATGCAGAAGTGAGCCTGATTGTGCACTTTCTAGCTTTAGTAAATAAACCCCATTGTGTACTTAAAAGTGGGGTATGCCTGTAGGTGCATTTTTATAAATAACTTTGTTTTAAATTATACCAAAGGAAACCCTCTAGAGGTGGGACTGTATAGGCACTAAAAAGATGTCAAGTTATTAAAAATATCATTTATTGGTACAAAAAGGATTAAAAACTTTGTAGAACATAGAGAGGATCATACACATGTGTATGTAATTGATATTACAAAATGATCATAAAAAGGTAAAGACACCTAACCAGGGTGCCTATACAATCCCACCTCTAGAGGGTTTTCTTTCGTATATAAAATAGGGATGATGGAACTTCACCCATTATAGCCAGAGTTATCTTTCAATTTGTTTTAAATAAGGTTATAAGTAAATAATAATATTAATTATTAGTAATGACCACAATAAGAGCAGTTTTAAATAACTTTTTTTGGTAACATAGATTATAAGTTTTATGTTGCTGTTATTGTAGTTGTGAACCAGTAGGTAAGCAGAAGGACCATGCTTATATGCCAGCAGTTTTATTTAACATTCTGATCTATCTATGCTGATCTATGTGGATTTTGAGAAATCATTTTTGTCGGCCATGCTAGTATTTATAAAAGGTTGGTGATCTAATGGGCTAGGAAAGGGTTAATGTGATGGCTACCCCACCTATGACCATTTTAATATACAATATACAGATCCTGCTCTGAAATTTTAATAAATAATGTGTTTAAAAAAAAAAAAAAAAAAAAAAACTTTATATAAAGTTAGGTTTTGAGTGCTAATAAAAATAATAATACAAAAATATTATTATTATTTTATTATTTATAATCAATAGGTAGGCGAACAGGAGGGGCATAATTATATTTTTGTATATGTTATTTGATAAGCTGCTCTATGCGGATCTTGAGATATAATTTTTTTAGACCTGGTTCACACTTGTGCAGGTTGCAGTTTTGTATATTGCAGGTTCATTTTGCATTTTTTCAATACACATCTTTTAGGCCTGGTTCACACCTATGCGAATTGGATGCAGCTTACACCGCATCCAATTCGCATGACATTTTAAAATACGTTCATTTGAACGAGGCTGGTTTACGTATGTGCGTTGCATTCGCACTCCGCATTGCCCAAAAAAAGTGTGCGTTTTCTGGGCATTGCGGTGCGAATAGCAAGCACATGATCTTCTATGGGAACACATCTGATTCGCAGGTGCATTCCGTTGTGAACAGGACAAAATCCTGACCTGACCCTGATGCAATCCTGACCTGATCCTGATCAAAAACTGACGTGAAACGGTGAACAACTACTTTGTCAATTAGCTGTGAAAACGGAGCTTAAATTTGCACATGTGTGAACCCAGCCTAAACCATTGAAGTCTATAGAACTAAAAAACAGAAAAAAAAAACCCTGGCCCTTTCCATAAAATGCACAGATGTAAACTACATCCATAGAAAAGCATGTTAAATGGACTGTAGTCCAAAAAAAATGCATAGATGTGAACCAAGGGTTGCACTAGTGTTGCTGATCAGCTGGGCTACGAAAGGGTTAATAATTAATATGATGCTTGAGTAACCCACTCATGGCCATGAAAATATACACTATACAGAACGTCTACTGAGTCTGCTTTTTCTCTACCCCACTGGAAATTGTTTTAATAAATATACGTATTTTTTATAAATAACTTTTGTATTATTATTATTATTATTATTATTATTATCATTATAATTAAAGAGATATAGACAGGCAGGCAGAAGGGTCACGATTACAAGCCAGTGACTTTATTTTATATTTTATGGATTTTCAGAAATAATTTGTTCCTAGTGTTGATGTTGATCAGCTGGACAGGGAAAGGGTTAAAGTGTGCTTGGGTAAACCTATCATTGCCATGAGATAACAGCACACACATTGCCTGCACATTGCCTGTACTTTGCCTGCACATTGCTTGTACATTGCCTTGTACATTGGCTGCACATTGCCTTGTACATTGCCTGCACATTTCCTGCACATTGCTTGTACATTGCCTGCACATTGCTTGTACATTGCCTGCACATTGCCTTGTACATTGCCTGCACATTGCTTTTACATTGCCTGCACATTGCCTGCACATTGCTTGTACATTGCCTGCACATTGCCTGCACATTGCTTGTACATTGACTGCACATTGCTTGTACATTGCCTGCACATTGCCTGCACATTGCTTGTACATTGCCTGCACATTGCCTGCACATTGCTTGTACATTGACTGCACATTGCTTGTGCATTGCCTGCACATTACTTGTACATTGCCTGCACATTGCTTGTACATTGCTTGCACATTTCTTGTACATTGCCTGCACATTGCTGGTACATTTCCTGCACATTGCCTGCACATTGCTTGTACATTGCCTGCACATTACTTGTACATTGCCTGCACATTGCTTGTACATTGCCTGCACATTTCTTGTACATTGCCTGCACATTGCTTGTACATTGCCTGCACATTGCCTGCACATTGCTTGTACATTGCCTGCACATTACTTGTACATTGCCTGCACATTGCTTGTACATTGCTTGCACATTTCTTGTACATTGCCTGCACATTGCTTGTACATTGCCTGCACATTGCCTGCACATTGCTTGTACATTGCCTGCACATTGCTTGTACATTGCCTGCACATTGCCTGCACATTGCTTGTACATTGACTGCACATTGCTTGTGCATTGCCTGCACATTACTTGTACATTGCCTGCACATTGCTTGTACATTGCTTGCACATTTCTTGTACATTGCCTGCACATTGCTGGTACATTTCCTGCACATTGCCTGCACATTGCTTGTACATTGCCTGCACATTACTTGTACATTGCCTGCACATTGCTTGTACATTGCTTGCACATTTCTTGTACATTGCCTGCACATTGCTTGTACATTGCCTGCACATTGCTTGTACATTGCTTGCATATTGCTTGTACATTGCCTGCACATTGCTGGTACATTTCCTGCACATTGCCTGCACATTGCTTGTACATTGCCTGCACATTGCTTGTACATTGCCTGCACATTGCTTGTACATTGCCTGCACATTGCCTTGTACATTGCCTGCTATTTGGCCACTCCAGCGATCATTGTAATAAATAGCAGTGACAGAGAGCAGGCGTTTAGTGGGGTTGTCGGTGGCATTTAAAAGCCAATAGAGTTTATAATTCTACTCTATCATTTCTTATTGATTAGAGTAATCAAGATAAAAAGCTAGCCGGGCTGAGAGAAGCTCAGCATATGATTAAACATAAGAGTCAGTTAATTCTGGAGCAGGAGGATTGCTGGCTGCCCTGAAGAGTTCATTTGCATGAAATGTTGAGCCTTGTAACAAGAGGACAAAAATCACTAATTAGGACCGCACAGATCCTCCATCTCTGAGCAGCTTTCAAGAAGTGAAATAGAAAAAAAAAAAAAACTGCTGACACTTGTAGAAATGAGGGGAGGTCAGTGCAGCACAGACCATGCGATGTGTACAGAGCTGTCATCAGCACATGGAGCTGTCCACAGATCAGGACTGAGGGGCCATGGCCTGTGTATGGCACAGATGTAATGTCTGCAAAGTCTTCACAGACCATAGGCATGCAGCAATCCATAAATCACACACTTTCTGCTGATTGTACATTTTTTTTTATCTTTGCTCCATTCACAAGCTGAGACTGGCAGTGATCAGACCTGTAATTCTGCCCTACAGGAAGCTTGAAGCCCTCAAGAAAACCTGTACTAAAGAAGAGAAATAGGTTGGCTGCTGACTTCTCCTTCTGAAAAAAACGAATTATCTGGCTGTTATGCTTGCTGATCCAATGGGGTTGATTTTCTAAAGGAGTAGAGCAAAGTATAAGTTGAAACGTAACCACTTCAGTCCCGGAAGATTTGCCCCCTAAATGACCAGGCCATTTTTGCAATACGGCACTGCGTCGCTTTAACTGACAATTGCGCGGTCGTGCAATGCTGTACCCAAACAAAATTGATGTCCTTTTTTTTCCCCACAAATAGAGCTTTCTTTTGGTGGTATTTGATCACCTCTGTATTTATAAACAAAAAAACCCCCGACAATTTTGAAAAAACGAAACAATATTTTTTACTTTTTGCTATAATAAATACCCCCCCCCCCCCCCCCCCAAAAAAAAAGTAAAAAAACAAATTTCTTCATTAGTTTAAGCCAATATGTATTCTTCTACATATTTTTGGTAAAAAAAAAAAATATATCGCAATATGTGATTGGCTTGCCCAAAAGTTATAGCGTCTACAAAATAAGAAATAGATTTATGGCATTTTTATTATATATTTTTTTTTTTACTAGTAATGGCGGTGATCAGCGAATTTTAGCACGACTGCGACATTGCGGCGGACAGATCGGACACTTTTGACACTTTTTTGGGACCAGTGACATTTATACAGCGATCAGTGCTATAAAAATGCACCGATTACTGTATAAATGACACTGCCAGGGAAGGGGTTAGGACCAGGGGGCGATCAAGGGGTTAAATGTGTTCCCTGGGAGGTGTTTCTAACTGGGGGGGAGTGACTGGGAGTACAGAGAGATCGCTGTTCCTGATCACTAGGAACAGACGGTCACTCTATACTTCCCTGTTAGAACGAGGATCTGTTTGTTTACTTTGACAGATCACCACAGGCATCAGCTCCCCCGCCATGCGTCGGTTGCCTGTGTGCTCCTGCTACAGCTGTTAAAGGGACCGACGTACAGCTACGGCGATTCACAGCAATGAGCTGACCTGCCACAGTATAATGACGGCAGCTGTCAGCAAGTGGTCAGCAAGTGGTTAAAGCATCTGTTATCCCAACACTTCATATTTCTGATATGTGCCTGCTGTACCATGTACTTGTATGAGAAAGTATCCTGTTCTCTTTGTATTGCTTCCTTTGTGAAAAATCCCTGGTGTTCCTGCTAGTCCCCTTGCTTTCCTATTAAAAACTGACCACGCTAAGCATGAGAGCACAGCGTGGTCAGTTCTCTAGCTATGCTGGGGACTCAGCCTGCTCTCCTCCAATGATCAGACTTGTCCTGACGCGCCCCTGCTGCTTAGACATTCACTGGGAAGATCAGTGTTCTGCTGTTTCTCCTCCCCCAGCTCTTATGCTGCTGAGAACAGAGGGAATGTGATCTCTTATAAAAAAGGGAAAAGGTATTTATGTTTTTCTAGATTTATACAAAAATGTTTTGCATTTCATTTCTGTTTGTGGCCATGTGCACACTGATCCGACACGAAAGTCAATCTGACTTTCCCTGCAACTTCAGGTCTGACTTCCATGTGACTTCAATGAATGGGATCCGATTTTGATCTGACATTGAGATGATTGCCACTTGTCCTTTGACCAATCAAAACAATTCCTTTGGCTTTGGAATGGATGAAACCTCACGCCAAATTTATAAAAAAAGAAAAACGCCGTGGGATCCCCCCCCTCCAAAGCCATACCAGGCCCTTTGAGTCTGGTATGTATTTTGAGGGAAAACCTCACGCCAAAATCGCCCCCAAAATCCATACCAGACCCTTTTTTCCGAGCATGCAGCCTACCAGGTCAGGAAAGGGGGGGGGGGACGAGCGAGCGCCCCGCCTCCTAAACCATACCAAGCCACATGCCCTCAACATGGGGCGACTGGGGCTTTGGGGCAGGGGAGGCTCTGCCCCAACACCCCAAAGCACCTTGTCTCCATGTTGATGTGGACAAGGGCCTCTTCCCCCCCATGTGAATGAGCATGGGGTACATGGTACCCATACCCCTTCACCCAAAATAAACAGTGTAGAGTTATAAAAACATGTCCTCCAATGTAGATCCAATGTCAATTACAATGTCTTTCTCTGCCGCAGCCAACCTGGGGCGTGGGGTTTCCCCTCAAAATCCATACCAGGCTGAAGGGTCTGATATGGTCTTGCAGGGGACGTTTTTGTTTCAATACATTTTGCATTGCTAACATTCCTCTGAGCACAAATCACATGTCTCAAGTTCGATCAGTTAAGATAATGATCTGACTTGGATGAAATAAATTCAATGCGCTGAAATCGGACCCAAGTCGGATGAATGTTACATGTTTTTAGGACATAACAAGTTACATGTTCTAGCACACGTGTCAAACACAATGCCCGGGGGCCAAATCCGGCCCTCCAGGCCATTTCATGGGGCCCTTGCACCTCTCCAGAAGCTGCGGCAACCTCCTCATTGGATTTATATACATTTAAAGTGGTTTTAAAGGCAGAACGTTTTTTTTATTCTAACGCATTCTATTCATTAAAAAAAAAAAACTTTCTGTGTGCAGCAGCCCCCCTCAGCCCCCCTAATACTTAGCTGAGCCCATCTCGATCCAGCAATGTTGCACAGGAGCCTCGGCTGTCTTAGACTATTCCTCCTGATTGGCTGAGACATACCAGTGGGCGGCGTTGGCACCTGCTACTGTCGATCAAAGTCAGTAAACCAATGAGGAGAGAGGGGGGGGCCAAAAAGTGTCCCCTTGTCTGAATGGACACACAGAGCAGAGACTCGGGTCTAGTGCCCCCATAGCTGCTTCCTGTGAGGGCACTCGGCAGGAGGGAGGGGCCAGGAGCGCCAGCAAACCCCCCCCATGACTGCGGGTGGGGATCCTCCATCCCCTGCAGCTGCTGTCACATTTTAAATTGGCGTGGCTGTGTAGGGCTCTGCCTGCAGTGCTGTCATTTATTCACAGAGATCTGTCAAAGAGTGGAGTACAAGTCCCCTCTTCCACTGCAGCAGAGGGCTTGTAGTTTTCAAAGGGCCACGAGTGTGCTGATCAATGCCTCTGTAGTCCACTGACACTTCCTCTAGCTTTCTAACTAAAAGCCCCTACAGGCAGTAGACTGAAGGTAATACCCGCAGGAGCAAGTGACAGCTGGTGTTTTTTTTTGGGTGGAGGGGGCGGCAAAGAACCCCCCCCCCCTTTGCCAGTCGGTCCTGCACTTACCCCCATCGTGGCGGGTGGCAGGCAGCGTGGTGCAGTGGCTCAGCTCAGAGTGTCCTCTCCTCCATGGCGGCTTCCAGCTCCTCCCCTCCTCCTCCTAGGCATCCAATAGGATCACCTGTTCTTTCAGCCAATCGATTAGCCAATGTCAAAACCTGCTTTCTGATTGCCTGGGCGGGGGATCAGTGTTACAACAGCGATTATTCATTTGCTGTTGTAGCTCACCTAGGTGTGATCGGAGAGCACTCTCTGTGACCCGAGCCCACCCTATATTGAAGCCTATTAGAGCCTCTGGCTCTAATCGGTGCTTAAAAAAAACCAGCCCCTCCGCATAGGAATCCATGCGTCGGTGTCCTGAAAGTGGCCGGAAGCATGGATAGAGGAGGCGGCGATGGACGAGAGGGGGGGGCGTCGCCCGTGCGCCCCTAATGGACATGCAGCCCCTGGTAGGAAACAGTGATTGCAGGTTCAAAGCTTTGCAGGCTCCTATAGGAAAAAGTAATTAATGCACATATTTATAATTAAGTTCAATAGCCAGTGCGGCTCTTCTGCTTGATGCGTGGAACTTTGTGCGTTGGAATTGTGTACACACGATCGGAATTTCCGACAATGGATTTTGTTGTCGGAAAATTTGAGAACCAGCTCTCAAATTTTTGTTGTTGGAAATTCCGACTTCTGTGCTGAGAATCTTGAAGGGGAACCCGCCCCCACCCTAAAGCACCTTGTTCCCATGTTGATGAGGACAAGGGCCTCTTCCCGACAACCCTTGCTTGGTGGTTGTCGGGGTCTGCGGGCGGGGACTTATCGTGATCTGGAAGCCTCCTTTACCAAGGGGCCCCCCCAGATCACGCCCCCCACCCTAGGTGAATGAGTATGGGGTATATCGTACCCCTACCCATTCACCTGAATAAAAAAAGTGTCAAAAATAAACACACGACACAGATTTTTAAAGTATTTTATTAAAGCAGCTCCCTCTCTTCTCCTCTCTCTCCGCTATCTTCTGCTCTTTAGCTGGGTCTTTTCCCCTCTCTCCACTATCTTCTGCTCTTTTACTGGGTCTTCTCCCTCTGTTCTTCTTCCGATGTGATCTTCCGGTGTAATGCTGGGTCCGCCATGTGCAATGACTTATATTGGCATGTCATCACCCGGGGCATTATGGGATGATGACATCACAAGGGGTGTGATCTAACCCAAGATCCTCTAACTATGTCATCGGGTGGCCCCGCCCCATGCCAATATAAGTCATTGCACATAGCTGACCCAGCATTACACCGGGAGATCGCGTCGAGTCAACATTGGAAGAAGAACAGAGGGAGAAGACCCAGAAAAAGAGCAGAAGATAGCGAGGAGAGAAGAGAAGAACCAGAGAGGGGAGAAGACCCAGCAAAAGAGCAGAAGACCCAGCAAAAGAGCAGAAGATAGCGGGGAGAGAGGAGAAGAACCGGAGAAGACCCAGCAAAAGAGCAGAAGACCCAGCAAAAGAGCAGAAGATAGTGGAGAAGGACCGGAGAGGGGAGAAGACCCAGCAAAAGAGCAGAAGACCCAGCAAAAGAGCAGAAGATAGTGGAGAAGGACCGGAGAGGGGAGAAGACCCAGCAAAAGAGCAGAAGATAGTGGAGAAGGACCGGAGAGGGGAGAAGACCCAGCAAAAGAGCAGAAGATATAGAAGAGCCGGAGCTGCTTTAATAAAATACTTTATAAACCTGTGTAGTGTGTTCATTTTTGACACTTTTTTTATTTAGGTGAATGGGTAGGGGTACCCCATACTCGTTCACCTAGGGTGGGGGGCCGTGATCTGGAGGGCCCCTTGTTAAAGGGGGCTTCCAGATCACGATAAGTCCCCGCCCGCAGACCCCAACAACCACTGGGCAAGGGTTGTCGGGAAGAGGCCCTTGTCCTCATCAACATGGGAACAAGGTGCTTTGGGTTGGGGGGGCGCAGGGGCCCCCCTCTGCCCCAAAGCACCCACCCCCATGTTGAGGGCATGTGGCATGGTATGGTCCAGGAGGGGGGGGCGCTCGCTCGTCCCCACCCTTTCCTGTCCTGCCGGGCTGCGTGCTCTGATAAGGGTCTGGTATGGATCTTGGGGGGAACCTCACACAAAATTTTGTCGGGGTTCCCCTTCAAGATTCTCAGCACACAAGTCGCACCACTATTCAGATCATGTTGATCCGACTTCTGGTGAGACTTCTATTCAAATCAATAGGCTCCGATAGGGAACCATTGATTTTGAATAGAGACAGAGAAACGCGGCTGAAAGCTGGCCTGGCTAAACGGGTATTGACGCCAATGCAAAACGCGAAAAAAAAATCGCATTTTTAACGCCGCTTTTTTCCTGGCGTCGGTACTAGTTTTGCAGCTCATTTTTTAAAACGTCCGTGGGCATGAGGCCTTAAACCTATTATACTTACCTCTACTTTGCTCCTCCAGGACTCTGTTCAGTCAACAGGAGTGAGAAATATCCAATTAACCACTTGCTGACCGCCCGCCGCTGTTTTATGTCGGCACTTTGAAGAGGAATGTCGGTAGTTAGCTCCCATAACCCTGGTATCCTCTTCTTCAGCAGGCGGTCGGCTTTAAGATAAAAGTGGTCTCTGTGGCGGATTCACAGCGAGATCACTTTTATTGGTGGCGGTAGAGGGCCCCCCTCCCGCTGCGCTCTGGTGCCCACCGATGCTTACTGGAGCCGTCGGTAGCGGCGGAGGTGATCGGATCCTTTTCCCTGTGTGGTATGAAGCTGAGTGAGGGGAAAATGGCCTCCAACCTGGCTCCATACCATTGCATTTTAGTGTAAATATGAGAGCTGAGGTCTTTAGACCCCAGATTTCATATTTAAGAGGTCCTGTCATGCTTTTTTCTATTACAGGGGATGTTTACATTCCTTGTAATAGGAATAAAAGTGACACGATCTTTTTTTTTAAAGAACAGTGTAAAAATTTTGGGTATCAATTTACTCGGAGTAACATCATCTTTCACAATTTAAAAAAAAATGTGCTAACTTTACTGTTGTCTTATTTTTTAATTCAAAAAAGTGTATTTTTTTCCAAAAAAAGTGCGCTTGTAAGACCGCTGTGCAAATGCGGTGTGACAGAAAGTATTGCAATGACCACCATTTTATTCTCTAGGGTGTTAGAAAAAAAATATATATAATGTTTGGGGGTTCTAAGCAATTTTCTAGCAAAAAAACCTGTAAACACCATATCTCAAAACGAGGCTCTGTCCTTAAATGGTTAAGATGGCATAGAAGTCATAACATGAACTTCCTTTCCTTCCAGATGCTGCATTAGGTGTTTAAGTGACCTATCTCCAAGCCCAGCTCTGCCACATGAGAGCAAGAAGAGAGTCCTTATACCTGTGTAAGCTCCATACTGGTTGATATGGAGTCTACACAGGGCTTACTTTCTTTGCTCCCAGTGAATGAATATGGCAGACTGGTAGTGAGGGGACTGTAAAATTTAAAAAGATAGAGGGCACATGCCACCTGAAACTTTTATTTTTGTAATTTCTGTTATTTATTTACCCAAAAATTGCACAGTGCTGTACAACATAGGCAAAAGTAAGCATAGAAGAGTAAAAAAATAACCAGATTTCAGTTTCAGTGGGTGGCACCTGGAACACTTAAATTGATTTAAGTGATTAAAAAAATGTTCTGCATGTCTTTTCTGCCAAAACAAATCTTTCCCCCAGTACTTTATACACTGTTAAATTACTTTTACTATATTAACTGCTACCATTGGCATGTAGTCAGCAATGATAAATCATCGGTTTTGGCAGTTTTGATAGAAATCTCGGAATGTTTTGCATCAGGTAGCTTACCAGTTGCACGAAAGCTGCATCGTAATTATCCAGCATGGTAGCCTCAAGAGTCAATTTCTTTTTCTACACTGATTAAATGCAATGAAATATTCTTTTTACTGTTCAATAAAATGATTGTTGTCTATCCATTTGTAACACATGTCTCTTTAATGTCTTATACATTCTTTATTCTCACCATAGCACATAAAGACCCTATATGAAACAGACATCCTAAAAGAAAAGTCAGCGCATAGAATTTTCCCTAAAATATATATTCTAAAGTGTGTAATCAGCTTTTACAAGTCAGTAGGTTAGGAATATAGATGTAAAGTGCAGATTAGATAACATGTATGAAAGGTGAAGAGGTTAAGTAGAAGGCTTCTCTGTGATGTGCATGTGGACCCGTATTCTGCTTTCTAACCTCACATCTGGCATTCTCCTAGCTGCTAAACTATGCCAGGATGGAGCAAAGCTGCCCCTGCCCTTTTTACGGGTCAGCCAGCATCTACTTGCAGAAAGCCACAGAACAGATCAACAGACGCTATACAGTTTTCTTTGTCCATCCAGTAGAATATTGTAAGGAAAAAAAAAAAAGCATTAACAATAGCTAACAAGACATCAGCGCATAATATTCATAAGAAATACGAAAGGAGAAAACTGAGATAGCCAGTAATAGTGTTTATACAAGCACATCCATGGAGTCATTGTGTAATACGCATTACTGCACAATAAACAAGGTTTGAAAGACCTATTCATATTCTCAGGCCTTTTATAGTATATGCATCTGACCTGACAGAATCCTATTCAATCGTTTCTTTGAAACTATCACTGAAAAAAAACCTAGTAAGGTTTTATATAAAATGCTATAGAAATGACAGAGCCATTGGAAGCAGTTCAGATTTCTTACTGTGATAAAGGTGTCATTCCTATCCAAACATTTGCTTAGTTTATTACATCCATTTGTTAACTTTGTTCCCTTTAAATTGCAGAATTGCGTATTAGCTCCAGGAAATGGTTAACCTAGTTGCAAAATGAAAAAAAAAAAACGATTGGAATAAATAAAATAAAACATATTTTGCTATGAATGAAGTTGTTTCGGTTCCCTAAACCAATCAGCCCAAAGAACACTTGACATGCCCATTGTCTGCTGTGAATCCTCGCTCACATTGGGCTGCCTTGGCTCCCTAGTGCAGGGATCAGAGCCTTATTTGGGATAATTGTAGGTGTCAGCGTGTAAATGCTTGCAGACTCTTAAAAAGTCTTGCTGTTTCTTCTTTTTATACCCTGCAGCTATTAAATCGGCTGATCTGTGCACATATAAACAGGAAGGTTTTCTGGGAAATCCATGCTTTTGGATAACGTGCATGTGTAAAATTAAGTAATGTAATGGGGCGGAATAAGAAGTTTTATTTTCAGGAGGATAGGTCACTTCTAACTGAGCCAGTGTCAGAGTATCGAGAACATGCATTTGAGAGACCTCTGTACTACATGCTTGTGACATTTTATATGACATGCTTTAAAAATGCACTATGTTCATAAAAAAGGTTTATAAAGTTGACACAGTGCTAAATATGATCTGTGAAAGACCAAAAAATAATTGTCTTACTTCCATGGCAATACATTAGTTATTTGTCTAATTTTAATATAATTTCACAGACATTGAGATTTAAATTTAAACTATCATGCAAATAGCGATTGTGTTTAGTACTCCGTTACCAGTAATTGAAAATCATCTCTCTGATATATCAGTCTAGTGAAATCAGATATCTGATTGGTGGTTTTCATGCGGTGCTTTCTGTATTATGTTATAAAAGGGAACCTGCATATTGGCTGTTACCTGTCACAGTCTAGGGCCAATGCAGCACTGGTGGCTGCCATTAGCTAGCTTTTGGTTGTAACAGGTTTTATTTAAATTATCTACCTTTTGGAAGGCCACAGATTCACTTATATAATGAGAAATTTGCAAAGAGCATTCAATATTACAGGAAGGAACTGGGGAATTATTCACTAATAAATAATTTTGGAAGAGTAAAATAGATTGAGGATTAGGGGATAGGTTTTTCACGGCACAGTATAATGGGTGGGTGGGTGGATGGGCGGGGGTTTGGGGGGAGTTTTTTTTTTGGGGTGGGTTGGGGGGAGGTTTCGGGGGTTGATGGTGTAATATTTCCATTCTCTGTAAATTTATCTGAGAACTTTTAAAATTTGGCCTTCAGAGAGGTGTGTGTTATAAGATATTTGTGTTTGTGTTTTTGGATTTTTCTTGAATATTTTGTACATGTGTCTTTGGACTGATGTGGAAGGTTTTATATGTGTATAATAACTTAATAAAAAATAATTGAAAACAATAAATTATCTCAATTTTCATAACATAATTATATACATAGCTCCCAACTTTTTGAGATGGGAACGAGGGACACCTATTAGCAAACATATGCAGGCATAGGACACACCCCTTTGCCAGGCTCACATAAAAGACAATTATACAAAAAAAAATTGTTAAACCAACAAGTTCTTTTTTTTACCACTACTATTCCTTTATACTGGCTTTTGACATTTACAAATGCAGCGATTTTAGAAATTGGATGAACGTTTTAGCACTGGAAAACATTTTTTGAAAGCTAAATAGTGCATTTTATATACAACTATACAGACCAGACCAAAATGAGGGACACATCAGGAGGAAAGAGACTTTGTTCCAAATCAGGGACAGTCCCTCAAAATTAGGGATCAATGTTATATAGAACATGACATGAATACAGTGTTAATTAATTTGTAAAATATTGGAGAAGGTTTAAAATATACAATATGTTTTTATAGACACATAACAAATTTTTACTTTACTAACATATGTTTGTAGGCAAAAAAAATCATGTTTGAATGTATTTGTTGCATAGCCTTTTTGTTGCTTTTTATTACCTTTTTGCAATTCTCTGAACACCGTATAAATGGTATACAGCTATATATGTATATAAAATACATTGTGAAGCGGACCCAATTCTTTGGCTCAGCAGTGTTCCTCTAAGCTCTTGGCATACCTCTTTAAAGCTCAGTGAGTGATCTCTTTCTCCCCATCATTACTCCATACAGAATAAAGTCAGTCTGTATTTAATGGTTATGGCAAGGGAGGATTTGGTAAATGAAGAGGCCTTTTGCTCTATGATATTGCTCCTTACATCGTGTGAGTCTACCAACCCAGCACGACCTCAGATTCCTCTCTAGGAGTCTGACTCGAATCATCAACTAGCTGATTTTCTCAGTACATCGCTGGGAAATGTAGTGAGTGATAATAGAGACTTCTCTTTCATTTTTTACGCTTGACTTGGTTATTGTTGCCTTTCTTTTCCCGTGGTTCCTCCAAAGGATTAGCTCTGACTTCCCCACTATTTGCGGTCAAAGTGGCCCAAGCTCTGGGTGACAATTGATGGGGATCAAGGGATTGCCCATTCTGTGCCTAGAAGGCCTGATTTGTGCCAGCGAAACCCGTGAAGCCAAGGCAAAAAAATAAAAAATAAAAGCATCTGGGGCCAAATGTGTTCACTGTGAAGGATTCTCCCAAATTGTTTCTTAGTTTTAATGAAAAGTAACCCTTAAAGCAAGGAGTGCCTTTTGGATCAATTATAATATTGCATTTATTGCTCTTTAACCTTTATTGACAACATTTAGCATACCCTTAAAGACATGTTGTGTTGCTTTTATTTTGCATCTGCCTATTATTAACGTTTAGGTCTGTTATTTGCTGCATGAACACGTTACTACTTTGCATGTGTTTAATGACTACAAATTGACATGACTTACAAGCTAACAACAAAGATTATTGATCTCTTTAGAGAAACACTGTTAGTCAAAACTTAAAGGATACACTGTCAATCTATGTTAAATTATGTGCCATTGCTGTGTGTTCATAACTTTAAATAGTGAACACAGCTATACAACCTACCTACCTTGTTACTCATGTTTATGTTAAAAAGCACTTACTGCCCTTTTTCCAGAAAAAAACTTTGTTCTTTCATTTTTGGACAGAGTGGGGTAAGGATAGAACCAGTGTCAGGTCCATAGGTGTGCACAGCCTATTGCATAAGGGTGTGCACCCCAAAGCTTAAACCCATATGTGTGTGTGCATGTGTCTATAGTATGAGAGTGTACAGCAGTGGGCAGTGTCAGTAGGGCAGATTGGTGTCAGTAGGGCAGATTGGTCTTAGTAGGGCAGTGGGCAGTGGATTGTGTCTGTATTTTTTGTTTTTTATTATTATATTTTTTTATTTTTTTACAGTTTTATTTTTTTACAATATTTTTAGGAGCTCCTTTAGGGGGCTTTGGTGAAATATCAGGGGTCTAAACAGGGGGAATCTGCGCCACATAGAGTGATTAGGGTGTGCCCAGGCACACCTGGCATACCCTGTGCGCACGCCTATGATCAGGTCTTTATTGTGGTGTGTATCCCCACTAAGGAGATTACCCCTTACTTCCTGCTGGGATCGGACATTCTTTCCAATGTGGGCTTCAACTAAAACATTTCTGGGAATGATTAAAACCTGTGTCAAACTATTGTTACTGTTTTTTATTTCTGTTCCACATGTGACTGCTCCCCTTATTTCTTGCTCTGCTGTCCCATGGACATGAAGTGTTTGTGTCACCTTGTGTGGTACAACATGGTGTCACCCTCCCATGGTGTCTCTCTTCCCCTAGCCTGCCACAGTACTCTGTCCTGCCGCTGCGAAGTGACAGCAGGAGCAGAACGGGGCAGTAGACACTGGGCAGGCTAGCGCATCGGGCTCTCTCTTGTCTAGCCTGCCACAGTGCCCTGCAGGGTGCTGGGCAGGCTAATTTTGGACCGGCAGTGTACGGTCACGGTGCGCACAGCAAACCGGCCCCTGTAATTGATGCGGTCGGTGCTGGCGCACCGATCTGTGCGCTGTCACTAATGAGGGTGACACCATTGTGGTTGGAATTTACTTCCTTCATGATGGTGTCACCACTATTGCAGGTGTCACCCGGGTGTGATCTGCACCCCCCCCCCAAAGTAACACCACTGTGAAGTGACCTTTGGTCTCCACGGTTCGCACTGCCACAGTTCCTGGGATAGACGTCCCCAGGAGCCTTTTATGCTCAGCACCACCTTGTCTAATTTTGAGCTGTTTTGTAAGTAGCAGCATGGGATATCCCATTGACAGCTTCAAACTTCCCTTTTTATTCCTTTTCTTTTTTTTCCAAACTATCCTGTCATTATTTATTTTCCACAGACACGTACCCTGCATTTACTCCTGAAGAAGTGGACGTTGTTCCACAAAACGCATTGAATTTTTGGATGCAGCTTTGTTACAATTATGCGTTATATACTTGGACGCCACATTTGTATGTATTTATACTATTAATGAATTTGTTCCAATCTAGCCATGTGGATATTGCATTTCTGCTACTTATCAGCTCTCCAGCATTATATATACTTTTTAATTGTATGTTGCTGCTATCGGATTTGTTTATAATTGGATTAATACATTTTTGACCATGTCAGTTGATTTTTACTATTTTTAATGTCATGTGCTTCATTTAAAGTCCCAGGGAAATGCAAACTTGTATGTATAGATTTAGTTATGGCGGTAAATGACCACAAATGGTACTCCAGGCCACAATTTTCCTACATGAAGTGAGGCAATATCTTTCCAAGGGGATCAAAGACAGCATTAAGATTTGTGAAAAACAGGTTTACTCTTCCGCAGTCTATACAAACCTAAAAAAATGATTTAGGTTTTACCTGGTAATCCTGTTAATAACACATTCTTGTCCCTAGATGGCCACACTCACTCACTGTACTGTATCTATGAAGAGAGGCATGGTCACTCAGGCTAGACAAACATGTCTGCCTTTTTTCATCTCCATTACATAGGATGTGTGTGGATTGGTAGTTTACAGAAGAAAGATAACATTGTTTGTACTTTTAGTTCAGTTCAAGGGAACAGACCAGGTCACTGCATTTCTTATATGTATAACAGTTATTTTCTGAACTTATAGAATATGTAAACCAGTGGCGTATCATCCATGTGTTTAGGGTGTGGGGTGCACATGGGCCCCCAAGGCCAGGGGGGCCCACTGTGCCCTGTCACACTCTGCCTACATGGAGTAACAAAATTTCAATGTGCACACAGGTGGCGCCGGTGGGCACATCTGCCGATGCTATAGATCTGGCCACCGTCGCCGCTGCCCAAGCCACTGAGGTGCCTGGCCGGTGGCAGAGTGATCTGCAGCCTTGTGTGTTGCGCCAGGAGGTTGGACATGTCTTCTGACATAGGGAAATCCCACCCACTGCCCCACCATGCAGTGAGACATGCTGCCCAGACTCTGGAGAGGGTCTGTCAGTAGGACACTATTGTAAGGAGAGAGTGGGGAGGCACACGGTGTATGGCAGCCAGGGACTAAGTGTATGGGGGTGAAAAGCTGTGGTCTGCTCATGCTGTGTTTGGAGGACTTGTGGCAGCCTCTTATGCTGGAACTTGTAGTGCCCCAGACTGTAGATGGACTGAGGAATCCTCAGTCCCCCACAGAGGGCACTACAAGTCCCAGCATAGTGGGCTGCCATTCTTCAGTCCCATGTAGTCTAGGGCACTAAAAGTCACAGCATAGCAGGCTGCTCTTACAGAACAGGAGAAGGAGCTTAGGAGGGTGGGATTTGTACTTGGAGGGGGGAGAAGGAGGCACAGGTACTTGGGAGGGGGAGATGGGGATGATTTTTGCTAAGAGGGGGGATTTATGCTGGGAGGGGGAGATGGGGGGAGGATTTGTGCTGAGAGGGGGAATTTATGTTGAAAGGGGGAGATGGGGGGAGGATTTGTGCTGAGAGGGTGAATTTATGTTGAGAGGGGGGTGGGGAGGGTTTGTGCTGAGAGGGGAGATTTATGCTGGGAGGCAGAGATGTGGGAGGATTTGTGCTGGGAGGGGCAAATTTATGCTGGGAGGGGGAGATGGGGGAGGATTTGTGCTGAGAGGGGGAATTTATGTTGAGGGGGATTTGTGCTGAGAGGGGAGATTTATGCTTAAAGGGGGAGATGGGGGAGGATTTGTGCTGGAAGGGAGGATTCATGCTGGGATCAGGAGATGGGGTAGGATTTGTGCTGAGAGGGGGGATTTATGCTGGGAGGGGGAGAGGGGGAATTTATGCTGGGAGGGGAAGATGGGGAGGATTTGCGCTGGGAAGGAGATTAATGCTGGGAGAGGGAGATGGGGGAGGATTTGTGCTGAGGGGGGCAATTTATGCTGGGAGGGAGAGATGGGGAGGATTTGTGCTGAGAGGGGGATTTATACTGGGAGGGGGAGATGGGGGAGGATTTGTGCTGAGAGGGGGAATTTATGCTGGGAGGGGAGATGGGGGAGGATTTGTGCTGAGAGGGGGATTTATGCTGGGAGGGGGAGAAGGGATTTATGCTGGGAGGTGGAGATGGAGAGAATTTGTGCTGAGAGGGGCAATTTATGCTGGGAGGGAGAGATGGGGGAGAATTTGTGCTGAGAGGTGGGATGTATGCTAGGAGGGGGAGATGGGGGAGGATTTGTGCTGAGAGGGGGAATTTATGCTGGGAGGGGGAGATGGGGGAGGATTTGTGCTGAGAGGGGGGATTTATGCTGGGAGGGGGAGAGGGGGAATTTATGCTGGGAGGGGAAGATGGGGAGGATTTGCGCTGGGAAGGAGATTAATGCTGGGAGAGGGAGATGGGGGAGGATTTGTGCTGAGAGGGGCAATTTATGCTGGGAGGGAGAGATGGGGAGGATTTGTGCTGAGAGGGGGATTTATGCTGGGAGGGAGAGATGGGGGAGGATTTGTGCCGAGAGGGGGAATTTATGCTGGGAGGGGAGATTGGGAAGGATTTGTGCTGAGAGGGGGATTTATGCTGGGAGGGGGAGATGGAGAGAATTTGTGCTGAGAGGGGCAATTTATGCTGGGAGGGGGAGATGGGGGAGCATTTGTGCTGAGAGGTGGGATGTATGCTGGGAGGGGGAGATGGGGGAGGATTTGTGCTGAGAGGGGGAATTTATGCTGGGAGGGGGAGATGGGGGAGGATTTGTGCTGATAGGGGGATTTATGCTGGGGGGGGATGGGAGAGGATTTGTGCTGAGAGGCGGGATGTATGCTAGGAGGGGGAAATGGGGATGATTTGCGATGAGAGGGGGAATTTATGCTGGGAGGCAGAGATGTGGGAGTATTTGTGCTGAGAGGGGGGATTTATGCTGGAAGGGGGAGATGGGGAAGGATTTGCGCTATGAGGGACAATTTATGCTGGGAGGGGGAGATGGGGGAGGATTTGTGCTGAGAGGGTGGATTTATGTTGGGAGGGGGAGATTGGGAAGATTTGTGCTGGGATGGGGAAATGGGGAGGATTTGTGCTGAGTGGGGGGATTTATGCTGTGAGGGGGACATGGGGGAGGATTTGTGCTGAGAGGGGGATTTATGCTGTGGGGGGGAGATGGGGGGATTTGTGCTGAGAGGGGGGATTTATGTTGGGAGGGGGAGATTGGGAGGATCTGTGCTGGGAGGGGGAGATGGGGAGGATTTGTGCTGAGAGGGGGGTTTTCCTGGGAGGGGGAGATGGGGGGATTTGTGCTGAGAGGGGGGATTTATGTTGGGAGGGGGAGATGGGGAGGATCTGTGCTGGGAGGGGGAGATGGGGAGGATTTGTGCTGAGAGGGGGGTTTTCCTGGGAGGGGGAGATGGGGAGAATTTGTGCTGAGAGGGGGGATTTATGCTGTGAGGGGGAGATGGGCGAGGATTTGTGCTGAGAGGGGGGATTTATGCTGTGAGGGGGAGATAGGGGAGGATTTGTGCTGAGAGGGGAAATGTTTGCTGGGAGGGGGAGATGGGAGAGGGTTTGTGCTGAGAGGGGGGGTTTATGCTAGATGGGGGAGATGGGGGAGGATTTTTGCTGAGAGTGGGGATTTGGGCTGGGATAGGAGAGGTGGAGGCAAGGGCTTGTTCTGAGGGGGGATTTGTGCTGAGAGGAGGGATTTGTACTGGAAGGGGTTATATAAGGGTGAGGATTTGTGCTGGAAAGGGGGATTTTTGCTGGTGGGGGGAGATGGAGGGGGGTCTGTGCTGGGAGGGGGGATTTTCGCTGAGAGGGAGTATTGGGGGTAAGATAATTTGTGAAAGGAGGGGTTTTGGGGGGATTTTTGCTAGAAGGGGGATATGGGGGGTGAGGAGTTTGCCCTGAGCACTGGATAACCTTCTCCCGGCATTGGGGCACTCTATAAATTGCAAGGGCGGAGATGTGAAGAGAGAAAGCCAGGCGCCGATGTGAGGACTGGATTGAAGCTGTTCCAGGTTGTACTGACGTGCCAGGAACAGCAGACTCGTGACTACCTGTTGGCCCTGCTGAGTGGAGTGGCACACACACACGTGTTTCTTTAGTAAGAGACACCCCCCCAGCTCAGGTGTACCTGGTTCTGGCCCTGCTGAGTGACTCCACTCAGCAGGAACAGGACCCAGGTACTCCCACTGCCACTCTATACACCTGGGCTAGCTGGGGGGGCTCTTTTACCAAAGAAACACGTGTGTGTGTGCCACTCAACTCAGCAGGGCCAACAGGTAGTCACGAGTCTGCTGTTCCTGGCTGTCACAGTCTCCATCGCGTCAATACAGCCTGGAGCAGCTTCCAATCCAGTCCTAACATTACCACATTCTGGACTATGTAAGTAATCTCAGACTCTATTGAACCACACCTCTTTAAGCCATGCCCAATATTTAATGCAACTTAAACTACACCCACTTTTTTGATAGGGCGCAGCTTTTCCTTTGATGCTTCACAGGGCCCACTTCGGAGCTTGCACACAGGCCCACTGATTTCATGATAAACCCACATTTCATATTTCTGATATGTGCGTGCTGTACCATGTATTAGTATGAAAAAGTATCCTGTTCTCTTTGTATTGCTTCTTTTATGTGAAATCCCTGGTGTTCCTGCCAGTCCCTCTGCTTTCCTATTAAAAACTGACCACACTAAGCTGCAGAACACACCGTAGTCAGTTCTCTAGCTGTGCTGGGAACTCAGCCTGCTCTGCTCCAATGATCAGACTTGACCTGACAACCCCCCGCACAGCCTTTCACTGGGAAGTTCAAGTCAATTTATAGATCAACTTTTGTACAACCAGCCTGCTCATACCAGGGCCGGATTTACATCTCAGGAATCTATAGGCAGAGAATTCTTACATAATTACATAGTTAGTCTGGTTAAAAAAAGACACAAGATCGACTTTTTGTTTCTTGATAAAATTACCGCACAGGTCTAGGAAATGCAACATTTCAGTAAAAAACACGTAATAAAGTAAATTTTATGGCAAACAAATGCAATGCAAATGCAAACAAATGCAATAAAATATCCACATCTTTGGTAAAACATAAAAGACGAGGTTGCACCTAGTAAATAGATAACCAACATGTAAAACCTTAAATTTGTGTGTGCCTGTGACATACTTCAGTACCCTAGATTTTCTATAGGTGATGCTTCAAAAGTTCCCTATAGGTTATTAGTTTAGTGTTACGGAGGAGGTCTTGTGCTAGAATTATTGCTCTCAATCTGGTGTGGCGGCAATATGTCACATATGTATTGCAATCAATGTTTTCACGGGTGTTTACATTTATACGTGTGTATATGTGGGGATGGGGGGGCCTTAAAATTATTTGGGGGGGGAGATTTTATGTGCTTGGGTGAAACTTAATTTTTTGGCTTTTTTTTCCATCAAGTAGGGGACAAAAAGTCCCTCTATGATGATTTTTAGGTGCTAAGTTCTCCTCCACTGAATGTAAACTGGATGAACTATGCTAATGGCGTTTAAGGGCAACAAGCTACCATATTCAGATTGGTCCCATATCTCTCACACCTTATAAAATTGCATGAGGGTGTTGCCAGCAATGGCAGTTAGGAATTCCATCCTCCATATCTCAGCAATGATTTTCATAAATTGTCTCCCAAGCTGTCTTAATGAATTTGGGATACCGTAGAAATGTCCCTCTTTTTAAAGCTTTCAGTTGGATCCAGACAGGCATTCGTTGGCCATCGGGACTACCGGGAATTTCCCGGTGGGCCGATGGCTCCGTGGGCTGGTTTCAGTGACAGCCAGTGGCGTTGCTAGGGGGTGGCTTTTGGGGCTATACCTGTTGTAAGGGGGAGGCTCTCTGGGGACCCTGATCTAAGGGCGGGGGCTCTCTGGGGACCCTGGTGTAAGGGGTACTCTCTGGGGATCCTGATGTAAGGGGAAGGCCCTCTGGGGACCCTGATGTAAGAGGGAAGCTCTCTGGGGACCCTGATGTAAGGCGGAGGCTCTCTGGGGACTCTGATATAAGGGGGGCTCTCTGGGGACCCTGATGTAAGGGGGAGGCTCTCTGGGGACCCTGATGTAAGGGGGCTCTCTAGGGATGCTGATGTAAGTGGGGGGCTCTCTGGGGACCCTGATGCAAGGCTGAGGCTCTCTGGGGACTCTGATGTAAGGGGGGCTCCCTGGGGACTCTGCTGTAAGGGGGGCTCTTTGGGGACCCTGATGTAAGGGGGAGGCTCCCTGGGGACCCTGATGTAAGGGGGGGCTCTCTGGGGACCATGATGTAAGTGGGGGGCTCTCTGGGGACCCTGATGCAAGGCAAGGGCTCTCTGGGAACTCTGATGTAAGGGAGGCTCTCTGGGGACCCTGATGTAAGGGGGGGGGTCTCTGGGGACCCTGATGTAAGGAGGAGACCCTCTGGGGACCCTGATGCAAGACTGAAGCTCTCTGGGGAATCTGATGTAAGGGGGGGGCTCTCTTGGGACTCTGATGTAAGGTGGGCTCTTTAGGGACCTTGATTTAAGGAGGGGCTCTCTAGGTACTCTGATGTAAGGGGGAGGCTTTTTTTGCACAATTGCGTATAGCTTATATACTGTTATTGTGCGCGTTTGCAAAATTAAAGTGGGCTGGTCTGGATGAAGTCCAGGGCCAAATTTTTGTCCCAGTCCAGCCCTGGATCCAGATGGCGTCAGAATGTAAACAGGATCTTTATTCTTTCCATATCTATAGCTGTAGGCTTCGTTCCTTTCGTTAGAGTAATCGTATACAACATTCTTTTTAAATTTCTAATATACTTGGATATTTGCTCACCTTCACTATGAAACTGGTTCAAACTGGTAAAACAGACCAGAAGCTTTCTTTGTCTTCTGAAACTCATCCTGTAGTATAGCAAGATAGTCATAAGCTGTGCAAGTGTAGCCAGCCACTGGCTAGTCTGCCTGTGTCATCGTGGAACATTGTAGGGCTGCCTTGAGTTTGTTTCCCTCTAGTGTTCAGCCTGGGCATTGTAACATTATTTCCTGAAAGAAGAGAGAGTAAGACCACTACTGAAAAAGGGTACCATGGGACATGTGGTCTGGACAGCCAGGATTTCCATAGAGCCTGTGCTGCTGCAGACTACAAGTACCAGTTGGCTGAAGAGAGAAGAATGCTGTGTGAGAACATAAATAGCCTGGTCTGGGGAGGACCTCTTGGAACCATGGCCTTCAGCTAAGAGCGGGGACCTGGCCACTCTGTGGAATGCAAGCAAGCGACGTGGCCTGGGCGGCTTTGAGAGTCTTCAGCAAGTGAGCCATACACCTGCAGGCAGATCCACGGTCGCCAGCTCCCTGTCGGCCAAGTGACTGTCAGGGGTCACTCTCATGGTCACTGTTACAGACCCAGCTAAATCCCAGCCTCACCAGGTACATGGTCAGGCACCCTTCACTGGTTGCAGATTCTTCTGTTCCAGAACATCCTATTCCCTTAAACCTTGGTATCATCAGGAGTGGTGAGTGGGCAGAAGCCCACCATGAGTACATCCTACAAAAGACACCTTTATCCCATCTCTTTACACAAAAGCTTCTAATAGGAAGCACTTTGTGTATGCTATCCACTATTGCTGGTCACCATTACACAAAAGCTTCTACAGGAAACACTTTCCATATGCTATCCACTTTTGCAGGTCGCCATAGCCCTTGTTAAACTAGCTGAAGATTCTGAACACCTACACTTCAAGGACTTCTCTAGTCTCTGCCCCCCCCCCCACAAGAAGTACTCAATTCATAACATCTGTGCTCATTAAGGGGAGCTCTTACTCAGAATTTGTTTATTGCATTGTTCACAAATAGTGTTCTAATGCCGCGTACACACGAGCGGACTTTACGGCGGACTTTGCCCGGCGGACTGGATTTCGTCGGACAATTCGATGTGTGTGGGCTCCAGCGGACTTTGTTTTCTCAAAAGTTGGACGGACTTAGATTTGAAACTTGTTTAAAATTTATCCGTTGAAATAGAGTCCGGTCGAAAAGTCCGCCGTCTGTATGCTAGTTCGACGGACAAAAAGCCACGCTAGGGCAGCTATTGGCTACTGGCTATGAACTTCCTTGTTTTAGTCCGGTCGTACGTTATCACGTACGAATTCGACGGACTTTGGCGGATTGTGTGTAGGCAAGTCCGTTCATTCACAAAGTCCGTCGGAAAGTACGTCGAAAAGTCCGCCGGGCAAAGTCCGCCGTAAAGTCCGCTCGTGTGTACGCGGCATTAGAAATAGTGCTTTTTGGGCCAGTGGCATCAGGATTTTAAGGGAGCAGTTTGACACAGAAAGGTCATTCCCTATTATACCTGGGGCGATAGGTTCTCATAAGGCCTACTGGTTATTAGTGTTTGATTTACTGTTATCTTTCTTTGCATTGCATCCTTTGTATACTTGCCAAGACTAAAAGTGATACTAAAGTCTTTTTTTTTTTTGGTTTAAAATAACAAATATGTTATACTTACCTGCTCTGTGCAGTGGTTTTGTACAGAGAAGCCCAGATCCTCCTCTTCTCGGAGGTGGCCCAGATCCTCCTCTTCACTGGTGGCCCTGGTCCCTCCCTTCTGGTGAGTGCCCCCACAGTAAGCAGCTTGCTATGGAGGGCACCCGAGCCAAGCCTCTGCTCTGTTTGTCTATTCAGACACAGAGCCATGGCTCGGCCCCACCCCCTCTATCTCCTCATTGGCTCACTTACTTTGATTGACAGCAGCGGGAGCCAATGGCGCCCCCTGTGTGTCTCAGTCAATCAGGAGGGAAAGTCCCGGACAGCCGAGTCTCTCGTGCAACATCCCTGGATTGATATGCGGCTCAGGCTGCTGCACACGGAAGTTTTTTTTTATCTTAATGCATAGAATGCATTAAGATAAAAAAACCTTAAGATGACACATGGAAGTAAATGGAGGTAAAAAAGCTGCACAACCCAAATATTGCATCACAGAAAAGAATCAAAGGTACCAACAGGGGTTATTTCTTGCAGCAAACAAATTATCAAACAGATTTAAATGTATGAAAAAAGGGATTTTTTTTGTACAAATATTAAAATCCACAAAAGTTTTAAAATATGAGCTCTGGTTACATAGATTCTCATCATAACCCATAAATCATAATAACATGCAAAGTAGGCAGGTATACTCAAAGCAAGTTTTACAATAAAGGAACCTGCCCAAGACAAACGCTCCAACCCTTTTTATACATTTAACCACTTCAGCCCCGGACCATTTGGCTGGCAAAAGACCAGAGCGTTTTTTGCGATTCGGCACTGCGTCGCTTTAACTGACAATTGCGCGATCGTGCGACGTGGCTTACAAACAAAATTGACATCCTTTTTTCCCCACAAATAGAGCTTTCTTTTGGTGGTATTTGATCACCTCTGCGGTTTTTATTTTATGTGCTATAAACAAAAAAATAGCGCCAATTTTGAAAAAAACGCATTATTTTTTTACTTTTTGCTATAATAAATATGTCCAAAAAATATATAAAAAAATTTTTTTCCCCAGTTTAGGTCGATACGTCTTCTACATATTTTTGGTAAAAAAAATCGCAATAAGCGTTTATTGATTGGTTGGCGCAAAAGTTATAGCATCTTCAAAAGAGGAGATAGTTTTTTTGCTTTTTTATTAATAATGTTTTTTTTTACTAGTAATGACGGTGATCAGTGATTTTTATTGTGACTGCGACATAATGGCGGACAGATCGGACACTTTTGGCGCTATTTTGGGACCATTCACATTTATACAGCGATCAGTGCGATTAAAAATGCATTGATTACTGTGTAAATGTGACTGACAGTGAAGGGGTTAACTGGGTGGCACTGTAGGGGTTAAGTGTGTCCTAGGGAGTGATTCTAACTGTGGGGGGAGGGCCTATGTGTGACACGACACTGATCACCGCTCCCGATTACATAGAGCTGTGATCAGGGTCCTGTCACTAGGCAGAACTGGGAAATGCTTGTTTACATCAGCATTTCCCCGTTCTTCCTCTCCGTGAGACAATCGCAGGTATCCCCGCGGACATCGAGTCCGCGGGACCCGTGATCACACTCAAACCGCTTCTTAAAGGGCTACGTACAGGTGCGTTAATCTGCCTGTACGTGCCCTTCTGCCAACGTATATCGGCGTGAGCTGGTCGGCAAGCGGTTAAATCTGTTTGATAGTTTGTTTGCTGCAAGAAAAAAACCTTGTGTTACCTTTGATTCTTTTCTGTGATAAGAGACCTTCTACCTTTAGAACCACCTAAAGTTTGAGATTGAAAGATATTTGCATTAACCACTTCAGCCCCGGAAGGTTTTACCTCCTTCCTGACCAGAGCACTTTTTACAATTCGGCACTGCGTCGCTTTAACTGCTAATTGCGCGGTCATGCAATGCTGTACCCAAACGAAATTTGCGTCCTTTTCTTCCCACAAATAGAGCTTTCTTTTGATGGTATTTGATCACCTCTGCCGTTTTTATTTTTTGCGCTATACACGGAAAAAGACCGAAAATTTTGAAAAAAAATGATATTTTCTACTTTTTGTTCTAAAAAAAATCCAATAAACTCAATTTTAGTCATACATTTAGGCCAAAATGTATTCGGCCACATGTCTTTGGTAAAAAAAATGTCAATAAGTGTATATTTATTGGTTTGCGCAAAAGTTATAGCGTCTACAAACTAGGGTACATTTTCTGGAATTTACACAGCTTTTAGTTTATGACTGCCTATGTCGTTTCTTGAGGTGCTAAAATGGCAGGGCAGTACAAAACCCCCACAAATGACCCCATTTTGGAAAGTAGACACCCCAAGGAATTTGCTGAGAGGAATGTTGAGCCCATTGAATATTCATTTTTTTTGTCCCAAGTGATTGAATAATGACAAAAAAAAAAAAAAAAAAATTTACAAAAAGTTGTCACTAAATGATATATTGCTCACACAGGCCATGGGCATATGTGGAATTGCACCCCAAAATACATTTAGCTGCTTCTCCTGAGTACGGGGATACCACATGTGTGGGACTTTTTGGGAGCCTAGCCGCGTACGGGGCCCTGAAAACCAATCACTGCCTTCAGGATTTCTAAGGGCGTACATTTTTGATTTTACTCCTCACTACCTATCACAGTTTTGAAGGCCATAAAATGCTCAGATGACATAAAACCCCCCCAAATGACCCCATTTTGGAAAGTAGACACCCCAAGCTATTTGCTTTGAGGCATGTTGAGTCCATGGAATGTTTTATATTTTGACACAAGTTGCGGGAAAGTGACAAATTTTTTTTTTTTTTTTTTTTTTTGCACAAAGTTGTCACTAAATGATATATTGCTCACACAGGCCATGGGCATATGTGGAATTGCACCCCAAAATACATTTAGCTGCTTCTCCTGAGTACGGGGATACCACATGTGTGGGACTTTTTGGGAGCCTAGCCGCGTACAGGACCCCGAAAACCAATCACCGCCTTCAGGATTTCTAAGGGCGTACATTTTTGATTTTACTCCTCACTGCCTATCACAGTTTCGGAGGCCATGGAATGCCCAGGTGGCACAAACCCCCCCAAATGACCCCATTTTGGAAAGTAGACACCCCAAGCTATTTTCTGAGAGGCATGGTGAGTATTTTGCAGCTCTCATTTGTTTTTGAAAATAAAGAAAGACGAGAAAAACATTTTTTTTTTTCTTTTTTCAATTTTCAAAACTTTGTGACAAAAAGTGAGGTCTGCAAAATACTCACTATACCTCTCATCAAATAGCTTGGGGTGTCTACTTTCCAAAATGGGGTCATTTGGGTTTTTTTTTTGCCACCTGGGCATTCCATGGCCTCCGAAACTGTGATAGGCGGTGAAGAGTGAAATCAAAAATTTACGGCCTTAGAAAGCCTGAAGGCGGTGCTTGGTTTTCGGGGTCCCGTACGCGGCTAGGCTCCCAAAAAGTCTCACACATGTGGTATCCCCGTACTCAGGAGAAGCAACAGAATGTATTTTGGGGTGTAATTTCACATATTCCCATGGCATGTTTGAGCAATATATCATTTAGTGACAACTTTGCGCAAAAAAAAAACTTGTGTCACAATATAAATTATTCCATGGACTCAACATGACTCTCAGCAAATAGCTTGGGGTGTCTACTTTCCAAAATGGGGTCATTTGGGGGGGTTTTGAACTGTCCTGGCATTTTATGCACAACATTTAGAAGCTTATGTCACACATCACCCACTCTTCTAACCACTTGAAGACAAAGCCCTTTCTGACACTTATTGTTTACATAAAAAAATAATTTTTTTTTGCAAGAAAATTACTTTGAACCCCCAAACATTATATATTTTTTTTAAAGCAAATGCCCTACAGATTAAAATGGTGGGTGTTTCATTTTTTTTTTTCACACAGTATTTGCGCAGTGATTTTTCAAACGCATTTTTTGGGGAAAAAACACACTTTTTTACATTTTAATGCACTAAAACACACTATATTGCCCAAATGTTTGATGAAATAAAAAAGATGATCTTAGGCCGAGTACATGGATACCAAACATGACATGCTTTAAAATTGCGCACAAACGTGCAGTGGCGACAAACTAAATACATTTTTAAAAGCCTTTAAAAGCCTTACTACCCTCGATCTGACCTTCGCGGCGATACCTCACATGCATGGTGCAATTGCTGTTTACATTTGACGCCAGACCGACGCTTGCGTTCGCCTTAGCGCGAGAGCAGGGGGGACAGGGGTTTTTTTTTTTTTCTTTATTATTATTATTTTTTTATCTTATTTTTAAACTGTTCCTTTCATTTTTTTTTTTTAATCATTTTTATTGTTATCTCAGGGAATGTAAATATCCCCTATCATAGCAATAGGTAGTGACAGGTACTCTTTTTTGCAAAAATTGGGGTCTATTAGACCCT
Source organism: Lithobates clamitans (assembly GCA_037952925.1). Taxonomy (NCBI): domain Eukaryota; kingdom Metazoa; phylum Chordata; class Amphibia; order Anura; family Ranidae; genus Lithobates; species Lithobates clamitans. The sequence goes on from JBBGZY010002614.1 coordinate 298,613, forward strand.
AGATTTCTCCTCTGCCCTCAAAGCATCTGACCACACCAAGATTGGTGTGATAAAATGCTTTCCCAATTTCCCAATGGCGCTGTTTACATCCGGCGAAATCTAAGTCATAAAATGCTCGTAGCTTCCGGTTTATTAGGCCATAGAGATGTTTGGAGCCACTCTGGTCTCTGATCAGCTCTATGGTCAGCTGGCTGAATCACCGGCTGCATTCTCAGGTTCCCTGTTGAGACAGGAGAGCCAGAGAAAAACACGGAAGACGTTGGGGGGGGGGGCATTCCCTCCCACTGCTTGTAAAAGCAGTCTAGAGGCTAATTAGCCGCTAGGATTGCTTTTACATGAAAGCTGACCGCTGGCTGAAAAGAATGATACCAAGATGATACCTAAACCTGCAGGCATCATTCTGGTATAACCACTCAAAGTCGTGAATGGCGTACCTGAAGACAAAAAAATGGTTAACAATAAAGCACAGTAAACGGTAAGGTATAAAAAATTGCATACCTGAAAAGCAAACATGATAAAACATAATAACAATAAAATATTGCAGAATAGAATACAGTAAAAAAGAGCAGAACAATAGAGAGGGAGAATAGAGGGAGAGAAAGAACAATAAAACGACAACTATTTTTTTTTTATTTTATATTTTTGTATTTTTTTTTTTTTTTTTTTTTACACTTTTTTTTGTAACTAACTTTTATAACTGTAACCGGTTCCAGGTTCGGGTCTCTCAAAATGCGATGGCATCTTGGGAGACCCTGTGAAAGTGTGCCTAGTATGTGCAATGCTGTACCCTACGCTAATAGTCAACTAGTGCATGGTAGCGTTCAAAACATTCACCAATGCAAAGACCAGGATTGTCAGGACAGGAGGGACAATAATAGCGGGTGTCACGTCTATATCCGCGCTTGCTGCAGACACGACATCTTTTTTGGGGGGGTTCGTTGGGTAGGGGTACTCGGGAGGACATAAAAATGCCTCTCATGCAGCCGACTGCATTTGGTTGGGGATGTGAATGGGGGAAGTACGGGCGCTGCAGAAGTGGTGGGTTCCCAATTAGGATTGGCGAATGCAGCAGGAAGGGCACTATGGGCACGACGGGCCTGTGTTTGTCTTTTTGGTGGCAGCGGGACACTACTTGTGCTTGCCACCTCCCCAGCTTGAACTGCACTTATGGGACTCGCCACGTCACCAAGTGTTACTGCAGTGCTGGTTTGACTACGACCGGGGTGGTGTACTAGGCCGCTGGTGATTGCCAGTTCACCAAAACACTACCAAAAAAACTGTTAGCGATCACAGGGATCAGGCCTGACTCTGCGAACGCTGCAGTTATGCGTTTAGTGTTTTGTAAGTGACAGTGATCGATCAATACTGCACTTGGGGGGGCTGGGCTGGGTCGGGCGGAGGGGCAAAACGCAGGTGCTAGCAGGTATCTGGGCTGATCCCGCTAACACTGCGTTTGTGGGAACCCTAAACTGCTGGGGACGCTAGTATAGATCTGATCAGATCAGATATTGATCCGATCAGATACTATACCACTAAGGGAGGCGTATGCTGCGTGCGTGGGTGTTAGCGGTACTGGCGCTAATCTGACGCTGCCTGGGGCTGGTGCTTGCCAGTTCACCAAAACGCTACCAAAAAAACTGTTAGCGATCGCAGGGATCAGGCCTGACTCTGCGAACGCTGCAGTTATGCGGCTAGTGTTTTGTAAGTGACAGTGATCGATTGATACTGCACTTGGGTGGGCTGGGCCGGGCGGACGGGAAAAACGCAGGTGCTAGCAGGTATCTGGGCTGATCCCGCTAACACTGCGTGTTTGGGAACCCTAAACTGCTGGGGACGCTAGTATAGATCTGATCGGATCGGATAGATCCGATCAGATACTATACCACTAAGGGAGGTGTACGGTGCGTGCGTGGGTGTTAGCGGTACTGGCGCTAATCTGACGCTGCCTGGGGCTGGTGCTTGCCAGTTCACCAAAACGCTACCAAAAAAACTGTTAGCGATCGCAGGGATCAGGCCTGACTATGCGAACGCTGCAGTTATGCGTTTAGTGTTTTGTAAGTGACAGTGATCGATCGATACTGCACTTGGGTGGGCTGGGCCGGGCGGAGGGGCAAAACGCAGGTGCTAGCGGGTATCTGGGCTGATCCCGCTAACTGCGTTTTCGGGAACCCTAAACTGCTGGGGACGCTAGTATAGATCTGATTGGATCAGATATTGATCCATACAGATACTATACCACTAAGGGAGGCGTATGCTGCGTGCGTGGGTGTTAGCGGTACTGGCGCTAATCTGACGCTGCCTGGGGCGACGCATATCACCGCCGGGCGATCAGGGGGCTAAACCTTTATTCGGTAATAAACGGCGGGTGCCCTGACACTATAAAAAATAAACAAACTAACCAGCGTCACCCGTAACGGTTATACGGTGATCAGTGGTGAAAGGGTTAACTAGGGGGCAATCAAGGGGTTAAAACATTTATTAGATAGTATATGGGGGTCCCCAACGCTATAAAACGCTGACGGCGAACCTAAATATTTACGTCCCTAACTAGCGTCACCAGCGACACTAATACAGCGATCAGAAAAATGATCGCTTAGCAACACTGGTGACGGGGGGTGATCAAGGGGTTAAAACTTTATTAGGGGGGTTAGGGGGGTATCCTAGACCTAAAGGGGGCCTAACACTCACTACCCTAACACACTAACTGTCACAAACTGACACTATGCAGTAATCAGAAAAAAAAAAAAAAAAAACCTGCTTGGTGTCAGTTTGTGACAGGGGGGGGATCGGGGGGCGATCGGGGGGGGGATCGGGGTGTAATGTGTGCCTGGCATGTTCTACTGTGTGTGTTTGTGTTGTGCACTCACAGTTCAGTCTTCTCTCCTCGGCCCGGAACGGAAAATACCGAGCCGAGGAGAGATGACATCATTTCCTCTGCCTCTGTGTACAATACAGAGGCAGGGAAATGATCCCATTGGCTGGGAGCTATCGCGAGGGGGGGGCCAAGAATGGATGGCCTCCCCCTCACCACCGATCGCCGGGGGACATTTGCCGACCGCCGCAGGCACCGGGGGGGGTCCGATCGGACCCCCCACCCGCGGGCAGGCAGGGACGTACAGGTAAGCCCTTTTGCCTGCCCGTGCCGCTCTGTCGACGTACATCGTCGTGCGGCGGTCGGCAAGTGGTTAACATTCTGTCAGGAACCATAAACCAGACGGAGACAGAAAATGCAGTTAAAATCACACCTATAATAAAATAGCAAAAAATAATAGTCCAGTAATGTAGTCAAAAACTGAAGCCAGGGTTTGGATGCCAGAGCGTGTAATCAGACAAGCTAGGGTCATTAAGCCTGAAGTCATTGTAGTAAGCAGCTGTAGTAAGCAGCAAAAACAGGAACAGGTATCGGAAAATAAATCAGCCAGGCCAAGTCATACACAGGAACACATTGGAGATCATAGACCACGCAAGGGCATGGAGAAAATGAGCAAAGCTGTTTAAATAGCAAAAAGGGGCTGGCTGTAGGCTGGGCTAATGCGGCACTGTGGAAACATCGAGTAGCTTATAATTAACCCGACAGCTTAGCAGCCTCTGTGCACTGAAAGAATAGAGCTGCTCATAAATAGCAGAAGCCCAACTCTGACAGCACCCCCTCCTCAACGACCCCTCCCCTTCGGGGGGGAGGGGGGCACTAGGCTTGAGGGGAAAACATCTATGGAAAGAACAGAGGAGGACAGGAGCGCGTACGAGGATGAGACCCAAGAGTGTTCTCCTGAACCATAACCCCTCCAGTGAACTAGATATTGTAAGCGTTCACAAAACCTACGGGAGTCACAAATTCCAGCAATTGATCCAGTGCTGCCTTCCTCTTTGTTTGGTTCTTATATTCAGGGTGGTTTATCTGCCACAGACAGGGCAGCTCCCTGAACATATCAATGAAGATTGCCATAAAGTCCTTATCTTTCAAGATATCCATTTTCACTGCAAGACACAACACAAGACAAACCCAAATGTCAGCCTAAAGTCTTCTAAACTTGTGCAAATACAGGCCTCAATCTAGAAGCAGTATAGGCCCAATGTTAAATCTTACCTTCGTTATCAAGATCGGCGCCTCCGTTACTCCTTCCTCGGCTCACAGATCGTACGTACTACGCACGCGTGTTACGCTTTATAGACACTGCGCATGCGCGAAACTCCGCCCGCCCCTGACGTTCTTTCTAGTCTATTCCCCGCCCCTTCTCGTTTGGCGCAGTGGGGAAGAGCACATGGCGGAGTCAGAGCAGGTGTCTAATATTTACACCAACGAGGAGGAGGAAAGCCCGGAGGCAGAAACGTCCCGATCCAGAAGGAGACGATTTAAGACATCAAATATGTCCTTTGGGGAGATGTTGGAGATGGTCGACATACTGAAGAGGGCCGACTATGATGGAAAGTATGAACCTTACCCCAACCCCAATGTCCGAAAGGCCAAGATCCTGGCGAAAGTGGTCAAAAGTCTGCACCGGAATTTCGGGGTACGTCGATCGAAAGATCAGCTCAGGAAGCAGTGGTCGGACCTAAAATTAAGAGGGCACGAGCAGTACAGAAAGATCCAGAGAGTGCTGCAAAAAAGTAAGTAGTTGTGCTGTGTTCCTAGTCTTTTTGTGTTTATTACGTTTGTGCTGCTCCATGTGCTTTTCTTAACTGTTACCCAGTTTAAAATGTCAACTTTCATGTTCATGGGCACATTATTCGTTCGTATCAAACATTTTTCTTTAGGCCTATAAAACACCATTGTTTTGGCCATATGCATTTGCCCACATTTTTTAGGGCCTACTTGTCCAAAAAATAATTTGGTTGTGTAGATGTGTTTGTTACTAGAATGAAATGCAAACTAGATTCTGTGTAAGGAGAGGACACTCAGCAGCTGTTTACACATCTGGACGCTGGAGCACTAGTCTGGGATACAAGAACACCCTTTTTATTAGGGGGCCCACACAGGTGCTCCAGTGTATACTATAGGGGTGTCTCCATCTGTGAAGCTTGTACAAAACAGGTAAAGTATTGAAGCTTGACAAAGGACACTAAAAATTCTACATCTTGGAACTCTGCCAAAACAGACAATTGTACCCCACTTCCAAGCAATGTTTCATATTTATAGTTCTTCCCTCAAATATCTGTGTGCTAAGTATACCATTTTTTTTTTACATAGGGAAGAAAAGACTCGGAGGACACCCCTCATCTGAGGAGACCAGAGACCCCCCCACCTCTGGAAGAAGGGGAAATGCACCCAAGACAAACAGAGCAGGAAGAGGAAGACATGGTTGAAATTGACACCACAACAGGTGAGTGTGTGCGACCACAGGCTCAGGTAAGAGATGGATGGATTTTTTTGGTTTCTATCTTTTTAGGTGATCGTGATGTTGTGGATCCAGATCCTTTCACCTCAGATAGTGCACAGATCCTGATTGGGGAGATCATGGGGTGTAATAGGGACTTGGAAAACATCAAGAAAAACATCAATGATGTTCTTCAAAAAAATAAGAACATCATTGATGTTTTGGGGAGAGTTTAAAACCCCTCCAAATCCCTTTGTTTTATGGTGTGCTACAATTTTTTAAAATTTTTTGTCATATTGGAGAAAAGCCAAATTTTCAAGATGCACACAGTGTGTCAACATGTGCTGTCTGCCATCACAGGAGATCAATGGACGCGTTTTGGGGGTGCAACCCCTTCCTCAATAATAAAGTAGCTGAGAGGAAGGGGTTGCTCCCCCAAAACATGTCCCTTGATCCCCCATGATGGCAGCTAGCACATGTTGACATTCGGCTATTTTTGTGCATGTTCAAAATTTGGCTTTTCCTGGGGTGACTTCACCCCACCTGAACGCAATATCAAACACAGTTTGTAAATACTCATGTCTGATATTGCCTTCAAGTTCTACTAAATATGAACTTTGTAAGTTCAAGATTTTTGTCTTTTTTGTTGGTTTTAAACATGCCTGTTTTATCTTAAATGGACATTTCTACTTTTTCTAATGTGACCCCAAAAATTGTTATACAACAAACATGTTAGTTTGTTTAAAAACCTTTTCTAAATGCACATGTGATTGTGCAGGTATTAAAAAGATTGCTAATCAAGAATGTGTGGATTATTGTCTCAACGCTACAACACTTTTGGGGTGCTCTAATTGCTGCTTTCTGTGACAATGGGTGTTATTTCCTAAGGGCAATTCCACTTTGCACTACAAGTTCAGTTTCAAGTGCACTTGTAGTGCAAAGTGCCTCTGCCTTTAGTAAATAACACCCAACAGTGCTTTGTAAGGTTACACAATCACGCCATTTTCAGGACTCACCACATTTCTGTCAGGGTCAGCTAAAACAAACACAAGCAGTAAATGTCACCAAAGATTTGCTTATTTTGTTTTTTTTATTTGAAAAAGGTTTTACACATTGTCTGGCATATTGATAGCCCCCCTACCCGCAAAGAATTCAAGGTATCTTAGCTGGACATCACGGGCACTCAGGGGGGGCAAGCCAGGACGGCCACTTTCAAGCGCTGTCAGGGTTGGTTCATTTTGAATTCCGGCCTCAGGCCCAAATGAGCCAGCATAGTTGGCAGAATGTTGCCGTAAAAAGTTGCGTAGAACACAGCACGCCAGGATAATGTGATTCAGTTTGTACTCCGCCATATGTATGGGTGTAAGAAATAGGCGCAACCGGCTGGCCATGATTCCAAACGTGTTCTCCACCACTCTTCTGGCTCTGGTCAGCTGGTAATTAAAAACTCTCTGGTCCGGGGTGAGGGTCCTCATCGGGAATGGCCGCATAAGATGGTCCACCAGCGCAAAAGCTTCATCCGCAACGAAGACGAATGGGAGTCCTTCCACGTTGTCTTCTGGAGGTGGCAAGTCCAAGCTGCCATTCTGGAGACGCCTGTAGAACTCCATCTGGGCGATGACTCCACCATCGGACATCCGGCCATTCTTCCCCACGTCCACATACAGAAATTCATAAGTAGCCGACACCACCGCCAACATCACAATACTATTGAACCCCTCATAATTATAATAGTACAACCCCGAGTTGGGTGGTGGGATGATGTGGACGTGTTTCCCATCAATTGCCCCTCCGCAGTTAGGAAAGTCCCACCGCTGGGCAAATTGGGAGGCCACAGTCTGCCATTCCTGTGGCGTGGAAGGAAACTGTGGAGGAAAAAATTTAGTCTATTTGCACATAAACATGGAAAGCAGATTAGACACAAACATTCTTGGCCAACATCAAGATAACATTTATTTATGGGAGTTTTTAAAGATAAAAGTATAAGGTACACCTATCATATTCCCCCCCCCCCTCTCATGGGCCATTTCTAACATTATAGGGGGGAGCTCTTGAACAGGTAACCCTCTCCACTTCATTGAGAGATGAATGCCTAAATAATGTGTATTACTTGGAACAGCCCCTCCTTAGTTACACTATTGACAGCCCACTGGACAGGTAATAAGTGTCATAATACAAAGATATAAATACACACTGTACACATTTTAGCACATTTGGAAATTCTGCTATTACCTATCAAGATAATAATAGGATACCAAAACTTTAAACAGTACCATTTGAAAGTATACAGGCAGGCCCTTGCACTACATGCTTTGAGGAATTCATCCATACATCTGACCACAAAAGAGGTAGGTATAGTGTGTATGGGTTTGGCAAAGTCAGCAGATAGATGATTGAGGATAGATAGAGAATTGGTATCAGCTGACTTAGCAGTTGGGGGGAGGGAGGGTCCCAAATGATTTGGGGACCCCCAAAAAAAGCCTCTAGCACGCTGCCTGAATTTAAAGCACAAATCACATATCAAAACATTTTAGGGGTGAATGGGGTAAAGCACTACTATGGAGCTGATAAAATACATTGTTAAGTGACTACATGAGGTGAATATAGGGCCAGGAGAGTATGCTGGGGAGGTAAGTGAAGGCAAATATGTATGAAGGAGCAAAAAAATAATTACAAAAATATCAAGCATGCATGAGAACAAAGGGGACATTCACAGCATATTACAATCATGGTAATTAGGGAATGAGGAAAGAAATACAATATATTAGCAAACATTATATACAATAAAATGTGATAAAAATCTTACCTTCATATACTCCTTCTGCAGGACCTGGATGATGGTAGAACAGGTCTCTGGGATAATGATACCCAGAGCCTGGGGGGAGATGCCTGTCGAGAACTTCAAGTCCTGCAGGCTTCTCCCCGTCGCCAAGTAGCGCAGAGTGGCGACGAGCCTCTGCTCTGGAGTGATGGCATGCCTCATGCAGGTATCCTGCCTGCTAATATAAGCGGTCAGCAAATCCAACAAACGGTGAAATACGGGGTCCGTCATCCGGAGAAAGTTCCTGAAATCATCAGGATTATTCTCACGGATCTCACTGAGCAAAGGCATATGACAGAACTGGTCACGCTGAAGCAACCAATTCTTGGTCCATGAACTCCTCCACACCCTGTTCATGGACTGGACTTGTGTCAAGGTCAGGACCCCAACACCAAGCCCCCGCACAGCACGAACTCTACGAGGAGTACGTATACGCAACATGGCTAGAAAACGGTCGGCTGCTCAGAACGAAGTAACAAAACGCACTGAAGAACAGCAAGGCCTGTGAAAAGCGACCTGAAAAACAGTAACGAACGAACAAGAACAGAATGACAAGAGTCACGCGTCACTTGCTGCATGCACTGAAGAGCAGATACAAACCCACAAGCACAAACTGAACAGCAGAAAACGATCTGAAAACCACGAGTCTGAAAAAGCGCGAATCGTCTCTCACCAAACTTTTACTAACACGAGATTAGCAAAAGGAGCCCAAAGGGTGCCGTGCTTGGTTCTGAACTGGCCTTTTCTAGTCTCGATGTACGTGGTGTACGTCACTGCGTTCTTGGCGATCGAAAATTCCGACAACTTTGTGCGACCGCATGTACGCAAAACAAGTTTGAGCCAACATCCGTCGGAAAAAATCCATGGATTTTGTTGTCGGAATGTCCGATCAATGTCCGATCGTGTGTACGGGGCATAAGATGGAGATGTGATTTCAAATGGACTTTCAGTGAAAGGCAAAAATGTCCAGCTAATACTTATTAAGATGGTTGTAAAGGTAGACTTTTTTTACCTTAATGCATTCTCTGCATTAATCACAGCCTGTGAGGAGAGAGCAGGGGTTGGGGCTGAGCCTCGCTCTATGTATCTATGAACACACAGAGCACAGCTTAGGATCGAGCCCACATGAGTGACTCCAAAGCAAGCAGCTTGCTAAGTGGGCACTCGAGGGGAGAGGAACCAGAAGCGCCATCGGGGTCCCCAGAAGAGGAGAAACGTGCTGCTCTGTGCAAAACCAATTGCACAAAGCAGGTAAGTATGACATGTTTGTTATTAAAAGAAATATATGTTTATAATTACTTTAAGCAGCTATAGCAACATGTTTTCTTTTGTAAAATAAATTTAAATACATTTAAAGAGGACAGTGTCAACTTATCCTATTTAGATCAGAAATTGCAATGGTGCTACACATGTGACCAGTTATATCACCAGCTAATCGAAGGTTCGAAAGGTCAGTTGAGAGCTGACATAAGCACACTGGCAACCAATGTTAAATCAATGGAATTGGGTCCAATTTAATGTAAATGAAAAGAATAACAACTTCAAACTGCAAAGAGCAAAGGGTACATTAATGGATTTTAATAACCTTTAAGCCAAATGAAAAAAGCCTGTAATGTATGTTTTCCCAACCCTGCAACTGCCACTTATGCAGTTAAAATAGATTGGCAGGATCAACAAGTATTAAAATTCTGTTACTGGGAAAAACAAAAACTGCTGTCTAAATGCTTTTCACAGACTGCACCATATATGCTATAATTTGCAAGTATGCACAGTGTACTCTAGCTCTGGAACGTCTAGGCTCACTGTTACTACCCAAGTGTAATACCTGACTCTTTTCTCGGCTGGAAATGTACACTAAACTGTGCCACAGACAGTGTACAAAAAATATAAAGTGCTAGAAGGGGGAAGATTAGTTTTGGCAGAAGAGACTCTTCATTTTTTCCTTACCTGAGCCCTCTCCGATCCAGCAATGTTCACGATAGCATTGGCTGGATGGGGACTCTCCCTCCTCATTGGCTGAGACAGCAGCGGGAGCCCATTGGCTCCCACTGCTGTCAATCACAGCCAGTGAGCCAATGAGGAGAGAGTAGGGGGGGAGCCACGACTCTATGTGTCTTATGGATGCAAAGAGCAGCTCCTCGGAAGCGAGCACACAGTGGTGCCTTCAGGGCAAACAGCTTTCTTTGGGGGCACTGCTCGGAGGGGGAGGAGCCAGGAGCATTGGGGAGGGACCTAAAGAGAAGAGGATTGGGGCTGCTGTATGCAAAATCACTACACAGAACAAGTATCACATTTGTTATTTTAGGGGAAAAAAACAAAAACAAAGCTTTAGTATTACTTTAAAGAAAGACGCCATCTCGTTCAACCATTACAAAAATTAAATACAGTGTACATAGAAATACTCCGTATACAGATACCTATATCCACAGTTTAGGTCTGCTTTAAATATTACCCTTTCCCCATAGAGATGAGCAAATCAATTCACAAAACAACAAACAAACAAAAAATCACATACAATTCATGAATCAACATTGTTTGGATAACATGGATAAATGTTGAATCTCTTCAGATTAGGCAGATATTCATAAACCTAGAATTTGAGAATTAGTGATTCTTCTGGTCCAACCATTTTACGGTGTTAGAGATAGTTGACAGCTCTGTATAGAGAGAGATACTGTGCAATATTATTCTATACTTTGCTTTTAACTTTGGAACATAGCATGCATATTAACCCTACAAGCGGCTAGAATTAAATAAGAAACGCCCCCCACCCAGATAGGGAAGTTCAGCTTTAAAGACTCGTCCCCCACTCCTCTTAAAGAATTGGCACTTTGGAGGAGTGGGGGAGGGGAGCAGGTACCTGATTTTGACAGGTATCCGCTTCCACTTCCGCTCCGACCGCATAGGCGATCGGAAGTGGAAGTTCTCCCCCCCCCCCGCAGTCTTCATGGACACGTGACAGGTCCCAGAAGACTGCAGGACCATTTACAATGCTCAGTGCTGCTCGAACATGCGCAGTGGGCACCTGGCTGTGAAGCCGCATGATGTCACAGTCGGGTGCCCACAGTTAAGATCCTGGCGCTGAGGAAAGCAGTCAGCAGCTACAGTTTTTTTCTCAGGAGACTGGGTAACCACTGTGGAGGGGGTGGGAGTGGCTGGTTCAGGGTCTCAGCAGCTTGCTGACAGACTGAGCCAGTTGCTGGTCCAGGTTTCTTGGTACCTCCTGACCGTATGATCTTTTCAGAGCCTGGACTGGGTCTGTGATGAGTTAAAGCCCGCTGTTGGCTGAAGATGGGTTACAGGAGTGCAAAAAAGCTTTGGTTATACTTCTCCTTTAAGTAACTTTAAGTAGGATGCTCTGTTGTTCTGGGACGACGTCATATGAGGTTGCCCCAGTCTCACTGGGGCACAGCACGATTTCTATCTTAGTAAAGAGCCAATAACGTAGCTCTTTACCCATGTGATCAGCTGTGTCCAATCACAGCTGATCACATGTAAACAAGGAAATGTCAATTATTGGCTTTTTCTCTCTCACACTGACAGAGTGTGAGGAGAGGAGAGCCGATCAGCGGCATCTCCTTACAAGGGAGACCTGTACAGATAATCAGTGCCCTGATTATCAGTGGAGCCCCAACAGTGCCCAGCAGTGATGCCAGTCTGTGCCCATCACTGATGTCAATCTGTGCCCATCACTGATGCTAATTTGTGTCCATCAGTGAGGCCAATCTGTGCCCATCAGTGATGCAAGTGAGCACTGTCTTTCAGTGCCCATCAGTGAGGCCAATCTGTGCCCATCATTGATGCAGGTCAGTGCTGTCTTTCAGTGCCCATCAGTGAGTCCAATCTGTGCCTGAGTGTCCATCAGTGCTGCCCATCAGTGCTGCCTCATCTGTGCTTATCAGTGCCCATCAGTGCAGTCTCATCAGCGCACATCAGTGAGGGAGAAAAATGAATTATTTACAACATTTTCTGACAAAAACTAAGAAAAACTTTTTTTTTCAACATTTTCGGTCTTTTTTTGTTTTTTTAAGCAAAAAAAAAAAAAAAAACCTAGCAGTGATTAAATATCACTAAAAGAAAGCTCTCTTTGTGTAAAAAAAAATGATAAAAATCTCATATGGTTACAGTGTAGCATGACTGCGCAATTTTCATTCAAACTGTGACAGCGCTGAAAGCTGAAAATTGGTCTGGGCAGGAAGGGGGGTGAAAGTGCCCAGTATTGAAGCAGTCAACGTTTGTTTTGTCATGATCATGTTTTTTTCCCAAAATGTGAAGAAATGTTATATTTTCTAAGCCCCTTCTTTCAATTTCTCTCGTGTGGTTCTGTTTAAAGTGTAGAGTTATTTTCTTTTCTCACACACTACAGAGTGCATTTGCACTTAAATAAATACATTAAATTAGTTGACTTACGAGTAATCTGGTCTTTCACCTTGAATTCCCTCTCTGTTACATAAGAGCAGAATTTCTGATGTACATTAATGCCCCGTACACACGGTCAGATTTTCCGGCGGAAAATGTTTAATGGGAGCCTGTTGTCGGAAATTCTGACCGTTTGTAGGCTCCATCGGACATTTTCCATCTGAATTTGATCTGGATCTCAAATTTTCCGACAACAAAATCCGTTGTTGGAAATTCCGATCGTGTGTACACAATTACGACGCACAAAATTCCACGCATGCTCGGAATCAAACAGAAGAGCTGCACTGGCTATTGAACTTTATTTTTCTCGGCTCATCATACGCGTTGTGCGTCACCGCGTTCTTGACGTTCGGAATTTCCGACAACATTTGTGTCACCATGTGTATGCAAGACAAGTTTGAGCCAACATCCTTCGGAAATAAATCCAGGATTTTGTTGTAAGAAAATCCTATCGTGTGTACAGGGCATTACTGCACATGTGGCACGCTGTTAACATCTATTAAAGGCCATTGTCTGACCTGTCCAAATCAGTTTTGTGTAATACCTCTTTTCCTATAGAGCAGGGGTCTCCAAACTTTTCACTTTGAGGCCCACATTGTGCATTTTTCACATATTTGCGGGCCGAAAAAAAAATCAGTTATTTTTTAAATGAATCTGCAGCAGAATCAAATTTGACAGGCTGATGGTAGTAGAGCTTGATGACGCACCTGTATCCTCCTCCCGCACCTAAACGCTGTAACCTAATGCACAAGGGCCAAACTTCCAGTGTGCACAGAGCCCCTCTGCATATGTGTCTCCCCCTTAGAGCCCCCTTCCATATTTATGTCCCCATCAGAGCCCACCCTGCATATTTGTGCCCCAACAAGAACCCCCTGCATTTTTGTGTCCCCATCAGAGCCCCCTGACATATTTGTGTCCCCATCAGAGACCCCTGAAATATTTGTGTCCCCATCAGAGACCCCTGAACAATTGTGTCCCCCTTAGAGCCCTACTTCCACATTTATGTTAACATCAGAGACCCTTGCACAATTGTGTCCCCCTTAGAGTCCCCCTTCCACATTTATGTCCCCATCAGAGACCTCTGCACAATTGTGTCCCCCATAGAGCCCCCGCCCCACATTTGTGTCCCTCAAAAGAGCCTAAACGCCATAACCTCATGCACAAGGGCCAAACTTCCAGTGTGCACAGGGCTTTGCATCTGTGTTACCGTCACAAACACACCTCCATACATTTGGTCCCCATCAGATCCCCCACTGCACATTTGTGTCCTCATCAGAGCCCCTCTGCATATGTGTGTCCCCCTTAGAGCCCCCTTCCATATTTATGTCCCCATCAGACCCCCCCTGCATATTTGTGCCCCAACAAGAACCCCCTACATATTTGTGTCCCCATCAGAGCCCCCTGACATATTTGTGTCCCCATCAGAGACCCCTGAACAATTGTGTCCCCCTGAGAGCCCCCCTTCCACATTTATGTCCCCATCAGAGACCCCTGCACAATTGTGTCCCCCTTAGAGCCCCCCTTCCACATTTATGTCCCCATCAGAGACCCCTGCACAATTGTGTCCCCCTTAGAGCCCCCCTTCCACATTTATGTCCCCATCAGAGACTCCTGCACAATTGTGTCCCCCTTAGAGCCCCCTTTCACATTTGTGTCCCTCAAAAGAGCCCCCGCCACACATTTGTGTCCCCATCAGAGAACCCCTCCCCCAACAGCACCAGCAGTCACATTTGTGTCCCACTTACATCTGTGTCAGATTCAGCTTCAGTGCTGTTCTGCTGCACCTCCCGGCTCCCGCCAGGCTGTTACACAGACACATTGTAGGCAAAAGCACAGCCGTAACGGACAATGATGCTAACAAAGGGGCGGGACCCGGGAGGTGCAGTAGGTCCTAGCACTAGTGAGGCACCGGGTTGAGCAGGCTCTGTTGGGCTGCGGGACCTGCGCTGCATACTGTCAGGGGTGAGTATGCAGCGCAGTTTCTGTTACCCAACATAGCTTGAGCAGGAACCAACCATGCAGTGAGCCTGACGACTCAAGCTGCGGGCTAGAAAAACATCCCCCGGGCCGTACTTTGGAGACCCCTGCTTTAGAGCAATACACCAACATTTTTCTAAAACTATGTTACCCAAGTAACTTAAGTTAATCAGGTAACATAGGCATAGATACAGTGGGGAAAATAATTATTTGATCACTTGCAGATTTTGTAAGTTTGCCCACTTACAAATAAATTAAGGGTTTATAACAGAACACCTCCAGGTAGCTATATTTTAATGCATATTTCAGAAAATGACAGAGCTGCAGATTAAAAAGGAAAGGTCATTTTTAATAACATTCAATTACAATATGACTTGAGTCGCAATTGTATACGCTATATTATTATTTTTTTATTTGCTATTTTTTCCCCAACGAAAGTGGAGTTACTCTTTAAGGGAGGTTTGGCTTTTTTAATGTATGTAACTATGATTGAAAAGGAATAACAGATGATCCCAAAACTGACTGAATTGCATGTAACAATCGCAAATATGAACTTAGAGCAGTTGATGATCATTTGATGATCATTTCCATTAGGAAAATTTGCTGCATTTTCAAAAACATTGTCCTGTGTGTGTTTTTCATTTTATGTTGTATAACTCCTGTTTACTTTTCTTTCACATTGCTACTTTGTACTCAGAAAAAAAAAAACATAATGCACAAATATATGAAACATACTGGGGGACATTTACTAAAACTGGTGCACACAGAATCTGGTGCAGCGCTGCATAGAAACCAATCACCTTCTAACTATATACACATATATATACAATATATGTGAATTGTTTTAACTGTCAAATGATTTGTCATTCTGTTCAGCTAATCTTCTGATTCAGCACCCCCCCCCCCCCCACCAGACAAAACAGTCAGGTCCAGTACCTATAAAGCAAACAAACTGCAAATAAGCAATACAGCCTGGTTCAGGATCCCCCTCAGTCTGTGATTAGACAATAAAGAAGCAGCAGCATACTGATCAGGTTACCCCCCCCCCCGTGATTCCATATTATATGCATGTGTACAGTGCAGACCCACAACTCTTTGCAAACACTGACTGGTGTAAGAGTGCAGATTTTACCATACCCTCTTTTAGTGAGAGTGCTGCTGTGCAGGAGATTACAGGATAATATCAAAAATGTTTCAGATATTTATTCTAATCTAGAGTGAACACATTCTAACAATATTTTAATTAATGCAAAGCTGAATTAAACTGTATTTTGTAAAAATGTGTCCAAATGTTTAGCTTTACGAGGTATATATATACTATAAATTTGGTTTACGCAATCACACCCAGCAACAAGATCGTGTAATTTATTTTAGTGAAACTGAACAGCTTCTGAAAATGTGATATTTACTGTGAGGAAAGGAGCAGAAATGGTAATGTAGCAAACATTGCATATTTTTTTATATTTTATAGGTACCCCCGTTTTAATAATAAATTATTATTATTACTATTATTACTATTACTTTCCATGGTAAAAAAACATTTATTTGTCTAGAATTCTAAATAATCCTACTTCAGTCATTAGAATGGCTAAGGACAAAAAGTCAACGTTTACCTTCACAGCAATCCCAAGGTGCCAGGGTCTGCATTTCCTACAAAGTATCACATACAATTTGATGTAGGTAGCTAACCTATCGTATAAAAATGTAATGTTGCTAGAGATAGCATTTACATATTATCTTTAGTTTAGGTGTTGTGTATCAATAGCCAAAACCTTTTCATTTTGTTTTTAGATTGGAGAAGGTTAGAACCTCTGTCACGTTTTGCGCCGGTGCTCCGTAGGGATGTTTTACATTACTTTCCTAGCATTTTTTTCTAGTATCGCCCTACCTAACTTAAAAAAAATAATGTGTGTATATATATATATATATATATATATATATATATATATATATTATTACGAAAAGTATTGTGACACCTGCTTTTACACACACATGAACTTTAATGGCAACCCAGTCCTTAGGGTTAAACATTGAGTTGGCCCAACCTTTGCAGCTATAACAGCTTCAACTCTTCTGGGAAGGCTGTCCACAAGGTTTAGGAGTGTGTCTATGGGAATGTTTGACCATTCTTCCAGAAACGCTTTTGTGAGGTCGGGCACTGTTGTGGATGAGAAGGCCTGGCTTACAGTCTCCGCTCTAATTCATCCCAAAGGCCAGTCAAGTTCCTCCACCCCAAACTTGCTCATCCATGTCTTTATGGACCTTGCTTTGTGCACTGGTGCGTAGTCATGGTGGAACAGGAAGGGGCCATCCCAAAATTGTTTCCACAATGTTGGAAGTATGCAATTGTCCAAAATGTCTTAGTGTGCTGATGCCTTAAGAGTTCCCTTTACTGGAACTAAGGGGCCAAGGCCAACCCCTGAAAAACAACCCCACACCATAATCCCCCCTCCACCAAATGATTTGGACCAGTGCACAAAGCAAGGTCCATAAAAGACATGGATGAGCGAGTTTGGGGTGGAGGAACTTGACTGGCCTGCACAGAGTCATGACCTTAACCCGACTGAACACCTTTGGGATAAATTAAAGCGGGGACTGCGAGCCAGGCCTTCTCGTTCACATCAGTGCCTGACCTCACTAATGCATTTCTGGAAGAATGGTCAAACATTCCCATAGACACTACTAAACATTGTGGACAGCCTTCCCAGAAGAGTTGAAGCTGTCATAGCTGCAAAGGGTGAGCCGACTCAATATAACCCTACAGACTAATGCCCCGTACACACGGTCGGATTTTCCGATGGAAAATGTCCGATCGGAGCGTGTTGTTGGAAATTCCGACTGTGTGTGGGCTCCATTGGACATTTTCCATCGGATTTTCCGACACACAAAGTTTGAGAGCAGGATATAAAATTTTCCGACAACAAAATCCGTTGTCGGAAATTCCGATCGTGTGTACACGAATCCAACAGGCAAAGTGCCACGCATGCTCAGAATAAATAAAGAGATGAAAGCTATTGGCCACTGCCCCGTTTATAGTCCCGACGTACGTGTTTTACGTCACCGCGTTTAGAACGATCGGATTTTCCGACAACTTTGTGTGACCGTGTGTATGCAAGACAAGTTTGAGCCAACATCCGTCAGAAAAAATCCTAGGATTTTGTTGTCGGAATGTCCGAACAAAGTCCGACCGTGTGTACGCCCTATAAGTCTGGGATGCCCATAAAGTTCATGTGTGTGTAAAGGCAGGATGCAGTATCTCACAAAAGTGAGTACACCCCTCAAATTTTTGTAAAAAATTTAATCTATCTTTTCATGTGACAACACTGAAGAAATGACACTTTGCTACAATGTAAAGTAGTGAGTGTACAGCTTGTATAACAGTGTAAATTTTCTGTCCCCTCAAAATAACTCAACACACAGCCATTCATGTCTAAACCGCTGGCAACAAAAGTGAGTACACCCCTAGGTGAAAATGTCCAAATTTGTCCCAATTAGCCATTTTCCCTCCCCGGTGTCATGTAACTCGTTAGTGTTACAAGGTCTCAGTTGTGAATGGGGAGCAGGTGTGTTAAATTTGGTGTTATCGCTCTCACTCTCTAATACTGGCCACTGGAAGTTCCACATGGCACCTCCTGGCAAAAAACTCTCAAAATGTGAGGGGTGTACTCACTTTTGTGAGATACTGTGTGTGTGTGTGTATATATATATATATATATATATATATGTATATATATCCTTATATAGAAAAAGTAGAACATTAAGGGATTGATTGGTCAGATCTGACCAATATACCCCTCCTAGCCCCTTAGTAACTTTTTTAGGATCCCGTAATACAGGGTCATACCCATGTCTATCGTGTATACAATGAACCTCCATGATAAAAGGCAAGAGTATATCACATCCACATAAGGGGTATGATATTAAAGTCAAAGGTTATTACACTTGCCAATCGTCATATGTAATATATCCAATAAAATGTCCCTGCGGGTTACTTTACATAGGAGAGACTATTCAGAAAGTTAAAGATAGAAAAGCAAGGCACAAATATTCATTCAAAGACAAATTGGTACAGTTGCCTTTAGCGAGACATTTTTTGGAGAAAGGACATTTGATTTCCCAATTAAAATTCATGGTGCTGGAAGGAGTTAATAAGAACAGGAGGGGTGGTAACCGAGAATCCATTTTAAAAAAGCAAGAAGTACATTGGATTAACTTTCTTGATACTATGGCCCCTAAAGCCTCGTACAATTGTTGGCCAACTGAGCACCTGATTTTTGTCTTAAGGACGTGTCCCAGGAACTTGTCTTGCATACTAACGGTACACAATTGTTGTGCAACAAAAACGAACAGAGTGACGTACTACAAGGAATTTCTACTCTTGAGTGCCACCCTTTGGGCCCCTTCTGCTAATTTCGTGTTTGGTGAGCATTGATTCTGAGCATGCGTGTTTGTACTTTCGACTTTTGTGTGACGGATTTGTGTACTGACCATACGAAAATCAGACAACAGACCATTGTCCGCTGAAAGTTTACTAGCCTGTCATCCAACATTTGTTGGCCGAAAGTTGGACAACAATTGTCAAAAGGAACGTACTAACGGTAAGATTTTAGGACAACAGTCTGTCAACAGACAATCCCCTGCCAACAATCGCATCGCGTTTACGAGGCTTAAGGGGTTGAATACAGATCTGGATTTTCATTTGTTTATTTAGGTGATAATTCATTTGATGTGATGGCCAGATAGTGATACATTGTGTACATGTTTCTTTTTGACAGATTAAACAAGTTGAAGGCTTCTGTTGAAATATGGGAGCATTCTACGCTTTGCTAATCATTTCCCCACCTGTGATATAAGGATGTATATTTGGTCAGTGGGATGACCAGATCGCATTGCACTAATTGAAGACTGGGTGTGGCTTTCCTCTACTTTGAAAAGATGTGTCCGCCATAATGTTGCAGTCCTGCTAAAAATCGTAGATCGCCGCCATTACTAGTAAAAAAAATAATAATAATAAAAATGCCATAAATCTATCCCCTATTTTGTAGACGCTATAACTTTTGCGCAAACCAATCAATATACGCTAAGTACAATTTTTTTTACCAAAAATATGTAGAAGAAAACTTATCAGCCTAAACTGAGGAAAATATTAGCTTTTTTAAAAAAAAATGGGGATATTTATTATAGTAAAAAGTACGAAATATTGTGTTTTTTTTCAAAATTGTCGCTCTTTTTTTGTTTATAGCGCAAAAATTAAAAATAGCAGAGATAATCAAATACCACCAAAAGAAAGCTCTATTTGTGGGAAAAAAGAACGTCAATTTTGTTTGGGTACAACGTTGCACGAACGCACAATTGTCAGTTACAGCGACGCAGTGCCGAATTGCAAAATATGGCCTGGTCATTGAGCAGCCAAATCTTCCGGGGCTGAAGTCGTTAAACTCATTGTCACGCACATGTACAGTGAAAGATAGAGTGCCAATTTTCTGTGGTTATTTTAAAAGTGGTAAATGAACAATGACTATTTAAAGCCTATGTTTGGTCAAAAAAAATGAGCACAGGGACGCTATTTTTTACCCAACTCCTTCATTCATAGAATCTGTACTAAAACTTCTATAAATGAAACGTGACCTAAGAATGGAGGATGGACAGAAAATTAAATTCCGCCACCTCCATTCATAGATCACGTTACTACATTTTGAATGTAAAGCAAAAAAAAAATTAAAACACTTTTTGATGGAGTGGAGAATGGTAAAGACTTGGTATGTGTTTTTTTGTTATTTTTGTTATTTTGTTATCTGTATCCCACCAGGAAGATTCCCCTGCACTTCCTGTCCCAGAGACACAGCAGAACTTAAGAGAAGATGTCTTCAAATTGAGGGGTTATGAGACAGTTGTTACCATAGGTGTCACAACTGGAATATTTCTCATTGCCTTCTATTCTGGTGATGTCTCAAAAATGTTGGATTTCCCATTGCTTTCTGTAGATAATGGTCAACAATACCAATAGTGAAGATGAATCTCCCCAGTGAGTGGAGGGGAGGGCCCTTTAGATAGCAATAAAAACTCGAGAGACGTTCCAACCTGTCCACATTCTGTCAAAAATGTTTTGGCTTTACATTAACTTTGAAATTTGATTAATAATGTTTTTTATGTTTGTATATGTGCTTTCTGGATCCCAGCTAAAAAAAAATATAAAGATATATAGATACTAATGATTAATTAAAAATATTAAAAATAAATTAATTGAAGTGCAACAAATGTAAATTGTGCTTAGTGTGTACCTTGTGTACTGAGGAAAGAAGAACATAGATTTATATAAATATTAACAGTGGGATTGACCCATAATACATAGAAGCCAACACAATGTTAACAATGCAATAGTGTACTAGTGGTAGTTAACAGTGAAAAATAAATTCTAAAATAAAGTGAATCTTCCAAGATGTGCCAGTTCCTTGCTGTTGATAGATATAAAAGTTCCTTCACCAAAAGACAGAGGAAAATACACCTTGTAGAAATGGATATCTGCTTACCAGATACCAATGACCCCTTTATTTAAAAAGAGAGTCACTAGCGCTTTTGCAGGATAGTGCCTGCTCACATGGACGGCTGGATAGCTGGATGGTGATTAGGCATGAACCCCTCCGATCCCAATCGTTCAAGCAAGGGATATATGGGAAACAAACAAAGTCTCCATAGTGTAAACCTTTTATTAAAATGCTAAGATAACATTAAAAAGCCAAATGGCCGCTTACATTTGTGGGTGCCTACCCGGCACTGGGGCTGCTCGTTTGTCAGGGTAAGATTGGTATCAAAGATCCGTCGCACCACATCATAAGACAGCGTGCGTTCCACCCGGCATGAGAGACAACCAGACGACCGGACGTAGGTGAAGATCGCGTGACCACGTACCGCTCTGACGTACGTTTCGTTTTGAACGTCCTCAGGGAAAAAAAAAATGTTTGCAACACATTTAAAGTCCTGATGGCCAAAATTTCAAAAGCATAATGGGGTGATCACAAGTTTTAGCAGTGTTATTGGTGTCAAATATTGTGCACCCACCCGACTATTTTTACTTTTGTATATTTCTTGATATTGGTGGTATAGTTGTAACAATTGCTTTTATCCTGTACTTTGGAAACCCTGTGGAAGCCACTGTAATTTTCCAAGTAAATTGTTTTATAATATGAATATAAACTTAGAATTCTTTCTACAGTTCTTTTAGTCATCAAGGTGGTTAGTAATATGTTTCTTCAGTGGATTTGGAGGAAACCAGTACTTTTTGTATAGGAATAGCTTTTTTATTTCACATAACTTTATTTATATTTTTCTTCACTTTTACCTACAGACCAAGCTGTCCCATAAATGAACCAGGGTTTAAAGTGTGTTTTCAAATTTGAGAAAACCTAATTATATGTTTGTTATGTGTTCCTATTCATACAGCATACCTAAAAAAAAAAAAATATAAAAAATCAAATAAAATAACTATTTCTTTCCTTTTAAATGTTTCTGAGGAGAAGGTGTCATGGCTGACTGCAAACATTTTTCAGCTAGCTCAGCGTGATCTGTTCCAAAAGCTGGGTTGGGAAGTCCAGTTCTCATTAACCTCTTGATCTCTGGACGACTACCCCCCCCCCCCCTTTCTGACCAGGCCATTTGCGATATGGCACTGCGTTACTTTATTCAAAATGTATAATGCGCTAATATTAACCTCCCAATATAACACGGTGTGATCGCTTAATGATTAATCAGTGAATCATGTGCAAAATAATCAAATGGAGCCTATTATAAATAACATAACATCCTTCACCATAACAGAATCCTATAAATAAATATCAAAGTGATAATAAATTATTGAACACAATTAAAAAGAGAAAAATAAAGATGAGATATATTAATGTGATGAATCACAGTGCACAGGTATCTCAATAGGACAGCATACTGCTGTAAAAAAATATAATGTCTTTAGTGATTTGATTAATATAGACAGGTTTCAATGAGTAATCCCTAGTGATAGCTGGCTTGTTCATATATTCTGCTGCTCATTAGCATGGGCTGGCTTCTGGCTTTCAAAGAACTTCCGCTGTATGAAACAACAAAGAAAGAAAGACCATTGCGCAGGCAGTGTGATATGTAATTCCTATATATTAAGGGTAAAAATTCACTCACACTTTTCAGCAGAATAAATCGCATATGGTAAGGTCAGTTGCATACAGCTAACAGCTGGGATCTCCTCACACGCCAACAGTGTACACACAGCACTGCTCATCACTGGCTCCTCCCCTTTTGTGTGATATCAGTTCACATACACAATAATTGCAGCTATATTATTTGGTCATCTTCTAGTATTTGTCACTTATTTATGTATTTACTAGTTCATATCAGCGCTTTCGTACACTTTTTACTTTACTGCTTTACTTTAGCCGCTTCCCGACCGCCTCACGCAGATATACTGCGGCAGAAGGGCACATACGGGCAGATTAACGTACCTGTGCGTTGCCCTATAAGAGGCGGCTTGCGCGCCCGCCGGGAGCTCGGTGAGCGTGATCGCGGGTCCTGCGGACTCAATTGTCTCATGGTGAGGAAGAACGGGGTGATGCTAATGTAAACAAGCATTTCCCCGTTCTACCTAGTGACACTCTCACTGATCACAGCTCCCTGTAATCGGGAGCGGTGATCAGTGTCGTGTCACACATAGCCCATCCCCCCACAGTTAGAATCCCTCCCTAGGACACATGTAACCCCTACAACGCCACCTAGTGGTTAACGCCTTCACTGCCAGTCACATTTACACAGTAATCAATGCATTTTTAATTGCACTGATCGCTGTATAAATGTGAATGGTCCCAAAATAGCGCCAAAAGTGTCCGATCTATCCGCCATAATGTCGCAGTCATGATAAAAATCGCTGATCGCGCCATTACTAGTAATAAAAAAAAAGATTAACAAAAATGCCATAAAACTATCCCCTATTTTGTAGAGGCTATAACGTTGGCGCAAACCAATCAATAAACGCTTATTGCGATTTTTTTACCAAAAATATGTAGAATACATTTCGGCCTAAACTGAGGAAAAAAATGTTTTTTTTATATATTTTTGGGGGATATTTATTAAAGCAAAAAGTCAAAAATATAGCTTTTTTTTGAAAATTGTCGCATTTTTTTGTTTATAGTGCAAAAGATAAAAACCGCAGAGGTGATCAAATACCACCAAAAGAAAGCTCTATTTGTGGGGAAAAAAAGGACATCAATTTTGTATGGGAGCCACGTCGCACGACCACGCAATTGTCAGTTAAAGCGACACAGTGCCGAATCGCAAAAAGTGCTTTGGCCAGCCAAATGGTCCGGGGCTTAGGTGGTTAACTGACAATTGCGCGGTTGTGCGACACTGTAAACAAATAACATTTATGTCCTTTTTTTACCACAAATAGAGCTTTCTTTTGGTGGTATTTGATTACCTCTGTGTTTTTATTTTTTTGCGCAATAACTAAAAAAAGACCAACAATTTTGAAAACAAAACACCATTGTTTACTTTTAGCTGTAAAATAGATCCAATACAAAAATTGAAAAAAATCAAATTTTTTTCATCAATTTAGGCCAATATTTATTCTTCTACATATTTTTGGTAAAAAAAAAATCCCAATAAGCGTATATTGATTGGTTTGCACAAAAGTTATAGCGTCTACAAACAATGGGATATTTTTATTCATTTATTTACTAGTAATGGTGGCAATCAGTGACTTATAGCGGGACTGCGATATTGCGGCAGACATTTGGACACTAACTGACACTTTTGACACTTTTTGGGGACCAGTGACACTAATACAGTGATCAGTGCTAAAAAATATGCACTGTCACTGTACTGATGACACTGGCTGGGAAGGGAATAACATCGGGGGCGATCAATGGGTTAACTTTTTGCCTGACCAGTGTTTTTATGACCAGTTTTTTACTATGGAAAAACATGGATCCGAGTCCCTGCTTTGCAGAGACAACGGATCCATACCTTCCCTCCTGTCAGAACAGGAATCTAAAAAATAAGAAGAAACACTGCAATTGAGCAAATGAAAAACTGCTAGCACTGAGAGTCAAGATACACGCTCCAAACAAATAATTTCCAAGAAAAGTGCAGCACTAACGTAATGACAGCTCAAATAGTTAGGGGGACACCTCCATCACCACCAATCAAAATACTAAACATGAATAAATGGATATACATACATGACAAAACTCAAATGAAAAAATGAAAAAGCAAAAAAAAAACAAATACAGTGTTAATAGCATATGAGCATAAAAGGAAATTAACCTTACAAACAGATTCCACACTCTTCACAGAAAGTTCTCCTATGTGCTCTGTGAAATATGACAACCAAGTTAAGAGAAACTGTGATGCTGGACCCTGGATGCTGTGATGCTGATTGACAGCCAGAAAAGATCATGCTCCACACCCAAGGTAATTAATTCAAGCTGCTTATCAGATAGAAATGACCACTGAGTTACAGGTGGTCAAACAAGGCATAGGTCTCCCTCAAACCATATCTGTCTCACTCTGCTCACACTGCTCCAGCAATACTTAGAAAATAAACAAAAGAGGCGATTCCATAGTGCAGTATGAAGAAATCATTTATTAGGCAAAGATAAAAGATTGCACTTACAAGAATCCCTTTTAAAACCAGCATGAAATCAATCAGGAAAAAGTTTGCAGTGTTCCTACGGGCTTCCCTCTGGACACAAACGTACATCAACCAATCGGAGTTGCATCACGTGATGACGTCATGGTTCGTGGGCCCCACCCAACATACATAGGCAGATTGCAGTTTTTTCTCTGTGGTCGATGGTTGGCGGGTGTCGGTGGACAGCGAGTTTGTGGTACCTGCTGATCGGCTTCCGCTGTGTGTAATCACAACAGGAGCAAGCCGCTGGCTGTGCACATTCACACCCCCTACCCAGAAGTGCAGGATCATGTGTATACATAAGCGATCCTGCAGACAGCGGCCGGCCTGTAGCAGGAAAACTTCTATAGGGTGGTCAGCAAGTGGTTAACATACAATGGAGAGGCCTAGCTCATAAACATTTAAGCGTTTAGGACAGATGGTGTTGATTTACTAAAACTGGAGAGTGCAAAATTTGGTGCAGCTGTGCATGGAAACCAATGATGGTGAAATATATTTAATGTCAATAGATATAAAAAAAAGAAGTGAAAAAAAGAGAAATTGAATTGCAACTTAATACAACAATGGTGTATAGTGACTATAACAAAATAGAGTCCAAATACGGCTGAGCAAAAACAAAATAAATGGAAGTCCACTCAAATGACTAAGGTAGTATCTTCTGTGATAAGTAATGAGAATGATGTAAACGCAATGATGAATATGTGGCACAACAGGCAACAGGCAACAGATGTACATTCATCAAATGGAAAGTAATGGATGGATACTTCTTACCGGACACGGTGGGCACACCTATCGTATGACAGTGGGCCAATCAGGCATGTGTTTTGACCGAAAGTCAAACTAGAAATTGAAGGCCATTAGGTCGAAACGAGTAGGGCTTGCTACCTTTTTCGGTCACTTTTTATGCCAACATCTGTCATTTGATATTGTAAAGCAGTTGACCTGATTGGGCCCCACAGTTACCATAACCATGTCTCCATCCCTGTATAAACATTAAAAAGCAAAAAAGAGGGGTAGTGGGACTTTAAATGAGGCATGGGTAGGTCTTTAACAAAGTCTAGGAAACCTTATATTAAATTATCTATCACCACCCCTTGAGGGGCTTATAAGCTGTATAGCCATAGAGAATTGCTAATCAAAGAAATGCATAGACATCAATTCATGAGTAATATAATAATAATAATAATAATATAATGCATCATAATATACAATACATAAATCATGCACATTGAGGCATAATAAAAATAGTAGTCATGTTGATAGAAACGTTGTTTATAAACACTGTTTGAAAATAATTGATACAAGCAATCACAGTTCTAAAATGGGTATACAAAAAAGGTGAACAAGGTATTCC
Organism: Lithobates clamitans; assembly: GCA_037952925.1. Lineage (NCBI taxonomy): Eukaryota > Metazoa > Chordata > Amphibia > Anura > Ranidae > Lithobates > Lithobates clamitans. The sequence goes on from JBBGZY010002614.1 coordinate 325,168, forward strand.
GAATAACAATGTTAGTAAGTGTAAATGGTATACGATAGAATTCATAGATAAACCAAACTTGAAATGGCAACCCTGAGTGTAGACTCTACGCGTTTCATGGCGTTTAAAGCCAATCATCAGGAGTGGGATGCATCAAGAGATGACTAGAAAAATAAATAAAACAAATCAATAAGTAGATCATTGGAGTCTCGATTAAAATCATGCTTACACAAGGTAAAGCAGGTATTTTTGAATATATAAATGCACATTACCTTTTGGCAACAACCCAATACATAACCCAACAGTCCAATTATGGAATGATGAAGGTGGCCCTGAGAGAGCTGTCTCCCCCGGGGTTGAGGCCAAGGACACACAAGGCTCACCCCCAAACCGAAGGTCTCCATGGGGGCTGGAGAATCGGAGAGGGGGTAGAGAGGAACAGCAGCCAGGGAGAGAGCCAGACAGCCAAAACACACTTCCAAAGCAGGAGGCATACATGTATGGGCCACAGATGAGGTTCTGCAATAAATGAAAGAAAAAAGAATAATGAGGAGGAGATGTGTGAAAGAGATGGGGATGAGTGTGTCAAAAAAAATAAAAATAAAAAATAAAAAAAAAAAAAAAATAAAAAAAAATAAAAAAAAAATATAAAAATTATATAACAATGGTTGGGAATGAAGGAAAGTAAAATGTAAAACCAAGCTGGCACTGGAGTGTATGTCTGACACCTGCCCCAAAAATAACTGGGTGGTGAGAACCAACAAACAAAAAATATATATAAATAATGTATACTAGCATGTTGCCAATGTGTTGGTATTTAAATGAGAGGCATAAAAATAAATATAAATAATGCACACCTGTATAAAGAGAAATCAAGCATGATGTGAATAGGTGTGTGATAGTAAAGAGGGGAAGAGAAACAGCCTGATTACCTGAGGTGTGGATGAAGACCCATATATCCTCTCCTTCTGAGAAAAAGTGTGGAATGAGCTGCCGGCTCATCCCGACCTTTGTATCCTCAGCCTAAGGGCGTGTCCCAGCCAACATCATGCAATCACGTTTGGCCAAAGAAATGGACGGGGCAGACAACCAACTGAGGCACAGAGATCTCAGCAGCAGTTCATCCCCGCCCATCAAGCCTAAGTGGGATGGAGGGAGCATAAACGCAGGTCGGCGTCGGGAGGACACCGCACCTGCGGCATGCTGGGCATGACGCCGATGCGCCAAGATCCAGCCCCGCCCCCATCGCTGAAGAGATGGGTGGGGGGAGAAGGAGCTGGGCGCATCGCAACCCCGGGGGAAGAGAGATCAATCAGAACGGACCACCCACCCTGTGGGTGGGGCGTGCCAAACAGACAATGGAAAAAACAAAAAGAGATAAAGAATGGGCTGTATCTCTGAACTAACAGAGGGTAGAGACTAAATTGAAATAACCAGTGATCAAGAGAACGAGTAGGTTACTGAATGGACCAAATGAAGAGGAAATAATAAAGCGGATGCCAACGTAAAAATAGCTCTTGGGACTAAAAACCCAGATAAAGTAGTTGCGTTAGTCAAGTGGGGCATGACAGGTCAAAGAGGGAAACGGGTGTCTTCCACCCAAATAAACATATTGTAAAGCAGTTGACCTGATTGGGCCCCACAGTTACCATAACCATGTCTCCATCCCTGTATAAACATTAAAAAGCAAAAAAGAGGGGTAGTGGGACTTTAAATGAGGCATGGGTAGGTCTTTAACAAAGTCTAGGAAACCTTATATTAAATTATCTATCACCACCCCTTGAGGGGCTTATAAGCTGTATAGCCATAGAGAATTGCTAATCAAAGAAATGCATAGACATCAATTCATGAGTAATATAATAATAATAATAATAATATAATGCATCATAATATACAATACATAAATCATGCACATTGAGGCATAATAAAAATAGTAGTCATGTTGATAGAAACGTTGTTTATAAACACTGTTTGAAAATAATTGATACAAGCAATCACAGTTCTAAAATGGGTATACAAAAAAGGTGAACAAGGTATTCCGAATAACAATGTTAGTAAGTGTAAATGGTATACGATAGAATTCATAGATAAACCAAACTTGAAATGGCAACCCTGAGTGTAGACTCTACGCGTTTCATGGCGTTTAAAGCCAATCATCAGGAGTGGGATGCATCAAGAGATGACTAGAAAAATAAATAAAACAAATCAATAAGTAGATCATTGGAGTCTCGATTAAAATCATGCTTACACAAGGTAAAGCAGGTATTTTTGAATATATAAATGCACATTACCTTTTGGCAACAACCCAATACATAACCCAACAGTCCAATTATGGAATGATGAAGGTGGCCCTGAGAGAGCTGTCTCCCCCGGGGTTGAGGCCAAGGACACACAAGGCTCACCCCCAAACCGAAGGTCTCCATGGGGGCTGGAGAATCGGAGAGGGGGTAGAGAGGAACAGCAGCCAGGGAGAGAGCCAGACAGCCAAAACACACTTCCAAAGCAGGAGGCATACATGTATGGGCCACAGATGAGGTTCTGCAATAAATGAAAGAAAAAAGAATAATGAGGAGGAGATGTGTGAAAGAGATGGGGATGAGTGTGTCAAAAAAAATAAAAATAAAAAAAAAAAAAAAAAAAAAAAATAAAAAAAAATAAAAAAAAAATATAAAAATTATATAACAATGGTTGGGAATGAAGGAAAGTAAAATGTAAAACCAAGCTGGCACTGGAGTGTATGTCTGACACCTGCCCCAAAAATAACTGGGTGGTGAGAACCAACAAACAAAAAATATATATAAATAATGTATACTAGCATGTTGCCAATGTGTTGGTATTTAAATGAGAGGCATAAAAATAAATATAAATAATGCACACCTGTATAAAGAGAAATCAAGCATGATGTGAATAGGTGTGTGATAGTAAAGAGGGGAAGAGAAACAGCCTGATTACCTGAGGTGTGGATGAAGACCCATATATCCTCTCCTTCTGAGAAAAAGTGTGGAATGAGCTGCCGGCTCATCCCGACCTTTGTATCCTCAGCCTAAGGGCGTGTCCCAGCCAACATCATGCAATCACGTTTGGCCAAAGAAATGGACGGGGCAGACAACCAACTGAGGCACAGAGATCTCAGCAGCAGTTCATCCCCGCCCATCAAGCCTAAGTGGGATGGAGGGAGCATAAACGCAGGTCGGCGTCGGGAGGACACCGCACCTGCGGCATGCTGGGCATGACGCCGATGCGCCAAGATCCAGCCCCGCCCCCATCGCTGAAGAGATGGGTGGGGGGAGAAGGAGCTGGGCGCATCGCAACCCCGGGGGAAGAGAGATCAATCAGAACGGACCACCCACCCTGTGGGTGGGGCGTGCCAAACAGACAATGGAAAAAACAAAAAGAGATAAAGAATGGGCTGTATCTCTGAACTAACAGAGGGTAGAGACTAAATTGAAATAACCAGTGATCAAGAGAACGAGTAGGTTACTGAATGGACCAAATGAAGAGGAAATAATAAAGCGGATGCCAACGTAAAAATAGCTCTTGGGACTAAAAACCCAGATAAAGTAGTTGCGTTAGTCAAGTGGGGCATGACAGGTCAAAGAGGGAAACGGGTGTCTTCCACCCAAATAAACATATTGTAAAGCAGTTGACCTGATTGGGCCCCACAGTTACCATAACCATGTCTCCATCCCTGTATAAACATTAAAAAGCAAAAAAGAGGGGTAGTGGGACTTTAAATGAGGCATGGGTAGGTCTTTAACAAAGTCTAGGAAACCTTATATTAAATTATCTATCACCACCCCTTGAGGGGCTTATAAGCTGTATAGCCATAGAGAATTGCTAATCAAAGAAATGCATAGACATCAATTCATGAGTAATATAATAATAATAATAATAATATAATGCATCATAATATACAATACATAAATCATGCACATTGAGGCATAATAAAAATAGTAGTCATGTTGATAGAAACGTTGTTTATAAACACTGTTTGAAAATAATTGATACAAGCAATCACAGTTCTAAAATGGGTATACAAAAAAGGTGAACAAGGTATTCCGAATATCAATGTTAGTAAGTGTAAATGGTATACGATAGAATTCATAGATAAACCAAACTTGAAATGGCAACCCTGAGTGTAGACTCTACGCGTTTCATGGCGTTTAAAGCCAATCATCAGGAGTGGGATGCATCAAGAGATGACTAGAAAAATAAATAAAACAAATCAATAAGTAGATCATTGGAGTCTCGATTAAAATCATGCTTACACAAGGTAAAGCAGGTATTTTTGAATATATAAATGCACATTACCTTTTGGCAACAACCCAATACATAACCCAACAGTCCAATTATGGAATGATGAAGGTGGCCCTGAGAGAGCTGTCTCCCCCGGGGTTGAGGCCAAGGACACACAAGGCTCACCCCCAAACCGAAGGTCTCCATGGGGGCTGGAGAATCGGAGAGGGGGTAGAGAGGAACAGCAGCCAGGGAGAGAGCCAGACAGCCAAAACACACTTCCAAAGCAGGAGGCATACATGTATGGGCCACAGATGAGGTTCTGCAATAAATGAAAGAAAAAAGAATAATGAGGAGGAGATGTGTGAAAGAGATGGGGATGAGTGTGTCAAAAAAAATAAAAATAAAAAATAAAAAAAAAAAATAAAAAAAAATAAAAAAAAAATATAAAAATTATATAACAATGGTTGGGAATGAAGGAAAGTAAAATGTAAAACCAAGCTGGCACTGGAGTGTATGTCTGACACCTGCCCCAAAAATAACTGGGTGGTGAGAACCAACAAACAAAAAATATATATAAATAATGTATACTAGCATGTTGCCAATGTGTTGGTATTTAAATGAGAGGCATAAAAATAAATATAAATAATGCACACCTGTATAAAGAGAAATCAAGCATGATGTGAATAGGTGTGTGATAGTAAAGAGGGGAAGAGAAACAGCCTGATTACCTGAGGTGTGGATGAAGACCCATATATCCTCTCCTTCTGAGAAAAAGTGTGGAATGAGCTGCCGGCTCATCCCGACCTTTGTATCCTCAGCCTAAGGGCGTGTCCCAGCCAACATCATGCAATCACGTTTGGCCAAAGAAATGGACGGGGCAGACAACCAACTGAGGCACAGAGATCTCAGCAGCAGTTCATCCCCGCCCATCAAGCCTAAGTGGGATGGAGGGAGCATAAACGCAGGTCGGCGTCGGGAGGACACCGCACCTGCGGCATGCTGGGCATGACGCCGATGCGCCAAGATCCAGCCCCGCCCCCATCGCTGAAGAGATGGGTGGGGGGAGAAGGAGCTGGGCGCATCGCAACCCCGGGGGAAGAGAGATCAATCAGAACGGACCACCCACCCTGTGGGTGGGGCGTGCCAAACAGACAATGGAAAAAACAAAAAGAGATAAAGAATGGGCTGTATCTCTGAACTAACAGAGGGTAGAGACTAAATTGAAATAACCAGTGATCAAGAGAACGAGTAGGTTACTGAATGGACCAAATGAAGAGGAAATAATAAAGCGGATGCCAACGTAAAAATAGCTCTTGGGACTAAAAACCCAGATAAAGTAGTTGCGTTAGTCAAGTGGGGCATGACAGGTCAAAGAGGGAAACGGGTGTCTTCCACCCAAATAAACATATTGTAAAGCAGTTGACCTGATTGGGCCCCACAGTTACCATAACCATGTCTCCATCCCTGTATAAACATTAAAAAGCAAAAAAGAGGGGTAGTGGGACTTTAAATGAGGCATGGGTAGGTCTTTAACAAAGTCTAGGAAACCTTATATTAAATTATCTATCACCACCCCTTGAGGGGCTTATAAGCTGTATAGCCATAGAGAATTGCTAATCAAAGAAATGCATAGACATCAATTCATGAGTAATATAATAATAATAATAATAATATAATGCATCATAATATACAATACATAAATCATGCACATTGAGGCATAATAAAAATAGTAGTCATGTTGATAGAAACGTTGTTTATAAACACTGTTTGAAAATAATTGATACAAGCAATCACAGTTCTAAAATGGGTATACAAAAAAGGTGAACAAGGTATTCCGAATAACAATGTTAGTAAGTGTAAATGGTATACGATAGAATTCATAGATAAACCAAACTTGAAATGGCAACCCTGAGTGTAGACTCTACGCGTTTCATGGCGTTTAAAGCCAATCATCAGGAGTGGGATGCATCAAGAGATGACTAGAAAAATAAATAAAACAAATCAATAAGTAGATCATTGGAGTCTCGATTAAAATCATGCTTACACAAGGTAAAGCAGGTATTTTTGAATATATAAATGCACATTACCTTTTGGCAACAACCCAATACATAACCCAACAGTCCAATTATGGAATGATGAAGGTGGCCCTGAGAGAGCTGTCTCCCCCGGGGTTGAGGCCAAGGACACACAAGGCTCACCCCCAAACCGAAGGTCTCCATGGGGGCTGGAGAATCGGAGAGGGGGTAGAGAGGAACAGCAGCCAGGGAGAGAGCCAGACAGCCAAAACACACTTCCAAAGCAGGAGGCATACATGTATGGGCCACAGATGAGGTTCTGCAATAAATGAAAGAAAAAAGAATAATGAGGAGGAGATGTGTGAAAGAGATGGGGATGAGTGTGTCAAAAAAAATAAAAATAAAAAATAAAAAAAAAAAAAAAATAAAAAAAAATAAAAAAAAAATATAAAAATTATATAACAATGGTTGGGAATGAAGGAAAGTAAAATGTAAAACCAAGCTGGCACTGGAGTGTATGTCTGACACCTGCCCCAAAAATAACTGGGTGGTGAGAACCAACAAACAAAAAATATATATAAATAATGTATACTAGCATGTTGCCAATGTGTTGGTATTTAAATGAGAGGCATAAAAATAAATATAAATAATGCACACCTGTATAAAGAGAAATCAAGCATGATGTGAATAGGTGTGTGATAGTAAAGAGGGGAAGAGAAACAGCCTGATTACCTGAGGTGTGGATGAAGACCCATATATCCTCTCCTTCTGAGAAAAAGTGTGGAATGAGCTGCCGGCTCATCCCGACCTTTGTATCCTCAGCCTAAGGGCGTGTCCCAGCCAACATCATGCAATCACGTTTGGCCAAAGAAATGGACGGGGCAGACAACCAACTGAGGCACAGAGATCTCAGCAGCAGTTCATCCCCGCCCATCAAGCCTAAGTGGGATGGAGGGAGCATAAACGCAGGTCGGCGTCGGGAGGACACCGCACCTGCGGCATGCTGGGCATGACGCCGATGCGCCAAGATCCAGCCCCGCCCCCATCGCTGAAGAGATGGGTGGGGGGAGAAGGAGCTGGGCGCATCGCAACCCCGGGGGAAGAGAGATCAATCAGAACGGACCACCCACCCTGTGGCCTTGGCCTCAACCCCGGGGGAGACAGCTCTCTCAGGGCCACCTTCATCATTCCATAATTGGACTGTTGGGTTATGTATTGGGTTGTTGCCAAAAGGTAATGTGCATTTATATATTCAAAAATACCTGCTTTACCTTGTGTAAGCATGATTTTAATCGAGACTCCAATGATCTACTTATTGATTTGTTTTATTTATTTTTCTAGTCATCTCTTGATGCATCCCACTCCTGATGATTGGCTTTAAACGCCATGAAACGCGTAGAGTCTACACTCAGGGTTGCCATTTCAAGTTTGGTTTATCTATGAATTCTATCGTATACCATTTACACTTACTAACATTGTTATTCGGAATACCTTGTTCACCTTTTTTGTATACCCATTTTAGAACTGTGATTGCTTGTATCAATTATTTTCAAACAGTGTTTATAAACAACGTTTCTATCAACATGACTACTATTTTTATTATGCCTCAATGTGCATGATTTATGTATTGTATATTATGATGCATTATATTATTATTATTATTATTATATTACTCATGAATTGATGTCTATGCATTTCTTTGATTAGCAATTCTCTATGGCTATACAGCTTATAAGCCCCTCAAGGGGTGGTGATAGATAATTTAATATAAGGTTTCCTAGACTTTGTTAAAGACCTACCCATGCCTCATTTAAAGTCCCACTACCCCTCTTTTTTGCTTTTTAATGTTTATACAGGGATGGAGACATGGTTATGGTAACTGTGGGGCCCAATCAGGTCAACTGCTTTACAATATGTTTATTTGGGTGGAAGACACCCGTTTCCCTCTTTGACCTGTCATGCCCCACTTGACTAACGCAACTACTTTATCTGGGTTTTTAGTCCCAAGAGCTATTTTTACGTTGGCATCCGCTTTATTATTTCCTCTTCATTTGGTCCATTCAGTAACCTACTCGTTCTCTTGATCACTGGTTATTTCAATTTAGTCTCTACCCTCTGTTAGTTCAGAGATACAGCCCATTCTTTATCTCTTTTTGTTTTTTCCATTGTCTGTTTGGCACGCCCCACCCACAGGGTGGGTGGTCCGTTCTGATTGATCTCTCTTCCCCCGGGGTTGCGATGCGCCCAGCTCCTTCTCCCCCCACCCATCTCTTCAGCGATGGGGGCGGGGCTGGATCTTGGCGCATCGGCGTCATGCCCAGCATGCCGCAGGTGCGGTGTCCTCCCGACGCCGACCTGCGTTTATGCTCCCTCCATCCCACTTAGGCTTGATGGGCGGGGATGAACTGCTGCTGAGATCTCTGTGCCTCAGTTGGTTGTCTGCCCCGTCCATTTCTTTGGCCAAACGTGATTGCATGATGTTGGCTGGGACACGCCCTTAGGCTGAGGATACAAAGGTCGGGATGAGCCGGCAGCTCATTCCACACTTTTTCTCAGAAGGAGAGGATATATGGGTCTTCATCCACACCTCAGGTAATCAGGCTGTTTCTCTTCCCCTCTTTACTATCACACACCTATTCACATCATGCTTGATTTCTCTTTATACAGGTGTGCATTATTTATATTTATTTTTATGCCTCTCATTTAAATACCAACACATTGGCAACATGCTAGTATACATTATTTATATATATTTTTTGTTTGTTGGTTCTCACCACCCAGTTATTTTTGGGGCAGGTGTCAGACATACACTCCAGTGCCAGCTTGGTTTTACATTTTACTTTCCTTCATTCCCAACCATTGTTATATAATTTTTATATTTTTTTTTTATTTTTTTTTATTTTTTTTTTTTTTTATTTTTTATTTTTATTTTTTTTGACACACTCATCCCCATCTCTTTCACACATCTCCTCCTCATTATTCTTTTTTCTTTCATTTATTGCAGAACCTCATCTGTGGCCCATACATGTATGCCTCCTGCTTTGGAAGTGTGTTTTGGCTGTCTGGCTCTCTCCCTGGCTGCTGTTCCTCTCTACCCCCTCTCCGATTCTCCAGCCCCCATGGAGACCTTCGGTTTGGGGGTGAGCCTTGTGTGTCCTTGGCCTCAACCCCGGGGGAGACAGCTCTCTCAGGGCCACCTTCATCATTCCATAATTGGACTGTTGGGTTATGTATTGGGTTGTTGCCAAAAGGTAATGTGCATTTATATATTCAAAAATACCTGCTTTACCTTGTGTAAGCATGATTTTAATCGAGACTCCAATGATCTACTTATTGATTTGTTTTATTTATTTTTCTAGTCATCTCTTGATGCATCCCACTCCTGATGATTGGCTTTAAACGCCATGAAACGCGTAGAGTCTACACTCAGGGTTGCCATTTCAAGTTTGGTTTATCTATGAATTCTATCGTATACCATTTACACTTACTAACATTGTTATTCGGAATACCTTGTTCACCTTTTTTGTATACCCATTTTAGAACTGTGATTGCTTGTATCAATTATTTTCAAACAGTGTTTATAAACAACGTTTCTATCAACATGACTACTATTTTTATTATGCCTCAATGTGCATGATTTATGTATTGTATATTATGATGCATTATATTATTATTATTATTATTATATTACTCATGAATTGATGTCTATGCATTTCTTTGATTAGCAATTCTCTATGGCTATACAGCTTATAAGCCCCTCAAGGGGTGGTGATAGATAATTTAATATAAGGTTTCCTAGACTTTGTTAAAGACCTACCCATGCCTCATTTAAAGTCCCACTACCCCTCTTTTTTGCTTTTTATCTGTCATTTGATGTTTTGTAAACCTTTTTTTATATAAGATTAAAATCTTTTATTTTTTAAGACCTGCACCTTATGGAGCCCCCCCTGTTTTTTTTTTCTATTATGATCTGAATGTGGCACCATTTCATGGTGTCACCTATTTGCCCACTGATCTCCTCCTGAGGTCCAGCACACATTTGAAAGATTTACTTGAGTTTTGGATTTTCTGTTACCATACCTGGATTTGGATTGGCCGATCGATACAACGCCTGCTTCTGGAGGGATTTCCTAATTGATTTCGTCCTACTTCCATTTGGGAGCATTGATGAGCATTTGACTTTCGGTCAAAACACATGCCTGATTGGCCCACTGTCGTACGACAGGTGTGCCCACCGTGTCCGGTAAGAAGTACCCATCCACTACTTTCCACTTGATGAATGTACATCTGTTGCCTGTTGCCTGTTGTGCCACATATTCATCATTGTGTTTCCATCATTCTCATTATTTATCACAGAAGATACTACCTCAGTCATTTGAGTGGACTTCCATTTATTTTGTTTTTGCTCAGCCGTATTTGGACTCTATTTTGTTATAGTCACTATACACCATTGTTGTATCACGTTGCATTTAAATTTCTTTTTTTCACATCTTTTCATATCTATTGATATGAAATATATTTCACCATCACAGTGATTTATATTCACAAGCGCTACACTTTTTTATCTTCACTTACTTTAGACCTATTTTGTTCTAGTGTCAGCAGCTGTATACATTTCATTATTTTAGTTTGTTTTGTTGGTTTAGCGCAGCAATTTTTCACATCATTTTCAATGTTATTTAAATGCCAATTAGTATTTTTATGTTTTTTTTGTTCCTTGGTAATAGCCCAAGTTCCATGTAATGAGTTCCGTGTGAAAATGTGATTGTTTTTCATTTTCATTTGTGAAATTAGGAGCGAAAGCATGGGCGCCGTTCTCAAATAGCAATGCAGAATGCTGGAATCTGACTTCTTCAGCTCTAGTGAATTAAAGGCTGAATAAAAAAACTCATGTGACATAGTAAACCCAAACTGACTGGCTAAGTGTGTGGCTCGGAAAAAAAAGCAGGTCACTCCCTGGAACTTTGTGACACTAGATTTCTTTTTAATTATTCCATGCAGATCACACTAATCAATCCTGTCAGGGCAAAGGCTCCACTACTCCTCCTACTGAGTCTGGTGCTTCAAATCACATTACTTTACCTTTTCAACCAATAAATCATCCTCACTCTAGCATCTGGGGACCTCTGCAATGCCTTTGTCCAGTTTAACAGCCTGTGAAATACAAAAATGTTTTGTTTTTTTAAAACAAAATGATGCTATAAAATATTCAACATTGTTAATGACAATTTTTATTAAAAATGGAAAAATATCTTAAATATGAAAGTCCCAGTACAAAAAGTGAAAAATGTACTAGAGTAGATTGTTATTGATTTTCTACAAAAAAAGTATAACATAGGAGAGTTGGCTACTATGCTGATGTTTTGTATATGCTCACCTTCTTATGTGCATGAAACATAGCAAACTGATTTTCATTCTCATTTTTTTCCCCCATTTTTAACATGAGAATCCTAATCTACACCTGTTTCTGCGTAAAACATGATATGATCATTATTTTGAGTGTACGTGAGGGGTCACCTTTCATGCCAAAGACTATTTTGGAAGCTGTCAATGCTATCATTGCTTTGCGCAGAGGGTCTTCAAGGTAGCACATTGCTGAACTTAACCCCTTTTCAAGCTAACTCTATACATCCTTGTTAGTGTCCAGCTCTGAACTTCTGAAGAGTATTTTTGTGTGAGTCAGGGTTCATTCACTTGGGCCCTTTTGTGGGACTTTCTTCTTTTCAGCTCCCAGTGTGTTACACCAATTAAAGAACGACGTGCTGCAAATGTAATGGGCCGAGTACTGATTGTTTTTGACAAGCAACAAAACACATAGATCCTCCCCTTTGATTAGGCCGTTGAAGGGAAGACTCAGGCCGGTCAGTTTACTGAATAGTTCATGAACTGTAATTCTGAGGGGCTCGTGTGAAAGAAAATGTCTCTTTTCTCTCTTTTTACTTTTTCTTCCTGAAAAGGAGAAACAAGCACCATGCGTAATGAAGGAGGGCACTGATTGATTGACTTGTCACTTATAGAGCAAATATAAGCCAACTGTATTCCTCATTTCCTAGTACTGAAATTAATAAATCCACCTACATAGTGGTAAATTGTATCATTTGATATTTAGCCTAATGTAACATTTAGCAAAAAATTATCTCTGATTTATATTAGTCTGTATTTTTGTTTTTAAACACTATCTTATATTGTCCTATAACAAAAAGTTAACATAATATATCATGTATATACACAAGGAACTAGGAACAGCCAAGATAGGAAAAAGTTAAGTTGGCCATACACAAGTAGAATTTTGTGTGAAAATGTTTGTTTTAAGACCATTCCTGTGATTTTCTTTTCCATTTTTTTTAGATTGTATTTTTTATTTAATTTTCATACATAAAAGTACAAAAAAAAAAAATACAAGAACATATTTACTTAGTCTTCTTTCCTTTGATTTTCTAATCATTACTGGGGTCAAATACACACTCACATTATCACAACTATAATTTTAAGACAAACCAAAAATCTATCTTGCTCAAAATGCACTAAAAACATAAGAACGGCAGTAGCATGACATTCAGAAAATAAGTGGTGGCTTCTGTACTTTCTTAGTACACTTATTTTTTTTTTAGAATGAATGAAAATTATTATATCTGTTTTTTTTTGTTTTGTTTTTTACACCTAGCAGGTATCCCTAAATCGTATGGGTTTGGAATTGGTTTTGGCGTATGCTGTTTTAATACTGTTTAAAAAAGACAGACATTAATTTCATCACATGTATTTAGACATTCATTTTTTCACACAAGCTAATTTTTATCTCAATACACTCCAGAAATTCAAGCAGGAGGTTGGCTTGTAACTTTTATTTAGCCTGAATGAAACCATGGGCATAATAGAAGCTAAGGACAGGACAGTGTGTCTCCAACATCTCTTGCTTAAGGAACAGCCAAGATAGGAAAAGTTAAGCTGGCCATTCACAAGTAGAATTTTGTGTGAAAATGTATGTTTTAAGACCATTCCTGTGATTTTCTTTTTCATTTTTTTTTTTTTAGATTGTAATTTTTATTTAATTTTCATACATAAGTACAAAAAAAAAATACAAGAAAATATTTACTTAGTCTTTCTAATCATTACTGGGGTCTAATCAACAGTCCTTTTAGACCACACTGATGAGAAAATTTGGAGGAGCAGGATGGAAACAAATTAATTTCTAATAGTGTATGTGGTTTTCATTTGGGAAAGTCCCTTTACTCCAAAATTGAATGTTAAAAACAGATGTTATCTGAAGTACAACTTACAAATGTTTGTACAAACCTTCGTTTGAAAATCTACTAGTGTATGGCCATCTTTAGTGAGTGGTTTTACAAACCACATTTCCTTGTTGTTGAATTTCCAGCATTTATAATGTTTAACCACTTGACCTCCAGAAGATTTACCCCTCCTCCATGACCAGGCCATTTTTTGCAGTATGGCACTGCATTACTTTAACTGACAATTGCGTTGTCATGCAACCCTGTACTCAAATAAAATGTATGTCCTTTTCTTTCCCACAAATAGAGCTTTTGGTGGTATTTGATCACCTCTGTGTTTATTATTTTTTGTGCTATAAACAAAAACAAAAAAAACGACAATTAAAATAAAATAAAAAAAACAATATTTTTTACTTTCTGCTAGAAAACATATCCAATAAAAAATAAAACTTTCTTCATAAATTTAGGCCAATATGTATTCTGCTACATATTTTTGGTAAAAAAAATCCAAATAAGCGTATATTGATTGGTTTGTGCAAAAGTTATAGCATAATGGCAGCGATCAGTGACTTATAGAGGGACTGCAATATTGTGGCGGTCATTCTGACACTAACTGATACTTTTTGGGGACCTGTGACACTAATACAGTCATCAGTGCTAAAAAAATATGCACTGTCACTATACTAATGACACTGGGTGGGAAGGGGTTAACATCAGGGGCGTTTAAAGGGTTAACTGTGTGCCTAGCCAGTGTTTTACTATACTGTGTGAGGTGCTTTAATAGGGAAAACTCCATCCTTTTCCTCCTGTCAGAAAGGCGATCTGCCTTGTTTACATCATTAGATCGCAGTTCTGGCTCTCTGCCTGACGATCGGCGGGTAATGGAGGGCATCAGGTACCCTGTTGTGTTGCTTTGGATATTTTGGTGATTTTATAGCATATATATATTTGTTAGTTACAGTGGCGTCACTAGGGTTGGTGTCATCTGATGCGGAAAAAATTGGTGTCACCCACCTCCACCAACTATAGTCCCCCCTCAGTACAGACCTCCCCACCTCAGTCTTGTGACTTTTATCAGTGTATGGACAAGCACTGGTTAAAGTTTTTTAACTTCATGCATTCTATGTATGAAGGTAAAAAACCTTCTGTGAGCAGCAACCTCCCTAGGGCCCCCTAATACTTACCTGAGCCCCCTCTTGATCCAGCCATGTCCACGAGAGCCTTGCCTCCCTGGAAACCCCCACTCCTGATTGGCTTTTAGCAGCAGTGGGAGCCATTGGCTCCTGCTGCTGTTAATCATATCCAGTGAGCCAATCAGAAGACAAAGGGGCAGGACCGAGCCACGGCTCCATGGGTGAATGGACAAACAGAGCCAAGGGTCAGGAGATCCCCTGCTTGGGTGCCCCCTATAGGAAGCTGCTTGCTGTGGGGGAACCTGGCTGGAGGGAGGAGCCAGGAGCGCTGGCGTGTGACCTGAGAGGAGGAGGATCCAGGCTGCTCTGTGCAAAACCACTGCATGTTTATTATTTTTAGAAAAAAAAAAAAACAAGGCTTTATTATCACTTTAAAGCTTGTAGGATGAGTTTTCATTCTCCTCTGAGAGAAAAAAAACTTCTCTAGCAATACACACCAAACTGAGCATGTGCAGAGTGCCTCCAAGGCTCTGTACTATCAGCAGATGGATTGGGGACAGTGGAAGAAGGGGAGGTTAAGAGAAGATAAGATCAAATAGCCTTTTTAGACAATGCAGAGGATTAACCCCTTAGCTTCCACAGTGGGTATAACAAGCTGATTTTACTGTTGTGGGATAAGTAACACTTTAAGCATTGATAAATAGCTTTAATCACTGATTTAAAACGCTGTATTAGTATTGTTGAAATATTTTTTCTTTCTGTGAAACTGTGTACATATCCATCCCTATAGCTGCAGCTGATGTTTCTGCATAACATCCAGCAGTAGGCCGATACATCAACTTCCTGGTGATTGCAAAAGTAAAACACATCCCCAGGCACCCTTGGACAAGCATGTTCCAGGGAGGGCCACTAGATAATGTAGACTTTAGTTATGCAGCCTACACATCAGTTGCTTAATAACATTTATAGACCTGCTTCTGAACAGTAATCAAGCGACTGTACAGCACAGCACAGCACAGCAATACTAAAGTCTGCACCAGTGGCCAGCAGTGAGGAACATGGTCATCTAAGGGAATGCTGGAGATGCATTTTATCACTCAGGTTTATCACTCATCATCACTTAGATTAACTTTACATTTCTGGCAGACCTTGCTGCCCCTCCGAAAAGTGAATTATGGTGGATTGCTTTTCAGAGGCTTTTCACGGGCAGTGAAGGGGTGATATATCACCTCCTTACTGCTCATTTTAACCTTGTAAAACTCACACCACCCTGCTGCAACATGTGCATTGCACACAGTTGCAGGGTGGTTGCGATGTGGTCCTATTCACTTGAATGGGTCACATTCAGTGGTGGTACTGCCTGTTGAATGTGACAGAGGTATAATTTTTGCCATAACAGTGAAGGAAGACATCACAATCATAGCATGTGTACAACCCTATCCAGCTACCTTGGCAGCTTAAGGGGGCAGGATTAATGTCCTAACACTCTACTCACAGTGCATATGAATGGGTAGCTACAAATAGATATATTAAGAGAACAGAACGCATTGTAGACACAGGCATGAAGGAAATTCATTTGGGTGAGGATCTCTGGATTGATTCTTAGGTATTTATGAGGACTAAATGTACTAAGGATTTTATAGAAACAAGGTCAAACAGAGGAAAATAAAACCTGAACCATATATGGGAGGGGGGTGCTACACCATATATGGTTCAGGTTTTATTTTCCTCTGTTTCTGACCCCTGGAAGCTATGGGTTTAACCCCCAGAGACAGGATGGGCTGACATTTCTCCTCAGAGTATGGATTACTTAGGCAATAGTGGAATGTGAACAGATGGGTGCCAAATCATTTTAGGATACAAACAAAAAGAAGTTTATTGACTCTCCCTCAAAACCTCAGGGAAAGAGATCGGGGAGTTAAGAACCCATCATTGGCCTGCAAGTTCAATAGCAGAAAAAGAAGAGATAAAAGTGCCTTTTAGGCTTATTCCAGCAGTCTGTACCTTCATATTTGCAGCTTTCTCCGCTAGCAACCAAATCTTTCAAAGCGGCAGCAGTAGCAGTCTCAATTATTCCATCTTGATGCTTTCCCAGGTTCTCCTCACCAAGGACCTCATGTGGCAGAGTGACCCCTGGTACTTCCTCTCAGACATCATCTGTTTCTCTCCTGTTTTATGGATGGGTTTACTTCTGCTTTGAGCACCAGGACTTACTGAACAGGCAGACTTCTACTCCAAGCACATGAACAGGCCTCAGGCTTCAAGCCTAATCACTCAGATGCTCTTCACACACCCACCGCAGGCCAGAACCTTGGATGAATAGAGACATAACATCGTCCTCCCCAAATATTTATACTCACCCCCAGCATGCACCAGCAGCCATAAACCTCCTACTGGTTGGCTAGGAGAAGTATTGATATTCATAATTCAGTTTTACTGTAGTTTCTCATACTAATACTTGACGCAGAAGAGAGAAACCACAGCTCCACTGAATTTAGGGGAAAAGACAAATGAACAAGTAGACTATAAATCAGCTAGGTTATCTACCACCCAGCAGTATTAAATTTGACTAGTAGCCCCTGTTTAGGAAAGGGTGGCTACAATAACATTTTGTGTTTTTTTTTAACTTTAGTTATGCTTTAATATGAGATGCAGAAGATTTCATATCAGTGGAGCAATCTAAGCAAACTCTGCAAAAAGATCTGTAGGGCTGGCTTTAAATATAAAGTTTACGCAAAAAAATGGTTCATAGGAAAACATTAAAAGGTACTGTATAATATTGTTGTAGTTCTATAAGCACAACCAAGGTGCAGTTTTACAAGCCCACAGTGTTTGTGTCACATCTATCATCGCATCCAATTATATTAATTAGTATTGCTCCTTGTTCCTTTGTGATTCAGTGTAATGCCACTTTTAGCCCATTCATTTGAAAGGGCTGAAGTCGCACTGGATTGCACCACTACTTTTAAAAACGCCCTATAACCGGATCGTATGGTACTGCCGTACATTGCCATTCGATGCAGGCAAACATACTGCATTTGCAATCAGTGTTTAGAATGTTGTTATCATTACATTGATACCCGCAGCAGATCGCACACCCAGTGCGTTTTGAACACGGTGCAGGAAACGCGGTTTCCCACACCACGTTTTGGTGTGAATGGGCCCTTAGGCTAAGGCCTCATGTACACTACTGCTGGTAAACGGACGTTCAGAGGCAGTTGGATGCTTTTTTTAGCTGCCCCTGAACTCATCCAATGTTATCTTTTCATTACATGTACACAGGTTCGTTTAATGTCATTTTTAGGCCGTTGAGTTTAGAGGCCTTTTTTGGAAAGCAAAAAAATTAGTTTAGACGCTGAGTTTAGAGGCATTTCAAGCGCCAAATGCTTCTAAATGCAGCTCAACGCAGCTAAACGCGGTAACTCGCATTTAGCTGCGTTTCATTTACAGGCGTTTTTCATTTTTGGCTATTTTGAAAAAAAAGAAAAACATTTTTGTTCAAACGCTTCTAAACGTGGCTAAACGCAGCAAGTAAATGCGGCAAAACTGACTTTTTAAACGTGGTTTACTATGAAGTTAAATCGTTCAGGAGAGGTTGTAAAAACCTCCCGTGTGCATTAAGCCTTACAGTAAATAAGTAGGCTTGAGGGCTCAATCACACCACATGTGTTAAGCTATGTTGACCTGAATGCAATTCTTCTCCATGTGCCCTGTTCACACCATACATGGGCGGTGGTGTGCGTTCCATACAAATGCAGCATGTATGTCTACACTTTCACACAGTGCAACAAACATTGTTTTTAAAGTGTTTCAATGTCACTTTTTCAAATGTTAAAAAAGTTAATAATTTGATACATTGAAACAGCTCATTGTACCGCCCTTCACAACACACACCAGCATGTGCTCAGCAGTGTGATTTGAATGTGCTCAAATCACACTGCAAAGACTCACATGTGATTTAAACAGAAATGCAATGAGATTCCTGTTCAAATTGTATGTGATTTCTGAACCCAGGCTGAAGTCACTATGACAAGCTTGGGTTCATATAGGAGCGGTGAGGGAAACTGCATGTGATTCGGACAGGATTTGCACCACATACTTATTTAAATCACATGCAATTCTTTGCAATATGATTTGAGCCTATTCATTTTGTATGGGCTCAAATCGCACCACAAAGGTTTCGGTTTCAGGTATCAAAGCATTTGCCCGAGTACCCATGCAATACCGTTATCAGTGCAACCCTAGTACAGGATGTTTTATGACTTGACTGCTAAGAGTTATGCAGCGTACACACGGTCGGACTTTTCGACCGGACTTGTCCGACGGACGCCGATGGACCAATCCCGGCGGACAATCCGATCGTGTGTGGGCTTCACCGGACCTTCAGCGGACTTTTCCAGTCGCAAATCTGATGGACTTTAGAATTGGAACATGCTTCAAATCTTTATGTCGTAACTCCACTGGACCCAGAAATCCGCTCGTCTGTATGCTAGTCCGACGGACAAAAACCGACGCTAGGGCAGCTATTGGCTACTGGCTATCAACTTCTTTATTTTAGTCCGGTGTACGTCATCACGTATGAATCTGTCACACTTTGGTGTGATCGTGTGTAGGCAAGTCCGTTCATTAAAAAGTCAGTCGGAAGTCTGTCAAAAGTCCGCTGGAAAGTCTGTCGGACAAGTCCGGTCGAAAAGTCCGCCCGTGTGTACGTGGCCTAATGCCGCGTACACACGAGGGGACTTTACGGCAGACTTTGCCCGGCGGACGGGATTTCGTCGGACAATTCGATCGTGTGTGGGCTCCAGCGGACTTTGTTTTCTCAAAAGTTGGACGAACTTAGATTTGAAACATGTTTTAAATCAATCCGTCAAAATCGAGTCCGGTCGAAAAGTCCGCTCGTCTGTATGCTAGTTCGACGGAAAAAAAGCCACGCTAGGGCAGCTATTGGCTACTGGCTATGAACTTCCTTGTTTTAGTCCGGTCGTATGTCATCACGTACAAATTCGAAGGACTTTGGTGGATTGTGTGTAGGCAAGTCCGTTCATTCAGAAAGTCCGTCGTAAAGTCCGTTGAAAAGTCCGCCGGGCAAAGTCTGCCGTAAAGTCCGACCGTGTGTACGCGGCATTAGTATTATTTTCATCAGTGTAAGGGTCCTTTTCATTGGATGGCGGTTACCGCCATGCTGACTCGGGAGTCACCCCACTTATTCCTGGATGGGATTGTCACCTACCTGTTGTTTTATGATACTCCACCATATTGTGTCACACTTCTTCTTATCACATTCCTGGCCTAAGGCCTAATACACAGAGTAAAGGAATGTCCAGTCCAAAAGGCTTTTTAATGCTTTACTGAATAACATCACTTCAACATAAGGTCACTGCAGCTCCAGGCACTTTCAGTGCATTTAGCAGTACCTGACTCTCTGACAGAAGTCCACATTGCAGAACACTTCCCTCCTTCTCATGAGGTCTCATGATTTCCCACAGGTGAAGAGCGCTTCTGTAATGTACCTGATGATGGAGTCTGAAGTGCAGGTGTAGGCCTCTCTTATAGCTCTGGATCAGGAACCTTGGTAAGGCAGGCAAGGCTAGAGCAGAGAGTAGCATGAGTGCCTGTAAAGTCTTCTGCCAGCAGTTGCTGATGTGCGTTAGGGCGCGCAAAGATGACTGACTGGATGCACACTGACGGAAAGACCAGAGCTGGAGGCAGACATGTGTCAGCTGATGCAGGTTTGGGTACAAGAGCCAAGGCAAGCTCAGACAGTCCAGTTAAGCAACATTCAGGAAGATCAAGATACAGACAGCAGGCAGCAGAGTGGTCAGGAATCAGGCCAGGGTCAGTAACAGTAAGGCAGATCATCCAAGGGAACAGACAGAAGAATAGTCCAGAGTAGGGATGAGCTTCGTGTTCGAGTCGAACCCATGTTCGACTCGAACATCGGCTGTTCGGTCGTTCGCCGAATTGCGAACGATATGGGCCGTTCGCGCCAAATTCGTGTGGCGCGTCACGGCCCATAATTCACTGCGGCATCGCAGTGCATTGCTTGCTGATGATTGGCCAAGCATGCACTATGACCCGCATGCTTGGCCAATTACAGCGCCGCCTGAACAGAGAGCCGTAATTGGCCAAAGCCAAGGAGGCTTTGGCCAATTATGGCTCAGGGGATTTAGTACACGCCCCACACTATATAAGGCCGCCTGCACGGCGGCCCTGTGCAGTGTGTTCCGGTGTGCTTAGACAGAGAGAGAGACAGTGTCATTTCATTTGAGTTAGCTAGATTAGACAGGACAGTCAGTCAGTTAGCTGCACTTAAAGTGTATTGTATATATATATATGCATCCCAGGTGTTGCATATATATATATACACTGTATTCAGTTTAGCTAGATCCGTTCCTGTTATCTTCTAGACTATTTACATTTAGTGCAGTGCGTCCTGCTCACAGTGTTCAGCTAGATCCGTTCCTGTTATCTTCCTACTGACAGGCAGGCTTGTCTTGTTACAGTATATAAAGCTACCTGAAGAAAATTACTGGTGTTCTTTTGATCCTATTAGTACCACGGTCAGGCAGCTAGACTATTTACATTTAGTGCAGTGCGTCCTGCTCACAGTGTTCAGCTAGATCCGTTCCTGTTATCTTCCTACTGACAGGCAGGCTTGTCTTGTTACAGTATATAAAGCTACCTGAAGAAAATGACTGGTGTTCTTTTGATCCTATTAGTACCATGGTCAGGCAGCTAGACTATTTACATTTAGTGCAGTGCGTCCTGCTCACAGTGTTCAGCTAGATCCGTTCCTGTTATCTTCCTACTGACAGGCAGGCTTGTCTTGTTACAGTATTTACAGCTACCTAAAGAAAATTACTGGTGTTCTTTTGATCCTATTAGTACCACGGTCAGGCAGCTAGACTATTTACATTTAGTGCAGTGCGTCCTGCTCACAGTGTTCAGCTAGATCCGTTCCTGTTATCTTCCTACTGACAGGCAGGCTTGTCTTGTTACAGAATTTACAGCTACCTAAAGAAAATTACTGGTGTTCTTTTCATCCTATTAGTACCACGGTCAGGCAGCTAGACTATTTACATTTAGTGCAGTGCGTCCTGCTCACAGTGTTCAGCTAGATCCGTTCCTGTTATCTTCCTACTGACAGGCAGGCTTGTCTTGTTACAGTATATAAAGCTACCTGAAGAAAATGACTGGTGTTCTTTTGATCCTATTAGTACCATGGTCAGGCAGCTAGACTATTTACATTTAGTGCAGTGCGTCCTGCTCACAGTGTTCAGCTAGATCCGTTTCTGTTATCTTCCTACTGACAGGCAGGCTTGTCTTGTTACAGTATTTACAGCCACCTAAAGAAAATTACTGGTGTTCTTTTGATCCTATTAGTACCACGGTCAGGCAGCTAGACTATTTACATTTAGTACAGTGCGTCCTGCTCACAGTGTTCAGCTAGATCCGTTCCTGTTATCTTCCTACTGACAGGCAGGCTTGTCTTGTTACAGTATATAAAGCTACCTGAAGAAAATTACTGATGTTCTTTTGATCCTATTAGTACCACGGTCAGGCAGCTAGACTATTTACATTTAGTGCAGTGCGTCCTGCTCACAGTGTTTAGCTAGATCCGTTCCTGTTATCTTCCTACTGACAGGCAGGCTTGTCTTGTTACAGTATTTACAGCTACCTAAAGAAAATTACTGGTGTTCTTTTGATCCAATTAGTACCACGGTCAGGCAGCTAGACTATTTACATTTAGTACAGTGCGTCCTGCTCACAGTGTTCAGCTAGATCTGTTCCTGTTATCTTCCTACTGACAGGCAGGCTTGTCTTGTTACAGTATATAAAGCTACCTGAAGAAAATTACTGGTGTTCTTTTGATCCTATTAGTACCACGGTCAGGCAGCTAGACTATTTACATTTAGTACAGTGCGTCCTGCTCACAGTGTTCAGCTAGATCCGTTCCTGTTATCTTCCTACTGACAGGCAGGCTTGTCTTGTTACAGTATATAAAGCTACCTGAAGAAAATTACTGGTGTTCTTTTGATCCTATTAGTACCACGGTCAGGCAGCTAGACTATTTACATTTAGTGCAGTGCGTCCTGCTCACAGTGTTCAGCTAGATCCGTTCCTGTTATCTTCCTACTGACAGGCAGGCTTGTCTTGTTAAAGTATTTACAGCTACCTAAAGAAAATTACTGGTGTTCTTTTGATCCTATTAGTACCACGGTCAGGCAGCTAGACTATTTACAGTTAGTGCAGTGCGTCCTGCTCACAGTGTTCAGCTAAACCTACAAGTTAGTGGGGTGCGTCCACCTCACAGTGTTCAGCTAAAGCTACCTGTAGAAGGTTGGTGGTGTTCTCATACTACAGGCAGGCAGTTGATTTTGCTAGCTGCAGTATATATATATATATATATATATCCCAGCTTAGTGCAGCTACAGGCCATTAGTATGTCTGGAAGGCCAAGAAGGAGAGGCAGACAGTCACAAGCCAATAAGAGAGGGCAAGCAGGCTCTGTGTCTAGTGCTGGTCGTGGAGACGGTGCATCCTCATCAGCACGTGGCCATGGGACACGCTTGGCCTTTTTTTCGGCAGCTGGCCGTGTTGAGCCGCAACATGCGGAAGACTTGGTCGAGTGGATGACCAAGCCGTCCTCATCCTCCTCATCCTCTCTCACCCATGCCCAGGGTGCTTTGTCTGGCAAAGCAGCGGCCTCTTCCCTCGGCTCAATGTCATCAGTGACTCCTTCCCTAGCTCCACCATGTTCTCCTGAGGAGTCCCTCGAACTGTTTGACCACAGTGTTGGGTACATGCTCCAGGAGGATGCCCAGCGTTTGGAAGGCTCTGATGATGATACTGAGCTTGATGAAGGCAGTAACATGAGCACGGACAGAGGGGGTGCCCAAGAAGGACAGCAATCTGGCAGTCATGCTCCCCCTGCTGCAGCATACTGCCAGGTTTGCTCCAGTGATGAGGAGGGAGGGGATGATGAGGTCACTGACTCAACGTGGGTGCCTGATAGGAGAGAGGAGTAGGAGGAGGAGGAGGCGGCACATCACCAACGAGGCAGGATGCCCTCCAGGGGCCAGCCTAAGGGCAGCACATTGACTGCATCACATGTGCAGGGCGCTGCAGTCTCTGCGCGTTATTCAAAAAGTTCTTTGGTGTGGGCCTTTTTTGAGACGAGTGCATCAGATCGCACCGCTGCTATTTGCAACATATGTCTCAAGCGAATCTCACGTGGCCAAAACATCTCCCGCTTGGGTACCACATGCTTGACCAGACATATGTTGACCTGCCATGCAGTTCGTTGGCAAGCGCATCTAAAAGACCCACACCAAAGAACAAAGAGGACCTCTCCTTGCTCCTCATCAGCTGAGATTTCCAACCCCACTAGACCTTCAGTCCTCTCTGAGACCTGCACTGAGAGGAATGAAGGTGTAGAATTAGGTGTGTCACAGCCAAGTACTTGTGGGCAATCTGCTTTTGGTACACCGACGTCAGATTGTACCAGGCAAATTTCCCTGCCCCAGCTGCTGCACCGCCGAAAGAAGTTTGCTCCCAGCCATCCACATGCCCAGCGGTTGAATGCTAGCTTGGCAAAATTGCTAGCACTTCAACTGCTGCCTTTTCAGTTGGTAGACTCTGCCCCCTTCCGTGAGTTTGTGGAATGTGCGGTTCCTCAGTGGCAGGTACCCAAACGCCACTTTTTCTCACGGAAGGCGATTCCGGCTCTCTACCGGCATGTGGAAGGCAATGTCCATGCCTCGCTGGACAGGGTGGTCAGCGGTAAGGTGCATATTACCGCTGACTCATGGTCCAGCAGGCATGGACAGGGACGTTACCTAAGTTTCACGGCGCATTGGGTGACTCTGCTGGCAGCTGGGAAGGATGCAGGACAAGGTGCAGTAGTGTTGGAGGTTGTTCCGCCACCACGCCTCCAAAATGCTAATGATTGTGACACACCTCTCTCCTCCACCCCCTCCTCTTCTTCTTCCTCCATGGTCTCTTCCTCGGAACCAGCGGTGCTCCGTAGTCGTTCAAGGGGCTACGCAAGTACGCAGGCCAAAAGATGCCATGCGGTGCTTGAGCTGGTGTGCTTGGGGGACAGGAGCCACACTGGGGCAGAGGTTCTGTCAGCTCTGCAGGGGCAGGTTCAGAGGTGGTTGACGCCATGCCAACTTAAGGCAGGAATGGTGGTTTGCGACAATGGCACCAACCTCCTCTCTGCCCTCCGACAGGGACAAATGACCCATGTGCCCTGTTTGGCTCATGTCCTTAACTTGGTGGTGCAGCGGTTCTTGGGCAGGTACCCGGGCTTACAGGATGTCCTGAGGCAGACCAGGAAAGTCTGTGTGCATTTCCGCCGGTCATAGAATGCCAGTGCTCGGCTGACGGACCTCCAAAAGGAGTTTAACCTGCCCAAGAACCGCCTAATCTGTGACATGCCCACCAGGTGGAACTCAACGTTGGCCATGCTGCAGCGGCTACACACGCAGCAGAGGGCCATCAATGAGTACCTGTGCGACTATGGCACCAGGACAGGGTCAGGGGAGCTTGGTTTTTTTTTCCCCACGCCAGTGGGCCATGATCAGGGATGCATGCACTGTCCTGTCACCATTTGAGGAGGCCACGAGGATGGTGAGCAGTGACAGTGCATGCATCAGTGACACTGTCCCCCTTGTCTACCTGTTGGAGCACACGCTGCGTGGAATAATGGACAGGGCACTTGAGGCAGAACAGAGGCAGGAAGAGGAGGACTTCCTTAGCTCTCAAGGCCCCCTTTATCCAGACAGTGTTCCTGCTTGCCCGCTGATCACACAGGAAGAGGAGTAGGAGGAGGAGGAGGAAGATTGTGTCAGTATGGAGGTGGAGCCTGGCACTCAGCATCAGCAGCAGTCTTTAAGGGATCAGTCCCAAGAAACACATGGACTTGTACGTGGCTGGGAGCAGGTGGCTGCGGACCATGTCGTCCTTAGTGACCCAGAGGACTCCGGACCGAATGCATCAGCAAACCTACGCTGCATGGCCTCCCTGATCCTGCAAAGCCTGCGTAAGGATCCTCGTATTCGTGGTATCAAGGAGAAGGACCAATACTGGCTGGCAACCCTCCTTGATCCACGTTACAAGGGTAAGGTTGCGGACCTTATCTTGCCATCGCAGAGGGAGCAGAGGATGAAACATCTTTGGGAGGCCTTGCAGAAAGGTCTGTGCAACGCGTTCCCAGAGACTGGGAGGTTACAAACTCCTGTTTCTGGACAACGTGTTGCTGAGGCTTCGGTCAGTCAAAGAAGGAGCGGTGGAGAAGGTGGCCGTCTGACCGTTGCGTTCAGACAATTTTTTGGTACGCAGCCCCAAGGTATGATCAGTTCCAGCAACCATCGCCAGCGCCAGCGTCTGTTTTACATGGTGCAGGAATACCTAGGGGCAAGATCAGACTTTACTGGGTCTTGAGGATGGATCACTGGCCAGAGCTTGCACAGTATGCAATTGAGCTACTGGCCTGTCCTGCATCCAGCGTTCTTTCGGAATGCACATTCAGTGCTGCTGGAGGCGTGGTAACCGATCACAGGGTGCGTCTGTCCACCAACTCGGTCGATCGACTGACCTTCATAAAAATGAATCAGTCTTGGATCACCACCAGCTACCAAGCACCTGATGCTGATGTAACCGAATATTTTTTTTTGAAATCTCAGATCCCTTCAAAGACTGCCTATGCTGATGCTGAGTGACTATCCCTGAGTAATTATCCTCTTCCTCCTCAATCATCATGCTGATAGCTTGTAAGAACATTTTTGGTTCTGGGCGCCACCACCAGTGCCTAAGGCACAATTTTTCAGCCCCTGTTTAACAGGGGCGTGTAATTACAATTTTTGATGTAATACTTTGCAGCAGGGCTCATTCCTGCATTCCAACTAGAGTGTCTGTGAGGGGTTGCAGTGCTGTGGCACCAGCACCTGTGCCCAAGGCCCAATTTTTCTGCTCCTGTCTAACAGGGGCGTGTAATTACAATTTTTGATGCAATACTTTGCAGCAGGGCTCGTTCCTGCGTTCCAACTAGAGTGTCTGTGAGGGGTGGCAGTGTTGTGGCACCAGCACCAGTGCCTAAGGCCCAATTTTTCAGCCCTTGTTTAACAGGGGCGTGTAATTACAATTTTTGATGCAATACTTTGCAGCAGGGCTCGTTCCTGCGTTCCAACTAGAGTGTCTGTGAGGGGTTGCAGTGTTATGGCACCAGCACCAGTGCCTAAGGCCCAATTTTTCTGCCCCTGTCCAACAGGGGCGTGTAATTACAATTTTTGATGCAATACTTTGCAGCAGGGCTCGTTCCTGCATTCCAACTAGAGTGTCTGTGAGGGGTTGCAGTGTTGTGGCACCAGCACCAGTGCCTAAGGCCCAATTTTTCTGCCCCTGTCTAACAGGGGCGTGTAATTACAATTTTTGATGCAATACTTTGCAGCAGGGCTCATTCCTGCGTTCCAACTAGAGTGTCTGTAAGGGGTTGCAGTGTTGTGGCACCAGCACCAGTGCCTAAGGCCTAATTTTTCAGCTCCTGTTCAACAGGGGCATGTAATTACAATTCTTGATCTAATATTTCACAGCAGGGCCCTGTGAGGGCTTACAGTGTTGTGGCCACAGCAACACCTAAGACCCAAATTTCTGCTGTGTATATAGGGCAGGACCCTACTTTCAAACATCTAACTTACAAACGACTCCTACTTGCAAATGGAAGGAGACAACAGGAAGTGAGATGAAATCTACCCCTAGGAAGGGAAATTCTCTCCTGTAAGAGTTAATATGGGAAAAAAAAATCTCCTTTCCACTGATGCTTTCCAATCCTTGTTCCACAAAAAAACCCAAATTTTCAAAAAACATTTTTCATTGGGACAAAAAGTGAGGTGAAATCTTCTGAAGAGGAGGAAAGACAGCAAAACAAATGTCACAGGGGTGATAACCCTTCCCTATGTTTTCCAAAAAGCTTAAAAAAATTTTTTGGCTGGAGCTAAACACGTTAAAAATGTACCCGTTCAAAATTACAAACAGATTCTACTTAACAACAAACCTACAGTCCCTGTCTTGTTTGCACCGCCTGTATACTGCTGTTCAGAGTATATAGGGCCTGGTGGCCCCACACCTTTCCTTATTTTAATTTGGGTGCGGGGTTCCCCTTAATATCCATACAAGACCCAAAGGGCCTGGTAATGGACTGGGGGGTACCCATGCCGTTTGTCTCACTGATTTTCATCCATATTGCCATGACCCGACATTACATTAAACCCGCAAGCAATTTTAAATGAGATTTTTTCCTTTAAAAATGACATTTGGTGTAGGGACTGTTCTAAACACGGGAAACACGCGTCACTTTACAGGCATACTATAGACACCCCCCAGGTACGATATTTAAAGGAATATTTCACTTTTTTTTTTTACTTTAAGCATCATTAAAATCACTGCTCCCGAAAAAACGGCCGTTTTTAAAAGTTTTTTTTGCATTGATACATGTCCCCTGGGATAGGACCCGGGTCCCCAAACCCTTTTTAGGACAATACCATGCAAATTAGCCTTTAAAATGAGCACTTTTGATTTCGAACGTTCGAGTCCCATAGACGTCAATGGGGTTCTAACGTTCGTGCGAACTTTCGGTCCGTTCGCAGGTTCTGGTGCGAACCGAACCGGGGGGTGTTCGGCTCATCCCTAGTCCAGAGGCAAGCCAATGGTCAGTACAGGCGGCATTCAGGCAGAGTCAGGTACAGAAGCAGTTGGAAACAGCATCAACACAGGAAAAGATGCACAGATGCTCAGGAGCTTAACAGAGGACTAGTGCAGTTTAAATAGCCCGCCTGAGCAGTCACGCACCAGCTCGTGTGCGCACTCTCCTTACATGGCCATGGGAAGGGGTTCTTCAGCTTATGCACCTGCGTGTATGCAAACATCTTTCCCAACAATTTCTTTTTTTTTTTTTTTTTTTAGATCACATAATTTTTATTCAATTTTGTCTGATGTACAAAAAAAACATGTTACAACATAAACAATTTCCATCCAATACCCCATTTTTAACAAAACAAAGCAAAAAAAAATAATAATAATATTTACGCTCACCGTCACCAGATATTTGAATCATCATTCAAATCCTTCCATCACTTCAGAGCCATTAATCCCCCTTCAGTTTGACAGAATTAGCAGTATTACAAACCTGACCTAAATATTGCATTTAAAATATTACGTTTTAACAGTGTTTATATACATATGCAGTTATCCTCAACAAATTTTAATTAGTTTTTATTAGTTTTCCTCATTATCATTAATATGCTCAATTAACTGCTCTGACAGATCGGAAATTAGCCACCAATACCAGATTTTCACAAATTTTTGGGGTCATCTCTTGTGTTTATATGTCAATTCCTCTCGTCTTAAATTAAGATTAATTGATTTAATCCGTTGATCTATTGTTGGCGGGTGGTTTGATATCCATTTTTGTAATATAAGTTTACGAGCCATATAAATAGTTCTTAGCCACATCACATGCATTTCAGCTGGGAGAGTATCCTCTGGTATAATCCATAATAATGCTATCTTTGGATCAAAATGAACCTGTCCGGAACACAAGGAATTCAAAGTATCAAATACACATTCCCAGTATCGATGCAATTTAGGACAGCGCCACAACATATGTACGCGTTTCTCTGCCAGTTTGTCAAATGGTTGCAAAAGCTCATTATCAAAAAGTTGACAAAGAAGCAGAATACCAGCTCTTTTCCATAAATCGAAATGTTCAAGTTTTGCTACCTCAGAAAATCGTGGATTATTCCATATGGACATAATTTGAGTATATCCCTCATAGTGAGTATCTCGTTGAATAGTAGTCCAGATTTTATGAATTAAATAAAACGTGGTATGTTACGTTTACTATAAAAGTGGTGGGCTACTAATAACTGTACCCGTGGATTTATCGGTAATTGAGAAAATATAATTTGTTGTATGGGGTCCTCGCAATCTATAATATCCCAACCGTACAGTTGCTGAAGTTGAGATGCCAGATAATATAATCTGGCATTAGGAACAGCCAGACCTCCCTCATCCTTAGACAGCTGCAGAATTTTTTTATCTAATCTGAGGATGTTTATTCTTCCAAATAAGATCTCTAAAGAAGGTATCCATTTGTCTAAAGAATTTCTGAGAAAGCCACACAGGACAATTATGTAACAAATATAACAATTGTGGCATCCATATCATCTTTATCAAATTAGCTCTACTTATTATCGTTAAAGGCAAAATACTCCAAATTTCCCCTTTTGTTTAAACCGCTTAAGCAATGGGTCTAAATTCCTTTTCACATATGTACTTACTTGTGATGTAACTTGTACGCCAAGATATTTAAATGTAGAAACTACCGCTATTTAAGAGGCAGAGATTGGCAGATCGGTCATCAGGGGGTCTACTGGTAAAAGAACTAATTTATCCCAGTTTATTGTAAAACCTGAGAAAGGACCATATGTATTAATTACTGCTTTTAAAGTGCTTTTAAAGTGATGAAGTGTCTCCCAAAAATAAAAGTGTATCGTCAGCATATAAAGCAATCTTGTCCTCTCCCAGAGATCTACGAAATCTGATAATATATGATGACTGACGGACAGAAGCAGCCAAAGGTTCAAGGTCCAAAGCGAAAAGTAAAGGTGATAGTGGACATTCCTGTCTTGATCCACGTTGCAGTGAAAAAGGCTCTGATACATGTCCATTTACCTGCACCCGTGCTATCAGGGCAGCGTAAAGGAGTTGTATCCAACTTATAAAATAGGGTCCAAAACCAAATTTTTCTAAACAGTACCATAAAAAATTCCATTCTTTACTGTCAAAAGCTTTTGCCGCGTCTGGCGTCAACACAGGTCTATTAACCAGGTTTTCAGAGGGGACCTGCATTATTAAGGAATAAGCGTCTTATATTCACTACAGTAGATCTATTTGGGATAAAAACAGATTTATTTATATGCACTATCTTAGATATTAATTAGTCAGTCTGATGACTAATGCTTTTGCCAATAGCTTCACATCCAATGTAAGTAATGATATTGAGCGATAGGATTCAGGATTACTAGGAGTTTTATCAGGTTTTAACAAAACTATAATAATTGCTTCATTCATAGTGGGTGGGAGGTAACCACATTCCAATGCTGTGTTAAATACCTCTAATAATTCTGGCAATAAATCAGCTCCATAAACTTTGTAGACTTCCCCCGGTAACCCATCTATGCCTGGGGCTTCATTATTATTCAAGCTAACTGAAGCAGTTTGGAGTTCTTCTAATGTCAAAGGTTGATCCAACATCTCCCTTTCATCTACTGATAATTCTGTCAATGTAATAGAATTAAGAAAAAGTTGCAGTTCATCTTCTTTATAGGATATTTTACTACTATTTAATTTCTTGAATAAATCAACAAATACTTATGAAATCTCCAAGGTAGTATGTGTAGTTTCAGTTGGAGAGATTTGTAACTGTACTACCTGAGTCATTGGTTTCTGAGCTTTTGCTATTATTGCCAAAAGATAACCCATATTTTCTCCATCCTCAAAATAAGGTTGCTGAAGAAAAAAACATTTCTGCTCTGCTTTTTTATGAGAAATATCAGTATATATCAGTTGTTTTTCTATCCACTTCTGCTGTGTTTCTATAGTAGGATTTGCTATATAAAGAAGTTCTGCATTTAAAACATATTCGGTCACTAAACGTTCCCAAGCTCTAGATCTTTTTTTTATCCTCGAAATTTGAGAGATAAACAAACCTCTCATATAGGCTTTTAAAGAGTCCCAATAGATCTGCAAAGATACAGAGGGTTTGTTTACAGCAACTTCAATATCTCACAAATCAGGTTCAGCCATCTTTCCCAGACATTACAGTCTCTTATCACAGGTGTTACACACAGGGTACCCCTTCCCCTCACACAAAGGGGGATCCTCCACAGACTCAGAGCCTTGATAAACCAGAACCTGCTAGACAGGATTTCCCTTTCTGCTCCCAAAGTGTCCTAAATCAGCACCATGGTAGATCAGCCTCAAGCATAGCTCCCAACTGTCCCTGATTTTGAGGGACTGTCTCTGATTTGAAGCAATGTTCCTCTTTCCCTCTTTCCCTCTCATTTGTCCCTCATTTTGGTCTGATCTATATAATTGTATAAAAAAAATGCACTTTTTATCCATCAAAAACTGTTTCCCAGCGCTAAATCTTTCATCCAATTTCTAAATTGCTGCATTTGTACATTTTAAAAGCCAATAAAAGGAATGGTAGAAGTAAAAAAAAAAGCCCCTGTGGGTTTAACTAATATTTTATTTTTGGTTATTTCTCCTTTAAGGGGGTGTGACAGGGGGCGTGTCCTATGCCTACAAACTTTTGCTAGTAGGTGTCACTCAGTCCTATCTCAAAAAGTTGGGAGGTATGGCCTCAGGGAGAGCTCCAGCACAGCCCTATTGTACATCTTTGGTAATCAGGGGTATCCTGCTCCTATACCTCAAGTTCACTGGGCCACCCACAGCTGCGTTATAATAGGTACTATCTCCACCCATTACATCACTCCAGGAGGCAACAATTAAAGGACACTAAGACCTGTCAACAGCAGCACATTCAGAAGCAGCTCTACAGTGCGTTGTAAATTGTGTATCACCGGCTGATCTGTGCTGCGATTGGCCAAAGCGTGAGTCTGTCAGCAGGTTACAATCAGGGCTGGTGCAAGGATTTTTGACACCCTAGATG
This sequence comes from Lithobates clamitans, assembly GCA_037952925.1. Taxonomy (NCBI): domain Eukaryota; kingdom Metazoa; phylum Chordata; class Amphibia; order Anura; family Ranidae; genus Lithobates; species Lithobates clamitans. The sequence goes on from JBBGZY010002614.1 coordinate 357,500, forward strand.
AAACCTCATTTTACTGCCCCTTGGCTCCGCCCCTGACTCCACCCCCTTTGTCCTGCTCATGTATATGGTGGAGGTGGCGGGGGTGGAGATTTTTGCAGGGTCTCTCCACCTATTTCTTTAGCCGTGGTCTGCAGGCCTGTACCTGCGCCTCTGGACCCGGCCTGAAGACAAATAGAGCCGGAACCAGCTGGCTTCCTCACGCCAGACATGGTCTGCAGGTATATGGACAGGCTAGGGTAGTATATAGACAGGCTAAAGCAGTATATGGACAGGTTAGGGTAGCATATAGACACGCTAGGGTAGTATATGGACAGGCTAGAGTAGTATATAGACAGGCTAGGGTAGCATATAGACAGGCTAGGGTAGTATATAGACAGGCTAGGGTAGTATATGGAAAGGCTAGGGTAGTATATGAATAAGCTAGTATATAGACAGGCTAGGGTAGTATATAGACAGTCTAGAGTAGTATATGGATAAGCTAGTATATAGACAGGCTAGGGTAGTATATGGACAGGCTAGGGTAGTATATAGACAGGCTAGGGTCGTATATGGACAGGCTAGGGTCGTATATAGACAGGCTAGGGTAGTATATGGATAAGGTAGTATATAGACAGGGTAGGGTAGTATATGGACAGGCTAGGGTATTATATGAATAGGCTAGTATATAGACTGGCTAGGGTAGTATATAGACAGTCTAGGGTAGTATATGGATAAGCTAGTATTTAGACAGGCTAGGGTAGTATATGGATAGGCTAGGGTAGTATATGAATAGGCTAGTATATAGACAGGCTAGGGTAGTATATAGACAGGCTAGGGTCATATATGGACATGCTAGGGTCATATATAGACAGGCTAGGGTAGTATATGGATAGGGTAGTATACGGGTAGGCTAGGGTAGTAAATGGACGGGCTAGGTTACAATCAGCCTGCCCATAGATGTTTCAAATCTCAGGCGGTCCCTGCTGAACCATTCAAGATTTGAACCATCTATGGCTGGATTAGGAATGCATTTCACTGTTCTTCCTTCAATGATCATCATCATTATCATCATAATAATCACACATTACAGGTTCTGTGGCTCAAAGCATCTGTACTGTGTGATTATCATCATCATGATGATAATGGTGTTAACATGTGGCTGCTCCCTACTGTATATTAGAACATAGGCAATGGTCAGGTCATGGGGAAAGCTATGTGTGTGCTGTCATGAGCTGCTGAGCTGATAGATGGACATCACATCGACTCTGTTGCCTCTGCCTGCACTAATCGCTTCCAGTTCCAGCCAGCCAGTCCTCTTCTTTTGCCTGATTTCGTCAGCACTTATTTGCTGCAGGAATCAGGCAGTGAGCAGGGCAAGCGAAATCACTTCACCAGGCTGGCAGCAGGGACTAAGATAGCCGGGACTTCTATCTCAACAAAAGTGTCTGGCACAGGATAGTGTAAGTCCGCAGGTGCCCAAAAAAGAAAAAAGTCCCCCTCGATCTACAGTATCTCAGCCCTCTGGTTGTACTGTTAAGTGACAGGGCCCCAACAGGAGGCCCGGTGGTACCCCCTTATCAGCGGGCCTCCCCACACACACAGCCCCCCCCCTTACGTAAGGACAGGACCGAGACAGTGGAGAGCACAGTGTCCTGCCACATTACAGGGAACACAGGGAACACCCCCTCCGGGAGAGCCGTGCATGGCAAGTCCCACCCGTCCTCTGCTCACTGGCCATTGGGATCCCTTTCCTGGCTCCGCATCCTGTTCCCCGCAGGCAAACTAAAGCTTCCATGCTGCACCCTCTTTTCCATGGGGCATAAGGTGGAAGTTTTAGTTTGCCTACTGGAGGGACAGACAGGTATTTTAAAAATCAGAATTCATAACAGAAAGTAGAAAATATTGTTCTTTTTTCAACATTTTTGGTCTTTTTTCATTTATATAATAACAAAAAAACCCAGTGGTGATCAAACACCACCAAAAGAAAGCTCTATTTATGTGAAAAAAAATAATGTTAATTTCATTTGGGTACAGCATTGCATGACTGAGCAAATTACCAAAAAATGTAGCACAGTGCTGCGTAGCAAAAATGCCCAGGTCATGAAAAGGGTAAAACCTTCCAGAGATTAAATGGTTAAAGATGAATTCCAGGTATGGCTGTATTATACATAGTTACATTAGTCAGGTTTTTTTTTTGGATCATTGTAACTACTGTATGTATATGCCTTACCTGGTCAACGCCCCAGAAAGCTGGAATTCCCTGAAGTATACACCACTACACCAGTGATCTCCACTTGATTCCAGGTCATGGGCACTACTCAGAGAATGGTTTGCATTTTCAGAATGACGAGGTGGAGAACATGACATCACCACCCAGGTTGACCTTAAACTGTACAGGGGATTATTTACTGTCAGAGTGGTAAGGAAGTTGAACTCCCTTCCAGAATGGTGTCAGCAGGAAGTATCAATGGTTTAAAAAAAAAACTCTTAGATGGGCATGTTAGTGAAAGCAATATAAAGGGATGTGGGAAATGGTATTGAAATAAACACACACACACACATACTGTACATCCACACCCACACAGGTTGAACCGGATGGACTGGTGTCTTTATTCAACCTTACCAACTACAGTATGTAACTATGTAATTCAGTCTTTTTGTCTTTACATTGGGGGTCTCATATGTTTTTGTTGATGTGTATGCTTAGGTTTTTTTTTGCCTATTTTTTTAATAGGGTTTTGCAATAGTATTGTGCAATATATGCATACGTTACATCTTGTACATGCTTACATGGTTTAAAGCAGTATTAAACCCAAAAGCAAACATTTATTATACTGCAGTTTACCAATTCTTAGATGTGATGGCTGCATTTATTTTTTAAGGCTTGTTTTCTTTTCTTTTTATCTGGTGATCCAGCCAGTAAGCTCTATTGCAGTTACATGGAAGAGACAGACCATTTAACAGTGGCGGGGGGGCATAAAATTATAAGCTTTTAGCTATTTATTTAAATCTACCAAATCTACCCCTGTGCCCATTCATTCAGAGTGGTGGATATGATACAGGAAGTTTGTTACTGGCAAGATCACAAGGGGAAAAGCCTTAAAAAAAAAACTTATATAGCCACTGCATCTATTAATTGGTAAGCTGCAATATATTACATTTTTGGTTTTGTGTTTAATACCGTTTAAATAGAATATTTATGCACTGTCATTTTTTTTTTACTTGTACTTTTTAGCATTTGGAGCCTATTTTGGGAGTTTACAACGCTTTCACCAAAGATTTACACATTTTTCACATACAATTGTGTAAATCATGGTTGAAAACATTGATAAATAGATCCCATCTTTGTTTCGGCATCAACATCTTTGACATATACAGTACAGTACCTTGAAAAAGTATTCATTCGTAAATGTAATTTATTGGGATTTATGTGATAGACCAACACAAATTGGCACATAATTGTGAAGTGGAAGGAAAATGATAAATGCTTTTCAACATTTTTACAAATAAAGATCTGAAAAGTGTAGTGTGAATTTGTATTCATCCCTCCTGAGTCAATACTTTGTAGAACCACCTTTCACTGCAATTACAGTAGCAAGTCTTATTGTGGATGTCTCTACCAGCTTTGCACATCTAGAGAGTGACATTTTTGCCCATTCTTCTTTGCAAAATAGCTCAAGCTCTGTCAGACTGGATGGAGAGCGTCTGTGAACAGCAATTTTCAAGTCTTGCCACAGATTCATAATTGAATTTAGATCTGGACATTGACTGGGCCATTCTAACACATGAATATGCTTTGATTTAAACCATTCCATTGTAGCTCTGGCTGTATGTTTAGGGTCGTTGTCCTTTTGGAAGGTAAACCTCCGCCTTAGTCTCAAGTCCTTTACAGACTCTAAAGCCTCGTACACACGATCGGATTGTTGGCCAACAAAACCGTGGACTTTTATCCGAAGGGCATTGGCCCAAACTTGTCTTGCATACAAACAACAAAGGAATTGTCGGCCAACAAATACGAACGTAGTGACGTACTACGTTGTTTTTCAGCTCTTTAGCACCACCCTTTGTGGTCCTTCTGCTAATTTTGTGTTAGTAGAAGATTGGTTAGTGTTGATTCGCGCTTTTCATTTCGCACTGTTCATTTCACGCTTTTCAGTTCATTTCTGCCATGTTCCGGAATAGGAGGAGATAACGTGTTATTTATTATTGGCCTTGGAGGTATTGCTTTGACCCAAGTCCAGGCCAGGAACAGAAGGAGTAGGAGTTCTTGGACCAAAAATTTGTTGCTTTATTAATCGTGACCAATTCAAGATGTTTTTCGGAATTATCTCTCGATGACAGACCCCTGCTTTCACCAACTCTTGGCATTGTTGACCCCCTATATTAAGAAGCAGGACACATGCATGAGGCTTTTATTTAATTTTTTAGTTGAATAATAATGATTTGATTTGATATATTTTCTATATTTTTGGATGCATAGAATGCACTTTTTGGTTAAGTTCTATTGGTAGATAGCATGTATCATTTTATTTGTTTTCTTTTTTTAATGCACAATAAAAAAAATTGTGGAGAATAATACTTGGCTATGTGTTTTACTTCAAATGACAGTTTGGGAGTAGGCAGTTACATTTAAAAAAATACAATGTAAAATTGACAAGGGACACGAACATAGTTGTATCTTTGATCTTAAAAACTATGGGACAATGGTGTTGTGGTAACTTGCACAAAAAAAAAAAAAAAAAAGAAGCATAATAATATTATTCTTGATATCGCTAGAAAAAAAAGCCTTTGAAAATTAATTTGCAATAACTCCATCAGTAGCAGCTTCATTATTATTCCATTAAAGAAGAAGAGAATGTGCGCTGCATTTTGAGATTTCAGAATTTGCCACATCACGAATGTTAATTCTCCATTACAAACGCTAGTTTACAAGACCGACCGCTTCTGGCTCTTCCTTGCTTCCGAGCATGCGTGTTTGTACTTTGGACTTTTGTCCAACGGACTTGTGTACACACGCTCGGAAAATCCGACAACAGACATTTGTCCACGGAAAATTTTAAAACCTGCTATCCAACATTTGTCCGCAAAAAATCTGACAACAATTGTCCAATGGAGCATACAAACGGTCGGATTTTCCGACAACAGCCTGTCATCACACATTTCCCATCGGAAAATCCGATTGTGTGTACGAGGCTTAACAAGTTTTCTTCTAAGATTGCGCTGTATTTGGCTCCATCCACCTTCCCATCAAATCTGACCAGCTTCCCTGTCCCTGCTGAAGAAAAGCATCCCCACAACATGATGCTGCCATCACCATGTTTCACAGTTTTGATGGTATGTTCAGGGTGATGTGCAGTGTTAGTTTTCACACATAGCGTTTTGCTTTTAGGCCAAAAAGTTCATTTTTGGTCTCATCTGACCAGAGCACCTTCTTCCACATGTATGCTCTGTCCCCCACATGGCTTCTCACAAACTGTAAACTGGACTTCTTATGGCTTTCTTTCACAAATGGCTTTCTTTTTGCCACTCTTCCATAAAGGCCAGATTTGTGGGGTGCAATTGGTAATGAATAAGCGCACCTGTTATTGTGTGAAAAGCATCTACCATTTGAACTGTTTGTAACACTTGGGATGTTCGTTTATTAAACAAGAATTTTGATGGATCTTGGAGTGCAGCCATTTCTTCAGTGTTGATTGTATGCGGAGGCGAGCAGAGGCAGGCACCCGTGATATCATTAGGCTTCCCGTCTCACCTGGAGCAGCAAGTTCTTTTGTTTGGATGTGCAGGACTAATAGCTATCCTGTGGACAGATTCTCCCACCTGACCTGTGGGTCTTTGCAGCTCCTGTGGACCTGTGGAATATGTTTTTTGAAGGAGAGTGGGGACTTGATACCAACGGGTCAAGAGTTTGTATCCCTGTTCTTGAAAACTATTAGAGATGGATGCCCCATGCATCATTTTAATGACTCTGTGTATTTGATTCTGGGTGAAGCATATTTTGCAGTTCAGCTTCCCAATTCTGAATGTACGGTGGGGTAAAGTCTTCAGTAGGAGTGACTAGGGACATATAAAGATATGATAGTAGATGTGGCAGGGTCTTATCCTCAAGACGCATAGACTCAAAAAATGATAGGGGTCTAATGTAGTGGATTCTGTTCGGGAGTGACTTCAGAAAGTGCCGGACCAAAAAAGCTACCAGTGGGCCTGGAGGGGGTGGGGGCAGATGAGAACATGTTTTGTATGGTTACATGTTCAAGCCAGTATGTTTGTGTCATTAAATGCATAACTCTAAATGTACCTACCTCCATGAGGTGTCTAAGGTGTTTGCTTTCCAGGCTCAAAGGAAAATCAGAGTGACCTTAACCTGGGATTAAGGGGGGGTGGGGATCAATCCCTGGTGATGGGAATGTTCAGTGTGCAGAAATGCTCCAATGGTTGGGTGGGACTTGAGATCCTGCCAGTTGCTTGATGGAAGCCATACCAGAACAGATAGCGGTGTTGGAGAGCTGTCCGGATTCACTTGTGTCCAGTGTTTAGCTATGCATCAAGACACAATACATGACAGATGCAGGGTTCTATAGTATTTTTCTACAGTCAGTAAGTTGATACCATTGTATTGCTTGGCAATGTGAGAAGAGAATTACCCATTCTGGGTTGTTTATTGTTTCAAATAAAGAGGGACCTTATTAGAGAACATGTGTGTGTGAAGAAGAAGGCTGGAGGAATGTATATGAGAAGAGTCTATTTGCAATATAGTTGTGGGAGGATGTACATTTTGAAGGCATTGGTTTTGCCAAGCCATGTTAAAGTCAATGTCTGCCAAGCTCTGAGCGTGAGCCTAATTTTGCCTTATTAAGTTTCAAATGTTGGTGTTGTATGTGAGGGGTTGGGCATGGTTTTCATGCAATTTAACCTTCAACTGAGTTAAAACTGGATGTTTTACCAAATAAATGTAAGCTTGGAAATACAGGGAAAAAAGGAATGATGTTTTTACATAATCCAAAGAAGGAAACTGGAGCAATTAAAAACAAATCCCTTGTCATTTGATAAAAAAAATGCTAGTACTATGCTTTTCCAGACAGCATTTTTTTAAATTTACAATTTAGAAATGCCACTGATTTATGTATGCTAGGAAAGTTGATGCTGGAATATAAACATATCAGAGAACTGAATGTAAATACTGATCACAACCCTTGAAAATACCTGTTTAGAGAGATTGAATTATGAAATGGAATAATGACCATTTCATACCTGTAAAGGCCCCTGTTTTTTCCACCTAAATGTTTTTGAATGGTGTAACTAGCTTTACATGAAAACCATTCATTTTGATCTGGCTATTTTTAATGTTGAGCGAATCTGCCCAGGTTAGATTTAAAGGGGGTTTGCGGAATCCTTCTTAAATATTGTGATACTCTAGCTTAAAATTAATCCCCACTGAAGTCTATTGGAGGTGATTTCTTGTTTTTTTGATCTGGCCATTTTTAAAACGAATAGGCTAAATTGATGTTGAAAAAAAAGCCATTGGGAACTTGGCTAGGACATGTACCAATGCGAAAGAAAAACCATAACAACATACAGAGGGGAGAGAGTCTATTCATGCAGTTTTGAGGGCATCATTGACAACACACAAATCTTTAAAACTTGTGCTGTTACTGAACAGTGTGATTTTCATGGCGAGTATCAGTGACAGCATACTCTACAGGTTTATATTTTGTTGTGGCATTTATTTTTTCTTTTGCAATTAGTTTGGCTTACATACTGCAGCAATGACATGACTTGGGATTCCCTGCTATATATTTACATTGCCAGATTCAGTGAATCTTTCATTTAGCGACAGTGTATAAACATTGGCTGTCGATGGGTCATTGTGAATGACGAGAATTACGTTGTTGGACACATGATTGACTTAGATTTACTTAGGGGGAAATTAATAAAATATATTTTTTAATATGTTTCTGTTTTTTTTGTTTTTGTTTTTTCATTTAAAGACTATTTTCAAGGTCTGTGTGTTTATTTACTTTTAACACTAAAGTACCCCTATACTAATTTCCCTGGTAATGGACACATTTCTGTGTGCCCTCTTATTGCAAAGCAGGCTTCCGGATTCCCCAATAAGTCATCTCATATACCCCTCACCTCTGATGTGCAAAGGATGAGGCCCTTGTCTCTCAAAATTGGGATAAATTGGATTTACAGAAGGGAGGCTTTGTCACTCCCCCTTGCAAGGTATCCCTCACAATGTTAAAAGGCACGTAGACTGGTCTGGTAGGGGAAGGGACCTTCTCAGCCTGCATGCATGGTTAAAGGTCTGGTTGGAATATTAAGGGAAACCCTCATACTGTGTTTTTGTTATATAAATGACACTTGCATGTTTAAACTATCTGACTCTCGGATTAAATATATATATACCTCTATCTATCTATCTATCTATCTATCTATCTATCTATCTATCTATCTATCTATCTATCTATCTATCTATCTATCTATCTATCTATCTATCTATAGATTTTAATCAATATCTCAATGAACACCAGAACAATTTCCAACATTTTGACAAAAATTTAGTTTTATAGAACATTTGTTTAGCTCCATTACATGAAAGTAAGTTTAAAAATTTAGCATAGATTACAAAATATTCAGTTTTACTCAAATTAGATGATGCAAAATTGAATACACCCCACAACAAAAAACTACTACAGCTAGACCGCCATGATTTGTAAGGACAGCACCAAGTCTTCTAGGTAAGGAACATTGGCGGCCCGTCTATACAGGGGCGCCGCCCCCCTAATCCATGCGCCCGGCCCCTAATCTACATGCAGGGCGCTGGACGCATGAATTCCAATGTTTTTTTTTTTTTACCAAGCACGTGATTAGAGCCAGAGGCTCTAATTGGTTTCAAAAAGGGTGGGCTCGGGGAGCAGAACACTTTGCCCTGAGCCCACCCATTTTTGTGACAATAGCAAATCAATATTCGCTATTGTCTTCCTGATTCTCCTTCCGGCCAATCAGGAAGCGGGTCCTGAGACCCGATTGGCTGAGAAGAAAAGTGACTGCATTGGCCAACAAGGAGGAAGCTGCAGAGGAGGAGTAGACACAGGGGAAGCCGCTGTGAAGCCGATGAGGAGGAGGAGACACAGGAAGGATCTGAACCTGCCCGTGACCTAGATGGTGTAAGTGCGGGGCTGGTGGGTGTACATACGAGCGAGCAACGGGATGTGGGGGGTTGGGACCAAGTGATCTATCGACCAGGGGGGGTGTGGCGCACCAGCTGCCACTGGTTAGGAATGAACAAGTTGGGGGCATATTGCAAGATCTATCTTTTTCCATTCTTTAAGAACAACCTCTTTTAGAGCCTGGATGCTGGATAGAGAGTGGTGCTCAAAATGTCTTTTCAGAATTCCTGAATTCCTGACACTGCCATTGCCATGTTTCATTGTAGGCACCATGCATTTTTCTTTGTACTCCTCACCTTTGCAACGCCATACAGATTTGAAGCCATCAGTTCTAAAAACATTTATCTTGGTCTCATCACTCCAGAGTACAGAGTCCCTCTTAAATGAGACAGGTCTCTTAACGCTGCCTGAGCACAGCAGTCTTTAGGTCCCCTGTCCCTCAAAACTGGGGTAAAAAACTGGGGTAATGTGTGTAGCACTAACCCAGAAGGAGCTGCTTGGTAATTTGGGTTCCCTGTTCTGCTCCTCAATTTAAAGAACACCCTCAGCCCCTCTGACACAGCTGGTTGATTAAATCACTACAGACGCACCTAGCAACACCAGCATATAGTACCATTCACCTTACTGTAAGATCTAGGCAATAAAGGAACACACACCTGCTTAGTGGTAGACACTATTTGACAATAATTAGAACTTGCCTAAATGACAATTAAAGTGCAGTTCACTAAGCAGAGTAGAACTACCCTCAGGTAATAAAGGTAAACAAATATATCTATATAAGCAGCTCTATATCAATAGCAGAAAAATCAATACGAAAATAGGTAAATCAATATTTAGCAACACAACTGTACTCTAAACGTGTCTAAAGGATTAGCAGTTTCCTAGTGGTTTTACAGTGCACTAGAAAAATTCTGAGAAGGTGGGGTACTCCTTTAGATTGCAACAACAAACTGGGCCCTGCAAGGATTTTTGCCTACTTAGGGGAAGGTGCATTTTGCCTATACCCTGCCCACTCCCCCCGCACTGTCAGGACCATCTTTAATATTGATTGGACCCTGGGCAAATATTTTCTTGGGCCCCCCCTCCATTCTGAGACATACAAACAAATAGCAGGTAGACTCAAAATCAGTTTACTGCAGCATATCACGCAGCGATTCAATTGGTTGCCAGAGGTTACCACTCACTGACTAGTTGCTAGAGGTTACAGCACATCATTTCTGTTTGCTGATTGGTTGCTAGAGGTAACAGCACATTATTACTTCTCACTGATTGGTTGCTAGAGATTAGAGCACATCATTACCACTCACTGATTGGTTGCTAGGGGTTACAGCACATCATTACCGCTCACCGATTGGTTGCTAGAGATTACAGCAGCTCACTACTGTTCACTGGTTGGTTGCTACAGGTTACTGCTCATCATTACCACTTACTGAGCAGTGGAGCAATCCCAAATAATTGAGCAAGTAAAGTGGTACATTAATACACATACTACAGGAGAGGGTCAGAAACTGCCGACATACTACCGAAAAGGGTCAGAGACTGCAGACATACTACAAGAGATTGTCAGAAACTGAAGACATGATACAGGAGAGGGTCAGAAACTGCAGACATACTACTGGAGAGGGTCATAAACTGCCGACATACTACAGGAGAGGGTCAGAGACTACAGACATACTACAAGAGATTGTTAGAAACTGCAGACATGATACAGGAGAGGGTCAGAAACTGCAGACATACTACAGGAGAGGGTCAGAAACTGCAGGCATTCTACAGGAGAGGGTCAGAAACTGCAGACATGATACAGGAGAGGGTCAGAAACTGCAGACATACTACAGGAGAGTGTCAGAAACAGCAGACATACTACAGGAGATGGTCAGAGACTGCGGGCATACTACAGAAGCTGGCAGAGACTGTGGGCATACTACAGGAGATGGTCAGAGACTGTGGGCATACTACAGGAGATGGTCAGAGACTGCGGGCATACTACAGAAGATGGTCAGAGACTGCAGACATACGACAGGAGATGTTCAGAGACTGCAGACATAATACAGGAAATGGTCAGAGACTGCAGACATGGTTTAGGAGACTGTCCAAGACTGCGGGCATACTACAGGAGATGGTCAGAGATTGCAGACATAGTACAAGAGACAGTCAGAGACTACGGGCATACTAAAGGAGCTGGTCAGAGACTGCGGGCATAGTACAGGAGATGGTCAGAGACTGCGGGCATACTACAACAGACAGTCAGAGACTGCAGACATACTACAGGAGATTTTCAGAAACTGCAGACATGATACAGGAGAGGGTCAGAAACTGCAGACATACTACAGGAGAGGGTCAGAAACTGCAGACATACCACAGGAGAGGGCCAGAGACTGTAGACATACTACAGGAGAGGGTCAGAAACTGCAGACATACTACAGGAGATGGTCAGAGACTGCGGGCATACTACAGGAGCTGGCAGAGACTGTAGGCATACTACAGGAGCTGGTCAGAGACTGCGGGCATACTACAGGAGATGGTCAGAGACTGCGGGCATACTGCAGGAACTGGTAAGAGACGGCAGGCACACTACAAGAGCTGGTTAGAGACTGCGGACATACTACAGGAGCTGGTCAGACTGCGGGCATACTACAGGAGATGGTCAGAGACTGCGGGCATACTACAGGAGACTGTCAGAGACTGCGGGCATACTACAGGAGAAGGTCAGTGACTTCAGGCATACTACAGGAGACGGTCAGAGACAGTGGGCATACTACAGGAGACAGTCTGGGACTGCAGATATACTACAGGAGACGGTCAGAGACTGCGGGCATACTACAGGAGATGGTTAGAGACTGCGGGCATACTACAGGAGATGGTCAGAGACTGCGGGCATACTACAGATGATGATCAGAGACTGCGGGCATACTACAGGTGACGGTCAAAGACTGTAGACATAGTACATTAGACGGTCAGAGACTGCAGTTCCTATAGATGTTCCTATGGATGGCAGTAGATAATGGCCAAATGGCCCTCTCGCCAGACCCGGCGATACAGCAACAATGGTTCCTCTGATCAGGAGTCAGCTCACTCTGTTTGCCCGTGGCGACTCCGCTGTAGTGCCCAGATCTGTATTCTGGCAATGACTCCATATTCCTTCACCATAGATAGCGCTATGCTGTGTGGCTTTCCCTCTGGTGGCGAAGGGCATCAGCCTTTTCTCTCTCTCTGATGGTGTTCCCTCAGCACTGTCCTCTCCCTCTGGAGTGCTGGGTGCGCTTCCCTGAAAGCTTTCCCAGGCTCTCTCTCTCTCCCATTCAGCTAGGCATGCTGTGGGCTGTAGTTTCCTTCCTTAGGGTTGCAATGGAGCCATCAGTCCTCGGGACTACATGTCCCACAATCCTCTTCTCTGCTCCTTTTTTGTTGTATTTATCCCCCAGCCAATATGAAGGAGGGGGAAGAAACATAGCGGGCAGGTGTGCTGGCAACCTGCCGAGAACAGCAGCGCACGGAGGAGAGGGAGGGGGGAACGAAGAGCCAGCAGCTACTCTCTCTCCACTGAGTAAGACATGCGCTCTCTACTGCTGTTCTGCTCTCCTCCTGACAAGAGGGGGAATAGGCAGGAAACACAGAGCCCTCCTCTCGTTGCTGACAATGTTGGCGCAGTCTATCCTCCTCTGATCCTGTCATTTGCCGGTGGAGAGAGCAAGCAGTATGGGAATCCGCGACACCCACTACATGTGTTAGGCGGCCGCAAGGCCCCTGTGAGCATGAGGCCTTAGACGACCACCTAATTTGCCTAATTAAAGAGCCGCCTCTGCATGCCATTCCTCTACAGTGTACCCCATATTGTGTCACAGGAAATAATCACCCCAGTTTGGCTTTTTTACTTCTTTAGCTAACTGCAGTGAACTTGCGTATTGATTTTGTTCAACCCTTCTCATCAGAAGACACTCCTGTCGAGGTGTTAACTTCTGTGGATGGCCTGGACGTCTCTATGAGATGGTTGCAGTTCCATCTTTGTTAAATTTTTGCATCACTTTTGCTACAGTATTCTGATTGATAAGTAAAGAACAGGCCCAGAGCAGAAGGGCAGATTAGGTGGGGCCCACATGACTGGGGGTTGCTGGGCAGTCTGGACTGGGGGGGGTATTGATAGTTAGCTTTTCCAGTGCGGACTGGAGGCTGGGTTGGTCTCGGGTGTGTGGGTATTAGATTATCTCATTAGGTGGTCAGCAGGAGAGAAGAATCCATCAGAGGAAGTTTTTCCTTGCTGATCTTGTAGCCTTCACCTTTCTGTGTAAAGAGATTATTTTCTTTCTCAGGCCTTGTGACATTTCTCTTCAATTTGGTGCCATTGCTGAAAGGATGAAATGGGAATGGGTTTTATAATCAACTGTGTGCTGGATACCTGTAATGAACAATTAGATTTACCTGTAGTTTTGTAGAATTCTTGTTAATTAGTATTTTGTTGCCTAAAAAGTATTAATTTTTGCAACATGGTCTTAATGAATTTGTTAGGAAAAATATTTTTTTGTGTGTGCAAATTAACAAATCTTGGTGGTAATCAATTAACCCTCTTGGGCATGGAGTTCACCAGAGCTTCACAGGTAGCCAATGGAGTCCTCTTCCACTCCTCCATGATGACATCACGGAGCTGGTGGAAGTTAGAAAACTTGTGCTTCTCCACCTTCCGTTTGAGGATGCCTCACAGATGCTCAATAGGGTTTAGGTCTGGAGACATGCTTGGCCAGTCCATCACCTTTACCCTCAGCTTCTTTAGCAAGGCAGTGGTCGTCTTGGATGTGTGTTTGGGGTTGTTTTCATGTTGGAATACTGCCCTGCGGCCCAGTCTCCGAAGGGAGGGGATCATGCTCTGCTTCAGTATGTCACAGTACATGTTGGCATTCATGGTTCCCTCAATTAACTGTAGCTCCCAGTACCGGCAGCAATCATGCAGTCCCCAGACCATGACACTCCCACCACCATGCTTGACTGTAGGCAAGACACACTTGTCTTTGTACTCCTCACCTAGTTGCCGCCACACACGCCTGACACCATCTGAACCAAATACATTTATCTTGGTCTTATCAGACCACAGGACATGATTCCAGTAATTCATGTCCTTAGTCTGCTTGTCTTCAGCAAACTGTTTGTGCGCTTTCTTGTCCATCATCTTTTGATGAGGCTAACTTCTGGGACAACAGCCATGCAGACCAATTTGATGCAGTGTGCAGAGTATGGTCTGAGCATTGACAGGCTGACCCCCCACCCCTTCAACCTCAGCAGCAATGCTGGCAGCACTCATACGTCTATCTCCCAAAGACAACCTCTGGATATGATGCTGAGCACGTGCACTCAACTTCTTTGGTCGACCATGGCGAGGCCTGTTCTGAGTGTTACCTGTCCTGTTAAACCGCTGTGTATGGTCTTGGCCACCGTGCTGCAGCTCAGTTTCAGGGTCTTGGCAATCTTCTTATAGCCTGGGCCATCTTTATGTAGAGCAACAATTCTTTTTTACAGATCCTCAGAGAGTTCTTTGCCATGAGGTGCCATGTTGAACTTCCAGGGAACCGTATGAAAGAGTGAGAGCGATAACACCAAATTTAACACACCTGCTCCTCATTCACACCTGAGACCTTGTAACACTAACAAGTCACATGACACAGAGGAGGGAAAATGGCTAATTGGGCCCAATTAGGACATTTTCACTTAGGGGCATACTCACTTTTGTTGCCAACGGTTTAGACATTAATGGCTGTGTGTTGAGTTATTTTGAGGGGACAGCAAATTTACACTGTTATACAAGTTGTACACTCACTACTTTACATTGTAGCAAAGTGTAATTTCTTCAGTGTTGTCACATGAAAAGATAAAATAAAATATTTACAAAAATGTGAGGGGTGTACTCACTTTTGTCAGATACTGTGTATATATGTAGGAAGGCCAGTATGGTGGCCTGAATTTATGGGAGGAGCCCGGGGGGGTATTTAGGCAGCCCGCTCACCTGTGGTGCTTGTCGGTTTCCTGTGCGCGATACACGTCACTAGGCCGACTATTCGATATACCAGCGTCCGCAAGTTCTTGCCTCGCAAGTTCCCGTATTCGATATTCCGTACTCAAAACTTTCGAAGTCCGCGTTTTTCGTTCGTAGTTTGTACCACGCGTCTGGCTTGGCTGTCGCAGGTAAGGTCCCGTCGGACTTGTTTTTTCGTTTTCATATCATGTCACTAAACCGTGATTTCAAATTTTCGTTTCACTCGCATTTCACAATATAAACTGCAATGTATATCGCTCGCACTTTCGATATGTTACCATTTCGACAGCACCGCGACGCAGACGTCGCTTCATTTCTAGCGTGTTGGTATTTTAAAATATGCGTCGGTAGACAGCCATAGCGAGTCGCAATTTGCAATTTATCGGATCAAGTCAGTTCGATACCAATCATTTCTCATTTCTGCAACATTTCTAAACTCATTTCTCACATTTCAAATCATTTCAAACATTTCTCATTTCAGTCACCTACCGCGCTCCGATTCGAATCCAGTCGCACCAAAAGATGCACCGATTCGTTCCGGTGTGCCCCAGTTATTACGGCCTCATTTCTATACATGCTCCAGAGTTACGTTATTATCAGTCATTCGTACCTATGTCATGGTTATCATTTCATTTCCACGTATCACGTTCCGACATGAATTCAGTCGCATGGAAGTGCACCGATTCGTCTCGGCGTGCCCCAGGATTGGCCTCATTTCTATACATGCTCCAGAGTTACGTTATTATCAGTCATTCGCACCTCTGTCATGGTTATCATTTCATTTCCACGTATCACGTTCCGACATGAATTCAGTCGCATGGAAGTGCACTGATTCGTCTCGGCGTGCCCCAGGATTGGCCTCATTTCTATACATGCTCCAGAGTTACGTTATTATCAGTCATTCGTACCTCTGTCATGGTTATCATTTCATTTCCACGTATCACGTTCCGACACGAATGCAGTCGCATGGAATGCATCGATTCGTCTCGGCGTGCCCCAGGATTGGCCAAATTTCAGTAAATGCTCCGGAGTCCGATTCGTAGTCAGTCGCTACAACAGCACGACCGATTCGAGCCTCTGTCATGGCAAACGATATGTTACACCGCACTTACCGCGCTCCGCTTCGAATCCAGTTGCATCTTCCATGCATCAATTCGTTACGGCGTGCCCCAGGGCTCGGCCTCATTTCTGAAACATGCTCCAGAGTCCAGATCATAGCTAGTCGCAGATATCGGGCGACTGATCCATATCTCTGTCATGCAATTACTACCATTTCACTCCCACAACGCATCACCATTTCGAAACCAGTCGCATCTGAGATGCACCGAGTCGTCACGGAATGCCTTGCTTGTTTCAACCGTATCCATACCTATACCAGAGCTCGGTTAGTTGCCAGTCGCAGAACACGGCACAACCAATTCGAGCCTCGGTCAAGGTAATCATTTCTCTCATTCATTTCATACTGCGCTCCGATTCGAATCCAGATGCATCAAACAGGCACCGATTCGTCTCGGTGTGCACCAATGTTTTCAGTTGCCTCATTTCAATACATGCTCCAGAGCCCGGTTCATGGTCGAATCAGTCACGACACGACCAGGCCGGACCTCTGTCAGGGAGTTCACTCATTTCATAATCAAGGCAAACATTTCGAATCATTTCATTGTCACAAAGATTGCAAACACCATACAAATCGTTGCTTCAAGTTAAGTTAGCAATCCCTTCACGAATTATCACCTTTCCATTTTCCTCAGGTCAGTCAAAGTTCAGTAGGTCCACCCTGCACCAGGTTGGACGATATCCCCCCAGGTAAAAAAAAAAAAAAAAGGGAATGGGAGAATAAGTCGGGTAAGTATGACTCAGCGGATCAAAGAAAAACTTGAAATTCATGTCACCCCCAATAGGTTACAGTCAACCAGGAAACAAAGCTCAAGAGATTCTCACCAGAGCAACTTCACGGCCCCTCTGTCACCTTCCCCGGTCTCAGAGAGCGGCAGCGTGCAGTCCCTCAGGGGATGGACTATCCCCAAACTGACGGCAGAGCTCAGACGCAGAGGTGTCCCCTTCCCCGCCACAGCGAGGAAAGGCGAGCTCTTCAAACTCCTCTTTCCCCCACCAGCAGCAGGACCCAGTTCCCAACAAGCATCCCTCCAGTCAATATCATCAGCCATCTCGCAATTACACACGATGGTGTCATCTCTATCCACCTCAGTTACAGACGTCCAAACCAGAGTTGCACTTCTGGAGGCTCGACCGGCCACGGCTGTCCCCGACCCAACTGCAACTCAAACCTTGACACCTCTTCCTGCAGGTACCTCAGGCTCGAGCCCCATTGTCTACCCCTCCCATCTGGTCCCAACCAGTATCAGGAAGGACATTCTGGACGGCAAGGACGTCAACCTGGCCTCTCTCCTTATTTCCGTGCACGATTTGGCAGAAAATAAGGCCTACTCCTGGGGCGACATATCGGTGGTCCTTAAAGCCAAAGACCCCAGATTGAACCGCAAGCTATCAGTCCCAGAGTTTACCTTGGCCTTTGGCATGCTCAGAGATGTCCTGTGCTCAGCCACCCCTAGCAGGCAGCAAGAGCTGGACTTGTATCTCCATACTGTAGTAGACTTGGGCTACAAGTATGGAGGTTTTGCTTTTTACGACTATCATCGTTCCTTTTCAGCTAAGGCCGCCGCCAGACTCACACAATTCCAGACTACGACAGATTGGAGTTTCATGGACACAGAGCTCTTCTGCCGCCACTTTGCCGGCTTACGCTCACCTCTGTGTGCGATTTGTCAGTCTTCCACCCACACTGCCACCTAGTGCGCCAATGCGGCGATCAGACGGCCCTTCGAGTTCCCCTCTACCTCAGGTACAGTTAAGGGTCAGTCGATCCCTGAACCAATGCCTCAGGTGGACAAACTCGGACGCCCAGTCCGAACCGTGGGAGGGGCAGCCATCTGTAACAACTTTAACTATGGGTCCTGCAACTTCAGCCAGTGCCGCCTACTTCACATCTGCACCTTATGCCAAAGAGCACACCCTAGGAATTTGTGTGAAGTCAAACAACACAAGAGGGCATGACTAAGCCGGATCAACCTCTTATGGTTAGGACTGTATCTCACTTCACATCCCACCCCTTCCCTGGCCACCTACCTTATCCAAGGCTTCACAGCAGGCTTTCACACCGGCCTCATATCACTACCCCACAGTACTCACGAATGTGCCAATCTTCGTTCTGCAGCCATTGACGAACAAGCCATAGATCAGCTCTTACAGGCAGAGGTAGATCGAGACTACGTGATAGGCCCTTTCACTTGCCCCCCTTTCAGCACATGGAGAGTCAGCCCTATTGGGCTTGTCAAGGGCAAGTTCTCAAATAAATTGCGTTTGGTGTACGACCTGTCTGCGCCTCATTCTTCCCACATACCCAGTCTCAATTCCCTGATCCCCTCCGAAGAGTTTTCCCTAAAATATTCCTCCGTTGACATGGCAATACAAGCGATCATCAAAGCAGGCACAGGTGCCTGGCTCTCCAAAGCCGACATCTCGGATGCTTTCAAGCTCCTGCCCATCCACCCATCCCTTTGGTGCTGGCATGGCATCAAATGGAAGGAAGCATATTATTTTGCTACAAAACTCACCTTCGGTTCAAAGAGCAGCCCGTGGCTCTTCGACACGTTCGCTCAGTCCCTCGTTTGGATACTATTACACAAGGGTCAATGCCATGAAGTCATCCATTATCTGGATGACTTCCTACTGATAGAACCGCCCAGCAAGCCCCCAGGAGATCTCGACAAACTTAGAGTGATTTTTGGAAACCTCAATGTTCCTATCGCCGAGCACAAAGTCGATGGCCCAGCAAACATCATCACCTTTCTCGGGGTCAGCTTGGATACCTGCGCGATGCAAGCCAGTCTCCCCCCCGACAAACTAACACGCATTAGGGCAGTCCTTCACGAGTTTACACACACCAAGGGCTGTACCAAAAAACAGTTGCAGTCTCTCCTGGGTATGCTCAACTTCGCTATGCGAATTATCCCACAAGGCCGCACATTTGTATCACGCCTGCTTAGATTTCTGTCAGAAACTCAAGACCCCGATCAGATTTTGAATCTAGACTCCGCAGCTATAGCGGACCTATCTATGTGGGAGGAATTCTTGTCCGCCTGGAATGGCATATCTCTATTTATACCTATGGTTTCGGTCCATTCACCCCAGGTGGTGACGGACGCTGCAGCCTCCACAGGTTTCGCGGCAATTTTTGGCCATCATTGGTTTTCAGGACCCTGGCCTCAACAGATACTGTTGATACCCGGCTTTTCCCAAACATCTGTCCTTTTTGAGCTTTATCCCATAGTGGCAGCTGCACAACTCTGGGGCCACCACTGGACAGGACAAACCGTAGTCTTCACCACCGACAACCAGGCCACGGCAGACATCATCAACAGAGGCAGGTCCAAGTCCCTAGCAGTCATGTCCTTCCTGCGCAGGTTGGTACAACTGTCTTTACAGCATCAGTTCAATATACACTGTGCATTTATTCCCGGCAGATACAACTCAGCAGCTGACGCACTGTCACGTTTCAATTATACTTCCTTTTTCAAACAGGTTCCCGATGCCGATCCAATGTCGGCCCCTATCCCTGTCTGGTCACAACTGACCCTGGACTAGTTCAACATCTACACGGAGCTACGCAACTCATAAATCATTCCCTCTCCCACAACACACTCAAAGCCTACCAGACAGCTTGGAAGACCTTCAATAAATTCCTCACGTCCTGCCGTAAAGGACCAACAGATATCAAACAGGTACTGGCCTTCACTGCACACTGCCACACGCAGCTGGCCTTATCCTACAATACCATCCGGCTATACCTAGCCGGCATTCAACATTTCATGGCGCTTGAAGACCCCACGAAATCTTCACTGTTCTCATCACACGCTATACGAGCCATTCTAAGGGGAATTCAGAAACGACAGCCAGTCATCAGCACTAAGCGCTTACCCATTACGGGGCCCATCTTTAGGGACATGTCAACTATTCTGGCTACTTCGCCATTCGGTCTACTCCCCAGCACGGTCTTACAAGCAGCCGTATATTTAGCTTACTATGGGTTCTTGCGGCCTGGCGAATTCACCTCTAACAAACCCACAGACCAAGTACTATGCAGACGGCACTTGCTTCGATACCAAGACCATTTCATCCTGCACCTCGAGGTCTCTAAAACCCAGCAAACGGGCTCAGGAGTGAACATTCACCTCTACAAAACCAACAACAGCTGGTGTCCAGTCGCTGTACTCAACCGACTCCTGTCACTCCTGCCTGAGCAACCAGACAGCAGTCCCCTTCTACCATTCCCAGTTAAACCCTTAAGCGCCTCTCAGTTTGTGAAACACATAAGGATACTTCTCCGCAATCTTCACCTTAACCCTAGTCAGTATTCCGGACGCTCTTTCCGCATCGGAGCAGCCTCCGCAGCGTCCCGCCACGGGGTTCCAGACCACATCATCAAAAGACTAGGCAGGTGGAAATCAGCCTGCTTCGCCCGGTATATCCCCAATCCGCAAACAGAGATGGCACAGGCATTCTCCAAATTGGCTCAATAAATAACTGAAAACCAATAAAAATTATAACCCTACCTGAATGTTTTTGCCCCCTTATTTTGGCATACCGGCCATTAGACCAAGGCACACTTTCAGGTCCATTTCATATGGTAAGTCCACACTTTCAGGTCTATTTCCGATGGTAAGTCTTATCTTTACTATAAGTGTTATCTATGTCCATATCGGACATAGGGCTCCAACCATAAGTAGGAAGGCCAGTATGGTGGCCTGAATTTATGGGAGGAGCCCGGGGGGGTATTTAGGCAGCCCGCTCACCTGTGGTGCTTGTCGGTTTCCTGTGCGCGATACCCACCCTCCCATCCCCATTTCACAGCATTTCTCAAATTATTCATTTCATTCATTTCTCTTACAGAATAATAATTTCTTAAACCAGGGTATGCCCCCTTATTTTGGCATACCGGCCATTAGACCAAGGCACACTTTCAGGTCCATTTCATATGGTAAGTCCACACTTTCAGGTCTATTTCCGATGGTAAGTCTTATCTTTACTATAAGTGTTATCTATGTCCATATCGGACATAGGGCTCCAACCATAAATATATATATATATATATATATATATATATATACTGTATATGTATGTAAATTGGCCCTGCAGCGGGACATTTTTTTATGAGGGACAATTCAATTGGCCAAAATGTAATAAGAGGCAAGGAGTACAAGTGTTTTACAGCAAGAATTAAGAGCCTGCAAATGACACAGAAGTAAAAATCGGCCGATTGGCCAGCAGCACAACAAGTTTAAATAACATTTTTAGACAAAACATTTCAAAAGAAAAAGAGCACAGCAGTATAAAATTTGCCAGTGGTACGACAGCTTTAAACAGCAATCTGAAGAAGGGGAGGCCCGTCCATTAGGGGCGCCTGGGCGCTGCCCCCTCTCTCCAGGCCACCCCCTATATGCAATGGATAGATTCATGCATAGCCTATTCATGTACCCCCTATTCATGTGTCTGGCCCCTTTTAGGGCACCGGTGCATGAATTACAGCGGCCAGGGTTTTTATTTAAGCACCTGATTAGAGCCAGAGGCTCTAATAGGCTTCAAAATAGGGTGGGCTCGGGTCGCAGAGGATGCGTCCGGAGCCCACCTAGGTGTGTTGCAACAGCGAATTAATATTCTTCTCCCGGCCAATCGGGTGAAATGGGTCTGATACCCATCACCAGATTGGCTGAAAGGACATGCAATCTTATTGGAAGCCTAGGAGGAAGGGAGGAGACGCACAGCGGAAGCAAGGAGGAGAAGAGCCAATGTCTGGTTCCCGGCGATGCCTGGATGCCCGATACCTGCCGCTGCTCCTCGGATGCCCACCGATGCCCACCGCCTAGATGGGGTAAGTGCCGATGGGCCGACCGGGCAGACAGCGGGGGGGGGCGGGGTGGTTGAGTTTTGCCATGGGGGGGTGGGGGCTTCTTTTGTTTGCACACCTAAAAAAAAAAACTACCAGCCGCCACTGATCTGAGGCCCAAATTTACTAGAGACAAAGAGCACAGCTAGAGGATTCATCTCAAGAATTAAGAAACCATAGATTTTAACCTCCTACCGATCAACCACCTCAGTTATACTGCAGCAGGGCGGCTCTATTGTGCGAATCGCCATACCGGTACGGTGCTTTCCTGTAAAAGATACAGCGGGCCTGTGCGTCGTGGTGCCAGATCCGATGTGTGTGGCCGGCACCCACAAGGTCCGCCTGCCACCCACGATTGCTCCACAGAGAGGCAGTACCGGGGGCTGCCAATGTAAACAAAGCAGATCCCTGTTCTGTTCGGGGAGTACAGTGTGATCGTCTGTTCCTAGTGATTAGGAACAGCGATCTCTCTGTAATCCCAGTCAGTTCACTCCCCCCACAGTTAGAAAGCACTTCCCTAGGACACACTTAACTCTTTGATCGCCCCCTAGTGTTAACCCCTTCCCTGCCAGTGTTATTTATACAGTAATCTGTGCATTTTTATAGCACTGATCGCTGTATTAATGGCACTGGTCCCAAAAAAGTGTCAGAAGTGTCCGATCTGTCTGTCTAATTGTCACAGTCCTGCTAAAAATCGCTGAACACCGCCATTACTAGTAAAAAAAATAATAATAATAAAAAGGCGCCATAAATCTATCCTTTATTTTGTAGACGCTATACTTTTGCACAAACCAAATAATATACTCTTATTGTGATCTTTTTTTTTTTTACCAGAAGTATGTAGAAGAATACATATTGGTCTAAACTGATGAAGAAATTTGTTTTTTTTACATTTTTTTTTTGGATATATATTATAGCAAAAAGTAAAAAATATTGGGGTTTTTTCAAAACCGTTGTATTTTTTTTTTGTTGTTGTTGTTGTTTATAGCACCAAAAGAAAGCTCTATTTGTGGGGAAAAAATGACATAAATTTTGTTTGGGTACAACTTTGCACGATCGTGCAATTGTTAAAAACTGTGAAGTGCCGCATCGCAAAAAATTACCTGGTCATTAAAGGAGTAAATCCTTCCGGGGCTTTAGTGGTTAAATGTACTAGAGACATAGAACATATTTCAGGGAGGTTTTACTATAAGAATTAAAATGCTGCAGAGGATACAACAGTGTAAAACTGGCCAGCAGCAGGACAATTTTAAATAGCAAGGCTAGGCAAAATTTTATAAAGAAAGTACAGGGGCTTTACTACAAGAATTAAGATGCTGCAGAGGCTACAACAGTGGGAAATTGGGCAGCAGCAGGACAGTTTTATCAAGGGAGAATAGGCCTAATCAGTATATTTTGCACTTAGTTTTGTGGGGTGTTTTTCCTTTTTTTCCAATCAGAACAGATTAGAAACAAAAATGATGCTTTGAGCACCCCAAACATAAAACAAAAATCAAGAACCCCCCAAAAGAAATGGAAACCATAAAATACTACCCCTGATCAAAAGTCTACTTTTTTAAAGACCAACCTTGCAGCAAAAGAAAAAACTGTTTACCCTAAGAAATGTCCTATTGACATACAATAAAAAAACAAGAACAAAAACAAAAAAAAAATCATATATACCCCCCCCCCCCCAAAGAAAAAACATTAAATCTCAAAATACTGTCCCTTTGGAAACAAAAGCCCATTTTAAAGGGAATTTAGCTGTAAAAAATAAAAAATAAAAAAGGGTTGCTGTGGACAGGACAGCAGCTGACCACTGACATTGAATCAACCTCAAAATAAAATTAAAGACAAATAACTATATATTCCTAGCTACCTTATTTTCATGTGATTGTCTCGGTGCAAGCATTTATCAAATGCTAATATTTCATGTGCATGTGTTTTTTGTCTATGCTTTTTTCTTTTTTTGCTATGCAAGCAGAAGTGTAGCCATTTCAAATAAATTCTAAGCTAAAGTTAAAAAGAGGAAATAAAACTACCAGTATTTTCCACAATAAATACAGTTGAAGAATTTATTTTGTCATTACAGATTTGCTTCAAAAATACAACTAAAAGTAATTTAAAGTGTGTATCCAGCCAAAACCTTTTTATTATCAACGTTTTTGGTATAAGTACAAAAACACACATTAAATTTCAACAGGAAAAGGCTGCATGATCATATAATCTGTATTACAACACTATGCAAACTATATAATGAAAACAGACACCCAGAAAGTTGAGGTCATAGGGCAATTGTTCTTACATTTTAAATAGTGGTTAAATATTGCAACACCTAGCCAGTGTGACCAAATTAGATCAAATTTACCTGGGGCATTGTATTGGAAATAAGTATGTTTCGCCATTGGAGAGATATAACCTCACGCTCTGTCCTTCTGGCAATGTTTTACCAGACAGCACTACAGATAGAAATAAAACCAAAAATTGTTTCAAATACTTACCGTAATTTTAATTTCCTGACGCCAAAACATTACAGCACACTAGTGATAGGCTCTCTTCCACTCCCTCAGGACCAGTGAATAGCATAAATTAAAGGCCTAGTTAGGCCCCCACCCCTTTTTTCGTAATTAGCTACATACCGAAATGTACAAGGGTGGATCCATATGCTGCCATGGTTTGGCATTAGGAAAGGAAAATTACGGTAAGTAATTGATACAATTTTCAGTTTTCCTGACGCCACCATGGCAGCATACCAGTGATAAATAACTAGCTGACAGGGTGGGTTCTACTTGTCGAATCAATTTTTAATTAGAATGGGACAGAATACGGAACAGTCCTTTCTCCGCTGTCCACTAATTGCAAGACCCCAGATCTACTCCGTACTGCTTGAAAAGGTATCCTGGGGTGGCCATGATACTTCCCTGCAGATGGATTCCATGGACACCTTTGAATGGGAAGCCCATGAGATCGAAACTGCTCTGGTAGAGTATGTATTCACTGCTGAAGGAGGTTCACGACCCCTCGCCCTATATGCACGATCAAACCTACTAAGTCCAGGAGGTAGCCTCTTTTCCCTGACAAATTCCAGCTGGAAAGATGAAAGTCTACTCCTTCTGGAAAGAAAACAATATCTTTTTCTGAAGCTCTCCAAGCTTGAATCTCAGACATCCTTCCGCTTGAAGATCTTGCGATAGATACTGCCTAGTAGGTAATGTCACAAACTGAACACTGTTCTGTTGGAGCAAATGGTCGAAATGGTCGAACAGATTTGAAATCAAGCAACACCGATAGATCCCACTGGGAAAGAGCCTCTCTTATGGTGTTCGAAACCTCCTGACTGTCTTCAAAATTTGTGCAAACAAAAGGATTTCCGGCACATTTAAGCCTTGTTATTGCCAATCTAGTCGACACTTGCAATCTCAAGGAATATAGGCTAAGGCTCATGTCTAATCTGGTCTACAAGTAGTCCAGAACAGCTGTCACCGGAGGTGCCGTAGTATCAATATCTCGCCCTGCTGAGAAATAACGCAAACTTGTTCCAGATTTTGGCATAGATGTTGGTAGTAAAGTGCCTTCTCACACTCCAAAAGGTAGAGATCATCCTGAAGCAGGCTAGGTTCTCAAGCTTTCCCTATCAGTCATCCTGTTTGCAGCCACGGCCTGCGTATGTGCAAAGGGGAATTGGCTTCTATCTCATGAGATGAACGGCCACGAAAACTCAAGGCCCTCATTGTCAAAATGGAGGAATGGATATGACTACCATGTTCACTGTCGACAGCCTCAAGAGGAATCTCATTACCAGAAATGTTGTTGGAAAGTATATAGGCTAGATTGCAGATCCATGGAGAAAATCAAGGCATTTGTTACCTCTGTCTTGGGGTGTGGAACTGATTCAGACATACTCCTAAGTTTGAAATTGCTGTGAGAAGCAATGTAGCCTGTCTGTGGTTGGCCCCACATGTGAACCAGCTCATAGAAGACCTACAGTGTAGGGCCCACTCGTGCTCTGGAAAGTTTGCATGATGGTCAGTTTGTCTGTGTGTTCAGGTCAACTAGGAGGTAAACTGCTTTTGGAAGTTGCGGGTGATTTCTTAACCCCGACAGCGTGGGGTTCACCTCTCTTAATAGTATGTTGTCACAAGTTCCTCCTTGGTGATGAATATAGGCAACTGCTGCCATGTTGTTCAACTGCAGAGAGACTGATTTTCCCTTGATTCTGTGTAGTAAGGCGAAAGGTGCTGAATAAGCTGCTTGGATTTCTAGGGTATTTAAGACTACCCAGCTTGGCTAGGAATCTCCCTTTGTACTGAACCAATGGTTTCTCGCAGTGTGCCTTCCAGGCTATCTTTGCCAAGATGAATAGTAATTGTGATCTACTCTAGAACTAATGGTTCTAACGGGGCGACTCATCAGATTCTCCCTTCCGTGGCTCTTGAACTTAGAGAGCATAAGCATGTGGGGCTGAAAAATTCTAAGCAATCCACAAAGGGAGGCATTCTTTTCCTGAAACTTACCACATGATGGTCTCTCACCTTTGAATTGGAGGGTCTTTTGTATAAATGGTGACTGACTCACGGTTTAAGGACAAATGGGATGGCCAGCTGAAAAAAAAACAATGATAGCTGAAAAGGAAAATAGCATCAGAGGGTGAGAGGTTTAGAGATGAAAGAAAAAAATATACATTGGTAACAAAAAAATGAAAAAGTGTTCCTTTTTTTCTTTTAAACAAAAGTCTAAGGGAAATAAATAAATTATTGCCCATACATACGTATACAAATATGTGCATACACAGATATATACTTTTTTTGGGGGGGGTTTTGAGCCATACCTAAAAAAAAAACAGCAGGGGGCATTGAAAGAAAGCTCGCCTGTCCCAGGAAGCAGGGGGAAGAACGATCCAGAGTCAGGCAAAGGAGGCTCTGCCTGACCAAACCTCCAGGACCATTTAAGCCCCTCTAATTATCCCTGGAGATCTATAGATCTACTCTGACCCTCATTTTCCCAAAAAAAAAAAAAATGGTGGTCGGTACTTCCGCCAGCCAGTGTGCATGTGCAGCACAGAGAAAACAGTCCAGCACAGGATAAAACAAGCAAAAGGGCAAACACAATCAAAAAATTGAGCCAAAGAAGGCACAAAAAAGGAAAAGATCAAAGTAAAAACAGGGAAACATATAGGGAGACAGAAAAGAAAAACAAAAAGGGATAGGCAGCCCTCTGAGATACCAGGGACCAAAGGAGTGAAATGAATGAACTAGCTGGTTCCCCCAACAGATTTCATTCCTAAAGAGGAAACACTGCAGGACCCCATCAAGACCCACAGAAGGGGCTCCCAGGCTTTTTAGCACAATTTAGCGGCCCGAGCACTGGGACTTCTCACTGGGAGAGGCTCAACCCAGCCGGATGCTGCATGGAGGCAGAGGTGGGGACATAGTACTGCTTACTCTTCACTGGTGCATGGAGGTATGAGGAAAAAAAGAAAAATGGGGTGGGGCCTAACTAGACCTTTACTATATGCTAATTACTGGTCCTGCGGAGCCTATCACTAGTATGCTGCCATGGTGGCGTCAGGAAAAATGATTTTCTTTAGACGAATAGGAGAAGTCTAGATCAATTGTGAGATATTTTATTCTTGTGGCAAATTTTTCCTCACTTCGTTAATCACTTGGACAGATTGTGAGGAAAAATTCCTTTAAGGCCCCTTTCATGCGGGGGGGGGGGGGGTCCACTCAGCGAACTCTGCTAGCTCAGTGGGGGATCACTCCATTGATCCCCGCTGAGCAGGTCCGTCTCCACTCACTGTGCAGGGACAGACCTGTCAGAGCCCCGCTGTTCTTTATGGGAAGATCGGGTGAAAATGGACAGCATGTTCGTTTTCATCCCATCCCATCCGCTGGACGGATGGCGAGCGTATCGCCATCCATCTGTTTTCAGCGGATCTTGTCAGATCGGATGGCAGGCGGGTGTCAGCAGACACCTTCGCTGATATACGCCTGCCCATACAAATCAATGAGTGGGCCGCTCATATGCTCCTGAAAACCGGACAGGCGGATCTTTGCGGGCCGATTGTGTGAAAGGGGCCTAACAGTGCGCCAAATAGCAATAAAAACCAGACAGGGGTTCTTATCTTTCTTCATTCTATCCAAAGCTAAAAAGACATTTTTGTCATATACCAGTATAAATTAGGGACATGATTATACACATTAAGCTTGCCATACACTATACAATCTCTGTACAATATTCTTTCAATTTACCAAACCTATGCAATTTTAGGACAAACCTAAACAATTTATTCATATTAAATCAGGTAGGCTTTTGGTTGATGGTAGATCCAAAGGGGATCATACATTTCAGATTGTATAGTGTGTGGTTAGCTTTAGAGGTCTTCCCCTTTTTGTAAGTTTGGATATCTAATCTGTTGTTATTTTATTTTATTTCGTTTTGTCTCAACTTTTCATCCCGATGCCCAACATACTCCATTATATTAGAGTAGGATCAAAATACACAGAAGCATTTATTAACATGTTGAGACTGATTTATCAAAAGAAATGAATATCGTCACACTATAAAGTATGTGGTTATTCGCTTTAATAATCCCATCATGTCAAGATGAAATAAGGAAACGAGAATGTTCTTTTCACACGACTGGATAATTATATCACACTATTTATTGTTTGAAGATTCTCTACTCCCTCAATATACTGTATTAGCCATGTTGTGCGGCTTCCACATGTATTTGTAAAAAAAAGTATTCAAGTAATACCTTTTTATTACAACATTGTAGACTGTTGGACTTTTTGACTGTGGTTTTGCCATAAATTAGAACTTGCCTTTGTAGGTTCAGCAGCACTGTGATTATTTAAACATAAATGTGTATATAATATAACTATTTTAAAAAAAAATAGAACAATACTCATTAACATAAGATATGAACTTGATACGGCATCTAATGATAATAATTCCCGGTGGTCACTGCGGAAACCAGAGAATAAGAAGTTTCTTCAAATTGGGTAACAAAATAACAAATTAAAAAATGTGGGCTTGGGTTAGCACCATCATTACATTGCATTTAAGAAGAATATGTTCTTCCTAACAATTGAAACTATATTTGTTGATGATAAGTCTTCACCCAGGCTATTGTTAAATCATCAATGAAAGATTTAAATGATTCATGTGTAAATATTAAACAACTGTTTACACTACACTAGCCACAGCTGTCTACACTACACTAGCCATTGCAGTATACAGTGTCTTGCCAGCCATGCAAAATCTTATCTGATGACAGACAGAGATACCATTAATGCACATATTACAGAGTCTAACAATTATAAGTTACACTTTCTGCCACAACCATAGTTTTGCCTTGGGGGAACATTTTCTGTGCAGCCTAGATCTTTAGTTGTGGTGAAGTTGGGTGACAATACAGGGTGTTGTTTGGTTTGCCCTTTTCTAATGGACAAAAAAGTGATTAGGGAAACAAGTCAAACAACACCTGTTACTCAACTGTCTAGCAAAACCGAGGGCAAGTGTGCCTAAAGCCTACTACACATGATAAGATTATCGGATGAATGATCGTCGTTTTTTGGGGGGACTTTTTTTGCATGTTAGTCTCCAGATCGAAAATGAAGAGGTTACCAAAGTATTAAAATTCTCATATGACAGAATAAAAATTTGGAAGTGATGTCACGTGTTGTAGTGTATTTGTATTGTATTTTCAGACAAAAACTGTACTGATTAAACAAAATGAACATTTTTTCGTGTTTGTCTCTTCGGCAAATTGCAGACGAAAGCTGTATACTAATGATCAGATTATTGTATCATCGCTTCGGAAGCGGTATTTTTTGAACGATTTTCTGATCGTGTGCAAAGGGGTTTAGTTAAAGGAGAAGTCCAGCCTGAGCTTGTTTGGCTGGGCTTCTCCTAAGAGTCACGAGATTGCAATCCATTTTGCACTCCTGTGACCCGTTTTCAGTGGAGAGTGATCTGAAGTCCGCTCTGTGCTAGACATGTGTGACCTCAATAAATTTGTTTAATTTCGTTCCATTCCATTTCGTATTAGCTATTAATTCGTATTTCGTAATTCGTGTCCGAAATTCAATTTGGATTCTTACGAAATACGAATTTTCATTAGGTTTGGTAACTTTTCGTAACAATTACGAATGTTTGTTATGATGAATTATGAGGGGCTCTCACCATCCCTGTGCTGTGCTCATTATGAGGGGCCCCCACCATCCCTGTGCTGTGCTGACTTCCTGGGTTTTTAACTTCATCATAACGAATAATCGTAATTAACGAACATTCTTATTTTGTCCGATTCTGAATCTCCCATCGACTACCAGTACCAGTCTCCCGCTCCCATATTATATAAGGTCATTTTCCCAACCCTCACTCAGCAGCAAAACCTCTGATTGGTCAACAAAACACTAATCACGTTTCTGTTGTAATAGAATTTGGATCCGAAATTCCTAAACAAAATTTCGTATTTCGTACAAAATTCGGAAGCATAGCAATTCATATTTCGGATCCTCCCGACTGTACGAATTTACGGAAATTCATACGAATTTTCGATTCGTACGAAACTAATCGCACATGTATACTCTGTGCTGACATCACTGGAATTAGTCCAGGCACCGCGTCATCATGACAATAAATTCTGGATCCGCCAGGTGCCGGGACTGATGCCTGTCTCAGCCTCTCAGCGAGCCGTTGAGAGACTGAGACAGCTGCTCCCCACCCCTCCACAGCTCAGCACTCCAATGAGCGTGGAGGAGCAGAGAGGAGAGATGCTGATTGTCAGTCAGCAGCTCTCCTCTCGGGAATCTGTGAGAACCGAGGCATCGGAAGTGTTCGATGGCTCGGTTCTCAGTGCAGAGGTGGCAGGAGACAGATGCAGCATTGGTCTGATGCTGCATCCACCTTGGTAAGTATAAAAGGGGAAAAAAACAAACAAACCCATACTTCTCTTTTTTCAGAGATGCAACAAATGGATCTATAATTCTTTATTAAAGTGTATATATAGCTAAAGCATTTAAGAAGAGATTTCATATTAACATATAAACACCCATATGTCAAATTTTTAACATAGTTTATCATACAACTGGATCTGCTTTCGTCCCCCAGTAGTGTTAGATGCCATTCACATTTGGTGTAATTAAAGCTCATGCCATTATTTCATTGCCTTTATGTAGCAGAGATTGAACCCTTAGTAATAATTCTTAACCAAAGTCATAAGCCATAATTCATCGCAACCATGAAGCCATTTGCTCAGAAACTCAGGTCAGATTAATTTTGCAGTGCAACTATTTGATAGTATTACCTGTTGCCTTGAATATGCATAGTTCCCATTTTTTATGAGTATATCTAATTGTCTCATGGTATGGTAGCCCCAAGCCCTTTTACCATTATTTCTGCTTAGCTTTTTTTTCAACATTTATTGTAAGCAACCATTTTGTAAGCCATTATCTCGGTGTGTCCACTTATCCATCCATCCGGTCAAGCTTATTGAGAGCTAATGTCTCATCTTTCTCTAGAGTACTTTATTCCTTTGCTTATCCCCATGTCTCTCAGCCATCTTTCTACCATTCCAACTCTCCCTCCTTCTCTATCTCCCACTCTTTTTCTATTCTCCCTCCCCTACTCCCTCAGGTTCAATAAAGATTACATCATGGACAAAGTATGCCCTGAGAATCAAAGCCGTCACAATTGGCGGCTATTTAACTGTAATGTTGCTGAAACACATCCCTCCCCAACCCAATCCCTGAAATCCTCCTTACCATTAAGGGTAGCATTATTTAGCCGGGGCAAATCTGATCAAAACTGTCGACCGCCAACTGCAGATTTTCTATGGCCTCAATAAAGGCCACCTTAACGATTTCCCTAATTAATGGATGACATCTTTGGCTGGAGGAGAGGCAATGTATTCTACTCTGCCTTATTCTTTGTTAGTCCACTAATTAACTTTCCTAGGTCACTCAGGTCTCCCAAACCTCAGACTGGAGAGGGCTATTGTGTGCAGCAGTAAACTTACTTTTTCTGCCTGGGTAAAAGGAGGAATGATTATAGACAGGGAAAAATAACTCTATTTAGTCTTTGTGGCTGCACAGAATGCATAGGTCCCTGCCTTAGAAGATGATTGAAACAACTTTTATACTAATATTTCTACACATAATAATACAGGTTAACAAATGCATCTAAATTCAGATCTGGCTCTTTTGGAATGTGTACATCGAGGAAACAAGGAATTTAGGAGGCATTGCATTTTGCCACAGTTATAACGCTTTGTATGAATTAGAAAGTCTGCTTAGTACACACACAAGGCGGCTCCATCTGTGTAACATGTCAAAAGAGTTAGCTTTGTGTGGGAAACACATTGCAATAGGACTAGAAGATGCTTTTCATACACCTGTTGTGCAGCTCTGTAGTGGGACAAATGATATTCAGAGGAATAATATATCTATTCACTAAGCAACTGAAGCTTGTACATCTGAAGCTAGATATTTATTTAGGTCCTAAAAATGTTTTCCTTGTTGTGTCAAGTAACCATTGTCTCAAAGTACATTCTTTATATAAAGAAACTATATTTTCAAGTGGGGGTAGAAATATGGGAGTTGCCATTGCTGACTTTTAGAGGCACCTTTATGAAAAATTAATAAATGCACGTATTTTTGAAGAAAATGTGCATTTATTTTATTTTTTTCACACGAGCCTGCGGTTCTTGTTTGCAATGTCAAGCTCCTGCAGACACTGCCTACAGCTCTGCACCTTTATTTATTCATAGATCACAGTGCTTTAATGATACGACCGTGCGAGTGTTGCTTCACAGTTGCACAGATTTTACATGTGACAGTGCCTGCGGGTGAGAGGAACCCCTGCCTGCTGTCACAAAAAGGGGGGCCCTGGCATGTTACAAGTTACACCCTAAATACAGGGGTAGCATGTAACATGTTCTTAAAGGCGAACCTATCCTAAAGCAGGAAGTTCTTGAGAAAGCAGGCTCTTAAACCCCCAATATGTTGGGTTTTTCATCCTCTCTTTGTTCTCCCCTGGCTTGGCTACCCTCCTCATTATTCTATCCTATGTACTGAATTTGTGTATGTACTCCCCCCTGCTGGGTCAACTTTTGTCTCTGCTCCCTGCCCACCTCCTAGCAACGTCCCTTATTTCCACTCCCTACCCACCTCCCAGTACCGCCCCTTTTAAAGAATACAGAACTAAGTATTCTTTAGTAGTTTGCATGGAATTTGTTAATGAAAGGCAGTAAAATAGGTCCTGTGCAGCCAGTAACAATAGACCCCCCCTTCAGCATCAATAGAATCCCCCAGTAAATTTCAATTTCAGTAGCAATAGATCTGCCCAGCAGCAATAGATCCCCCAGCAACAATAGACACCCCAGCAACAATAGCTCTCCCCAGCAACAATAGATCCCCCCAGCAACAATAGATCCCCCCAGCTACAATAGAAACCCCCAATAACAATGGACCCCACACTACAAAATACTCCCCCAGCACCCCTTGACATTATATACATCCAGTGCTGAAGGTACCAGAACTGCGTTCCTGCATGTTCCCGCTGAAGAAAAGCCCTGGCCTTAAGTGGTGCTTGCTGTACCTATATACATGCATGTATTTATGTTGGTTGGAATCAACAGTGGAGTGAATAACTATGCTGTAAAATACTTGATATGATCTGACATAATTTATTATTTGTATCTATTGTATAATTGCATGTATATGCCTAATACAACTTTACTGCTATTTTTGTCATGTAGTGTGTTTTATATATATATATATATATATATATATATAAGAGTCATCGGCACATGCAAATACAGGGGATATCTCCTAGTCAGATTCGGCATTGTCAAATTTGTACAGTGAGATATGTGTGCACGGCTCACTGTACAAGGGTGAACAGGCAGGTAGCATGTCTCTTCTGCATTAAAATTTCTCCCTGTTTGCCCTTTTTTATTTTAGCCCTAAACTGAGGAGAGACAGGAGTCATAGACTGCTGGAAAACGGAAAATTGTATACTCACCTTTCAGTAATTTTCCTTTCCTGTCGCATCTTCATGGCAGCATACACTTTGGGTTGTGACTCCGCCTCCACAACCTGATAGGACCACATAGCTATAAATTGATGAGTAGGCACCTGCCCCAGTATCCTCTGTATATATAAATCACCTCAGAAGGGTGGGTGATTGTATGCTGCCATGAAGATGCGACAGGAAAGGAAAATTACGGAAAGGTGAGTATACAATTTTCCGCTTTCCTGTCACATCATGGCAGCATACACTTTGGGGAGTAACTCGCCAGACTGGGTGGGAATGTAAAGTAAGTTTACTGGCAAGAAATAGAAGAGTTGGCCTGTATAACGGCCTTTGCAAACTCTACTGCTGATAGGCATGCAGCATCCACATTATAATGGGATATAATGGTGTTTCTGGAGGACCAGGTGGCCGCTCTACAAATGGTTTCCGCTGAGACTCTACAGTAAGCTGCCCATGAAGTAGCCACTGCCCTGGTAGAATGCGCCCTTAAGCCTTTTGGAATCTGCAAGGTGCTCAAGGAGTAGGCCTTCTTGATAATTTTCACCAACCATGAGGCGATGGTACGGGCAGATGCCGCTTGGCCTTTTCTAAACCCGTGTGGAATGATTAGGAGGTTTTCAGACTTTCTGAACGGCTTGGTTATTGAGAGGTACTGCAAAACGTTGCCCTTGACATCCAGTGGATGAGGAGCGCCCTGATCTGTGACAAGGGCCAGGAGGTCAATCTCCTGGTTAAAGTGGAATGAAGAGGAGACTTTTGGGATAAATCGATCCGAAGGCTTCAGGGTTAGCCTGTCCGGGTAGATCATCAGGTACGGTTCTTTGGCTAGCAAGGCTTGCATTTCTGAGACTCTCTTCGCTGATGTTATAGCAATTAGAAATGAGACCTTTAGTGTCAGATCCCAAAGGGAGATGTTTTCAAGTGGAAAGAATGGTTCCTTGGATAAGACTTCCAAGACAGTTGAGAGATCCCATGTCGGAAATGAAGGCTTCCTAGGAGGCCTTAGTTTTAGACAGGCCCTTTGGAATTGAACCACCAGTGGATTGAGGGCCCACTTAACTACTGTCAAGGCAGAGATGGCAGACACTTGTACCTTTAGGGTGCTGGACCCAAGACCTTTTTCCAGGCCTGACTGGAGAAACTCAAGCACTTGTGCTACTGATGGGGAAGAAGAGTCCCAACCTTGCTCCTGGGCAAAGGAAATAAACTTTTCCCAGATCCTTCTGTAGGTGCTATTCGTGGTAGACTTCCTAGCCTGGAGCAGAGTATCCACTACCTTCTGAGAGCAGCCTTGGTCTAGAAATCTAGACCTCTCAGCCTCCAGGCCGTTAGATGAAGCTTCTCCGGGCTCGGGTGGAGTAGCTGGCCCTGAGTCAGTAAATCTGCCGACACCGGGAGGGGAAGTGGGTCCGCTGTGTTCAGCTGTAGGAGGGTAGTGAACCAAGGCCTCTGCGGCCAGAAGGGAATCACAGCCAGCACTAGAGCTGCTGAATGCTGCTTGAACCTCAGAAGATACTTGGCTATGAGAGGAGTTGGTGGAAAAATGTAGCCCAGGCGGAGGTTCCAGGGGTGTTGGAGACAGTCCGTTCCCTCCGCTGAGGGAAAGGGGATCCTCGACAAAAATCTCTGACACTTCGTGTTCGCTGGCATTGCTGCGAGGTCTATGTCCGGATGACCCCATGTCTGGGATATGAGGGCGAATGCTTGGGAGCTCAGAGACCACTCGTTGTTGGAAATGAATGTTCTGCTGAGTGAATCCGCTAGGAGATTCTGAACACCTGGAATATAAGCCGCCCTCAGATCCAGAAGGTTCAGTTGGGCCCATTGCATCACCGGGCAGACCTCTTGCATCATAGAGATGCTCCTGGTACCCCCCTGCCTGTTGATGTAGGCTACTGCCAGTCTGTTGTCCATCTTTATGAGAACTTGTTTCCCTCTCAGAAAGATGCTGAATGCCAAGAGGGCCTGGAAGGCTGCCTTCATCTCTAGTACATTCGAGACAGAGTCCTGGGTTTTGAAATGCCAGCGGCCCTGAGCCGTGTAATGTAGATAGTGCGCTCCCTAGCCCTCCAGGCTGGCATCCAAAGTTACTACTATCTGTTTGCATCTCCTGAGGTTGCAAGGACGCGTCCACCACTGCAGAGATAGACTGGCCTCCTCCGAGATGTAAATCAGTTGGGACATGGACAAACCGTCCCACTGGTGCAAGAAGGAGGCTAGAAGGGGTCTGGTATTCCATTGCGCCCACTGGACCATTGGAATGGTTGCCGATAGAGAACCCAGAAGAATGAGGCATGCTCTGGCTGGTAAGAACGGAGCCAAGATTGATTTTTTTACTTTCTGAATTAGCAGAGGTATTTTTTCCAGTGGCAGCTCCACTGTATTTGCTCTGGTATCCAGTTCGGCCCCTAGGAAGACCATCCTTTGGGTAGGCTGGGTGTTGCTTTTTCCCCAATTTATTATCCATCCCAAACTTTTTAGTGTGGAAACTAGGATCTCGCGATGTTGCACGAGTGATTCCCAGCTGTTTGAGAGGAGGAGAATGTCGTCCAGGTAGTGGTGGACCCTTAGACCTTTCTCTCTTAAGGAGGCTATCACTGGTAATAAGACCTTTGTGAATGTTCTGGGGGCTGTTGAGATCCCGAAGGGAAGACTCTGAAACTGAAAGTGCCAGTGACCCACCGAGAATCGCAGGAATCTTTGGAATGCCGCGTGAATTGGAATATGCAGGTAGGCGTCCTGGAGGTCTATGGAAAGCATCCAGTCTATCAGGTTTATGGCCTGGAGGATAGACTGCAAGCTTTCCATCCTGAATGATTCCACCCGGATGGATCTGTTGAGATTCTTTAAGTCTAGAACCAGACGTAGATCCCCCGATTTCTTTTTGATGAGGAATAGCGGAGAATAAAATCCCTTGCCCCTCTGTGCTGGCGGAACCTTTACTATCATCTGTTTTTGGAGAAGACCCTGAACATAATTCAGTAGTGACAACCTTTTTTCCCGAGATGGAGGAATGTGGGTTGGACAAAATTGATCCTTTGGGGGTCGATTTTTGAAGGACCACCTGTGGCCGAAACTGATGGTGGCCAGAGTCCAGGTATCCTTTATAGTCTCCGCCCAGGCCAGCTTGAATCTGGAGAGTCTTGCTCCCACTACCGCTGGCCAGACGGGCGCACCTTCAAAAGGACTTCTGATCACTGGAAGCGGGAGTCTTGGGCTTTTGGAACTTCATAAAAGATGACTGAGGATTTTTCCAGCTCCTTCGGTACTCTTTCCCAGATCTGTACGCTTTTGCGTCTCTATACCTCTCTGGAAGGTTTTGCTTAAAGGGAGGAGGTCTCTGCTGTTTGGGCCTTCGATCCGAGGGGATGAGTCCAGACTTGCCACCAGTCACCTTAGAAATGGCTGAGTCCAATTTCGTCCCGAAGAGGTTCTGCCCGTCAAACGGGATGCGACACCAATTGGACTTGGAGACTGGATCCGCCGTCCAGGGTTTCAGCCATAACGCTCTACTGGCCGTTACCGAGGCCAGCATAGACTTCGATGCAGACCTAATTGTATCGACAGAGGCCTCTGCCTCAAAGTCGCCCGCCAAGCTTAGTTCTTGCAAAGCTTTAACTATTTTTTCCTAGTCTGCACCCTCCAATACGAGCTTCTCAGTGTTTGCGGACCAGCT
Source organism: Lithobates clamitans (assembly GCA_037952925.1). Lineage (NCBI taxonomy): Eukaryota > Metazoa > Chordata > Amphibia > Anura > Ranidae > Lithobates > Lithobates clamitans. The sequence continues at coordinate 395,332 of JBBGZY010002614.1, forward strand.
AGAGATGGCTCTTCCCACCGCTGCAAGCGCTATCGCAGGCCTGCAGGCGCCTCCTGGTAAGCCTTCTTAAGGTCTGTGTCGATTTTCCTATCGAGTACGTCCCTAAATGTTACCGCGTCCTCTAACGGGAGTGTAACATGTCTGGCTAGGAGCATCAAAGATGCATCCACCACAGGAGGGGACACCAGGGGGTCACTTTAGGCTCCTTGAGCGGATACAGCTTAAGAAGTCTGTTATTCAGACTAGATTTCTTCTCTGGTCTTTGCCATTCCTCCTTAATCAGGTCATCCAGTTCGTCTATAAACGGGAAGGCCTCTGGATCCTTCTTAAGGTGAGGGAAATATTTCCTTTGTTTTTGTTGAACCTCCTGGGGTTCCTCCTAGCCTATTGCCTCCTTGATCAACTTGACAAATGGCTCTATTAGAGAGAAGTCAAAGCCGGCCGATACCGCTAGACCCTCATTATCGGACAGAGAGTCTTGCTCCCTCGATGTGCTGGCCCGGGCTGGAGAGGCACTGTGGGTAGAAAAATCTGCTTCCGCCATCAAGGCCTGCGGAGCTGAAATTCCAGCGGATTCTCCGGTATCCGAGACTCTTTCTTTGGTGGCCTCCTCTAGGCATTTTGGACAGGCCAGTTTATCCGGGAGGGCCACCGCACCGCAAATCCAGCAGGCGTTCCCGGAGGGACAGGAGTGGCGTGCGGGAGACCAGGGTCTGCGCGAAGGAGATCTTCTATGGTGGGAGCGACTGTTTCTTGAATATGATCTAGACTGGCTCCTTCTGCGACTCCCTCTGTGTCCCGAGCGGCTTCTCCTGCGGTAGGAACGGCTCCGTCTGTGTCTGGAGCGACTTCTTCTATGCGAGGTCTCTCTCTGTCTTGAAGCAGACGTTCCTGAGGACCTGATAGGGCTGACCAATTTAGGTAGCATTAGTAGTGCTCTCTTTTTCAATTTTCACTACTTACCATGTCTTCCCCCCCTTATCTATTAGGCTGGCGGTGATCTGCTGGGGCAGCGGTCTCCATAGTGGAGGAGTGGTGAAACCTGCAGAAACAGTAAGGATTAAGACATGCAGAAAAGATAAAGTTAGGGGACAGCTAGACCAAAAGAAAGGTTACCTACCTTTGCAGAGCGTTTTTTTAAGAAAAAAAACTGTCTCAGGTCAGTCACACAGCAAAAGCAGTGAAAAACTGACATTGGGGCTTTTTAAATCTGCCGCCATTAGCGCCGAGTGCTCGCGCATGTGCAGTAGCGCCATGAGACACCTGGCGCCATCTTGGAACCTGGCAAAGGCAGAGAAGCGCCCTGAAACAGTGCACTGCACTCGGCGATCACAGGGGATGATCTGGAGGACAACAGAGCCCAGAAACTGAGAAGGTAGGAGAGAGTGGGGGGGGGGGGGAGACAGCTGCACACAACTAAGCCTATTTAAGGCTTATTTCCTGAGGCCAAGATGAGTCTTCCAAGGCCATTCCACCAGCAAGCCTATTTAAGGCTTTATATGGGCTGCTAACACGTCAAGCCTGTTTAAGGCTTATATCATGGTCAGGCAGAGAAAATGAAAAGGGTGCCCCTGAGATCACCAGAGTGGGGCTCCTTCCATCTAGCTCGTTTAGAGGCTGTACAGGAAGGACTTCCACCCAGGAGAGGCTAGAACCTGGCTGGGGCAAAGCGGTAAAGGGGTGCTGATCCGTGCAGTTCTGACAGGTGAGGAAAAATAAGAGAATACTGGGGCAGGTGCCTACTCATCAATTTATAGCTATGTGGTCCTATCAGGTTGTGGAGGCGGAGTCACAACCCAAAGTGTATGCTGCCATGACGCGACAGGAAAGGTGAGTATACTGCCTCTTGTTTGCAGGAAACATTCTGTTGCTTGTTTTTTTAGAACCTGACAGGGTTGATTCAAAGGAAATGTGTCATAACAAAAAAGATGGAGGGACTCTACAATAGTGATAAAGAAAGTACTGAAGCCAGTGGGTGAGCATAACAGCCAGGTAATTCCCATTTTCAGAAAGATAACTATAGCAGTCCTCGTATTTATTTCATGACAAGTTAATTTTTAGCTGAAGTGGTTTTGAAATCAATGTTTCCAAATTAATCAAATCTCCTCCCATTTTGAAAAATAAATTCTGTTTTCTCTACATTCTATACAGTTAATCTCAAGAAAATGCATTTACAGTATTTACAGTCTAACAAGAAATACCTTTATTTAATGGTGCCCAAACATTTTATTACACAGGTCTATGAATGATCATATACTGTAGTTCTGACGCCGCATTACTCAAACTCAGGGGACACATGGGGAGCATCATTGCACTTTGCAAACACCCAAATCAGCTTTGCTGCCTAGCTCCGCTCTTTGTCCACTGCCTTATGCAAAAAAGTAGGTGTTGCGGATATCTGCAACAAAAAGAGAGGTTGCATGATATTGAAAGAGCCTTGATTTTTTTTTATTCGCAGTTTTACAAGCACTCAAAATTTAATAGGCAAAGGTAACTGATAAACTGAAGTCAAATGGTAAATGATAACACTTGGCCCAGACAGGCAATCTAGAAACTGTGACACCTACTCACACTAAAGCCTAGTACACATGGAATGAATGTCAGGCAGGCATTGGTGTGTCCTGGAGTCAGACGGCTTCTGTTGAAGGGGCATGACCGAAAAAGTGTATAAAAGAACCGCGCTAAACACAAACTATAATCAAAATAATTGAAAAATGTATAAGGTGATCAGAAATTGCTAAACTCAAATAGCAACATAATGTGAAAAATTAAAAAATGCGCTATGAACCACATAGAGATAATAAATTATTAAAGCAAAAAATAAAAAATATGAAAATTAATTAATAAAAAAATTGTTAAATAAAGATAAAGAAAACAAAAAACACAGTCCGTGATAAAAAGTGACTTCCGTTATCAACAGTCCTTATTAAATTATCTTCCACCCAAAGTGACTGAAGACTTTAAAGACATCTTGTGAAAAAAATCCACCACCTATAAGGGTATATGATTACCAGAGGTAAGCTGTAATAAAGCCTTATGCCAGAGATCCACTCAATAGGGACATCACCATCTGTCTCTGCATGGAGGGAAGATCACCCGGGATTCATCAGTAGTAATTGGCTCGGTATTGGAGACCCAAGAAGATAAGAAATACATCTGGGATTTACTGCTTGGAAAGTTTCAGGAGGACAGATGCACACCTGTGTAAGTGAATGCCGCAAAATGACTGAAAAAGGTCTGCTGATTGGCTCCTGATCAGAGCTCTCCGCCACTGGCGGAGAGCGCTGACCGGAGGGTTCTGGGGTGAGGGCCATCCCCCTATCAGAATACAATAGAACAGCAGTAGAGAGCACTATACTAATGTCGGATATTTAATAGAGTGACTCCTCCTGAGCTGTCAGTTTTTTTTGTTCAATACTGCCGGGTTGAGCAGAAAAAACTACTAGTGTGTATGAGGCTTAAGGCTAGCTGTCAATGCATTGTACAGGCTCAGTAGCTGCAGCTATTAGCACACATCTGTCAATTTCGAATGCAGGAATCTGCAGATACTTGCCACTGGAAAATGCAGCATGTATAATCGCCCGTGCAAATGGAGCCTTGCAAGATTAGTAAATCAGCCCAAACATGTTTCCGAATATTTGTGAAGTGCCTGCAATTTAATACAATAGTAATTTTGAATAGTACACCAAACATATAGAGTTTTTTCCCCTCTGATTACAATTCAATTTACTGCAAAAATACCCTTTTAATCATAGTAAAAGATTGTGGTAATGGTGCAGAACAGTGGAAAACTATATTTTTTTATACCTAAAAAGTTTTTTCATTGATAAAATGGGCAAAATCACAGCGCTCCAGAAACAAACCAACATTTTCCTTGGGAATCTACTAGCTTATTCGCTGTAATGTAATTTTAACAAAATATAATGGCTTCTAGAATTAACTTATTGGGAAAAACAGGAGAAATGAAATCTAGTGAAAAGGTTTTCAGGTTGTGGTAAATGTGCCCAATAAAAACATGGATTCCAGTATCTGCGTTTTTTGGTATTATAATATGATTGCTATGTTGGTGTTTGTTATTATAATTTTAATGAAAATGTAGCTTGTAAACATTCAAACATTGGGCACTACTATGTAATTCCATGATTCGCTATCCTCAGGTTACACTGGTTGCTTAAAAGATATATGTCCATCATGCTTGGCTCATGGAAGGCTATAAAAAGCCAATAGAAACTAATGTATGTCCCAATTTGCTTGTAGCCTCCCTGGCGGTTTTCCCGAGTGTGGCTCGGGGTTAAAAATCAGAACCATTAGCGGTAACCCCGAGCCACACTCGGGATTACATTGCAGGATCCTGGTGTGCCTTTACTTACCTTGTCCCCGGGATCCTGCGATGTCCCCCGCAGTGTCCGTGGGCTCTGTCCCCGTCCGAAGCCTCTCTGTGCCAGGCTCCGTTCCCTATTCTAGACCTAGGGCACCTAATGCTTCCCTCTGCTAACTAGCTTTATGGAGATGCTGGTTTCATTTTCCAGCAAGACTTAGCACCTGCCCACACTGCCAAAAGTACCAATACCTGGTTTAATGATCATTGTATCATTGTGCTTGATTGGCCAGCAAACTCGCCTGACCTAAACTCCCATAGAGAATCTGTGGGGTATTGTCAAGAGAAAGATGAGAGACATTAGACCCAACAATGCAAAGGAGCTGAAAGCCGCTATCAAAGCAACCTAGGCTTCCATAACACCTCAGCAGTGCCACAGGCTGATCGCCTCCATACCACGGCACATTGATGCAGTAATTCATGCAAAAGGAGCCCTGACCAAGTATTGAGTGCATATTGTACTGTACATGGACATACTTTTCAGTAACCCAACATTTCTATATTAAACATGCTTTTTTTTTATTGGTCTTATATAATATTCTAATTTTCTGAGATACAGAATGTGGGGTTTTCATGAGCTGTAAGCCATAATCATCAAAATTAAAAGAAATAAATGCTTGAAATATTTATTATATATATATATATATATATATATATATATATATATATATATATATATATATATATATATATATATATATATATATATATATATATTGTTATATATTGTTATATATTGTTATATATATACATATACAGTATCTCATAAAATTGAGTATACCCCTCACATTTTTGTAAATCTTTTATTACATCTTTTCATGTGACAACACTAAAGAAATGACACTTTGCTACAATGTAAAGTAGTGAGTGTACAGCTTGTTTAACAGTGTAAATTTGCTGTCCCTTCAAAATAACTCAACAAACAGCCATTAATGTCTAAACCGCTGGCAACAAAAGTGACTAAACCCCCTAAGTGAAAATGTCCAAATTGGGCCCAAAGCGTCAATATTTTGTGTCGTCACCATTATTTTCCAGCACTGCCTTAACCCTCTTGGGCATGGAGTTCACCAGAGCTTCACAGGTTGCCACTGGAGTCCTCTTCTACTTCTCTATGATGACATCACGGAGCTGGTGGATGTTAGAGACCTTGCGCTCCTCCACCTTCCGTTTCAGGATGCCCCACAGATGCTCAATAGGGTTTAGGTCTAGAGACATGCTTGGCCAGTCCATCACGTTTACCCTCAGCTTCTTTAGCAAGGCAGTGGTCGTCTTGGAGGTGTGTTTGGGGTCGTTATCTTGTTGGAATACTCCAAAGAGAGGGGATCATGCTCTGCTTCGGTATGTCATAGTACATGTTGGCATTCATGATTCCCTCAATGAACTGTAGCTCCCCAGTGCCGGCAGCACTCATGTAGCCTCAGACCATGACACTCCCACCACCATGCTTGACTATAGGCAAGACACACTTGTCTTTGTACTCCTCACCTTGTTGCTGCCACACATGCTTGACATATCTGAAGCAAATAAGTTTATCTTGGTCTCTTCAGACCACAGGACATGGTTCCAGTACTCCATGTCCTTAGTCTGCTTGTCTTCAGCAAATTGTTTGTGTTTGTTTGGCTTTCTTGTGCATCATCTTTAGAAGAGGCATCCTTCTGGAATGACAGCCATGCAGACCAATTTGATGCAGTGTGCGGCGTATGGTCTGAGCACTGACAGGCTCTCCCCCCACCCCTTCAACCTCTGCAGCAATGCTGGCAGCACTCATACGTCTATTTTACAGAGACAACCTCTGTATATGACATTGTGCACTCAACTTCTTTGGTCAACCATGGCGAGGCCTGTTCTGAGTGGAACCTGTCTTGTTAAATCGCTATATGGTCTTGGCCACCGCGCTGCAGCTCAGTTTCAAGATCTTGGCAATCTTCTTATAGCCTAGGCCATCTTTATGTAGAGCAACAATTATTTTTTTCAGATCCTCAGAGAGTTCTATGCCATGAGGTGCCATGTTAAACTTCCAGTGACCAGTATGAGAGAGTGAGAGTGATAACACCAAATTTAACACACCTGCTCCCCATTCACACCTGAGATCCTGTAACACTAACGAGTCTCATGACACAAGGGAGGGAAAATGGCTAATTGGGCCCAATTTGGACATTTTCACTTATGGGTGTACTCACTTTTGTTGCCAGAGGTTTAGCCATTAATCGCTGTGTCTTAAGCTATTTTGAGGGGACAGCAAATTTACACAGTTGTACAAGCTGTAAACTCACTACTCTACATTGTAGCAAAGTGTAATTTCTTCAGTGTTGTTACATGAAAAGATATAATAAAATAATTACAAAAATGTGAGGGGTATACTCACTTTTGTGAGATACTGTATATATATATATATATATATATATATATATATATATAAATATATATATATTGTCCTTACAGAGGAGCTTCAGGTTCCATCAGAAAAAAGGAAAAAGGAAAAGTCAGCTTTTAATATTAGGACACTTACCTGTCCCTGGATCCAGCGGTGTCTTCACCCGAGCCGATTTTTCAATGGTCTCTCGAGCGCTGCCTTGCGGCTTCACAGTCGGTTTCCTACTGCACATGCGCGAAGCGCGCTGCGCTTTGTGAATGGCCCGGCAGCAGGGGAAGGAGGGGGGCAAACTTCCAGGTGACTTTGCCGTGCTGAAATCAGCTGGAAGTGGGAGTGGGTACCTGTCAAATCCAGGCACCCACTCCCCCCTCCCCCACAAAAAGGTGCCAAATGTGACAGTTCCATGAACTGCCATATAGTGGGGAAATTTATTATTTCATCCCTTGCAGATTTTGTAAGTTTGCCCACTTACAAAGAAGTGAAGGGTCTATAATTTGTATCATAGGTGTGTTTTAAAGACAGAATATCAACCCAAAAACCAGAAAAAAACACATGATACAAATGTTATAAATGTAATTGCAGTTCAGTGAGTAAAATAAGTACAGTAAAACCTTGGTTTGAGAGTAACTTAGTTTGAGATTGTTTTGCAAGACAAGCAAAATTTTTAAATACATTTTCACTTGATATACAAGTAATGTCTTGATATACAGTGGGGACGGAAAATATTCAGACCCCCTTAAATTTTTCACTCTTTGTTATATTGCAGCCATTTGCTAAAATCATTTAAGTTAAATTTTTTCCTCATTAATGTACACACAGAACGCCATATTGACAGAAAAACACAGAATTGTTGACATTTTTTCAGAATTATTAAAAAGAAAAACTAAAATATCACATGGCCCTAAGTGTTCAGACCCTTTGCTTTGTGATACTCATATATTTAACTCAGGTGCTGTACATTTCTTCTGATCATCCTTGAGATGGCTCTACACCTTCATTTGAGTCCAGCTGTGTTTGATTATACTGATTGGACTTGATTAGGAAAGCTATACACCTGTCTATATTAGACCTTACAGCTCACAGTGCATGTCAGAGAAAATGAGAATCATGAGGTCAAAGGAACTGCCTAAAGAGCTCAGAGACAGAATTGTGGCACAGATCTGGCCAAGGTTCCAAAAAAATTCTGCTGCACTTAAGGTTCCTAAGAGCACAGTGGCCTCCATAATCCTTAAATGGAAGACGTTTGGGATGACCAGAACCCTTCCTAGAGCTGGCCGTCCGGCCAAACTGAGCTATCGGGGAGAAGAGCCTTGGTGAGAGAGGTAAAGAAGAACCCAAAGATCACTGTGGCTGAGCTCCAGACATGCAGTCGGGAGATTGGAGAAAGTTGTAGAAAGTCAACCATCACTGCAGCCCTCCACCAGTCGGGGCTTTATGCATAATGACCTGACGGAAGCCTCTCCTCAGTGCAAGACACATGAAAGCCCGCATGGAGTTTGCTAAAAAACACCTGAAGGACTCCAAGATGGTGAGAAATATAATTCTCTGGTCTGATGAGACCAAGATAGAACTTTTTGGCATTAATGCTAAGCAGTATGTGTGGAGAAAACCAGGCACTGCTCATCACCTGTCCAATACAGTCCCAACAGTGAAGCATGGTGGTGGCAGCATCATGCTGTGGGGGTGTTTTTCAACTGCAGGGACAGGACGACTGGTTGCAATTGAGGGAAAGATGAATGCGGCCAAGTACAGGTATATCCTGGACGAAAACCTTCTCCAGAGTGCTCAGGACCTCAGACTGGGCCGAAGGTTTACCTTCCAACAAGACAATGACCCTAAGCACACAGCTAAAATAACGAAGGAGTGGCTTCACAACAACTCCATGACTGTTCTTGAATGGCCCAGCCAGAGCCCTGACTTAAACCCAATTGAGCATCTCTAGAGAGACCTAAAAATGGCTGTCCACCAACGTTTACCATCCAACCTGACAGAACTGGAGAGGATCTGCAAGGAGGAATGGCAGAGGACCCCCAAATCCAGGTGTGAAAAACTTGTTGCATCTTTCCCAAAAAGACTCATGGCTGTATTAGATCAAAAGGATGCTTCTACTAAACACTGAGCAAAGAGTCTGAATACTTAGGAGCATGTGATATTTCAGCTTTTCTATTTTAATAAATCTGCAAAAATGACAACAATTCTGTGTTTTTCTGTCAATATGGGGTGCTGTGTGTACATTAATGAGGAAAAAATGAACTTAAATGATTTTAGCAAATGGCTGTAATATAACAAAGAGTGAAAAATTTAAGGGGGTCTGAATACTTTCCGTCCCCACTTCTCAAGTAGCGTTATATCACAACTGAGTATAAAAAAGAAGAGAGGCGCCTTTAAGTGTAGCAATATGGTTACATTTAATGAAGGTACAACATTTAGCAACTTGCACGATTGATGATTAAAAGAGGCACATCTAAGTATGTAGGCATCCGGGGTAAAGCTGTCCACATAGACCATCCTCCTCACCGCCATCGACGTTCGCTCTTCCACGCTGCGCTCCAGGAGTGGTTCAAGCCTCTCTTTCAGATCGCTCTACTGCAGGGTAGTCTTCCCGGTCATGACTGCAGACTGACAACGGTGGTGAGAGCCGGTTGTGCGGGGAATGGTCTCTGTGGACAGCTTTACCCCTGATGCCTGCATACTTAGATGTGCCTCTTTTAATCATCAACCATGTGAGTTGCTAAATGTTTTACCTTCATTAAATGTAACCATATTGCTACACTTAGAGGCGCCTCTCTTCTCTTATATACACTGTAGCTCCTGCTGGATTTTGCTTCCAATCCCCTTGTGGAGGCCTCCATTTGTGGATGGACATTTTATGGTTACACAACCTATCACATTGCTATATTCTTTTTTATGTGGACTATAAACTGAAGTACTTATGAATAAATGGTTGTGGAATGAATCATTTGAGTTTCCATTATTTCTTATGGGAAAATTTGCTTTGATATAAGTGCTTTGGATTACAAGCTGTATTTGATCCCCAAGCAAAACATGACTTAGTACTTGGTGGAGAAACCCTTGTTGGCAAGCACAGAGGTAAGACGTTTCTTGTAGTTAGTGACCAGGTTTACACACATCTCAGGAGGGATTTTGGTCCACTCTTCTTTACAGATCTTCTCTAAATCCTTAAGGTTTCTTGGCTGTCGCTTGGCAACTCGAAGTTTCAGCTCCCTCCATACATTTTCTATAGGATTAAAGTGGTTGTAAAAGTTCCTTTTTTTATTTTAAAAAAATAACAAACATGTCATAGTTACCTCCACTGTGCAGTTCGTTTTGCACAGAGTGACCCCGATCCTCGTCTTCTGGGGTCCCTCGGCGGCTGTCTCGGCTCCTCCTTGCAACCGCTAACCCCCCTCTCGGAATGCGCTCTCCCAAGGGGGTTAGCTTGCGGGTGCGCTCCTGTGATACAGTGATATAGCCGACTATATCACTCGACCCCTCCCCCCCAGGCGCGCTGCGTCATTGATTTGATTGACAGCAGCGGGAGCCAATGGCTGTGCTGATATCAATCATCCAATGAAAGAGCCCGGTCAAGAAGCCAGCGCATTCATGAGGCAGGACTTTTGAGGGCTCAGGGAAGTAAATGGGGGGGCTGGTGGGCCACTAATTGTAGGATGTTTTTTCACCTTAATGCATAGAATGCATTAAGGTGAAAAAACACGTACCTTTACAACCCCTTTAAGGTCTTGAGACTGGCTAGGCCACTCCATAACCTTAATGTGCGTCTTCTTGAGCCACTCCTTTTTGCCTTGGCGGTATGTTTTTGGGTCATTGCCATGCTGAAAGACCCATCCATGACCCATCTTCAGTGTTCTGGCTGAGGGAAGTAGATTCTAATCCAAGATTTTACAATACATGGCCCTATCCATTGGCCCTTCAGTGCACAAAGTCCGTCTGTACATTTAGCAGAGAAACAGACCCAAAGCATCATGTTTCCACCTCTGTGCTTGAGGGATGGTGTTTTTAGGGTCGTAATCAGCATTTTTCTTCCTTCAAACATGGTGAGTCCCCCTCCTCAAGAAGGCACATGTACAGTCATGCCAATGAACATCTAAATGATTGAGAGAAGGATTGGGGGAATCTGCTGTGGTCAGATGAGACCAAAATTGAGCTCTTTGGCATTAAGTTGACTCGTCATGTCTGTTCTGTTTCTCTGCTAAAGGTACAGGCCGATTGTAAAATCTTGGATGAAAACCTTCTTCCCTCAGCCAGAACACTGAAAATGGGTAGTGGATGGGTCTTCCAGCATGACAATGACCCAGCCGCCAAAGTAACAAAGGAGTGGCTTGAGAAGCACATTAAGATCATGGAGTGGCCTAGTCAGTCTCCAGACCTTAATCCAATAAAAAATTTATGAAGGGAGCTGAAACTTTGAGTTGCCAAGAGACAGCCAAGAAACCTGAAGGAAGAGTGGACCAAAATCCCTCCTGAAATGTGTGCAAACCTGGTCACCAACTACAAGAAACATCTTAACTCTGTGCTTGCCAACAAGGGTTTCTTTACCAAGTACTAAGCCACGTTTTCCTTGGGGATCAAATAATTATTTTACTCACTGAACTGCAACTTAATTTATAGCATTTGTTTTATGTGTTTTTTTCTTGATTTTTGGTTGATATTCTGCCTCTGTCATTTAAAATGCACCTATGATAAAAAGTTATTGACTTTTCTTCTCTTTGTAAGTGGGCAAACTTACAAAATCTGAAGGGGATTAATTAATTATTTTCCCCACTGAATACGGTATGGCAGAGTTTTTTGACTGAACTTGAAAGCAGTTGTCAAAATGGTTAGAGATCAAAGATGACAGCAGCTTTTGTATGTAAATGCAGGCTTTTTCTGTAAGGCCCTACTCCCTGTAACTCCCAATCTTAGCCATTCGTACTATAATGTGATATATATTCTGAATGACCAATATGTATACTTGAGGAGTTTTGGGGATAGGCCAAATTTTGTGTAATTATCAACATATGCATTCAATTTCAGAACGCCTAGACTACGGATGTTTTGACATGCCATTTTTACAAAAGTTCACCTTATTTATGTATTTTTTCACCATGCAGCATGTTCAGTATGATTTGTCAAGGTTTGTGACAAGTTTACTTAAAGACACTAGCATATTGATACAACTAGCACTGAGGATTTTCACAAGACTTGTTACATAGTAGGTGGGGTCCAAAAAAGACACATGTCCATCAAGTCCAACCTATGTGTGTGCTTTTATGTCAGTATTACATTGTATATCCCTGTATGTTGTGGTCGTTCAGGTGCTTATCTAATAGTTTTTTGATGCTCCCTGCTGAAACCACTGCCTGTGGAAGAGAATTCCACATCTTTACTGCTCTTACAGTAAAGAAACCTCTACGCAGTTTAAGGTTAAACCGATTCTCTTCTAATTTTAGTGAATGGCCTCGTGTTTTTTTAAATTCCCCTTGGCGGTAAAAGTTTTATCCCTATTGGGGGGTCACCAGTACGGTATGGCGGTGGGTTTTGGGGTTTTAGGATGTGTTGATTTGATTAGGTACCTGTTTTAGTTTAATGTGTCAGATTGGGGCCAGTGTAGGTCAGAGCTGCCATATGATGCTGTTTTTTTGTCTTACTTTAACTCCAGTTTTAATGGTGGAGTCCTAGTATAAAGCAGCACTCTCAGATTTCTTCTACTTGTACGACTGAGCTTGCCCGATTCAGAATATATGTAAGGTCTGCAGCCTTTCACTAAGAATACATCCCCAACATGACAATAGTAATTATCCATGTTTTTATACATACATCGTTACAGCGTTTTTTTCATAATTTAATACCTTCAGCATGTAGCAGGATCTGTCTTCATTTTATACTCAATATTCTACTTATGAATCCGTAAGACTACTGATACATTCTGTTTTTATTTTTACTTTTATTTTTATTTTGATTCTTATGTGGCATATACGAAATACATCTATGTGCATTTAGACGTTCCCTACCAAAAAGATGGCCGCTTCCACTAATATAAACATACATAAGAGGAATCTGGTTTACCTACAACAAAATGGACAATATACATAACCTATTGGCCTACGGCAAAATGGCCACCATGCAAATATAACATTGACCACAACTGAGATGGCCGTTTCAATCATTCCGGTTTTTAAAACAGAACAGCACAACCAATCCGGTTCCCCAGATGAAGACACGTGATCGTGTCGTAACGCGTAGGGAGTGGCCGGAGCGAGACGTACACCAGGAGGAAAAGTGAGAGGGCGCTGAGAACGCCACATAGTCACTATCTTTTTGCATTTTCTTTTAAACGTTTGTTACAATGTAAGAGTCCATTGTAGACACTTAATAAATATCCTCTTATTGTTCTAACATACTACACTAGTGGAGGCCTTTCTTTTTTCTCCTTTTCCCCCTGCCACTGCTGTGGCAATACTGGAGCCCTTAGGAGACACTGGCAGAGGAATTTAAAGGAGAAATTCACAACAGGCCTCACTGACAGCATTCAACAGCGATAACACCTATAAACCTGAACTCACAGATGCAATTATTCATCAGCTCTAAGGTGAGAGTTCTGGGAGACCACATCCAGGAAAAATTGCATGGAGTTATGTATGGGCAACATCACTGAATCACATTATTAATGAGCCACCTATTGGATCATCTTTATACCTTTATATCTGTGACTCTTTAGAACAGTCCACCTTACCATATGGACATAGCATTTTCATTTATTAATATTTGGACTATTAACACTTTGTGTACACTTCTTCACTGTTGTTGGTATTGTCACATTACCTATCAATAGGATTTTGGCATTTCACATTAGATATTTTATGAATATATGTGAATATTTGATATGTATAGTTTTATCAGTCACTATTTTTATGAGTTAATAATATTTACTTCACAATAATACATTATTCACATGCAACTATTGCACTTTAATATTCTATTCCTGTCATCATTGTTTAGACAGCACGATACCTAGAGGATTATTCCTCAGGCAATAGGCTATTGCGCGAAATAATTTTTCTTTTCTTTTTCTTCCTTATTTGTGTTGCTGTGAACACTATAGATTTTGCTGCAATTATCCTACATTATTTCTCTCTTGTTACACATCACTGATAGCGCGAAGGACACTTATCACCCTAGTATAAAGCAGCACAAGAGTTGCTCTAATCCAGGTGTAGGCAACCTTTTGGGCATAGTGTGCGAAACATGTTTTCAAAGAAATTCAGAGTGCCAGATACATAAATAAAAAAAAAATGTCAACTTCACATGAAAAGGAATCTTATAAAGTAAATGCTGTAAACAAATTGAATAATGGTAAGAAATCAACTGAGCTTTGCATCTTCACCCCAGTTCCCTCACCTTCAGACCTCAGATTACCGTAATTCCTTCACCATCACATCTTAGATTACCGTAATTACTTCACCTTCATATGTCAGATTACCGTAATTCCTTTACTATCACACCTCAGATTACCGTAATTCCCTCACCTTCACACCTCAGATTACTGTAATTCCCTCAACTTCACACCTCAGATTACTGTAATTCACTCACCTTTACACCTCAGATTACTGTAATTCCCTCACCTTCACGGCTCAGATCACCCCAATTCCCTCACCTTCACACCTCATATTACCGTAATTCTTTCATCATCACATATCAGATTATCGTAATTGCTGCACCTTCACATCTCAGATCAGCCCCAATTTCTGCACCTTGCACCTTCAGAACACACAAAAGGCAATGCTGCTAGCCACTCACAGGTGTCAAAAACAGCAGTAGGAATCAGCAGATTCCTGCTCCTGCCATTTGCATTGTGCCTAAACACGTGTGCGAATGCCTTAGAACAGGGTTTGGGAGCTATTACTTTAGAAAACAAGTTACCAAACCCTGTTATAAAGTGCAGTTCCCTTCCAAAACTTCAGTAGTAGTGATTACAAAGCCAGTTATAAAGCATGACTCACAAAGCCAGATATAACGGAGTATTCACAAAGTCAGTTATTAAAGCGGAGTTCCGCCTAAAAAAAAAAAATTAAAAGTCAGCAGCTACAAATACTGCAGCTGCTGACTTTTAAAATAAGGAAACTTACCTGTCCATGGCGCCCGCAATGTCCACACGAAGCCGATCCATTCCCACGGCTGCAGGTGGAGGCGCTGGCATATTAAGTGAGGGAGTCAGGGAGTGAAGCCTTGTGGCTTCACAGCCTGGTTCCCTACTGTGTATGTACAAGTCACGCTGTGCATTCTTAGTGGTCCCTGCTGTCTTCTGGGACCTGTGTGTCTCCCAGAAAACAGCGGAGGGGGGATGGAGGAATGGCTGGACATGGCGTAGATCACCGCAGATACTGCAGCAATTTTTTACCAGAAGTGGGATCCAATACCTGTATAAGATAGGTATCTGCTCCCCCCTGAAAGGTGCCAAATGTGACACTGGAGGGGGGGAGGAATCCGGACAGCAGAAGTTCAATTTTTGCGTGGAACTCCACTTTAAACAAAACTCCTTTATAACTGGCCTCTGAGTAATGCTTATTAAATGGCTTTGTGAATACTGCTTAAAGCGGGGGTCCACCTATCTATCGGTTTTTTTTTTGAGTTCATTCACAAACTTTTCTTCTCAGCATTACATACTCACATATTGTGTGTAATATGTCCGCCTGTGTCAGATTTCGTCGAAAAGAATAACTTATATTATTCACTGCAGGCGGTTTCCATCTTCATTGTGGGCATTTGAAGCCCACAAGCATTTATTTCCTGGATGTGGTGAATGCTGTGCTCCCAGCATTCACTGCTTGTTCCCGCACATGCTCAGTGGCATCCTGCGAAGCCTGAGACTAGCTCCCAGGAGTCTGGGAGAGGCTAGAAACACGCCTACTCCCACGGGAAGAGAACCAGGAAGTGCAAAGAAGAATAGAAAAATAAAAGGTAATTACGGCGATTTAAATTTTTTTAAACGGCATGTCAGCATCTAGGCAAGGAAGAGAATACATTCAGATATTGTTCAAAATTTGGGTGGAACCCTGCTTTAATAACGGGCTTTGTGACTACTGAAAAGCCAATTACAGTATAAAGCATTACTCACAGAGCCAGTTATAAACTATTACTCACAGAGCCAGTTACTGTATAAATTATTACTCACAGAGCCAATTATAAATTATTACTCACAAAGCCAGTTATTACTCACAGAGCCAGTTATAAATTATTACTCGCAGAGCCAGTTATAGTATAAATTATTACTCACAGAGCCAGTTATTGTATAAATTATTACTCACAGAGCCAATTATAAATTATTACTCACAAAGCCAATTATTACTCACAGAGCCAGTTATAAATTATTACTCGCATAGCCAGTTATAGTATAAATTATTACTCACAGAGCCAGTTACAGTATAAATTATTACTCACAGAGCCAATTATAAATTATTACTTCACAGAGCAAATTATGAATTATTACTCACAGAGCCAATTATTACTCACAGAGCCAGTTATAAATTATTACTCACAGAGCCAGGTATAGTATAAATTATTACTCACAGAGCCAGGCAATAAATTATTACTCACAGAGGCAGGCATAAATTATTACTCACAGAGCCAGTTATAAAAAAAAAAAGATCATAGTTACCATTAAGGAAAGGAACACTCTCTTGCCCTGGAGCATCAGCGAACCACTACTTTCAGTTGCCATGATAGGCGGGGCAATGGAGAGACTTTCCGACCCTCCCACCATCACCAGGTATATACGTGCACATACACCCGCAGCCGGCCTTGCCAGCTCTTTTTAAGACATGCGGCCCGCAGCCTCCAGCCCTATGGCCAGTCCGGGCCTGCATGTACTCACCCTATGGTCCATGCTGACAGAACTTAATTTCTACAGTAAACGTTTGTGGGGAACTGTATCAAATGTCTTTGCAAAATCTAGATACACCACATCTACGGGCCTTCCTTTATCTAGATGGCAGCCCACCTCCTCATAGAAGGTTAATAGATTGGTTTGGCAAGAATGATTCTTCATGAATCCATGCTGATTACTGCTAATGATACCGTTTCATTACTGAAATCTTGTATATAGTCCCTTATCTTCCCCTCCAAGAGCTTGCATACTGTTGATGTTAGGCTAACTGGTCTGTAATTCTCAATGATGTATATTAGCCCTTTTTTAAATATTGGTGCTTCATTGGCTTTTCTCCAATCTGCTAGTGCCATTCCAGTCAGTAGACTGTAAGTAAAAATTAGGAACAATGGTCTGGCAATTACTTGACTGTTCCTTAAGGACCCTCGGGTGCAAGCCATCTGGTCCCGGTGACTTATTAATGTTAAGTTTTTCAAGTCTATTTCTAATTCTATCCTCAGTTAGCCCTGTGATGTGTCCTGAGGCAGTTTTGGTTACTGAAGCCCCTTGCTTCCCTTGTGAAGACTGAGGAGAAGACTAAATGCAATACCTTTGCCATCTCTCCATCCATAGTATCCAAATTCCCTTCATCATTCTTTATGGGACCAATATGATCTGACCTCCCTTTCTTACTATTTATATACTTAAAGAATTTCTTTTACTCTCTCCTTTGCCTTTATATGCATTTTTACGTTGGAGTTAAGCCACCCAGGACTTTTATTAGCTCTTTTAAATGTATTTCCTCTTGGGATGCACTGGCTAATACCCTTATTTAATATGCTCTTAAAGCATACCCATTTTTCCTGTGTGTTCTTTGTTCCTAAGATTTTATCCCATTTAGTATCTTCTAACAAGGATCGTAGTTTAGGGAAGTTGGCTCTTTTGAAATTCAGTCTTTGTATTCCCCTTATGTTTCCTATTTCTGTGACTTATACTGAAACAAATTGACCTGTGATTGTTTTTTCCTAAATTTCCCCGTATTTCCACATTTGTGATCATATCGGTATTGTTGGTAATCAGTAGATCTAGTAACACTTTGTTTCTAGTTGGTTGGATTTATCAACTGACCCATGAAATTGTCCTGCAAGACATTTAGGAAATTGCGAGCTTTAGATGAATACGCAGTTCCTTCCACCCAGTCTATGTCTGGATAATTAAAATTCCCCATTATAATGACACTTCCCATCCTTGCCGCCAATCCAAATTGTGATAGGAAGTTTGCCTCCCCCCTCCCCCTGGTTAGGGGGCCTATAGCGTACTCCCAGTATTACTTTCCCCTTAGTGTCCTCTCTTTGTAGCTCTACCCATAACGATTCCACCTCCTCCCTTGCTCCCTTAGTGATGTCGTCTCTCACATTCACTTGTACATAATTTTTCATATACAGGCATACCCCTCCCCATTTTTTACCCTCTCAATCCCTGTGATATAGGAAATACCCTTGAATGGTTGCCAGCCAATCATGAGAGCTGTTGAACCAAGTCTCTGAAATTTCTACAAAATCTAAATCCTCCTCGTACAACAGTAGCTCTAGTTCTCCCATCTTGTCCGCTAGACTTTTGGCATTGGTGAACATGACACGTAGTTTAGACTGGTCACATACTATCTCCTTATTAGGTGTTCTTAGGTTGCAAATAGGACTTGTTACTATGTTTACCATGGGTTTAGGTGCTTTCGTCAACCTACCACTAATGCCCCCAATACTATCCACTGAGATACGTTGCACACTGGCTATCTCTATGTCTGGACCATCCCCCCGTCACCTAGTTTAAAAGCCCCTCTAACTTTTCGGCCATCTTCACTCCCAGCAGATCTGCACCCTTCTCATTTAGGTGCAGTCCGTCCCTTCCATAGAGCTGGTAACCGACTGAAAAGTTAGCCCAGTTCTCCAGGAACCCAAACCCATCCTTTCTACACCAGCTCCTCAGCCACTTGTTTACTTCCCTAATCTCCCGCTGTCTTTCTGGTGTAGCTCAAGGTATCAGTAGTATTTATGAAAATACTACCTTGTATTTGTACCTTGTATATTGAGGTCCTATTCCTCAATTTAGCTCCTAAATCCCTAAAATCCTTTTTTAGGACACTCCATCTTCATCTGACTTTGTCATTGGTGCCAACGTACCCCATGACAGCCGGGTCTTCCCCAGCCCCTCCCAGTAATCTGTCCATCAGATCCATGATGTGCCGAACCCGAGCGCCCGGTAGACAACATACAGTTGTGACTCAGCAGGCAACATTAGAAGTGTTAAGTATGCAAAAAGTAACAGAATATAGGATATATAAAATACAAAACTCTTGCATTGTATTGTGTTGGAAAACTAACACTTCCATAAAGCATCCTGCATGTTGTCCTGTGGGCTCTCATTTCAACCTAGGGGACAGTCCCTCAAGGAGTACATCCCACTCCATTCATCCACAGTCAAACAAAACTTAGGCCACGCTCCATATGTGTCAGTCGCGTTATATAGTGAAAGTATAAGCTTCAGCTTATACTTTGTGGCCGACAGTGTGTGGCTGACAGGCAGGGACTGTAGTTGAAACCAATTTTCCAATGTGACATTGTTGACACATATGGAGTGTGGCCCAAGTTTGTTTGACTATATGCGGAAACAGAGGTTTTAGTTCTCTGTTCCATCTGCTGGTTCAAATAGTTTTTATTGCAGAAGTAGTGTTAAACATAAAACAATGTCAAAGGCACCTACATTGCCCACACAGGGGCTAGAACTGGTGCATAAGAGACAAAAACAAAAAAAAATACAATGTAAACAGAGGGCAGCCTCCTATTTAAATGGTCACAGAAATCCTGAGTGCAACATATGTAATTTGGGGTAACCCCCATAAGTGCAGGAATAACCAGGACAAAAATGCATTTACTTTGCATTAAGATCATCTTGGGCATCTGTTAGCAATCAAAAAGGGCTAAGAGCCCTGGTAAGAGAAGGAAAACAGAGAGAAATAAGAAAGAGAGGGGGAGAATAAGGGAAAGTGGGGTAGGGGGAAGAGAGAGAAAGAGAAGGGGACCCGGGATCACCCAGGAAACCAGTCAGAGCCGATCCATACTAGCCAGAGGGAGTTCGTGGGAAGGCATATGCCAGCCATGGCTCCCAAACTTCAAGTGGTTTTTTAATTCCTGAAAGAGGACTGTGTTTTTTTTCCATGCTTTAGCGATCATACTTTTGGCCGCTATAAACAGGTTGCCAATTTCTGTTGACGAGCAAACAAACCCGGGATGGGACAATGTAATAGCACAAATTTGGCCTCCTTACTAAGATTTAAATGGAACAGAGAAAACAACAAACCAAACACTCGGGACCAGAAACCCACTAATCGCGGGCAGGCCCACCAAGTGTGAATTACATCCCCACGATGGCCACATCCCTGGAAACAGCGATCGCTAGAGGTCGGGTTGGCATGGACAATACATGCTGGAACCCAATACCACCGCAACAGCACTTTGTATGCTGCCTCCAAGATGGCAGCATTAAAGGAATATTTAGCTACAGAAGACCAGGCCTTGCCCCAGTCCGCCGGTTCGATCCCATGTCCCAAATCCCGCTCCCACTGGGACACATAGTAGAGTGAGATGAGAGATGATCGACAATTCAAAGCTGCGTAGAGGGATGAGATAAGGCCCGGGGAACCCGGGGCATGTAGACAGATATGTTTGAAAGCGGATGTCTGTGATGGGTAGGAGGAGATACATCGGAGCGTAGTTATCCAGTGCTGGGTCTGAAGAAAACAAAAGAATTCTGCCTGGGGAGTGTCATAGGATTTGCAGAATGCAGTCCACGTCGGTGGAGTATGTGTAGTCAACAGATGGCGTACCTGGGTAAGGCCCCGTGAGGTCCACCACGTGAACGCCTGAGGCTGTTTGAGACCTGGAGGAAACAATGGGTTATTAGTAATAGGCAGCAGGGGCAGGAAGGGTGACATAAGGGAGTTCAAGTATCTTACCGAGTCCCACAACTTTAAGCTATGTAGCATGAGAGGGCTCAATGACGTTGGCCGAAGTTTCTAGGGGAGCCAAAGAAGCGCTTGCATAGAAAGAGGGGCACAATTAGGGAGCTCCAGAAGCACCCATAGAGGGACATTGGAGGAAGCATGGAGTAATGATAGTTGGGAGATCTGAGCTGCCAGATAGTACTTAGAGACATATGGAACTCCCAAACCACCTTGCAATCTATGTATAAAAAGAGTAGCCTTAGAAATTCTAGGGTGTTTATTAGCCCAGATAAAGTGCATGATCCTGCTCTGGAGTAGGCGGAGAAAATGTAGAGGAAACCATACTGGTAGGGTGCGGAAAAAGTACAGGAATTTTGGTAAGACCTTTCTCAGTTCCATCTTCAAAGACAATGGTGGGTGATGGTAGAGAATGGCAATTCTGATCAGCTAAACTATATATTTTATCATGGTCCTAAGGGTGGCCACGGTGTGATGAAGGCAGGTGTCAGATTATTTTTCTCTCAAACATATTGATGAGTAACCATTCCTTTCTCAACATGGATTCATGCATCATTACATTGTTCCAATCTGAACCAACGTAACTGGAATTCTTCTTTAAAACAACACTCATCAACACTAATGCCCCGTACACACGGTCGGACTTTGTTCGGACATTCCGACAACAAAATCCTAGGATTTTTTCCGACGGATGTTGGCTCAAACTTGTCTTGCATACACACGGTCACACAAAGTTGTCGGAAAATCCGATCATTCTGAACGCGGTGACGTAAAACATGTACATCGGGACTATAAACGGGGCAGTGGCCAATAGCTTTCATCTCTTTATTTATTCTGAGCATGCGTGGCACTTTGTCCGTACACACGATCAGAATTTCCGACAACGGATTTTGTTGTCGGAAAATTTTATATCCTGCTCTCAAACTTTGTGTGTCGGAAAATCCGATGGAAAATGTGTGATGGAGCCTACACACGATCGGGATTTCCGACCACAAGGTCCTATCACACATTTTCCGTCGGAAAATCAGACCGTGTGTACGGGGCATAATAGTTAAAATGATTTCTATCAATTTGCTTTGCTTCTAAGCTATTACAGAATCATTTGTATACAAAAACAAGGAAATTAAAACCACGCTAGCAAACCAAAATATAATGATAAAATGAGCAGCAACTCAATAGTGAGATACACACAAAATAACAATAAATTCAGCAGAAGTTGCGCTATTCAATAAACCAGTGAAATAGTGAATCAATCTCAAAAATTGTAAATCTGTAAATGATTGGTGCTGCGCTAATCCTATATGCATGTACCGATATAACTTTAGTGATGGGCGTTGCTTGCGTAAATAAAGTAGTGTGTGAAAAAATGTGCAATAATAATAATGGTAGGACTGGTAGAGTGGCTAACACAGTGGTAATTAAAATATAAATGGCAACTGTGAACCTGATATGAATATGGATACAGTATACAAGGTGACAAAAATATTACTGAAGTGAAAAACATATACTGGAACGTAAATGGCAGTGATAATAAAAGTAGTTGAAAACGTCGGTACTGTTATAGATCCTAAATAAAGTGCATACCAATTGAAACTATGTGCATCCACAACTTTGGGATATTAATGTGTATAGTGCAAGCATAAGGTGCAACGTGAAAATCTTTTTAAACAGTGAAGTAGTGATTAATTACTTTTTCCATAAAGTGCATAGTGTGCAAATATTCTTCAAATAAATAATAGTAAGTGTCCCAAATCTTGGAGAATAAAAATCATATAAACAAATCATATAAGAAATCATATAAGAAAAAACTTTCACAAGAAAAACAGTCTGTTGAATAAAAAATGTGACAGCAACGTCCTGGCATGCACACGTTGCAATTAGAGTGCTAGGTGTATCACATCAAGTGCTTCTTCGTGTGCAGACACTCAGGTGGGTAATAGCCCTTTACCTTAAGGTAATAGGGCAAAAGCATGTAACCAGGAGAGCTTTTTATAGGATCCGCCTATAGGCTCCAGCGCGTCCCTCACCAGCCTACGTCCTAGGATGGAGTTCCCTCAGATGTAGCACAGGGGGGGGGATGTAAAAGTTAATAGGCAGGAAGAAAGCCAATAGTGTAATCCCGTTTGATAGAATAAACTTCTTTTTATTGAAAAATATAGGTACTCACATTAAAATAGGTAAAACAGCAAATTAAGTCCGACGAGCGGCGAGCTCGTATGCCTCTGTAGTGTATGCAGCCTGACTCGTCCCTACGCGTGACGTCACACCACACGTGAATTCATCAGGGGATCCCCTGATGAAGATCCCCTTCAGTAATATTTTTGTCACCTTGTATACTGTATCTATATTCATATCAGGTTCACATTTGCCATTTATATTTTAATTACCACTGTGTTAGCCACTCTACCAGTCCTACCATTATTATTATTGCACATTTTTTCACACACTACTTTATTTACGCAAGCAACGCCCATCACTAAAGTTATATCGGTACATGCATATAGGATTAGCGCAGCACCACTCATTTACAGATTTACCCACAAGGTCAGGTGTTTACCTTTATCGGTGCATGCAGCTGCTCCATTTTTAGCCGCTTCCATACCTGATAGCGCGGGAATAATCCATATTTATATCAATACCAAAAATTAAACTCAATAACTAAAAGTCCATGAAAGATCCAATATTAAACTGTGAATTAATAGGGTAGGTGTCCCGGTGAAATTTCATCATAACAATCCGTGGAAAAACACCAAACTGTGAATACATCTCCACCACATAGAAAAATCGCTTACCAGATAGCAAGCAATTGGGCGGCTTATACCCAGCCAGGAGGAAATACATACACAATATTGGTATAATGTTCAGCGCTAAACCATCTGATGAAAAAGATTAAAGTTTAAAATTTAAATGAAAAGGCATGCATCTGCATACTGATACATGAAGGTGCAACCATGTGAATGGTGAGTGGATTGAAAGTTCTGGGGATAAACCCATAAGAATTAGTCTCTAAAAAAGTCTCTAAATGGAGGCTGTAAAGGGAGTGAGGCTACTTCAGGCGCGGGCTGGGGAACCCGATCATTGTGAACAAAAGGAAAGCAAAAGGAGGAGAGAGAAGCGCCAAGCCAATCCTTTGAACAGCTTAGGGAGCCGCCCACACGCTGTCTGGCCAATCAGAACGCATTTCGAATTCACGGCCTCCCCTTCTTCATCAGCTGCTGATGAAGAAGGTGAGGCCGTGCCTTCGAAAAAACACGTTCTGATTGGCTAGACAGCGTGTGAGCGGCTCCCCAGTTTCAAAGCCCTGGACCACTCCCACCCAGAGACACACAGCCGATGTCTCCATGAGGCTTATCGAGGCTCCAGGTGCGGCTAACACACGGCGCTCGTGGATCCCTCAATAGAGACTTTCCGGCGGTCCTCCTGTGCTCCTGTGACACTGCACGTGGAAGCTCCCACGTGCAAGTGCTCCAACATTTTTCACACAAGTTTTTAGTGTTGTTTTATACTTATATACGGAATAAATTCCTAAGCTGTTTAACCACTAAGCCACCGCCCACCATCATATGACGGCGGGACGAGGCTTCTGTTGTTCTGGGCGGACGTCATATGACGTCCTCGCCCTCCTGAGTCACTAGGGGGCGCGCACGGGTGCCCGCTGCGTCGCTCGGGACCCGGTGTGCGTGCCCGGCGGCCGCGATGTCCGCCGGGCTCCCGCGATTGCCGGGTAACAGAGCAGGACCGTGGATCTGTGCATGTAAACACAGATCCACGTCCTGTCAGAGAGGAGAGGAAACCGATGGCGTGTCCCTTATACATAGGGACACCGATCGGTCACCTCCTCCAGTCAGTCCCCTCCCCCCACAGTTAGAATCACCTCCTTAGGTCATACATTAACCCCTCGATCGCCCCATAGTGTTAACCCCTTCCCTGCCAGTCACATTTACACAGTAATCAATGCAATTTTATAGCATTGATCGCTGTATAAATGTGAACGGTCCCAAAAATGTGTCCGATGTGTCCGCCGCAATATCGCAGTCACAATAAAAATCGCAGATCACCGCCATTACTAGTAAAAAATAAATAAATAATAAAAATGCTATAAATCTATCCCCTATTTTGTAGACGCTATAACTTTTGCGCAAACCAATCAATATACGCTTATCGCAATTTTTTTTAACCAAAAATATGTAGAAGAATACATAATGGCCTAAACTGAGGAAACAATTTGTTTAAAAAAAAAATTGGATATTTATTATAGCAAAAGCAAAAAATATTGTGTTTTTTCAAAATTGTCCCTCTTCTTTTGTTTATAGCGCAAAAAGTAAAAACCGCAGAGGTGATCAAATACCACCAAAAGAAAGCTCTATTTGTGGGGAAAAAATGATAAAAATTTCATTAGGGTGCAGTGTAACATGACCGCGTAATTGTCATTCAAAGTGCGACAGCGCTGAAAACTGAAAAATGGCTTGGGCAGGAAGGGGGTGAAAGTGCCCTGTATTGAGGTGGTTAAAGGATTGGCTTGGTGCTTCTCTCTTCTCCTTTTGCTATACTCAGCCAGGGCCTTTAACCTGAGGGGAAGTCTAATGACAGCTCCTGGATCTAACTTGCTTCTGACAGGAAGTTTCCAACAACATCCAAGGGGTCTCATACAGTAAGGAGGTCGTCTCACCTCTCAGCGGTCGGTATAGCATACACCCAGAAAGAAAGGCTCACAATAGTGTAAAACCAACTAGAATATTTAATACTATAAAAGTATTGCACTTACAACAGGTAGCAATAAAAAGAGCAAGGTACAAAAGCCAGCTGGCTAAGATAAACCAGCCGCCCTTCCGAGATTAAACACGTCCCGCCCTCCGACGCGTTCCTTCACAAGATAACATCGTCCTGGGGCACCAGGATAGAAGCATTTGTATTTAATGTGGTCCTGGTGTACCATGGAATACTATCATAGTTGCCAGCTTCCCCTAATTTCCATTTTATTGCATGGATCATACTGGTAGAGTGGTACTATGCTGGTAGCATGTCTCCATTGCCAAGTAATTTGCTGTGGCTTTGGTAACATAAATGTTTCTGCTTCTGGTAACATGCTCTGGTATACCACTAGTGCAGAAAAGGGCAAGTAGCTTTACATTTTATCCAGGGCCCAATTTTGTATCCCTCTGGTCCCATCGTTGTGCTGTCTTCCAAGCTAGCTTCTTGGCTAATTGACTAACTGAACAATAATATGGAAAGAAACCGGCCTCTCAAACCATTCTAGTTCCACATTTCCTCTTAATACAAAGATAGAGGAAGAGTCATGAAGATGTGTAAAGGGTAGTCATCCATAACAATGAAGCAGATATTAGTGTAATGTATTAAGAAAAGAAAAAAAAAACATATTTCAGGCTAGTTGTTATGGTTTATAACATTATACACATTGCTATTTACCCTTGATAAATAGGCCTGCAGGAATGCTAGGTGCTAAAATAAAATAAAAATATTTTTTTGATTAATATTTCCATATGTTTACTTGTTTACTTGTTTTTCTAAACTTGGCCACACTTTAGACCACATGGAGGAGTTCCTTTTTTCCTACACCCCCGGGCCACTAGCACCACCAACAACTAGTCATCAGATCCAACAAGGATCCATCACCCTTTCACAACAATTGGTCTATATCATGTATTAAAACCTTACTAAAGGGCTGTAAAGCAGTATTATTCTGCCAGGATGGAATATCAATGTTAGCAGATGATCCGTAAAGAGATTGTAAACTCATTTTTTTTTTTAAATAACAAACTATACTATACTTATCTGATCCCCTACTGGCACTCCTGACTTCTCGTCTTCTTGGTTTCCCCCCAAAGCAAACTGCTTGCTATGGGGCACACCTGCAGGCTCTCTCCTGCGCTGTGCTGTCTTTGTCTATGGACACCCCACCCCCAACTCTCTCATCACAGGATTTGACTGACAGCAGCAGGAGCCAATGACTCCTGCTGCTCTCAGCCAAGCCTGTGAGAGTGGGGAGAAAGGAGAGAGCCACTACAGACAGGCACAGCGAGCGGTGGATAGAGTAAGGTAAGTATAAGGGAGTACAATTTTTTTACCTTAATGCAAGGAATGCGTTCGGGTAAAAAATGTTTAGGCTTTAGAACCAATTTAATATTAAATGCGGGCACCATAATGGTTCTCCACTGACAGTCACTGTACTGATACCCTTCTCCGTTTACCCTCAGTGCACCCTTGCAATTCTCTACTGACTGCCACTGTAACAACACACTCCTCCACTGACCGTCAATACCCACACATTTCTCAATTGACTGCTTTGGCATCAATAAACTTCTCCACATACCAACACTGCACCCTCATACCTTTTCACTGACCACCACTGCACTCACACATTTCTCCTGTGACTACCACTGCACAAGCACCTTCTCTCTGAGCTCACTGCGGCCTCTCATCAACATAAGAGGGTGGTTGCACAGAATTGTACTGCATACCCGGGTAGAAACCTTGTGAAATGCTATGTCCCTCAATGGGCGATACCGAAAATATTTTTGTAGTTGTCTTAAAACCTTATTTCTTGAAGTCCATTGAAATAAGGAGCAAATAAGACATTCATGGTTAGTCTTTTGCATACACTTATACATAACTATACCTGGGATAAATAAGGTGCAGGAATGTTTTTACTAAAATGGCAAATGGGTTTGCTTTAATGATTTACTTGTGCAGATTACTGTAAAAAAAATATATATATATGGCTTTAAAAGGTTACATGAAACTCAGATTAAATTTCGTAGACCTATGACTTATTTTCTTTTTTTCTTTTTTTCAGTGAAGGGAAATCTCTTGAATGGGGCACAGGTGGCAAGTAAACCTCACAGGTGTTTTAAGCATCAACTACATATTTAACCAAGACGAAAAAACATTTTAGCTTTAAATATATACTTTAGTTTTGTTAAATAACTATTTGGCTTTACATACACATTGGTCTCTGCCATCAAAGAAGCTTACAATCTAAGGTCCCTATCTTAAGGTGGGTATGTACTAGTAGATTTTTTAACCACTTGATTTCTGGAAGATTTACTCCCCTGAGGACCAGGTCATTTTTTGCGATACGGCACTGCATTACTTTAACTAACAATTGCGTGGTCGTGCGACACTGTACCCAAATAAAAAAATTTTGCACTATAAATAAAAAAAAAAAATGACAATTTTGAAATAAAAATATATATTTTTTTACTTTCTACTAAAAACATACTGAATAGCAAAAATGTAAAATATTGAATGTCTTCATTAATTTAGGCAAATATATAATCTGCTACATATTTTTGGTTAAAAAAATCCCAATAAGCGTATATTGATTGGTTTATAGCGTCTTCAAACTATGGGATATTTTTATTTATTTTTTTACATTTATTTTTTTTTTTAACTAGTAATGGCGGTGATTAGCAACTTATAGCAGGGTTGCGATATTGCAGCAAGCAAATCAGACACCTAACTGACACTTTTTGGGGACCAGTGACACTAATACAGTGATCAGTGCAAAAACAAATGCACTGTCAATGTAGGAATGACACTGGCAGGGAAGGGGTTGACATCAGGGGCGATCAAAGGGTTAACTGTGTGCCTAGGTTGTGCTTACTCACTGTGGGGGGGGGTTTGACTAGGGGAAGGCAAAGATCCATGTTCCTGCTTAGCAGAGACACAGGATCCATGCCTTCCCTTCTAACAGAACGACAATCTGCCTTGTTTACAGATTGTTGTTCTGCCTGTGACCTGTGTACCGTATTTTCTGCACCATAAGGCACACCAGATTATAAGGCGCAGTCTCAATTACGGAAACTATTTCTGTACTTGACCCATACATAAGGCGCACTGCATTTTAAGGCGCATGCTAAAACATACGGGATACAAAAAAAAGGTAACAGAACCAAAACAGTGAGTTAACTTGTACTTTATTCTACTATTCTACTATTCTACGGTCCGTACGGGGATAGTCAGTAGTCTCACTGAGATCGGGGCGCTCCGCTCACACAGCGATACACACACCAGCCGTGAAGCACTGGAGTAGGAGCCCACGTGATGTGGCTCCAGGCGGAGACTCAGAGCGCATCAACAGTGTGCTAGTGCCCAGGTGTAAAAGGGGTTTCATAGATCTGTTTAGATTTTAGATCTCCTTCAAAGTGGAGTGGTTGGTTTATTGCTGCCAGCGTATTTCCCAGTGTCAGAGCAGGAAATGATTTTGGAACTCAGTGCACACATAAGGCGCACCGGGTTATTAGGCGCACGGCCGATTTGGAGGAAAATATAAGGGGCTCCTGCTGTGTGTGATCATAGCGGGAGCAGGTCACCGGCGGTGCACGCGCAAACCCCAGACCAGGACGTATTAGATCATGTACTAGGTACATGATCTGGCACAGAGCGGCCACCCTGCTGCAGTATATCTATGGTGGGCGGTCTGCAAGTGGCTAATGAAAATTTCCATTTGAACATTTTAATGTTCATTTGATTTTCTAATCATTAGTGGGGTGAAATGAACATTCATTTTCAAACATAGTAATGAGAAAGTTTTGAAGGAGCAGGATGGAAATGTTTTGAATGGATGTGGTTTTTGTTTGGGAAATTACATTCATTCCAAAATGGATTTTTAAATGCACACAAAGTTTAAATGACATTGGTCAAGCCATCGAATGTACAGAGAATTTTTGTTTGAAAATCTAATTGTGTATTCCCAGCATTACGTGCATATATACACAGGCCAATTAACTACCAGCATGTCTTTAGAGTGTGGGAGGAAACCCATGCAAGTACAGGGAGAAAAAGCAAACTCCATGCAGATAGTGTTCTGACCAGGATTTGAACCGAGGACCCCAGTGCTGCAAAGCAAAATTGCTAACCACAAAGCTACTTCCCAGTTTAACTTTTTACAAATACATTTTCTTAATACAGGTGAAATAACAAGGCACAATGATTAATATATAATTTAATTGGGAAAAAAATGATTCTTTAAGCTATTATTATAATGGACATAGAGAAATGAATAAACACACAACTATAAAGGCCTACCATATTATAATTCTGCTCTTGTCAAAGTAATTTGAATGTGCCTGTATTATATTAATTATCCCAGGGAGAAACACATTATACTACTTTGCTTTGTTTGCTTTCCCAGGGGATCCTTGCCTAATTATTAAGTACAAATGACCCGTTTTTAACACGATTCCCTGTGACTTTTGCATTCTTTTGTAAGACATGGTGCTCTATACAAGTGCAGGATTTTGATCACTTCTGCTGTAACCAACTTTTACTTTAACATTCTCACTAAACTCCTCTAAGTGTTTGCAATTAAATACAGATATGGATATATAGATTATATATAAAATACACTCAGTCAATGACACCTGGGCTGTCATTATGTTCTTAATAGTTGGTTTGGCATAAAAGTTGTTTAAAAAACATTTTTTTTAAAGTGACTTTCTGAGGTCAATTTGCTGCCTCATAAGAATCATAAGAATAGTACATGTATTATCATCCCTGTCTTCTTCTTATCTAGAGAAAGTAACTAACTTTATAGCAAGTACAGAGGATCAAACAATAGGGTCTTATAATCCATCAAGTCACCTTGCACAGCTCAAACACAGGCTCTCTCTCCCTCTTTTTCTCCCTCTCGCTCACTCTCCAGAAAAAAAGAGAGAAATTGACTTTTGTTTAGAGTTTGTGAAAAGTGGGGCTGTGGTTCCAGTCAATGGGGCACCCCGCAGTGCAGGCTGAGTGGAGCCATCTCGAATCAGCCAGCCAAGGCCCCAATTAATCCGCTCTTTGTCCCGTCCAAACCACCAGCAGCACATCAACACATTTGGCCATTGTTCAGACCTTCATGCAATGGGATTTACCCTTTCAAACAGCCAGTTTTGTCCGAAATAGTTCGAGCGGAAGTTTCTCACTGACAATTTGCCCCAAATAGATAGATTTGTCAGCACCGACCTTTAGCAAAAGCCAAGGAAAGTTAGCTGTCTAGCAAGGAACAGGTGGGAGGAGTATGGAGGCAGGTTATGCTACCATCACATATGCGGGAATTCTGTTTTGAAAGCAGCAAAGCACAAGTCTCAGGCTAAGAAAGTGAACCCTCAGGCCTACTCTAGATTGGGAGCTGAGCTTTTTTTTTTTTTTTTTGACTGTCTGCATACACAGATACATAAAATGGCCATACCTGCTATTATAAATACAGTATATTGCCAGAAATGCAGAAAACGTAATTCTTGCAGAACTATTTCATATACTAATCATGATATAAGTTATTTGTTGCTAGTTTGCAGTTGCAAAAAGAACATTCAGTATGTGAATTTTATTTAGTGACAGTTCCCAGAGTGTTCAAATGTAATCCTTTTTATATTGTTAGCCCCTAATATTAAGATATTTTGTTATTTATTTTAGTGTTGATTGTCCTTTGGGGGAATTAATTTAGGTTAGTTGTGTCATTTTTGTAAATATACATAAGCTGGTATGTGATATGTATCTGGTGATGGAACCTTGGAGCTGCATGTTCTCTGCGTGAGGTTCCTTGTCCTGTGGGGTGTAAAGAATGATTCCCTATTCCGTGGCCACACTAACAGTGACCTCTGCACACTCCTAACCTCATCCCAACCCTTAGGCCAGCCATACACGGTTCAAATCTTGGCTGGTTCAGCAGGAAATGGCTGAGATTGGAACCATTAATGGGCAGGCTGAATATACCAAGTTAATCGATCAACTTGGGTGTAACCAGCCTGCTGGATTCTCTCCCGCCGGGAGAAGACAATGGCCTGGCAGGAGGGAAAATGCATCAAAACTGTCTGTGTTAATAGATGAATCTAGCAAATTTCTTTCCTGCAACCCTTGGTTGCAGGAAAGAAATTCACTCCATGCATGGTCAGCCTAAAATAATTCTAACTCTAAAATAAACTCTCCTTTAATCCTAAATTAACCCCTGTCTGCATATTCAAACTCCCTGTACAGTGTCTGTTTTGAGACTAAACACTGCCAAGATATAGAACAAAGTGCTGTGTACATCAGTTCTTGATATGACCAAATATTATTATAGATAGACAAACATAACCACACAAACATGTTTCCGCATTACGTATAGTGACATATGTGACACGTGCAACATTTATCATTCTACTGCTGAGGCTTCATCATGGATAGAAAAAGAAGGCAATGCATGCCCAAAATAAATAGTTTAATCCTCCAACATATTCTTCCTATAGCATTTCTATTATTTATTCTTAGTAATTGTGCCTGACTATTAAAGATACAAAGCCACTCCTCTGGTCAATGTCTGGAACCAGGTGTGATCTGCTCCAGATAACCCTACACACTCTTGTCTGAGGTATTGCAGGTGGTGCAAGAAGCTATAATTGCTCTACCATCATATTTTAGGACACAAAATATTATTGAAGTTGGTCACCCTATGTCTCATATGAGATTTCTCCTAGTATATAACCTATAGTTACATGTGGGGTTTCTATGCACCGAAGTGCAAATGAAGGGAACTGTACCACATGGCTTGGGGGTAGGTGGGGTTTTCCTTCATCAAATATGACTGGCAAAGCATAGAAAGAAGGTAAAACAGATATGAGAATAGGTCATGATGGTTTCTTTGTCCCTACATACAGCTGTATGGAGTATATGTTCAAAATGAAAAGTTTAATGTTTCCCAAAGTGTAGGATGCAAAAAGCACTTAATGGAGCTTGAGATTGAAGTGTATTTCTGGCTTGGTCTTCACAGTGACACTCATCTGGACAAGCTGGCATATGGAAAAAATAAGGTGACTCTAGTTAAATGGGGCCTCAAACCTGTAATCTTTGTGCAAATTATGATAGAGGGGTACATAGGTTTAGGCAACAGTGAGGTTGTTTATAGTGGTGTGAAAATAGATATGAAGGTATGTTGTGTACAAAACATTCTTTTGGGTTAGTATAAGTAACCATTAAAAGGCTTCAGGTGTTTTTTGTTTTTTTTTTAATATAATGGTTTGGACACCTACAGTACATCTACAAACATTAAAACAATGCATTTAAGCTTATAATTATACATATGTTAAGCCTAGTACACACTACAGTTTTTTTCCCTGCAACCCCCCGGTTGCACCAAAAGAAGAACTGACAGCACCGGTCAGGAGCCGCTGTACTAACCATTCAAGGTTAGTTCAGTGATCTCCCCCGATGAGCTGTTGTGTTATGACAAGGGGCCGGCTTCTGTCAGACAGACCGACATACACAAAGGCAGAATGTCAGCAGGTATTTTTGTACCGGCAAATGTCTCCCAACATTCTGCCTGTGTGTACGGGGCTTTAGGCTGTGCTCTACATACAATGTTTTTGCAAGGTTTGTCTTTATATTTTAAGAGATCTCCACATCTCGTATACTCTATTCTACTGACCCTTCGACTGAACCCAGGCAAACGGCCGGCTTCTGTCGGACCGGCTGCCGTACACACTGGCAAAATGTTGACTGACTTCTACCGGTGTTTACTAGGCTTAAGTACATCTTGGGGAGGTATAGAAATGTATATTTATTTAAAAGAGTGTGGCCATTCCATAAAGAGTTACAGAATGATTAAAGCATTTTATATAAAAGAGCTAGGCATTCCAAGTCACTTGCTAACACTTTTATAATAGAAGCTAACTATAAGGTATTACTGGGATGGTACATGGTCTTGACCAGGGTAACACCATGTGCCCCTGGGGTCTCTTCACTTTGCTTCGGAGGATGTGGACAGGTGGGGACAGCCTTTCATATCTCGTTGCATTGTCTGAATGTGAGATGTTTTTGGATATGTCATTATAATTTTATCTATTCCCTCACCCAAATAAATCTCAGGAAATTCCTCCCAGCAAGCACTTGTGTGTGGCACAATGGAAGAGGCCAATTTTGGGAGATTGATTGCCTTTTTATTTGTGGCAGTGAAGATCTCCATCAACAAATCATGGAGAAAATCCACAATACTGTTTGAGCTGGTGAAGGCCAAACTGTTGTGGCTCATGACTAACGAACGTCTTTTCATAATGCTAAATGACAAACGTACATTATTTGAGAAAACGTATGATTCCTGGATCAAATACCTTACAGGAGATATATAATAGAGAACAGTTGGTGCACTCCTGGACCGGCCAGGTCATACGATCTCTCTGTGCTCTCTTCCTTTACGCTCTGTTTCTTTCTTCATGGTTATCCCTCCTTGTGTTGTTAAACTACCCAACGGAACACAAGGGGGATGACTGTCTAAGGTCATTGGGATGAATTACCCCACCATACAGGTCTCTTAGAGAAATAAATCCTCCTGCACTTAGTATGCCTCCAAGTTGTGTACTTGTGTCCAATTTCATGGCAGAGAGGTGGGGCCCCTTATACTTCAACAGATTTCAGTTTGATGATAAAATGGGTCACTGCAAACTTCCAAATACCCTGGAGGCCAAGGCATAAAACTGTATCATCACTGAACTTTGGGAATGTTATGAATGTTATGTATTATAACACTTTTGTTAAACTTAACTGTATTGACAAGTTATGTACTGAGCTATCTGAACTTGGATATGATTCTTTTGTATCTCTTTTTAAATACACTCAATAAACATATTGCAAAAGAAAAAGCTAGGTATTGTCAACCAGGTTTTCAGTGAAATGATTTTGACTGAAATGAAGGAGCTTCCATGTTTTATTGTAAAGTTTGTCTAGAGCAGCCAATGTCTATAGAAGCCTTTATCAACCTTTTTAACATGGATGAACCCTTCAAATAACTTTCTGTTTTCTGGCAACCCCTCCTAATAAATACTATAGCTCAGGGTACATTAGCTTAATGGGCCCCATGAACAATGATCCTTATATTTTTGATCAATGGGAAGAATTTTGCCCTGACAGATTGGTAAAAATATCATTGGTGTCAGTGATTGTCTATCTAATAGGCAGACATTGCTACTTGCTTAAAGAAAACCCTAGCAACCTCCTGGAGGAACCCTAGAGTTCCATGGAACCCTGGTTGAGAAAGGCTATAGTGATACATTATTCTACCGACTTTAACCACTTGCCGACCGCCTCACGCAGATATACTGCGGCAGAAGGGCTCGTACAGGCAAAACCACGTACCTGTACGTTGCCCTTTAAGAGGCGGCCAACGGGCGCGGGCGCCCGCGGCAAGCTTCGTGAGTCGGGTCGCGGTTCCCGCAGACTCGATCGCCGTGGGGATACCCGCGATCGCCTCACGGGGAGGAAGAACGAGGAGATGCTGATGTAAACGTTCTGCCTAGTGACAGTGTCACTCAATCTCTGCTCCCTGTCATCAGAGCAGAGATCAGTGACGTCACACAGACAGCCCATCCCCCTGACAGAAACACGCCCCTAGGACACATTTAACCCCTACACTGCCACCTAGTGGTTAACCCCTTCACTGCCAGTGTCATTTACACAGGAATCAGTGCATTTTCATAGCACTGATTGCTGTATAAATGACGATGGTTCCAAAAATGTGTCAAAAATGTCCGATGTGTCCGCCATAATGTCGCAGTCACGATAAAAATAGCTGATCGCCGCCATTTAAAAAAAATATATATATA
The DNA here is from genome assembly GCA_037952925.1 of Lithobates clamitans. NCBI lineage: Eukaryota > Metazoa > Chordata > Amphibia > Anura > Ranidae > Lithobates > Lithobates clamitans. Next base: position 430,537 of record JBBGZY010002614.1, read on the forward strand.
TTAATAAACATGCCATAAAACAATCCCCTATTTTGTAAACGCAATAACTTTTGCGAAAACCGATCAATAATCGCTTATTGCAATTTTTTTTACCAAAAATATGTAGAAGAATGCGTATCGGCCTAAACTGAGGAAAAAATATTTTTTTTATATATTTTTGGGGGATATTTATTATAGCAAAAAGTAAAAAATAATGCGTTTTTTTCAAAATAGTCGCTCCATTTTTGTTTATAGCGCAAAAAATAAAAACCGCAGAGGCGATCAAATACCACCAAAAGAAAGCTCTATTTGTGGGAAAAAAGGACGTCAATTTTGTGTGGGAGCCACGTCGCAGGACCGCGCAATTGTCAGTTAAAGCGACGCAGTGCCGAATCGCAAAAAGTGCTCTGGTCAGGAAGGGGGTAAATTCTTCCAGGGCTGAAGTAGTTAAATGTTATCCATGTCAGGAATTTTGCAGTCTTGAAGCTTCTCTTCACAATAAAGCCAATATACTGTACATAAATATCAGAATATTTTGTGATAAATTTGGGAAGGGAAGTTTGACATCTAACAGTCCATATGAAATGTATGCGTGAGAACAACATTCTCTGAGGCATTAAGAGTAGCTGGGATTCATTTGGAACCCCCCCCCCCAGGTCAGCAGAACTAGCATCCCCATTGGAAAATGTCCCCTCTATTACTGTTTTGGAGACAACCCATAAATTGGGAATTTTTTTTACTTTCACTTTTGATGATAAAAGTAAACATGATAAATAAAGAGTGTGATTCTCTCTAAGGGGGGGGGGGGGGCACAGACAGCAATAAAAACTAATAGGTGTTCTAATCTCTCTCTACTCTGTTCAGAACTAAGAAAATAAGTTGTGCCTTTAGTTATACATTAACCTTTGTTTGTATCCTTAAAGGGGTTGTAAACTTTCATGTTTTTTCACCTTAATGCATTCTATGCCCCCCCCCGTTTTACTTACCTGAACCCTCGAACTTGACCCGGTAGGGACGCACTGTCTCTCTGCCCGGAGTTCTCGGCTCTTGATTGGATAGATTGATAGCAGCACAGCCATTGGCGCCCGCTGCTGTCAATCAAATCCAATGACGCGAGCGCTGGGGGTGGGGCCGAGTCCTGAATTTGGCGCGCCCGCAAGATAACTCCCTCTGGGAAGCACTTCTCCGAGGGGGTTATCAGATGTGGGGAGGAACCGTGAGAGCCCCTGGGGAACCCCAGAAGAGAAGGTTCGGGGCCACTCTGTGCAAAACGAGCTGCACAGTGGAGGTAAGTATGATATGTTTGTTATTTAAAAAAAAATACTGTAGCACTAACTCACGGTGGAGCTGCTGGTTTAAAGCAGGTTGTTACCGTCACCTTCATTACCTCAATTTCACCAGAACCGGGTCTAGGGTCCCGTTGAGTTTAATACCAGACAGTGTAGACACCAGACACTTGAGTATCTTTTACAATGCTTTAATAAAAGTAATTGAAGGAAGTAGCAGGAAAGAGGTAGAAGAAGAGTTGCAGGGAAGTTCAAATACCTTTTCTTGATGTAGTATTATGAATTGGAATCTTGTAGATGAATGTACTCTCCTTATAGAGCTGAATCTTTGCCCGCCCGGATAGGTTTCTCTCACTAACCTAGCAAACGGCACGCAGCACGAACAAAAGTCTCTGCCACAGACTTGAATGGAATAAAAACCCGTATGATCCTCTACCACAGGATGTAATGGTTTACGATGGACAGCAAACACAGCACTAGAACCTTTAAGCCGACCCGGCAGTACTATGCGGTAGGTTAACTTTAGGATGCGTCCTCCAACTGAGTCACCAGGCCCCTCTCCAGACCAGCACTCTGCATGATCCTTCCATGACGGGTCCTCCCCTGGGATCTTCTCAGTTGTCCAGCTTCTTCCCGTAGGACAGACAGCACAGGACCATTCCTCTGCTGCTGTGGTAGGCCCCAGACAGGCTTCTGGGCCCACCCACACGCTGCAGCAACGTAGTCCTCCCGGTCGGAGGACCACGCGGTAGTACTCCTAACACATACCTGTCGGCCAGGAGGGCCAGCAGGTGGAACGAAAAAACCCTAAAACATGGCGTCTGACCCATAAATACCCTCTCCCAGAATGCAACTCGGAGGACCACCTCCACTGAGTTATCTCCGGGACAGAAGAGCACCCATACGCTTCAGCGCGTTGCCTTTTCAACACCGATCCATGGCAACAACGACACCCACAGGCACAGTGTGCAACACAGCCAAACTGGAACAGAGGCTAAATCTGACTATATATAAAACAGATAACCCACTAAATTTACCTATAAGCGGTAGATGAAAATCTACCAGCGCTACATACTCCCCCCACTACAATAGACGTTGTCCTCAATGTCTGTGAAAATAACTCCCAAGCCTGAGAGTAGGTATTTGAACTTAGAACTTGGATAAGGAAGAAGAAAAGACAGTATAGAAATATTACAGTTTCAACATTTATACAACATGTTCACATTCGCAAAAGAAATCACATTAGAACTGTCACAAACCCCACTATCTATCTAGCTGAAAAGCCTAACAGCTTGATAGGAGATCCAATTGTTCCTAAAAAAACAAACAAAGTTAAACACACTCTAGATATGTACAGTATCATCACTAAACAGTTTAAGAGCAAAGCCTCATTCCAGAAGAAGAATGACACTCTCTTCCCACATATTTTCCTTTTATTGGAAACAAACTAAAAGTAACTTGAAAAGTCCATCCCTCTCTTTGAGTGAATTACATCCTTTCAATAAAGAAAGTCCAGCTAGCAAAGAATCTTTGGATTTGAAAACACTGAGATGAATATTATCTCTTGAACACGGAGATCTCTAGACACTGACACTTTCTAACTACACACCCCAAAGTTCCTTTTCATAATCACCAAAAAAACCGAGGATCTGGCAATGTCAATTTCTTCCCTAGTTTATCCACCGTAGTAGTGATAAAGTACACATCATCTTTTCCGGGTCTGCAAATGACCACTTTGTCAGCATAGATGTGCCGACCATAGTTCCAATGTAGGAAACATCCATTGAAGCGTTCATCCATGGCAACAGAATACCCAGCTCTCCGGAAAGGTTTTGGCACAGACAAATAGTCCCAAACAGCTTCACGGTACCACTGTTCCCGGTTGGCCTCAATTTCCTGCATAATATCCTGAGTAACATAAGGAAATTCCAGACCATATTCTGTAGCAGCTCGCTTGGTGAGCACTCTCAAGGGCAAGTTTAGGCAAAGGTCTATTTTTCCCCAAACCAGGAGGCACACAAGAATTCGGTGATTTACTCACCATAGATCCGACGGGTGTCGAAAGCAAACTAGCAACTTTAGACAATGTCTCTTTGGTAGTACTGTGCGGCTCCACACAAGGTGATGTCTTCCCAGAATTCAGGGATGTCCACTCTGAGAAGGTTAAAACAGAAGCAACACCTTTACCCTGGGCCCACAACAGTTCCTGTGACATTGTTTCAAACACATCATCATCACCGGAGAGATCCGACATAGAATCTATCTCTGAGTCTCTCAACTCTTCTGCTGGCAAATATTTACAAAGAGTCCCAGATATGTTCCCCTTTGAACCCTCACCCGTTCCTGACGTGGACTTCTCCGGATTCATGTATTTCTCTGGCTCCGGTTCGGGTAGTCTCTTGGGTAGGCCTTGACCACGGCCGCGGGAAGCCTTCACATAACCCACCTTCCTTGGAACAGGTGCAACGGGGATAGGTGTAGTAGACGTGGACATAAAGGTGATGTCCGCTGAGGAAGCGATAACAGCAACATCTTTCTCAGAAGCACTCACGGTAGCAGACGAGATCACGGCCTGTTGCTCTCCAGCAGCAATGGCAGTAGTTTCCACTGTGGCAATTCCTGTAGCCCAATCCACACGATAAGCATGGGGCGACATGGTAGGTTGCTCCACTGTGAACAAATATTCTCCGCACTGCAAACATTGGACAAATGGACGGAGATGTATGGCCAGTCCTTCACACTTGTGGCAAAGCATGCCCAGCCCTTCGATATCTCCAACAGTGTATAGCACAAACCTACCCTGCAGCTTCAAACGAATGCCGGTATCTGTCAGCAGGGTTCCGGTCAGCATAGCACCTGCAGTGGTACTTGTAGGGAACATCTTAGATCCCACAGTCGACGGTACCAATGGAAAAGAAGACATGGCTGTACTCTGATCCTCTCAGCACGATCACGAGGCCTCAGCCAGAAATAAAGTCCTGCAATATAACCCCTTCTTTTCCTGGAAAAAAGTGACAAAGTCCATAAACCTCTTTTAACATAAATTCCCGGTGAAATACTTCTCAGGGTTGTGGGAGGTTGACGGCTAACAATCCCGGACGAGCCCCCACATGTAGCCTTAACTCACGGTGGAGCTGCTGGTTTAAAGCAGGTTGTTACCGTCACCTTTGTTACCTCAATTTCAACAGAACCGGGTCTAGGGTCCCGTTGAGTTTAATACCAGACAGTGTAGACACCAGACACTTGAGTATCTTTTCCAATGCTTTAATAAGAGTAACTGAAGGAAGTTGCAGGAAAGAGGTAGAAGAAGAGTTGCAGGGAAGTTCAAATACCATTTCTTGATGTCAGTGGCGTAGCGTGGGTTGTCAGCACCCGGGGCAAGGCAAGTAATTTGCCCCCCCCCAACCTGCGGACTTTTAGCTATCCCTGAGTCCCTTCAAATACAATAGTACTGACCTACTTGATTCCTATACTGACCACTACACTACATTGTCCACTACACTGACCACTATACTATACTGACCACTATACTGACCACTATACTATACTGTCCACTATATTACACTTACCACTACACTGACCACTACACTGTCCACTATACTGACCACCATACTACACTGTCCACTATACTGACCACTATACTACACTGTCCACTATACTACACTGTCCATTATACTACATTACACTGACCACTATACTACACTACACTTGACCACCATACTACACTGACCACTATACTACACTATACTGACCACCATACTACACTGACCACTATACTACACTCTACTGACCACCATACTACACTGTCCACTATACTACACTCTACTGACCACCATACTACACTATACTGACCACCATACTACACTATACTGACCACCATACTACACTGACCACTATACTACACTGACCACTATACTACACTGACCACCATACTACACTGTCCACCATACTACACTGTCCACCATACTACACTGTCCACCATACTACACTGACCACCATACTACACTGACCACCATACTACACTGACCACTATACTACACTGACCACTATACTACAGTGTCCACTACACTGTCCACTATATTACACTGACCACTATACTACACTATACTGACCACCATACTACACTGACCACTATACTACACTCTACTGACCACCATACTACACTGTCCACTATACTACACTCTACTGACCACCATACTACACTATACTGACCACCATACTACACTATACTGACCACCATACTACACTGACCACTATACTACACTGACCACTATACTACACTGACCACCATACTACACTGTCCACCATACTACACTGTCCACCATACTACACTGTCCACCATACTACACTGACCACCATACTACACTGACCACCATACTACACTGACCACTATACTACACTGACCACTATACTACAGTGTCCACTACACTGTCCACTATATTACACTGACCACTATACTACACTACACTGACCACCATACTACACTGTCCACTATACTACACTGACCACCATACTACACTGACCACTACACTAACCACTATACTACACTATACTGACCACCATACTACACTGTCCACTATACTACACTACACTGACCACTATACTACACTACACTGACCACCATACTACACTGTCCACTATACTACACTGACCACCATACTACACTGACCACTATACTACACTGACCACCATACTACACTGTCCACTATACTACACTATACTGACCACCATACTACACTGACCACCATACTACACTGACCACTATACTACACTGACCACTATACTACACTGACCACTATACTACACTGACCACCATACTACACTGACCACCATACTACACTGACCACCATACTACACTGACCACTACACTACACTGACCTCCATATTAAACTACACTATACTGACCACTATACTACACTGTCCACTACACTACACTGACCTCCATACTAAACTACACTATACTGACCACCATTCTACACTGACCCCCATACTACACTGACCACCATACTACACTGACCACTATACTACACTGACCACTATACTACACTGTCCACTACACTACACTGACCTCCATACTAAACTACACTATACTGACCACTATACTACACTGACCACCATACTACACTGACCACCATACTACACTGACCACTACACTACACTGACCTCCATACTAAACTACACTATACTGACCACTATACTAACCAGTATACTATACTACACTAACCACTATACTGACCACCATACTAGACTAACCACTATACTACACTACACTGTCCACTACACTAACCACCATACTAACCACCATACTACACTGACCACCATACTACACTGACCACCATACTACACTGACCACCACACTACACTGACCACCACACTACACTGACCACCACACTACATTGACCACCACACTACACTGACCACCACACTACGCTGACCACCATACTACGCTGACCACCACACTACACTGACCACCACACTACGCTGACCACCATACTACGCTGACCACCATACTACGCTGACCACCATACTACACTGACCACCATACTACACTGACTACCATACTACACTGGCCACCATACTACACTGGCCACTATACTACACTGACCACCATACTACACTGACCACCATACTACACTGACCACCATACTACACTGTCCACCATACTACACTGACCTCCATACTAAACTACACTATACTGACCACTATACTACACTGACCACTACACTACACTGACCTCCATACTAAACTACACTATACTGACCACTATACTACACTGACCACCATACTACACTGACCACCATACTACGCTGACCACCATGCTACGCTGACCACCATACTACGCTGACCACCATACTACGCTGACCACCATACTACGCTGACCACCATACTGCACTGACCACCATACTACGCTGACCACTATACTACACTGGCCACTAGGGGTGCAACGGATCAAAAAACTCACGGTTCGGATCGTTCCTCGGATCAGGAGTCACGGTTCGGATCATTTTCGGATCAACAAAAAAAAAAATCTCCCCCACTGTAATATCCACAATCTCGCTATTGGCAGGGTATTGCAGCAGGGCATTGCAGAGTATTGGCAGGGTATTGCAGCAGGGCATTGCAGAGTATTGGTTGGGCATTGCAGAGTATTGGCACTGCTGCCATCCGATCTCTCCCCTTCACTATACAGATCATTACACAGAGGGGAGAGAGGAACCGGCGTCATGACATGACGCCGGTTTGCTACAAGTGATCGCTCCGTCATATGACGGAGCGATCATGTGCTAAATGGCCGCCGGGTGTACCAAGATGGCCGTCACTTCGGTGCTAGGCCTGAAACCGCTGCCTTTCCTATGGCCGAGGTCACAGAGCGCTCCGCGGATCGCGGGTGTCCCGTACGGATCAACCTCCACGGATCGGATCACGGATCGATGACGATCCGTTGCACCCCTACTGGCCACTATACTACACTGACCACTATACTACACTGACCACCATACTACACTGACCACTTTACTACACTGACCACTATACTACACTGACCACTATACTACACTGACCACCATACTACACTGACCACTATACTACACTGTCCACTACACTACACTACATACTAAACTACACTATACTGACCACTATACTATACTGACCACCATACTACACTGACCACCATACTACACTGTCCACTACACTACACTGACCTCCATACTAAACTACACTATACTGACCACTATACTACACTGACCACCATACTACACTGACCACCATACTACACTGACCACCATACTACACTGACCACTACACTACACTGACCTCCATACTAAACTACACTATACTGACCACTATACTAACCAGTATACTATACTACACTAACCACTATACTACACTACACTGTCCACTACACTAACCACTATACTACACTATACTGTCCACTACACTGCCCCCCATAGTGACCACTACACTGACCTCCATACTATACTACACTACACTGTCCTGCCTACAGTCTCTCTCTCTTGCCCCCCCCGGCCAGTAACAAGACTCTCACTCACCTTCTTATCCTGGCTGCATCGATCCGGATGAGAAGGAGACAGCGGCGGCTCACATTGTTTCTTCTCTCCCCTGCGCTCTGCTTGCTGCCATGTTCAGTATCCAGTAGTGTGATTGGGCGTATGGGGGGTCATGTGCGGAGGCGGGACTTCAGGAGCGATCGAGGACAGGCCAGCCCTACGCCTCACATGACCCCCATACACCCAATCACAGGGCGCTGGACACTTAACATGGTGGCCGGAGCCCGGGGACACAGAATTAGAAATTAGGAGGAGGCAGCCAGTGACACATACTGGCGCCCCTTTAAATATCGCGCCCGGGGCCACAGCACCCCCTGCACCCCCCACGCTACGCCACTGCTTGATGTAGTATTATGAAATGGAATCTTGTAGATGAAAATACTCTCCTTTTAGAGCTGAATCTTTGCCCGCCCGGATAGGTTTCTCTCACTAACCTAGCAACCAGCACGCAGCACGAACAAAAGTCTCTGCCACAGACTTGAATGGAATTAAAAACCTGTACGATCCTCTGCCACAGGATGTAATGGTTTACGATGGCCAGCAAACACAGCACTAGAACCTTTAAGCCGACCCAGCAGTACTATGCGGTAGGTTAACCTCCCGGTCGGAGGACCACGTGGAACGAAAAAACCCTAAAACATGGCGTCTGTCCCATAAATACCCTCTCCCAGAATGCAACTCGGAGGACCACCTCCACCGAGTTATCTCCAGGACAGAAGAGCACCCATACGCTTCAGCGCGTTGCCTTTCCAACACCAACCCATGGTGACAACGACACCCACAGGCACAGTGTGAAACTACATGCAACACAGCCAAACTGGAACAGAGGCTAAATCTGACTATGTATAAAACAGATAACCCACTAAATTTACCTATAAGCGGTAGATGAAAATCTACCAGCGCTACATACCTTTACAATCACTTTAACTCTGTTGCACCATGATCCTCAGGACTGAAGGCTAGTCATCTGTGCTGGCAAATACTGGAACAGGGACCCCAGTGGTGAGATTAACTGTTCCAGAAAATTCTGTATTAGTAACATTGAATATTTACTTTGTTGTTTGCTTTTTTCACAGCATTAACATTTTGGACATGCTCTTTTAGGCAAGGCTCTCCTTCTGTTGGTTTTGGGCAGAAAAACAGTCACTACAAACAATGTGATTTCTTCTAACACTCAACCCTTTACCTAAACCCTTGCCAGTACATATATCTTGGAATTATGTGAGTTTGCTGACACCTTTTATGCTAATGCCGCGTACACACGAGCGGAATTTCCGACAGAAAGAGTCCAATGGGAGCTATTCATCGTATATTCCGACCGTGTGTATGCCCCATCAGACTTTTTCTGTCGAAAATTCAGACGGACTTAGAGAACATGTTCTATATTTTTCCTACGGAACAGATTACTACTGGAAAAACTGCTCGTCTGTATGCTGTTCCGACGCACCAAAAACGGTGCATACTCTGAAGCAAGTACAAGACGGAAGCTATTGGCTACTAGACATGTGCATTCATTTTCATCCGAATGCATTTTTGTCCGAATTTTGGGTATTTTCGTTATCGTTTTAACAAAGATAACGAACGTGCAGAATCCGAAAACCGAAAGATCCAACATAAACAAAAGCTTTATTCTCGTTTTTGTTGTGACAACAGTTTGATATAGATAGGAGATTTGACATGACGCGGACAATAGCAATCTGTGTCCATCGAACCTGTGGTCGAATGTGCCTAACCTTAGCTCTATTAGTTCAAGATTATTCTACATAGAGAGAAAAGATTTGACATAGAGAGAAAAGATTCAACATTATAGAGACAATAGAAAAAAAGGTCGACTGTGCCTAACCTAACTCTATTAGTCCAAGATTTTTCGACATAGAGAGAAAAGATTCGACATGAAGATTCAACGAAGCAGTCGCCGCGAGCGGACATTTATGGTCAAATGCTCCGCCCATAGGCTATAAAAGAATTGTAATGTTGGTTGAGTAGTAATAATAATTAATAAATATAATTATTACTAGTGCCATACAATGTTAGAATTCTACTATAGCTTGTAGGCGGAACATTCGCCTGGAAATGTACGATTGCGGCGTCGTACAGTTTAGCTGCTCCGTTGAATCTTCTTAGAACATTCGACAGACACCAAAAGCCTTCAATGACAGATTCGACCTTAATTATTTCGGATTTTCGGACGAATGCATTTTTTAACTAAACAAAAAATAAAAACTAAATTTTGGGAGTAACTAAATAAATGTCTTTTTCGGACGAAAACGAAATTCCGAAACAAAATATTTCAGTGTGCACATGTCTATTAGCTACTGGATATTAAACTTCCGTTTTCTAGTCCTGTCATTCGTGTTGTACGTCACCACGTTCTGGACAGTCGGAATTTGGTGTGACCGTGTGTATGCAAGACAGCTTGAGCGGAATTCCGATGGAACTTCATCGTAAAAACCTTCAGAGTTTATTCTGACGGCAAAACCGGTCATGTGTACAGGGCATAACTGTTGCTCTTTATTAATATACTGTGGAATAACCAGGAGACCTCTGTGGCAAAAAGCAGTAGGTGCCAGGGTTCCTCAGGCTAATCTTGTTCTAAGTCATATCTTCTGTCAACCAGAGACTCCATCAAAGTGTTTTGATCTGCCTCATGGGTTATGATGCTTTTCCTGATGGGAGCAGCTCCCACCGAAGAGAAGTACTAAAGGATTAAGATCATCAGCATTAAAAGAACAGATAATGGCAGCAAGGCACCTTGCAGTCCAGAAAAAAAGCCAAAGGTCGGGTCAGACAACACAGCTTTAAGACCATGAAAAAAGCCAGGTCATAAACTAAAAGTTTAGACAACTAATGGAGCAACAGAGGGACCAAATGCTATTAGTTCTTCACAATTTTCACAGCATTTTCATTAGTGTGACATTGTTACAGTGTGTTTAATTAGCCCATTAAAATCAGCAGTATGACTGATATTTACTTGTAAGGATTTTTGTGTGTGTTTGCACTGTTATTACATTTCTATTCTTTTGCATTTACTGTATAGTTTACTATTTACATTATCAAAGCCACCAGCGCTCTTTAATAAATATATCTGATAAAACATTCTCCAGATCATCCAACAATGTGCCAAAAAGTCAATAAATTCAGAACAAACTTAAACAAACTGTGCATTTTGTTGGTGCTCCATCCCACCGACTAAATTAAATGGGACTGTCTCACAAAATCAGAGACAAGTATGAAAGGGGGTCCCTTTTAATTTGTAGTGGGTTTCCCTCTTAAGACAGATTTCATGTCCCCTGTGGCGTATATTACTTTAATGCCCTGCCCCTTGTCTATATACATGAGGGAGGACCTATTCAGATAAGAGCAGTCATGTAGCAGATATAGAAGGGGAGCTATTCCTATTGGAGGACCTATCGGAAGGCCTAGGCCTGAAGACATGCAAAAGTTTTTTTTTAGCACTGGAGAACACAAAAGCAGCGAATTCTGAGTAATACTTGTTGGATATTGCCACCCTAAAAAGGACCAGTAGCTGGATGTTATACCATCTTATTGCCAATTATGTTGATATGTAATGGACATTATGTAACAAATGTCTGCAAGGTTTTTTTAGTGCTGTGCAGTAAAGTTCATAAGAGCCACTGCAAGCCTCTTTATGAACTGTGAATGTAAGACAAGGAAAGTTATGTGCCTTTAGAAGGCAGGATGAACAGCAACGGTAATGGTGAGTAATGTGCAGAATTGAAGAACTAATTTGTTATGCGCAGCCAATACCAGGGGAAAGTTTTCTTAAGTATTAACTGTGAACATGTGCCATGTACCAGGTGGCCTGGGCCCTCTTGTCGCATGGGCCCCAGGCATACAGACTAACCTCACAGCCCTAATCTGGACCACAGACTATGTAGGGCCCTGCAAGTAGGTACTCCAAAGCTGGTCATAGATGGATCTAATTGGTGCGGTTCACCAGGGACCAAACAAATTTCAATCAGTGTGTAACCCTCCTTTTTTCATCAGAAGTCGATCATTGGAATGACTTTTGTCAAACGGACGAGTTGGAAAACTTCTCTCGATCAACGGCTGCAGCTACTGATCAGTGTATTCTGACAGCAGCGGCAGCCACTGTCAGAATAAAATGTCCCAATGGGGGGATTGCTCAATCCACCTCACTTCTGTGGGTGGTGCAATCTGTGGTTTTTTTTTATTTGTTCAGCCAGATAAAAGTTGAACTGTCTAAGGCCAGCTTAAAGTATAAGGAAAGGCAGAACTTTTGTTTTAGAAAGAGTAGAGATGGATTAGAACACCTATTATTTTTTTTTATTGTTGTCTGTGCCTCCTTTAGGGAGATTCACCCTCTCTATTTGTCCTGTTTACCATTATCACTGAAAGTGAAAGTAAAAGAAACATTTTGGGTTGTTCTCAGTAAAGTTATAGAGGGGAAATCCTCCAATTGGGACATTAGTTCTGCTGACCGGGGGATTTCCTTAATTTGCAAGAATTTCCTCTCACTTCTTGTTTTAGTTATGGGACAGGAAGTGAAGGTAAGTTTTCCCAGTGGGACACATGTAGGCAGGTGCAGTCTGTACTCCGCGCTGCAGGTGGCACTCAACTGATCTGGCAATGCAGAAGGGAAAGGAAGTTGTGAGGAACTTGCGATTACAAGAACCCGCGATTACAGGGAGACCGCTGTCCGATTGGATGCTGGCGCCCCATGTGACTCCAGCAGCCATCTTGGATGAGGCAGAGTCTTTTAAGATTCTGGCCCCCGGGTCTAGGAGTTAGGGAAAGGTGCCAGAGGAGTAGGGACAAGGCCAGAAGATGTCAATTTCTCCTCAGGAAGCCTCCACTTTGGGTGTGGACTGGCCAGGCCACATTCCAACTCATCGCAGACACTGTTGGTATCTTTAAGTTTTCAAACCACTGTCACAGTTTGTAAATGGCTCCGGACAGGTGTGCTTACCTGCTGGGCCTGAATAGGTTTTGTTGAACCTTTCTACAATATAACTTTATTGCCTAACTTGGACACTGTGTGTTTACTACCCGCCACAACACGCTGCACCTGGCTCATACACAGATGGCAAAAAAAAAAACTGACAGGAGTGATAACCCTCTCTTAATCTATACAAAATGGAAAAGTTTTGTCTATAGTTTTACTTTAAGGGTGCTAGGTGTTGTCAAATTCCCCTGTATGAGCTAGCAGGTGTGGAATTTAAGTTATTGTTATGGGCACTTTGGGAAAATGCTAGTGATGCAATATAGAATGCTGCCTTTATAGGAATGCACAGTCTTTTCTTTTAGATAAAAATAAAGAAGAAATCACCTTGACATAAATCTTATTGACATACATTAGTCTATGGATATCAGGCAGATGTAACTACTGCCTTTTATTTGCACTTATCATCGGCCCACTGGCTTTTGTCACCCATGCTGACCCAGGTGTTGTAGGTTTCTGTTGTGGGGAGGTGGAGGACAAATTCCTTATACACAGACAGCACTCCATTATTCCTAGGTAATATCTCCTTCTCGCTTTATGCATCTCATATCCAAATGTGGCTTTTATTTGGACTTTACCATGAATTGAGATAAGAGCATGCAGCTTCTGGTTGATGCAGAGCATTTTCTAGTTGTGCTGCTCATATAAAATCAGTAGAAATCTTCAAATATCTAGGCATTGAAATCTCTAAGGAACTGTCTAAAATGCCAGGCACCTAATTGGATCCCCTACTACCTAAATTCAAACAAAAATGCAAAAGATGGTGTAAATGACCACTTACAGTCGTGGGCAGAACACATTTAATCAAAATGATTTGGGCCTCACAATTTATATACATTCTTTACAATGTCCATGATTTCTCTTTACACCTCATTTGGAAAAAAAACACTAAAAAAATCTAACTAGAATCCCTGTATTTTCTGAAAAACTCATGGGGTCTAATGGTCCCGTGGACTAAATGTTATTAGATGGCATCTCAGCATCAGCAAATGGCAGGGTGAGGATACCTAAATCTTACTGACCCACTGTAGAGGCTGTATGCCTCAATACTCCTGAGAGAAATAATGATAGTACATCTTGATGGGGGGGCATTTGCAAACCTATCCTTATATGGCACCTGCATATTCAAGATAAAATCTGGAAACTAGTTAAATATAATATAAGAGCTTCACAAAATTTTTAACACTGTGGGGAATTAAGGTCAACCCTCTCACTGATGTAAAGGCTTATGTGAGTGGCAATGGTGGCTTTACATCAGTGAGAGGGTTGACCTAAATTCTCCAGCCAGCCATTCAGGGGCTCATCAATTTTTCAGTATCAACTGATCATTGTTGAAGTATTAAACCTTGGGGTTTTGGTGTATGTTTCAAGCCTTCCCACTCCAGTCAGCAAGTGCTGAACATTGTGGTTCAGTAGCCTGTTAACAAAAAAGAATTACATTATTTTAATTTTATATAATTACATAATTGTTAGTGGTCCTATGCACAATAACTCTGTAAACCTTTTAAAAACGTCTTTAAACTGTGTCTTTTTCAGAATTACAAGCCTCAAATGTCTTATCACTTTTTAGCTGATAATGACAGTCTTATTACTTGTTTTACACAGGGATTTCTCAGCCTCAAGAATACTGTGTTGGCATACAGAGATTATATCAAAGAGCTGGCCAGGATGACATGAAGTTGTAAATACAATAAATCTACACACAGTTAGGGAAAATGCAAAGAAGATCTGTAACTGGCAACAGCTTAATCCCAGAGCATGATTCTGTGCATCTGACCTCAGCTCTTCTGGAGTGAAGACATCAGGTAACCTCCCTAGTGGGGCCCCTCTCATCTTCCGCTATACTTACACCATTTGGTTAATTGTATATTCCATCAACAACGTGAGTGCCCATATCCCATCAACAATGTTCTACCTCACCAATCTTAGCACTGCAAATGTGATCTCTATAACTGATCCAGTTGTGGCAAGATAACTTACAGTAACTTACAGTGTAACATGATAAACAGCATTTATGTGATCTGGGCTATTATTTAAAGGCTTTCTTTATTTGTTTTAGGAGCTTGGAGAAATATTTCCTAAAATGTGAAATGAGGTGAAAAGAAGTAAGTTAAACTTAAGTGCATTAGACACATTCAATTGTGTGCAGGAAAATTTGAGAATTTAAGCTTCACATGCCTGGATGTTTAAAATGAACACGGGTTAACATCACTTTAGCTCACTCCAAACTTTAGTATTTCAGGCCTTCACAAGTGTTCTCTTATTGATAAAGCTTTATATTACTTATGATCAGAGTTGCCCATGCAGCTTGTTCCAGAAAAGTATGCAATACGTTACTAATAATGTTTACTTTCTATAAATACATGCGCAGGTATGATCAGCTTAGGAACAAGCGATGGCATTAACATCTTATGCCACCATTACTTACTGTGAAAGCAGAATTCTTTTTGGGGCTGAGGTCATTCACTGAGGGACAAAAACTGCCTATATTATATGATCACCTGTGGGCAAACTGAAAACGGTGTACCCACCCATACATAGGCAATTAAAACAACCAGGTTCAGTCAGTTTGTGGTCCTGCCTACTTATTAACTGCTAAATCTATGTTCCACCTTTTCTGGACGGTGCAGGAAAGCTCAATGTGTACTTATTGAATTACCCTTTAATAAAAAATACATCTAACATTTTTTTACACTTTTCCTAATACTTTAACATATTTTTGATAGACAATTATCACAGACATTGTATTAATTATGTCACCTGAATTATAGACTTGTATGGTTATGTTACCTGGCTGGTGTGCTGAATGTCAATGCTCACCCAGAATGAACATAAAAAATACTTTATTCAATAAGATTATACGGATAGACATGGAACCACCCAGATTGAAAATTGGGCCAACTTAGTCCCTTTTCCAGTTTGCACCCCACTACTCCATGGGCTTTGGCTTGCCTAATCTGGGACCAGGTAGGAACAAGAAAAGAAAAACCTTAATGTAATTTAAACTGCAGGGAGTATTACCAATGCTGCTATTGCCACCACTGTTGGTGCAATGGTGAAGCTGTGGGGCACAAATCTATAAAAACCAGTGTGCATACCCTTAATAGTCTGCTGGTATGAGTACCTGCACTATATCTGAATCTATAAAAAAAAAGAAAGGGATACCTTAGCATGACCGTTTTAGAAAGTAACAGAGTGAGGTCCTGGAATCATGTAAGCCTCTCAATCTGAAGGTCCCAGTGAAAATATATTTTGCATAGATGGGGTGGTCTGCTTCAATGTCATAAGTGCAAACAATTAAAATGGAAACACATATATAAAGCTTCTTACTTCTATCTAAAATATCTGAAACAATAACACAGCATGATTTGTACATGTCAATAAAAGGAAATTTTAAGGGCTCGTTTATAGCACATCAATTACTGTAGGCAGATTACCACTTGTTGTAAATAGTGCTTGTTCAAATCTTTGCAATGCATTGATGAGCATTGTCCATTTTCTTATGCATTATTATGCAGTGTCCACTTTCTGATGCATTGATGTGCATTATAGGGTCTATTGATAACAATGACAGTGCAAAAATCACATGATGTTTGATGACCACAAAAAAAAATTTAAAGACACATGAAACGCCTAAAATGATTAAAATTAATTGGGGCTTCGGAAATTAACGATTTATTTCTCTATTAATCGCTAATTTTTTTGATCGATCAAAATTTTTTTGATCGGTAGGCTGCCTGCGCTGGGGCCGCTTTGGGCCAAGCTGTGGCTGCAGCGCAGCGCTCCGCTCCCCCCTCCTCCACTATATGTCATACACAGTCTGCGGGCATCTAGACGCAGTGTTCTGTCTATCACATGAGCTGATCTAGGAGGAGGGCGGGACTTTTCTCACAGCGCGGCCAAAGTTTTCACACTCAGCTCCGAGACACACAGCGGGAGATGCCCCCAGACACAGGCACTGACTACAGTGAGGCTGCGATTATGGGCACGTGAGACTGAATTATGGGCACGGTGAGACTGCATTATGGGCACGGTGAGGCTGCCATTATAGGCACGGCGAGGCTGCGATTATGTTCACGGTGAGACAGCATTATGGGCACGGTGAGGCTGCGATTATAGGCACAGCGAGGCTGCGATTATGGGCATGGTAAGAGTGCATTATGGGAACGGTGAAGCTGCGATTATGGGCACGGTAAGTCTGAGATTATGGGCACGGTGAGACTGCATTATGTGCATGGTAAGGCTGCGTTTATGGGCACGGTGAGGCTGCGATTATGGGCACGGTGAGGCTGCAATTATGGGCACACTAAGGCTGAGATTATGGGCACAGTGAGGCTGAGTTTATGACGTGTGACATGCTAGACATGCCCTGCTATGTCCGGCTTCGGCCGTTGCCATAACAAAGGACGCTAAATCAGCTAAAAGTAGTTGGATCTGTATGTGCGTTATAATTAATCGAAATTGGTAGATTAATCGATAAAAGAAAAAAACGATTAATTGAATACGAAAATTTTAATCAGTAACAGCCCTAAAATTAATTAATTAACACAAGAAGATCAGATATGCATTTACCACAGCAACTCATTTTTGTATATGGACAACCTTTAATAGTTTTTTTATTACAAATCAATAAACTGTGCAATGACATTAAAAAAGGTTATGTCACACAAGTTGTTTATCCATAGAGATGCTTTATTAAAATAGGAACCATTTGTTTGGACCATCATCATTACAGCATTATGGTAGTAATGACGCCCTTGTCTATATGACCCTATGCTAGCAGTTACATCTAACTATAGGTTCATGACTGGCTTAAAATATTTAAACTTTGCATGTCCTCTAATGCCCATTACAGAAACAAAAGCAAAATACTGAGATTAAAGAAACTATTGTGACCCCCCCCCCCCTCCCATCTGCCTTATCTTCATATCAGAAAGTTTTAGAAAAACCTCACTATTACAATTTCTGTATTTAGTTGGGCTATGAATTGTAAATTCAGCCAAGTAATGACGTACCTGGATAATAAACTCATTTAAAACTTCCTCAATTATTGTATATCTGTCATATCAACCTGCAACTTAATTTTGGTTTAGCAGCTTAGGCTATATACATGCATATACTGCTTGAGCATCTATGTCCATGCTCTCAGCAATTCCCACTGTTCATTAATACTGTATTTGGTCAACTATTATTATTAGCTATTATTATTATACAGGATTTATATAGCGTCAACAGTTTGCGCAGTGCTTTACAACATGAGGTCAGACAGTACAGTTACAATACAATTCAATACAGGAGAAAACAGAGGTCCCTGCTCGTTAGAGCTGACAATCTATATTTGGTCTATGTTTCTTGTTTTGGGTTTGTTGTTGAAATTCGTCTTTGTAAACCAGTTTTCTATAGAACCGTATAAAGGATGTAAATTTGAAAATGTGCTTAAATTAGGAAATTAGAAAGTAAAATATAATTATAAAACATCATATCATGTTTCCAATGATCATACAGTGTAAAAATAAAATTGTTTAAAAAAGCAATGGGATTATAGTCATAATTTGATCTGTTCAGATTGCTCAGGTCAGGGTGGGTGGCTAGAAATTCATGTATTTAGTTAGGTGAAAAGACTCCCACAGAAAATATGGTTCTGAGATCAAAAGTTATTCTCTCTTTATTGTCATTCTATAACATCTACAGCACAGAAACATTGCTTCTTGTTCCAGACCCACCCAATTACGGCTTTCAGACAAACCATGTGAACAGAAGCTAGAGAACAGCCTTTACAAAAGGACATTATTTCAGTTTGAAGACGTGACTCCTATTTAAAACATAATCCTGATTACCCTCTTAGTCAATTATTTTGTAACATCCAGTGGTAGAATAGAGCAGGAGATAGCTCAATCTTCACAGCTGCTTGTTTGACACAAAGGAATGAGAGTTAAAAAGCCTCCAAGCTGCTTATAGTATTTCACTTCATGTAGTGAAGTACCCTCTCCACAAACAGTTTTCTGCCTATAACCACTAACATACTTCCAATTCAAGCATCCAATAGCAAATGCTAGCAAAATTCCGCACAGCAAATTAAATTGAAATGCTCCTCAAATTTCTATTAAAGGAAAGGGTATTGTAGGTTACCCTGACATAAATCATAAAGGTGCTTTAGAGTAGTGTTTACCTTTACTGCTGTAAGTTGTATGCAGTAAGTGAGGTTAGACCATAAATACTGTCCTTATCATCATCATTAGCATGAAGTTGTTTGAATAATTAACATAATGTTCAGAAACATAAATGTATACTCAATCTACAGTGCCTTGAAAAAGTATTCATACCCCTTGACATTTTCCACATTTTGTCCTGTTACAACCAAAAACATAAATGTATTTTATTGGGGATTTTATGTGATAGACCAACACAAAGTGGCACATAATTGTGAGGTGGAAGGAAAATGATAAATGGTTTTCAAATGTTGTTACAAATAAATATGTGAAAAGTGTGGTAAACCTTAGTGATCAAATAGCATCATGAAGACCAAGGAATACACCAGACAGGTCAGGGATAAAGTTGTGGAGAAGTTTAAAGCAGGGTTAGGTTATAAGAAAATATCACAAGCTTTGAACATCCATCATCTTAAAATGGAAACCGCAAACCTACCAAGACACTGCTGTCCACCTAAAATGACAGGCCAGGCAAGGAGAGCATTAATAATAGAAGCAGCCAAGAGGCCCATGATAACTGAAGAGCTGCACAGATCCACAGCTCAGGTGGGAGAATCTGTCCACAGGACAACTATTAGTCGTGCACTCCACAAATCTGACCTTTATGGAAGAGTGGCAAGAAGAAAGCCATATTAAGTCCTTTTTGCAGTTTGTGAGAAGCCATGTGGGGCACACAGCAAACATGTGGAAGAAGGTGGTCTCATCAGATGAGACCAAAATTTAACATTTTAGCCTAAAAGCAAAACACTATGTGTGGTGGAAAACTAACACTGCAAATCACCCTGAACAGACCATCCCCACCTAGAAACATGGTGGTGGCAGCATCATGTTGTGGGGATGCTTTTCTTCAGCAGGGACAGGGAGGCTGGTCAGAGTTGATGGGAAGATGGATGGAGCCAAATACAGGGCAATCTTAGAAGAAAACCTGTTAGAGTCTGCAAAAGACTTGAGTCTGGGGTCAAGGTTCACCTTCCAGCAGGACAAAGACCCTAAACATACAGCCAGAGCTATAATGCAATGGTTTAGATCAAAGCATATTCATGTTTTTAGGCTGGCCCAGTCAAAGTCCAGACCTAAATACAACTGAGAATCTGTGGCAAGACTTGAAACTTGCTGTTCACAGATGCTCTCCATCCAATCTGACAGAGCTTGAGCTATTTTTCAAAGAAGAATGGGCAAAAATGCCACTCTCTAGATATGCAAAGCTGGTAGTGACATACCTAAAAAGACTTGCATCTGTAATTGCAGCAAAAGGTGGTTCTACAAAGTATTGACTCAGGGTGGCTGAATATAAATGCATACTTTTCACATATTTATTTGTAAAAAATTTAGAAAACCGTTTATCATTTTCTTTCCATTTCACAAATATGTGCCACTTTGTGTTGGTCTGTCACTTAAAATCCCAATAAAATACATTTATGGTTTTGATTGCAGCATGACAAAATGTGGAAAATTTCAAGGGGTATGTATACTTTTTCAAGGCACTATATATAATGTCAAATAATGCCTTTTAGATTTTAAGTTTTTACTGTCAGGGCCTTCCTAAACTTCTTGTTTTAAATTGTATTGTAACTGTACTGTCTTCCTTTATTTTGTAGAGTACTGTGCAAACTGTTGGGGCTACATAAATCCTGTATAGTAATAATCTCACACCGATATCAGTAGGTACTCCTAATACAAACAAGCTTTTGTGTGCTTTAACAGTAATAGCACCAACTTATTGAGGCTGATTTACTTGAGAATCTTCACAAAATACAATATATTGTGCAAATATTCACTTCAATTATTTAATAATGTAAAAAGCTTATTTATGTTTACTTATTTCATCTGCACGTGATTGGGTATTCAAAGTGAACAGGAATTTTCTTTTCATCTGATTATTATGTGAATATTCTTAACTCTTTTAGTAAATCAGCTCAATAATCTTTCTCAGTGCGAAGTGTTTATGTTAAAAAGATCTTTGTCTATCTTTGTTTTTATAACAGCTATCTCATAGTTGCCAACATTGTAAAAAAATTTATAGGAACACTTTTTGGCCTGTGGGCGGAGTCTTATAATTAGGGGCAGGGCATTTGTTTGATATAGAGGGGGAAATAAAAATGAGGCACGGCGTGGTTTAAGCTAACTATTGGGTGTGGCTTAAAGGGGCGTGACTAAAAGGGGGTGTGGTTAGAGTCTGAGATGAACAAGGGATGGAGGGGAGAAACAAAGGGAGAAAGAGAGCAAAAGAAAGAAAGAAAGAGGGATGGAGGGACAGCAGGCCCAGATCCTACACCACAATAGAAATATGTGTATTTCAGAAGGTTTAACAATCAGCAGATAAAGATACTCCAAACACCTGTTGTTGGCGCTTCAATCATCCCGGCACCATGGTTGTTATGGTGACAGGATGATTGAAGCGCATTATTTCTATTATTACATGGTAATATAAAAAGAAATAGTTAAACTCACCATAATGTAGAATCAGTGGAAGCCCCGAGTGTGTCACTTGCTACGTCACCTGTTATCAGGTGTCCCCAGCAGAGTCCCTCCATACACCAGGCATTCCCAGCAAAGTCCCTTCTTACATCAGGCATTCCCAGTGGAGTCCCTCCTTACACCAGGCAATCCCAGTGGAGTCCCTCCTTACACCAGGCAATGCCAGTAGAGTCTCTCCTTACATCAGGCATTCCCAGCAAAGTCTCTCCTTACATCAGGCATTCCCAGCGGAGTCTCTCCTTACACCAGGCATTCCCAGCGGAGTCCCTCCATACATCAGGCATTCCCAGCGGAGTCCCTCCATACACTAGGCAACCGCAGCAGAGTCCCTACTTACATCAGGTGTCCCCAGCAGAGTACCCCATTACATATGTCATTTCCCAGCGGAGTCCCTCCTTACATCAGGCATTCCCAGTGGAGTCCCTCCTTACACCAGGCAATCCCAGTGGAGTCCCTCCTTACACCAGGCAATCCCAGTGGAGTCCCTCCTTACCCCAGGCAATCCCAGTAGAGTCTCTCCTTACATCAGGCATTCCCAGCAAAGTCTCTCCTTACATCAGGCATTCCCAGCGGAGTCTCTCCTTACACCAGGCATTCCCAGCGGAGTCCCTCCATACATCAGGCATTCCCAGCGGAGTCCCTCCATACACTAGGCAATCCCAGCAGAGTCCCTCCTTACATCAGGTGTCCCCAGCGGAGTCCCTCATTACATCAGCCATTTCCCAGCGGAGTCCCTCCTTACATCAGGCATTCCCAGTGGAGTCCCTCCTTACACCAGGCAATCCCAGTGGAGTCCCTCCTTACACCAGGCAATCCCAGTAGAGTCTCTCCTTACATCAGGCATTCCCAGCAAAGTCTCTCCTTACATCAGGCATTCCAGCGGAGTTTTTCCTTACACCAGGCATTCCCAGCAGAGTCCCTGCATACATCAGGCATTTCCAGCGGAGTCCCTCCATACACTAGGCAATCCCAGCAGAGTCCCTCTTATACCAGGTATCCCCAGTAGAGTCCCTCTTTACATCAGGCATTCCCAACGGAGTCCCCCTTACATCAGATGTCCCCAGTAGAGTCCCTCCTTACACCAGGCAATCCCAGTAGAGTCCCTCTTTACATCAGGCAATCCCAGCGGAGTCCATCCTTTCATCAGGTGTCCCAAGTGGAGTCCCTCCTTACATTAGGCATTTCCAGCAGAGTCCCTCCTTACACCAGGCATTCCCAGCAGAGTCCCTCCTTACACCAGGCATTCCCAGCAGAGTCCCTCCTTACACCAGGAAATCCGAACAGAGTCCCTCCTTACACTAGGCAATGCCAGCAGAGTCCCTCCTTACACCAGGAAATCCCAGCGGAGTCCCTCCTTTACACCAGGCAATCCCAGAAGAGTCCCTCCTTACACCAGGCAATCCCAGCAAAGTCCCTCTTTACATCAGGCAATCCCAATGGAGTCCCTCCTTACATCAGGTGTCCCCAGCGAAGTCCCTCCTTACACCAGGCAATCTCAGCGGAGTCCCCCTTACATCAGGTATCCCCCAGTGGAGCCCCCCTCTCATCAGGTATCCCCCAGTGGAGCCCCCCTCTCATCAGGTATCCCCCAGTGAAGCCCCCCTCATCAGGTATCCCCCAGTGGAGCCTCCCTCTCATCAGGTATTCCCAGCGGAGTCCATCCTTACATCAGGTGTCCCCAGTGGAGTCCCTCCTTACATTAGGCATTCCCAGCAGAGTCCCTCCTCACACCAGGCATTCCCAGCAGAGTCCCTCCTTACACCAGGCATTTCCAGTAGAGTCCCTCCTTACACCAGGAAATCTGAGCAGAGTCCCTCCTTACACCAGGCAATGCCAAAAGATTCCCTCCTTACACCAGGAAATCCCAGCGGAGTTCCTCCTTTACACCAGGCAATCCCAGCAGAGTCCCTCCTTACACCAGGCAATCCCAGCAAAGTCCCTCTTTACATCAGGCAATCCCAGTGGAGTCCCTCCTTACATCAGGTGTCCCCAGCGGAGTCCCTCCTTACACCAGGCAATCTCAGCGGAGTCCCCCTTACATCAGGTATCCCCCAGCGGAGCCCCCCTCTCATCAGGTATCCCCTAGTGGAGCCCCCCTCTCATCAGGTACCCCCCAGTGAAGCCCCCCTCATCAGGTATCCCCCAGTGGAGCCCCCCTCTCATCAGGTATTCCCCAGAGGAGCCGCCCTCTCATCAGGTATCCCCCAGTGGAGCCCCCCTCTCATTAGGTATCCCCCAGTGGAGCCCCCCTCTCATCAGGTATTCCCTAGTGAAGCCCCCCTCTCATCAGATATCCCCCAGTCAGAGCCCCCCTCTCATCAGGTATCCCCCAGCAGCAGAGACTCTCTTCGTCGCCATTCCAAAAAGCAGATCGAACAGGCAGAGTCAGTGGAACAAAATAGGCAGAGCTGGCCAGGTGGCTGCCAATAGAAATTGAGCTGCGGCGCCACCCACCCCCCGCCCCTTCCCACATCAGGTCACAGATAGGCTGGCAGCAGGGCGGGAGGTGGGCGGTGCCGCAGCTCAATTTCCCAGTCCCTCTTTACACCAGGCAATCCCAGCAGAGTCCCTCCTTACACCAAGCAATCCCAGCGGAGTCCGTATCCCCCAGTGAAGCCCCCCTCTTATCAGGTATCCCCCAGTGGAGCCCCCCTCTCATCAGGTATCCCCCAGTGAAGCCCCTCTCATCAGCAGTGGAGGATTAAGGTGGTCATGGGCCCCTAGGCTACTTTTTGTGTGGCCCCCTCTTAAGCATGCTTTACCAGAAAATAAATTATTTAGTGCCATGTGTAAAAGGGTAGACCTATATTACACGCCTCAAGTGCAACTCTCAGGTCTACAGCCCAAACACATTCAGACATGAGCCTACTATAAACAGCAATGCCACAGAAAAAAAGCATTCAAAATACATCTGCAAGCTGGTAACAGATTTTACCTTTCTAAACCAACAGTTAGGCCAAAAGTCTGCAGCAGCTCCTGTTTAACTGAGGAAAAATCACAACATCCTGACAGAGACCAATCGAAACGCTGTGTAATATTCCAATATCATAAAAGCCATACAAATACCATAAACAGCAGCAGCAGCACATAAAAGCAAGCAATAATCAACAGCAGAACATTCATACGTTCCAACGGCAGGAAGTACCAGCATCCATCGGCGCAGCCTTTCCATCGGACACCACTGCAATCCAGGAAACGGACCAGACTCACTTGCAGGATATCCGGCAGCTTTTGCCAACATGCTTGTTCACTATGTACCTTTGTGAGTACCTTTTTACAGTTTTATTAAACTCCATGTTTTTTACTGCACTTAGAGTGGCGCCTTTGTTTCATTTTCAGAGTGCATATAACACGCACCCTAACATTAAGAGGGAAGTTTCAGGAAAAAAAACTTCCCACAGCCCCCTGCACAGTACACAGCCCCCTGCACAGTACACAGCCCCCCTGCACAGTACACAGACCCCTTTCCCTGCACAGTACACAACCCTCTGCACAGTACACAGACCCCCTGCACAGTACACAGCCCCCCTGCACATTACACAGACCCCTTTCCCTGCACAGTACACAACCCTCTGCACAGTACACAGACCTCCTGCAAATAACACAGCCCCCTTTCCCTGCAGAGTACACCGACCCCTGCACATAACACAGCCCCCTTTCCCTGCACAGTACACAGACCTCTTTCCCTGCACAGTACACAGACATCTGCATAGTACACAGACCCCTTTGCCTGCATATCACACAGGCCTCTTTCATTATAAAGCCCCCCTGCACTCCCAGGAAACCCCCAGTCTCCTGGGAAAGAATACTCTAAAGTTGAGAAAACATCACTGCCAGCCCTTTCTTATACACCACTCCTCCTGTGTCACTGATTGTAAATCAAAGCTTCTAAATACCTCAATTAACGCCGTTCTTGACCTGGTCATGTGACTGCTCTCCTCTGCTGTTTCAATGACGATCACATGACCGCTCTCCTCCTGCAATCAAAGGCTACACTCGGGAAGGAGGTGGATCGGGAGGAGGAGAGCGGCCAGACAGAGTGGCTTTAATTGAGGTATTAAGAGACTTCCATTTACATTGAGAGTGACACACGAGGAGCTGTGCATGAGAAAGGGCTGGCAGTAATGTTTTCTCAACTTTAAAGTATGCTGGCAGCGCTGTCCCAGGGCCAGGAGAGGCGGTACAGCTGGCTTGACACCCCCCCATGGGTGGCACCCGGGGCGGACCACCCGATCCCCGCCCCCTGTTGGTAAAAAAACATTTATCGGCGTATTCGTATAACACTCAGGCATGGTTTTTATTCTACATATACATAAATATATATAAATTAATAAAAATATCATGGCCAATCAGGGGCCCTTGCACACGTGGGGCCCTAGGATGCAGCCTAGACCAGCCTGTGCATTAATCCACCCCTGCTCATCAGGTATCCCCCAGTGGAGCCCCCCTCTCATCAGGTATCTCCCAGTGGAGGCCCCTCACATCAGGTATCCCCCAGTCAGAGCCCCCCTCTCATCAGCTATCCCCCAGCAGCAGAGGATCTCTCTGCTGCCATTACAGAAAACCAGATCGAGCAGGCAGAGTCAGTGGTGCAAAATAGGTGGAGCCGGCTGGGTGGCTGCCAATAGAAATTGAGCTGCGGCGCCGCCCACTCCCCGCCCCTTCCCACATCAGGTCATAGACAGACCAGCAGCAGGGCGGGAGGTGGGCGGTGCCGCAGCTCAATTTCTATTGGCAGCCACCCGGCCTCTTGTTTGTTCCAGAGGCCGCAGACCTCTAGTGAAGATTCAGGAAAACAAGGACATTTCCCGGGAATCGCGAAAACCAGGAAAAGGGTCTAAATCCCTGGAATGTCCCGGGAAATTCGGGACAGTTGGTAAGTATGCTATCTGTCTCAACATTTAATCTGTGTCTGGTCCATGTGTGCAGCTTGCAAAAATCTGAACACACAGCAGAAAAATTATTTTATTAAAATTATCATTCAGTTTCATTTTCTTGATCTCTATACAGAATTTGATTTGTGATCCAGTCACATGGGCTATAGCCCAAGATGGAAGAACAACTTGAAGCTGCACTGTCTAGCCTGCTTGTAAAATCAATTTTCCTACATGGCTAGCATAGTGTCATCAGGGTTGCCAAATCATCCATTTAATTACTGACATAGCTACAGTGCCTTGAAAAAGTTATTATACCCCTTGAAATGTTCCACATTTTGTCATGTTACAACCAAAAACGTAAATGTACTTTAGTGAGATTTTATGTGATAGACCAACACAAAGTGGCACATGATTGTTGAAGTGGAAGGAAAATGCTAAATGTTTTTTTAAAGAGGAATGGGCAAAAATGTCATTTTTTAGATGTGCAAAACTGGTAGAGACATACCCAAAAAGACTTGAAGCTGTAATTGCAGAGAAAAGTGGTTCTACAAAATATTGACTCAGGGGGGCTGAATACAAATGCATGCCACACTTTTCAGATATTTTTTTGTAAAATAATGTGAAAACCATTTATCATTTTCCTTCCACTTCACAATTACATGCCACTTTGTGTTGTTCTATCACATAAAATTCCAATAAAATACATTTACGTTTTTGGTTGTAACATGACAAAATGTGGAAAAATTTCAAGGGGTATGAATACTTTTTCAAGGTACTGTAAATGATCAGAACCTGTTCATTTAACTGTCCATAAAAGTACACATTAAACTGTCCAAGACTTCTCCTTCTCAATGGTATGAGGATCAGTCTGCAGAGGGTTTGTGATTCACTTTCATTCCTTAAGTGATTGCACCTAATATGAGGTTTCTCTGCAGGATACTGCAATGAGAATGTATAAGAATCCTAATTTACACGTGGCGTGCCAATAAGTAAGGGAGAACATTGGCACCCTAATTTCCTTCCCACCAATAAGGTAACAGTTGTTTTTAAGCTGAAAACTATTCTCAGTACATTGGACAAGGGATATAGAGATAGAATTTTTACATTGTATAAAATGTTGCTTTCTCATATATTATAAAGATGGTTCTAAATGAAATTTAAAAAACTAACCCCACCACTAAAAATAGAGTTGTGTGTCTACAGGTACTGTGGAAGTATGTATTTATTTGCAAATATAACATTCCTATAACAAGAAAATGTAACTTTTTATGCACCACTACCACCAATAAAAGTAAAATAGTTTGTATATTAGTACGTCATAATAAAAACATAATATAAAAATACATGGCTGATACATTGACACATTACTAAAATTCTTATACAGTCTCCATATTCCCACATCATGTTAATTCATCCAAATTGTATTCCAAAATTGTCCATGTAAGAAGAACCTAATGCATTTCAAAGATTCATCGTCAGAGCCTGGAGGCCAAGTAAATTAATGGTAGATCAACGCTTGTCAGCCAAATATAAAGAACAAATCTAGTCAGAGAGCCCAGGGGTGTCTCAGGTGGTCACAGGAGGAGCAGAGATCACTTTAGGAACTTGAGGAAGGCCAAGCAATATGGTAGACTTAAGTGAGTCCTGTGGAAATTCTTCAGACCAAACAGTAACCTTGGAGGGGAGGGGACATTTAATGTATGGTTGTTTGGTGGTGGAGTGTGATCCAGGCATTGCCTTAGTTTGGATGACAGGATATGTATGAGGAGGTTTGTCACTTTGATGGAGGCTGCATGAGCCCTTTTGGTCTGGAGGTTACCTACCTGTAATTTTGAGGTCTAGTGCTCTAGTGAGTTTTATCTCTGGGTGTGTAAATTAAGGAAAGCTCGTCAATTCACAAGAAAGATTGTTTTGAGATTACACACAATTTATCAATTTATTTGTGAACATTTCAATTATTTAAGCTGTATATACAATAATATTGTGACTTATTTGGTCACTTTTATAACCTTTATGAAGCTCAATCTTTATACACTGTGAGTTCTCATATATAGTATATATTGCAACCATAGATTAAGCTGCTTGACTGGAGTTCAGCTTCAAGCTGACTGGGAATCTGTGGGAGAAAAGAAAAAGCAAGATATAGTTAAGATGAGAAAATGTCCTACAGGATCCAAAGGCCCCTCAGAGGCCATAATATTGTGAAATAATTATTTTTAAAAGAAATAATTCATTTTAGAAGGATAACTCTTTGTAAAGCTCTAAACTTTTCAATATTTACAGGTCAACCCTACATGAGGCAAACAATCCCTAATTAACCACTGCATCAACCTTTTACTACCTGATCTATATAGCTCAACTTGATTACTCTCCTCTTTACCATGTTATTGGACCACGCAAATATGTACAATAATAGAAGACTGATCTGGATACAAAGCTAGAAGTGGAAGACTGGGTCACCAATCTGGCATACCCAGTACCGAGCCGACTCACCAAATTTAGCCATCAACTTGCTTCCACTGATGCACAAAATACAAAACCTTTCTCCACATTTGGTGGACATGCTCACTAGCCTGGGGTATCTGTACTAAAATATTTTGAATAATTCATACCTCATTGGCCACATTATACACAAAAACCCTTACAAAGCCCTACTAAATAAAAAGTTAATCGGAACAAAAAATCAGTTAAAGGTCCTGACCCATTTTCTTACTGTTGCAAAGCAGATGTTTGCCAAATCCTGGAATACACAAAAGAGTGTCCAAAGTTAAAAAAAAATAATTGGGTCTGCAAAAAGTAAATGTTAGCAGTTACAAGTACTGTAGCTACTGACTCTTACAAAAGAGGTACTTACCAGCTCAAGAAGTCCTCAGAGCTGTCTTCTGTCCCACACACCGCCATCTTGCATATGGGTGTTAACTATGACTTTCTGATTACAGCAAACCCCCTATGGCACATGCGCTGATTAGAAGAGACTGTTTTGAAGCTTCCTGGGAGGTGATATGTCTCAGGAGGCTGTGGGCAAGGTTTGAGGGACCCATAAAATTTCATCCTCGCCTAGGCGAGAAATAGAGAAATGGGAGCAAGTACCTGTTAAAAAGTCCAAACAAAAACCTCTTCTGGCTAAGGTCAATGAAAAAATTGAAAGTTAAACCAATAGATATTATGTATACCTTCTAAAAAGTTTGGGAGCCATGGAGAACCCACTTTCTACCTAAAGGATTTGAGGACTGCCTCCTTGTACTTATAATTAGTTCACTAAATTGTATAAAGAATGCATTGAGAATGTATTACATAGCTCAGCATATAGTTGCAAACCTTTTGATGGAAATCACCAAGGGCCTCAGCTATCTTTACTAGCCTGATGGGAGATGAAATACTGCCATGTTTAATCCTACACTGAATGATACATTTTGGTAGAGCTGTGTTTTTCGTATGCCATTCAAAAGTAAATTTGTTGCAATTAGAAATAATAAGCATTGTTTCATCACCCAATAAGTGAACCCAAAGTTTTTAAAATTTGTATGTTTAATTTAAATTGTAATAAGAAAGCTTTTAGAAGAGTTATTCATGTGTATATAGGTTAAAATAGATGTAAATGTGTTTTTGCTTCTCCATCTATACCATGTGATACCATGTGTGTTTGCATTCCACATGATGTTGATTGCAATTAGCATAATTTTCGGGTACAATTGCATCATATATAGATGTGTTGCAGTGAAAAAGAATATTTAATACTTTAATTTCCCTAATGTATTTAAGGATCATTCCTTCATCCTGCAATTTGTTAGTAAAACATCTGAATTATGGTTCTTCAATACATGAATATTGTTTGCATTTATTATACAGTTTAATGAACATGATGTAACTAGTGGAATTAAGACAATTAGCACTTTAATTCTATATTGCTGTTCTATATTGCTGCTTGAATTATAGAAAACACTATCTTTATAAATCCATTGCCAGCTAAAGATCTAATAAGTGAACTGTGGAATTGCTTGCTCACTTGGAGAAGCACACAGGTGTACAGTATTATTCTGTAATACTTCCCTAGAACAGACCACAAGGCATGAACAAATACAAAGAAGAGCTGTAAGATGACTTTGTACAGCATGGAAGCCACAGTAATATTTTATCTAATAAGTACATTAGTCTCTGGAGAGTTTTGTTGGTTTAATATAAACTATACATAAATATGACACATATTGTTATGTAAAAAAATAAAATAAATAAAAATACTCAGGAACTCCAGACTCAACGTAGACTAGTATGTGGTATTATTTAACCCCTCAGTGATGGAGGGTAAAATAAATGTTAATGCCTGAACAAAATTTAGCAAATTTGACATATGTTAGTAAAACTGTACACATCATCGCAACTACTTTGTGTACCCAGGTGGATTATACCTTGTTTTTTTGGGCTTTCTTTTCCTGATTAATGATAATGGCTAGCTCCTGATTTTTTTTTATTATTATCAAAAGAAAACCAGTCCAAAATAGTAAATGCATTTTTTTTTAAATATACATGTTTATTTCTTGCTATTACCATAATTTACCACAAAAGAACAACCCAAAATTCTTCTGCTCCTGACAATCACAGCAATACCACGTATGTATATTTTAGCTGTTGTTTGTACCTGTAGTAGCCCAGAAACAATAGTGTGCAATTTGCTTTTTTTTTATCCTACCTAAAACATACTAAAGGCCCATATACACGATCCGACTTTTTGACAACAAACGTGAAATTAGCTGTTTTAAGGCAACATCCGATCATGTGTACGCTCCATCTGACAAACTTTTTCAGTTTTCATCTGACTTTTGTTGGCTGTGCGAACGGACAAACTTTCCAGCAACAAAAGTCCGATGGAGCAAAGTCCGATCGTGTGTACACAAAACCATCTGACTTTTGTACAAACTACAGTACCTGCCCGCGAGAATGTTTCCAGCGTGATCCCATCACGCTGGTTCTCGGCGACAGGGTACTGTACAACTCGCGCTGGCTTCACTAGGAAAAACACATTTTCCTATTGCAGTGAGCGCGAGAAGGAATTCCCCTCCAATGGCATACCAGGCCCTTAGGTCTGGTATGGAATTTAAGGGGAACCCTCTATGCCGAAAAAACGGTGTGGAGGGTCACCCCCAAAAACCATATCAGACCCTTATCCGAGCACGCAGCCCGGCCAGTCAGGAAAGGGGGTGGGGATGGGCTAGCGCCCCCCCCGAACCATAACAGGCCACATGCCTTCAACATGGAGGGTGGACGCTCTTTGGCAGGGGGGCGCCCTGCGGCCCCCCTCCTCAATGCACTTTGTCCCCATGTTGATGAGGACAAGGGCCTCTTCCCGATAACCCTTGTTTGTCGGGGTCTGCGGGCGGAGGGCTTATTGGATTTCGGGAGCCCGCATTAATAAGGGGGCCCCCAGATCCCGGCCCCCCACCCTATGTGAATGAGTATGGGGTACATCATATCCCTACTCATTCATTTGGGGAAAAAAAGTGTCAATAAAAAACACTAGACAGGTTTTTAAAGTAATTTATTAGGCAGCTCCAGGGGTCTTCTTCTGACTTCGGGCCTCTTCTCCAGGTGTCCGGTCCTTCTCCCGCTCTCTGGCCTCTTCTCCCGCTCTTCGGCCTCTTCTCCAGGTGTCCGGTTCTTCTCCCGCTCTTCGGTTCTTCTGTCGGGCTCCTCCGCTATCTTCTGCTCTTTTGTCGCTCTTTTGCTAGCGGGGGCCCGGTCTTCTCCATCATCTTCTTCCCTCTTCTCTTCTTCCGATGTTGACACAATTCTCTCTCCCGCTGTAATGTCACGTGTGAGGTGCACAACGACTTATATAGGCATGGGGCGTGGTCACCGGGTGATGTCACCCGGTGACCCCGGCCCTTATGACGTCACAGTCCCATCATGCCCCGGGACTGTGATGTCATAAGGGGTGGGGTCACCGGGTGACATCACCCGATGACCACGCCCCATGCCTATATAAGTCTTTGCGCACCTCACACACGACATTACAGCGGGAGAGAGCATTGTATAAACTTCAAAGAAGAGAAGAGGGAAGAAGATGACGGAGAAGACCGGGCCACCACTAGCAAAAGAGTGGCAAAAGAGCAGAAGATAGCAGAGGAACGCGGCAGAAGAACCAACAGACCAGAGATCGGGAGAAGAACCGGACACCTAGAGAAGAGGCCGGAGAGAGCAGAGTCGGAAGAAACACCCCGAAGTTGGAAGAAGACCCCTGGAGCTGCCTAATAAATTACTTTAAAAACCTGTCTATTGTTTTTTTATTGACACTTTTTTCCCCAGGTGAATGAGTAGGGGTACATTGTACCCCTACTCATTCACATAGGGTGGGGGCCGGGATCTGGGGGCCCCCTTATTAAAGGGGACTCCCAGATTCCGATAAGCCCTCCGCCCACAGACCCCGACAAACAACGGCCAGGGTTGTCGGGAAGAGGCCCTTGTCCTCATTAACATGGCGACAAGGTGCTTTGGGGTGGGGGGGCCTCAGGGCGCCCCCCTGCCCCAAAGCGCCCACCCCCCATGTTGAGGGCATGTGGCCTGGTACAGTTTGGGAGGGGGGCTCTCGCTCGTCCCCACCCCCTTTCCTGACCAGCCGGGCTGCGTGCTCAAATAAGGGTCTGGTATGGACTTTGGGGGGGACCCACACACCGTTTTTTCGGTGTAGGGGGTTCCCCTTTAAATTCATACCAGACCTAAGGGCCTGGTATGCTCTTGGAGGGGAACCCATGCCGGTTTTTTATTTAAAATTTGGCTTGGAGTTCCCCCTCATGATTCATACCAAACACCTGTCGGCAATGCTTGTCGCTCATCGGGAAAGGAAAAAACACATTTTTCCTTTCCCGATGAGCGAGCCAGCTCAGCGCTGGCTCCTGCGATGGGGCTCGCAGGTGTCAAATCTCACCGATAACAGCGGCGAGATTGACACAATATTGCGGTCACCTACTGTACAAACACGCATGCTCAGAACCAATGAAAAAGATCAGACAACAATACAGAAATTGACCAAAGGGTGGCGGTAAAGAGCTGAAAAACCACGTGATTTGGTGAAAGTTGGCTGAAAAAGTCCTGCCGTGTGTATGCTTAATTAGTTTACAGCCAACGCCCTTTGTACAAAAATCCACGGGAAAGTTTGTACAAAGTCCTATCGTGTGTATGAGGCTTAACAGTGACACTAACTGACACTGACGCTAATTTTAAAAATGCTTTAAAAAAATATATTCTGCCCAAAATATACCTAACCTGACCTTGACCATTGACCCTAACACTAACCCTGGCACTGTACTATATCAAACCTTGATCTACGTATTTTTTACTTTTTTTTTTAATTTATCTTTGTAATTTCGTTTTTTTTAAACACTTGTGTTTATTTGCATCTTCATCTCCTGCAAGAAGAGAAAGATACAATGTATCTCTCGCTCCATTCAGAACCGAAAGTAAACACAGGGATGGGCTGCACGGTGACTGATTACTGTAATATTCAATCAAAGGCTATCACAGCGATCAAATGACCCAGAACCAGGAGTCCTGGGTCGCGATCATTAGTACGAGACCCAGGGCTCCTGGTGAGAGCCCTGTCTCTGTGCTAGTAACATGCTGTGCCGCGTGCATCTAGCACAAAGACAGGTACAAAGATATGTGGCCTCACAGGTAAAAGGCCCACTTCAGCGAGGCCACATATCTGCGTACAGTAGGTGTGAATAACCAACTGTTTAATAAACAGTTCTTATTCCTACTGTATATGGTAGTTTCTAAAGTGAATGCAGCGATGACTCCCTAGAGAGCGGATGGAAATAATTTAGTTCTCCTACCTGTCTGGTCTGCTTCCCTGTATCTGGATCCAGCAGGTCACAGACAAACTTTGACAATAACCAAGCTCCATTTACTAGGGTCTTTTATCATTTATTTCTGTATTCAAACTGGAGAGGGGGTTTAGATGTGAAGGACAACCAAAAAACACAAAATAGGAGAACAGATATACTGAATCAGCAGTAGGTCCTATGAGAGCAACCTCTAAAATAGATGCTGATAGGCAGAGGATAGCCAGATAAATCTGTGACCCCTTATGAGCATTCACTGTGTTTCTTTGTTACTAAATCTAACTTCTGCTCTCTCTGTAAGCATACAAACATATCTGAGCCCCTGAGAAATTTTCATGCAGCTTCTCTGCAACTCTTCAGGTCAGAATATCTCTGTTTAACCCAGCTCCCTTCAGGTATGCACTTCATCAAGTGGCTTGGTACCCAGGGCCCACAACATGATTAAGGCTCATGGTGAGGCCCAGCCCGGACAGCATTTTAATTACACATATCGTCTTCCTGATAGGGTCTAGACTTCTGGAAAGGTGCTCCCAAACATTTATTATCTACCCAGACCATACCTCTGGACAGCACTCTCACAGGTTGGCTGAGTTAGATAAATATTCATGACCTAGTGGCTAATCTTCCCCACACTGACTTCCTTCCAGCAACAGGCTGAACCAATCAACCCACCAGGCTTATAGAAAACCTACAGAACCCAGAAAAGGTAAATATCAGTTTAGGCTTGTTACCACCTAGCAGTAACACATTCTAAATGTATGAGAAATACAACTGCATAGGGCAGGATACCTAAACGTAGCTATAAGCAAAACCTTTTTTAACACTTTGGGTATAGTAGATAACAGTTCTAATAGTGTCTTTGTCTTTACTGTGGAGATTTACCCTCTCTATTTAACCTGGTGAGAACCTGCTGGGAAATCCAAGACAAGAGACAAGGGAGACAAGAAGTGAAGAGACACAGGCAGTAAAAATAAAAAAAAAATAAAGAAGATTTTAACCCCTTTTCTACCAACACCATTTTTAACCTCTTCCCGCCTGCCGGCCGTCAAAAGACGGCTGGGCGGCGAGGCTCTCGTTCTCATTTGACGTCATATGATGGCCGCCTAGAATGACCGCTCTCGCGCTCCCCCGGGGGCGTGCTTTGCATTGTAATGTCGAAAAAGGAATAAAGCTCTTCTAAAGTAAAAAGCATGCGATCACTTTGAACCTTAAGCCTGGCACATACTAATGCCGCGTACACATGATTGGAATTTTGGTCGGAAAAAGCTCTGA
Source organism: Lithobates clamitans (assembly GCA_037952925.1). Lineage (NCBI taxonomy): Eukaryota > Metazoa > Chordata > Amphibia > Anura > Ranidae > Lithobates > Lithobates clamitans. Next base: position 466,524 of record JBBGZY010002614.1, read on the forward strand.
TGGTTTTTCCAAAGGAATTCCGATGGGATTTCCCTCAAGCTGTCCTGCATACACACGGTCACACCAAATTCCAACCATCAAGAACGCGGTGACGTACAACACATACGACGGGACTAGAAAAAGGAAGTTCAATACCCAGTGCGCCACCCTTTGGGCTTCTTCTGCTAATCTTGTGTTAGTAGAAGTTTGGTGAGAGACGATTTGCGCTTTTCAGACTCGTGCTTTTTCAGATCATTTTACTGCTGTTCAGTTTGTGCTTGTGGGTTTGTATCTGGTTTTCAGTGCGTGTAGTCAGTTCATATCTGTTTTTCAGTGCGTTCTTGTCCGCTCGTTACTGATTTTCAGCTCGTTCAGTGCATTCTGTTTAGTTCGTTCTGACCAGCCGACCGTTTTGAAGCCATGTTGCAGGTACATGCTCATCGTAGAGTTCGTGCTGTGCGGGGGCTTGGCGTTGGGCTTCTAGCTTTGACCCAAGCCCAAGCCATGAACAGGGCTGGGCAGAGGAGTGCATGGACCAAGAATTGGTTGCTCCAGTGTGACCAATTCTCCCATATGCCTTTGTTGCGGGAGATCCAGGAGAATAACCCTGATGATTTCAGGAATTTTCTCCGGATGACGGAGCCTGTTTTTTACCGTTTGTTGGCTTTGCAGTCCTCTTATTTCAGCAGGCAGGACACCTGCATGCGGCAAGCCATCACTCCCGAGCAGAGGCTAGTCGCCACGTTGTGGTACTTGGCGACTGGGAGAAGCCTGCAGGACCTCAGGTTCTCGACAGGCATCTCCCCCCAGGCTCCAGAGACCTGTTCTGCCATCATTCAGGTCCTGCAGAAGGACTATATTAAGGTAAGACTTCTCCTTTAACATCACGTTCTATGTATTTAATGTTTGCTAATGTATTGTATTTCTTTCAGCATTCCCTAATTGAATTCCCATGATTGTAAAATGCTGTGAATGTCCCCTTTGTTCTCATGCATGCTGTAATTTTTAAAATTTTGTTTTTGTCCTTTATGTATATTTGCCTTCACTAACCTCCCCAGCATGCTATCTTGGGCCCATATCCACCTAGCCTAGTCACTTAACAATGTATTTTGTCAGCTCCATTGTAGTGCTTTACCCTAAACACCCCCTAAAATGTGTCCAAATGTTATTTGTGTCCTTAAATTCAGGCAGAGTGCAGGAGGCTTTTTTGGGGGGGCCCAAATCATTTGGAACCCTCCCTCCCCCCAACAGCTAAATCAACCAATACCAATCCTCTATCTGCTGAGTTTGCCAAACCCATACACACTATATCTCTTTTGTGGTCAGATTTATGGATGAATTCACCAAAGCATGTAGTGAAAGGGCCTGCTTGAATACTTTCAAATGGTACTGTTTAAAGTTTTGTTCTCCTATTATTATCTTGATAGGTAATTGCAGAATGCAAAAATGTGCTTCCATTTTTACAGTGTGTATTTATATATTTGTATTATGACACTTCTTACCTGTCCAGTGGGCTGCCAATAGTGTAAGTAAGGAGGGGCTGGCTAAAGTAAAACATATTATTTATGCATTCAGCTCTTAATGAAGTTGAGAGGGTTACCTGTCCAAAACATACCCCCCCTCCCTAAAATATTTCCAAGGGGCCATCAGAGGGGGTGAGGAATATGATAAGTGGACCTTATATTTTTGCCTTTAAATACTCCTGAAAGTAAATGTTATACTGATGTTGGCCAAGAATGGTTGTGTCTAATCTGCTTGCAATGTTTATGTGCAAAATGACTAAATATTTTTTTCTTGTTTGACTCCACAGTTTCCTTCAACACCACAGGAATGGCAGACTGTGGCTTTCCAATTTGCCCAGCGGTGGGACTTTCCTAACTTCGGAGGGGCAATCGATGGGAAGTATGTCCACATCGTCCCACCACCCCATTCGGGGGTCATACTATTATAATTGCAAGGGGTTTAATAGTATTACGTTGATGGCGGTGGTGTCGGTGACATATCAGTTTCTGTATGTGGACGTGAGGAGGAATGGCTGGATGTCGGATGGTGGAGTATTCGCCCGGACCGAGTTCTATCGACGTCTCGAGAGTGGTGGCTTGGGATTGCCACCTCCGGAGGAGAACGTGGAAGGAGTGCCATTTGCCTTCTTTGCCGATGAGGCTTTCGGTCTGGATGACCACGTGATGAGGCCATTCCCCCAGTGGACCCTCACCCCGGAGAAGAGGTTTTTAATTACCGGTGGGCCAGAGCCAGAAGAGTCGTGGAGAATGCCTTCGGGATACTGGCCAGCTGGTTGCGCCTATTTCAAACAGCCATAAATATAGTGGAGTACAAACTAAATCACTTAATTTTATGTTGCTGCACTTTTTGAAAACGCAATAATCCTAATTATGTTGCCTCAGTTGGGCCTGAGCCCAGACTTCAGGAAACAATGATGGCCCTGGAAGCTGGCCGTCCTGGCTTGCCCCCCCAAAGCGCCCGTGAAGAGCGAGAAAAATAGGTAGAATATTTTACGGGTAGGGGGGCCATTGCTATGCCAGCACATTTTGAATACATTTTCTCTTTTATCAGATAAAATCTTGATTTTCATTTACTGCTTGGGTTTATTTTTGCTGTCTCCTAGGTTCTCCTAGTGCACTTGTAGTGCCAAGTGTTTTTTCCATTATTAAATAACACTGTAAACACCAACTTAACACAAAAACTGGTATTGATCATTGAAAGAAGAAGCCACACATTGTTAAGTATAAAACCTTTTACCCCATGCACATTCACTTGTGCATTTTAAAAAACATTTGGTGGTAAAAAAACACATCTTTTTTTTTCAAAGTTTTACCTTGAATTTTTTTTTAAAAATACAGAAACAGGCATGTTTCCAAACATAAAATACACAACTCTGGAACGTACAAAGTTCAACATTGCAAAAAAGAAGGCAATATCAGACATTTTATAGTGTAAAAAAGGTCTTGATCTTGCCTTCATCAGATGGAGTGAAGTCACCCCTGTAAAAGCCAAATTTGGAAGATGCACACAAATTGTGAGTCAAAATGGGGATTTCCTTTCTGATCCCATACCTAATGTCAACATGTGCTATCTCCCATCATGGGGGATCAATGGACGTGTTTTGGGGGTGCAACCACTTCCTCTCACCTACTAGAGTTTTGGGAGGAAGGGGTTGCACCCACAAAGCGCGTACATTGAAATCCCCTGATGGCAGATAGCACATGTTGACACACTGTGTGCATCTTCCAAATTTGGCTTTTAAACTGTATTAAAACTTTAGATAACATTTTTAGAAAAAGAAATAAAAAAAATCCAGGAATCTTTTTAGGATTTAGATTCTCCCTAGTACATCAATCATGACTTCAGTCTTTGTTCATGATTTCCTGGATAAGCCGTTGTGCACTGTCACTGGTGAAATGACTCGATTTTGGTACCACAACCTGAACATCACCTAAAATAAAAATACACACCATGTATTATAAATATGCAGGCATACATCTATTACCTGAATTTGTGGTGTCCGACACTCACCTGTTGTGTTAATTTCAACCACCTTCTCTTCCTCCACATCCTCAGGTTGTGACCTCTGTTCCCCTTCTTCAGGAAGTGGGGGGTCCCTGGTGTCCTCATATTTTCTGAGTCTTTGCTCCCCTATGAGAATGAAACAAAAGGTATACTTAGCACACCGATATTTGAGGCCAGAAATAGGAATATGAAACATTGCTTGGAAGTGGGGTACAATTGTCTGTTTTGGCAGAGTTCAAAGCTGAAGGCATGATTTGTTACCTTACCAAAGCTGGAATACTTACTGTACCTTTTTTGTACAAGTTTTGCACATGTAGACACCCCTAGTATCCACTGATGCACCTGTGTGGGACACCCTAAAAAGTTTGTTCTTGTGTCCCACACTAGTGCCCCTGAGTCCAGATGTGTAAACAGCTGCTGAGTGTCCTCCACTTTACATTACACTGAATCAAGTTTGCAATTCACTCTAGTTTGAAACACATCTAGACAACAATGTCCTAAACTTCTTTGAATACAAATTATCATGACCAAATGTAGTTAACCCTGTATCTGCCAAAACATCAGCTTACTTTTTAGAAGCACTTTCTTGATCCTTCTGTACTGATCCTGCTCCCTCAGTTTTAGGTCTGACTAGCATTTCCTCAATTGCTCCTTGGATCGTCGTACCCCGAAATTCCTGTGCAGACTCTTCACAACTTTAGTCATGATCTTGGCCTTTCTCTCATTAGGGTTGGTGTACAGTCCATACTTCCCATCATAGTCGGCCCTCTTCAAAATGTCCACCATCTCCACCATCTCTACAAAGGACATATTTGAGGCCTTAAATCTCCTACTGGATCGGGACGTTTCTGGCTCCGGGCTTTCCACCTCATCGTTACTGTTATTATGCACCTGCTGTGTCTCCGCCATGTTCCTCTCCCCCACTGCGACGAAAGAGACGGGGTGGGGAATATTATATAAAGAACGTCAGGGGCGGGCGACGTGGGCGGAGTTTCACGCATGTGCAGTGTCTATAAAGATAATACGCGTGTGTCATACCTACGTTCTGTGTGCGGAGGAAGGAGGAACGAAAGCGACAAAGGTAACATTTTAACATGGGACATGAGTGGACTATACTGATTCTAGATTGAGGCCTATATAGGGATAAGATTAGGAGAATTTAGCCTGATATTAGTGTTTTTGTCTTTTGTTTGGTCTTGCAGCAAAAATGAAACAATTTAAAGACCCAAACTTCCTCGGCAAATTCATAGACAGATGCAGGGATATTTGTGGGAGGTGGAAAAACCCCTTATATCGCAACAAACCAGCAAGGAAAGCATCGCTGGAGAAACTGCTGGAATTTGTGAAGACTCGGGTCCCCGACGCAGACATTGAGTTTGTGGACAGGAAAATTGGTAGCTTGAGAAGCACGCATAGGAAGGAGCTTCAGAAGGTCCAGAAGTCCCTGAGGTCAGGAGCAGCAGCAGAAGACATTTATGTATCCAGTCTGTGGTACTACAACAGGATGCATTTTCTAGAAGACCAGATTGAAGCCAGGGAATCACTTTCGACTCTTCCGGCCCTCCTTCCATCCACCCTTCCCCCAACCCCAGCTGAGGCTTCCGAGTACCAACCTGGGCCTTCCATCCTGGAAGAAATTGAGGAGGCCAGATGGAGCCAGGTATAGTATTTTTAAACATATTTTTGAGGGAAAATGATTGTTGTTAACTAGATGTTATTATTGATAACAAATGAATAATTTAACAAAAAGTGTTTTACATATCAATAGGTAGGGGCCAAAAATGATTGGGACAAGAATGAAAAATGCTGGGCTCAGAATGATAGTCTTTTCTATTTATTAACATTTTATTTGCAACAGTCATGAGCTGAAAATTGTGTGTGATTGAAGAACCAAAAACTAAAACTATGTCCCTTTTTCATACGCAGGAAGACCTCAGCCAGGACGAGGCTCTGGAATGTGGCACACAGGAGGTGGCAGGGCCCAGTCTCACCCAATCCCAGGTCCCTTCCCTCCGCCTTCCACCCAAAAGGCCCAGGAAGGGGAGGAACATGGAGGAGGAAGCACTTGTCCTCATTAAAGAGGCTAATGACGCCCTGAAAGCCCCCCTCAACGCTGTAGAGGCCTATGGCTACTATATAGCCTCAAATTTGCAGCAAATGGAGAAGGGCCCACGCCACAAATGCAAGAAAATAATTTTTGAGGCCATCCATAAAGGGTTGAGTGGCCAAATGACGGATGACATTCACTTATGTACACTCACCCATCCTCCTCCTCCTGCCACAAGTCCACCTCCAGAGCCACAGCCTCCAAGGAAGGCTGCAGGGCAGCGTGGAGGGAAGGTTGCACGGAAGACAAGAAAGTGATTGCCAGGGTTCAGTCTGGTCTGACAGAAGACGCAGCCTGTTGTACTACCATAGCCTGGGGACATACATGTCATCTGCTGCTGTTCCTGATCTCTGGGAGTCCTGGACCAGATTGTGCTCCCTTCTATATGGACTTCTCAAGCTACCAAATTTTTTATCCACAGAGTTGATGTCTCGCCTGGGGGCCAAAGGCTTCACAAATTCCAGCTGTTTCTTCAGCATTGCCTTCCTCTTTATTTTGTTATTATGAGCCAGAATAAATGGAGATATTTTTTATATGAAAATACTTGCCGATGTGTTTTTCTTCAAATAGGACAGTTTTTTTGTGAGTAGTCAGGTACATTTCAAAAATTAACAAGGGACACCAACACCAAGCAACCTCCTTGAGGTTTACAAATAGAAGATAGTAATGGTGTTGTGGAAACGTGACATACAAAAAAAAATATGGAGATGACTATAAAATAATAATAAAAAAAAATACAACAGGAGATCTTGATAAAAAAAAAAAATGACTAAAAAAAAATTAAAAGTATTATTATGGAGATCTGGCTTGAAAAAACAAAAAAGCGTATTCATGAGATCACGAGAAAAAATAAAGAAATCAGTTTGTGAGAACTCTGTGTGAATATGAGCTGTATGAGTGTTTGCCCCCCCTACCACCACCACCACCACCAGAACACTCCGGTCAGAGCTCTCAGCCATTGGCTTCTGTCGGACTGGCTGACATATACACGGGCCGAATGTTGGTCGGTTTTTATTGAACATTCAGCCTGTGTGTGGGGGGAGGGGGGGAGTGGACAGTTAGTGTCAGTGTTTATTTTAGTTTATTTTTTATTATTATTTTTACAATTTTACTTTAGAAAATTTATTTATTACGTTTCCTTTATTTTAATCTTTATGCAACCCTGTTGGGGGGGCTTTGGTGAGATTTCAGGGGTCTAAACAGACCCCTGACATCTCCCCTTTGAGACATGGAAAGAGACAGAGGATAGAGATTCCCCAGTTCCATTCTCTGCAGCCTCAGCTAGGCATTGCAAGGTTGACAGTTAAAAGCATGACTCCCACAGGCAGAGGCATGATGGGACTTGTAGTTTTGCAACAGCTGGCCGCCAGTTTGAGACCCCTGCTTTATTAGCTTTGTTGCCCTTCTTTGTACTTGCTCCATTTCCAGTACATCCTTCCTGAGGACTGGTACCCAGAACTGAACAGCATACTCCAGGTGAGGCCAGACCAAAGTCTTCTAGAGTGGGAGAATTATTTATTTATTATTTATTCTTGGAGTTAATCCCCTTTTTAATGCATGACAATATTCTATTTGCATTGTAAGCAGCAGCTTGGCATTGCATGCCATTGCTGAGCCTATCATCTACTAGGACCCCCAGGTCCTTTTCCAGCCTAGATTCCCCCAGAGGTTCACCCCCTAGTGAGTAGATTGCATTCATATTCTTGCCACCCAAATGCATTATTTTACATTTTTCTACATTAAACCTTATTTGCCATGTAGATGTCCACCCCATTAATTTGTTCAGATCTTCTTGCAAGGTTTCCACATCCTGTGGAGAAGTTATTGCCCTGCTTAGCTTAGTTTCGTCCGCAAATACAGAGATTGAACTGTTTACCCCATCCTCCAGGTTGTTTATGAATAAATAAAAGAAGGATTGGTCCCAGCACAGAACCATGGGGGACCCTACTTCCTACCCTTGACCATTCCGAGTATTCCCCATTTATCACCACCCTCTGAACTCGACCTTGTAGCCAGTTTTCAATCCATGTACTCACCCTATGGTCCATGCCAATGGACCTTACTTTGTACAGTAAACATTTATGGGGAACTGTGTCAAATGCTTTTGCAAAATGCAGATACATCACGTCTACGGGCCTTCCTTTATCTAGATGGAAGCTCACCTCCTCATAGAAGGTTAATAGTTTGGTTTGGCAAGAACGATTCTTCATGAATCCATGTTGATTACTGCTAATGATACCGTTTTCATTACTAAAATCTTGTATATAGTCCCTCATGATCGCCTCCAAGAGCTTGCATACTATTGATGTTAGACTAACTGGTCTGTATTTCCCAGGGATGTATTTTATCACTGCTACATTGGCTTTTCTCCAATCAGCTGGTACCATTCCAGTCAGTAGACTGTCAGAAAATAAATTAGGAACAATGGTCTGGCATTTACTTAACTGAGTTCCCTAAGTACCCTCTGGTGCAAGCCATCTGGTCCCGGTGATTCATTAATGTTAACTTTCCCAAGTCTATTTCTAATTCTGTCCTCTGCTTCCTGTGATGTGTCATGAGGACAAACACTGCAGTTTTGGTTACTGAAGCCCCCCCCGATTCCCTCGTGAAGACTGAGAAGAAGAATAAATTCAATACCTTTGCCATCTCCCCATCCTTTGTAACCAGATGTCCTTCCTCATTCTTTATGGGGTCAATATGGTCTACCCTCCTTTTTTTACTGTTAATATACTTAAAGAATTTCTTGGGATTTTTCTGCCCTCCTCCGCTACGTGTCTTTCGTGTTCTATCTTAGCCGCCCTAATTGAACCCTTACATATCTTGTTGCATTTTTTGTAAAGTCTGAATGCTGATGATGATCCCTTGTCCTTGTATTTTATTCATTTTTACATTGGAATTAAGCCATCCAGGACTTTTGTCTTTAAAAATTAATTCCCCATGGGATGCACTGGCTAATGCCCTTATTTAATATGCTCTTTGTAAGGGCTTTTCTAGGTCGGAGTCCATGGCGCAGAGATGTACACTTACCCTTGCAAATACACACAGCCCACGGTAACAAAGAGATAAGCCCTCAGAGTGAGGCAGTGTTAAATACCCAGCTGATTAGGTAACCTGCCTCAGCTGATCTGAGAGTGACAAGTACTGATTGCAAGGAAAGATCCAGAGTTTGGCCCCAGTATTTCATGCAGAACTAGGCAAGCTGGAAAGTAGGCAGAATAAGAAACTGAGGTGTGGCTCAGAGGCAAAGAAACAGGAACACTAAACAGGCAGTCATGAGTTCAATACCTCCTTGAACCACTTGGGGTGTGACCATGCCTGGCTATCTGCAGGGCATGGTAGGGACCATGACAGTTCCCCCCCTTAGGAATGCCCTCTGGGCCCTCTGAACAGATAGTTTGTCAACAATGTCCATACTATATGAATCAATAGAAGAATTAGAAAACTTTTCCTTATTCCCTTTGGGCTTTTTTGTTTTAGAAGTCCTTGCTGGGGAGACTTTCGTTGCTTGCAAAGCTCTTTCAAAAATCTCCAGATCCTGCTTATGGACCATGGTGCCATTCGAGGCATACGTACAGTCAGGAGGTAGAAATTCAAGCGGGGACACAGGCACAGGAACTTCAAGTAGGGATACAGGCACCGGAACTTCAATTGGGGACACAGGCAGTGGAACTTCAATTGGGGACACAGGCACCGGAACTTCAAGCGGGGACACAGGCACTTCAATTGGGGACTCAGGCACCGGAACTTCAAGCGGGGACACAGGCACAGGAACTTCAAGCGGGAACACAGGCACAGGAACTTCAAGCGGGGACACAGGCACAGGAACTTCAGGGGTAGCAGGAAGGATCCTAATAGTACCCACTTGGAGAACCTTCGGCCGAGGTGGGCAAGTAGGGCAGAGAGAGATAAAGTGCCTTCTTTCTCAACAGTTCCAGGGCTGGGCGTACTGTGCCTTGAAATAACTGAACTACTTGCTGCAGCTCCAAAACGGTCTGGCCCAGGCTGAAGACTTGCAGAGGAGGTGAGCATCTTGTACATCTCTGCGGACTCCATTTTGGTCAGTTCATTATGTAAGGTTGGAGTCCATGGCACAGAGATGTACACTCACCCTTGCAAGTACACACAGCCCACAGTAACAAAGAGATAAGCTACTTGGGCTGTGAATCTGTGCATGGGGGCTTGACAGGAATAGCCAAGGTATAGTCGAGGTAAAGTCGCAGTCAGGGATTCCAGAAGTCAGGATAACGATAAACAAAGCCATTGTCTGAAGCCGGGGTCAGTCTTGGAACACTGGAACTCTGCAACAGAAGACAGGAACACTTGGCAAACATGAGAAAATGAACTGACGAAGCCCTCAGAGTGAGGCAGTATTATATACCCAGCTGATTAGGTAACCTGCCTCAGCTGATCCGGGAGTGACAAGTACTGATTGCAAGGAAAGATCCAGACTTTGGCCCTAGTATTTCATACAGAACTAGGCAAGCTGGAAAGCAGGCAGAATAAGGAACTGAGGTGTGACACAGAGGCAAAGAAACAGGAACACTAAACAGGCAGTTATGAGTTCAATACCTCCTCGAGCCACTTGGGGCGTGACCACGCCTGGCTGTCTGCAGGGCATGGTAGGGACCATGACATTCTTAAAGCAAGCCCATCTCTCCTCCCTGTTCTTTGTTTCTAAGATTTTATCCCAATTTATATCTTCTAGCATGGTCCGTAGTTTAGGGAAGTTGGCTTTTTCGAAATTCAGTGTCTTTGTGTTCCCCTTGTGTTTCCTATTTGTGTGATTTATACTGATACGAATTGACCTGTGATCGCTGTTTCCTAAATTGCCCCGTATTTCCACATCCGTGATCAGGTCTGTATTTTTGGTAATCAGTAGATCTAGTAATGCCTTGTTTCTAGTTGGTGCGTCTACCATCTAACCCATGAAAGTGCCCTGCGAGACATTTAGGAACTGGAGAGCCTTAGACGTCCCTAAAATCGTTCTTTAGGATACTCCATCTGCCTCTGACTTTGCCATTGATGCCAACGTGCAACATGACAGCCGGGTCTTCCCCAGCTCCTCCCAGTAATCTGTCCACCAGATCCGTCTGCTTGGACACAAGCAGATTGTGTCCATTTTTTTTCTGTTATGTTCAGATTCGCAAACCAAAAATAAAAAATTCAGTGTCAATGATCTAGATCTGAATGTAGTTTACCCGCTACACATATAAAGATTTGTGCGAACATTTGCATGCGTCTTGCGTAAATTTATTTTTTGCTCAGAATGAGAAAAAATACGAATATTAACCACTTGTGGACCACCCACTGTACATATACCGTGTCTGACACAGTATATACCGTCTATACCATGGTCTGACACTTCTGGGTCTGGGGCACACATGTGCATACAGCAGGTCCCCAGGGGCAGGAACTGCGGACTAGGCAGATTGCCTTTCTGTGAGGAAGGAAGGCACTGATCCTGTGTTCTTGCAAAGCAGGGACACAGATCTTTGTAAGTCCTTAGTAAAAGCACCCCCCCTCCCACAGTACACAAGCAGGCTAGGAACACATTTAACCCTTTGATTGCCCCTGATGTTAACTCCTTTCCAGCCAGTGTTATTAGTACAGTGACGGTGAATTTTTTTTAACACTGATCACTGTATTAGTGTCACCGGTGCCCCCTAAACGTGTCAAAAATGTCAGTTAGTGTCCGATTTGCCCACCGCAAAATCGCAGTCCCATTATAAGTCACTGATCGCCGCCAGTACTAGTATAAAAATAAATAAATAAATAAAAAATCCCACAGTTCGTGGATGCTATAACTTTTTTTGTTTACAGCGCAAAAAAAAAAACTGCAAAGGTAATCAAATACCACCAAAAGAAAGCTCTGTGAGAAAAAAAGGACATACATTTTATTTGGGTACAGGATGCAATTTTCAGTTAAAATAACGCAGTGCCTTATCGCAAAAAATGGCCTGTTCATGAAGGGAGGTACATTTTTAGGAGGGCAAGTGGTTAACCAACTTAACAGGAAACCCTGTTTGGACACTGGTTAACCATGAAGGGGCTAATGCCCTTATGGGATGCAGTGCAAAGTCTGGCAGACTGCCACCTTTGGGGGGACATCACAATGACCAGAAATGTCACTTTGAGTGATCTCATTATGGCAGTGCAGCAATAGCTTGAGCTCTATGACACTGATATTCTGACAAAGTTTGGAAGGAGAAGGTTAGGCCTACATACTGGGGGGGCACCGTGTACCAACACACAGTTCACAAAAGGTGAACTATGCCATTTACTATTCACAAATGACAACATGTCAGCCTACAGAGACATGCACTTACCTCCGTTGTCTTTGGCACTTAGGAAGCGCTCCAGAGGTCCCAATAGGGAGTGAGACTCCAAGCCCTTCTTCTTGTTAAGTATCTGTAAGCTCAGGCTTTTGTTGCACTGCAGCAATCAGGTCACTCCTGGTGACATATCTTGTCATTTTGATGTGTCCCCATGCAGTGGCAACAACAGCCTGCAAACTGTGCACTTCTTGCATCTCCCAAGGGCGTCCCAGCATTGACAATATCTGCATGTAGTTTGTGTGTTCTTCTTGTGCTTTCTTGGGTTATCTCCATGTGCTCTGGTTTCTCCTCACACTTCAAAGACATGCTGGTAAGTTAATTGGCTCCTATCTATAGCCCTAGTATGTTTGTGTGTTCCTTTGTGTAAGCTCCTTGATGGATGGGCCGGTAGTGAATGTAGGGTATGTTATGCACTGCCTAGGGACCTTTGTAAATGCATGTAATAACTGAATTCAATGTATTGCATTCCCAAATAGTCTATGGAGGTTTAGATTGCAAGGTCCTGGTATATATATTAGTAGTTAGTCACATTCAACTGGAATTATTCTTTAATATGGAAGATATTTCCCAAATAATTGAAGAGTTCCAAAATACTTCAAGCTAAATAGAGTCGTCATGCAGTAACATACAGTGGGGACACATGTATTACATGTTCTCAATGTGTGCAACTGCACTGTCTTAGCTGTTTTATCTCAGCTTTCCCAGCAGGTAAATCTATGCGTAGCACAAATAATCTATGAATACAAAGAATAGAAATAATACAAATCTTTCGCACACAAATGTGGCACATTCCATAGTTTTATATGGTGCGTGTGAAATGCACCATTGTTGTGGCCCACTAATATAGTATGTCAGAAGAAAGATAGTTTATCCCCTCCAATTTTTTTAGACTGCCCAGTTTTGGCGATTATTTTTATATAAATATAAATGCTGAACAATCACATCCAGAGACACCCGGAGAGTTGCAGCAGAGAGCAGTTAAGGTTCACACTCAGCACCAAAGATATATACATATTTATCTATCTTGCTCACACTCTATCTCGCTACCTATCATTTATCTTTCTCTGTCTACATTTCTCTATCTCTCTAATTTATCTATCTACAGTGGGGAGAACAAGTACTATCTATCTATCTATCTATCTATCTATCTATCTATCTATCTATCTATCTATCTATCTATCTATCTATCTATCTATCTATCTATCTATCTATCTATCTATCTATCTATCTATCTATCTATCTATCTATCTATCTATCTATCTATCTATCTATTACATCTATCTATCTACTACATCTATCTACCTCTTTCTATCTATGTTCTATTTCTGTGGACTCCTTTTGTAGCTAAAGAGACCACAGAACACCTCTTCCTCTGATGACCAAGTGTTACAGCTGTTGCTTGAACTCAGAGGCAAATAACAAAAAATGACGTGTTCTGTAATATTTTCTTTTGTTTTTAATAAAAAAATGTTTATTTGAAGTTCATTAGTACACTGCATAAAAAAGCATATTTCTTGCAAGAAAATCACAATAAAATCATACTAAAGCATTTAACATATTGTACATATAAACATGACTTGATCTTGAAGACTTGCTGACCTTCAGATAGTATGAATAATCATAATGTACACTGTAATCCTGTATTGAAAAATTCTTTACATTCCGAGTTTATAAGTGTTGCAATAGTCGTTCTAATATCAGTTGCAGTGGGGCTAGCCCAGGAGTTTTCAACCATTCCAACCATCAACCCCATAGTGTGGAAGGTGAAGGACACAAAGAGAATCCCTACCGAGATTAGTGTAGAACACAAAGTATTAAACACAAAGAAGACTTTTGATTTAAGTGGGACTTTATCACTATACACGTGGTGGTATTATACATCTAATGTGAGGATTTTCCAGCATGCCAAAGATTTTATAAACCATAGTAGGTTGAACACAGCGTTGCATTGTAGGATTTTACATACCACACAGAACATGTTGCATGCAAGGCAGACTGGAAATGAATAAACAGCACAGAATGTAACCTCATTCATAGGCATTTTGAGATCACTGATTTATTTTGCTTGAACAGATTATTGGCAATTTATGTTATCACAGATTAATGTAAATTTAGTGGATTTTGCTGATGTTATTGCGGCCGCAATGGAGCCTAGACTTCATTACTAGTAGTTTTTGACATTGTCTTCCTAATTAGGGGTGTGCAGGGATTGGTTTATCTAGGACATTGTAGATGTTTGTATACCAACCAATTGGATTTCAGCAGTTCACAGGTATGAACGGGGTTTAACAGCTGACAGGCTTCTATAACAAGGGTAATTAGCAAGAATGAATTTCCAAGCCTCATCTATGTCAGCCAATTCCAGAACCCAGCAAATCCTTTTTCTCTCTTATAGAAGGAACTTGGCGAGGAGTTCCAGTAACTAATATCTTTTGCCTGCTCTGCTAAAAGATTTTTATCTGCTGCATAAACAGTGTTACTAATCTCAGTATCACAGTATTTATAGAGCACAAAAATTACTAATATATCTTTTTAGGCAAATGTTTTACCAGTATGTGAAAGTATGGCATAATGAAATGTCCGTTAGATCTAAGAAGGCTCAAAATTTTATATCTTTCAAGTTATCCAGCGATATGTTGGCTTCTTCTGTTTTCTTACAGCAAAACTTGATAAAATTGTTGTTACGGGTACTAAAAGTTAACTAGACCTCCCTGTCTGACTAGTGACTTTCTGTAAAACAATTGTTTGTCTCTTTTGCTAGGAATTATCTTACAAACTTACCTAGTAAGTATCAGGCTCATCTTTGGAAATGGTATATGTTTTTGCTGTACAACAAGGCTGATTAGAGTTTTGACCATTCACGAATTCATGAACTAAAATGCATGGTGTGATAACCCACCAAGCATGACCCCTTGCAGATGCAAGATGGCTCCCTATAACCCAGCCCTAAACTGTGCCAAGCAGAGTTTAAATTTTTCAACCAGGTGTCTTTGCTACAGTGTACAGGTACAGCGACAGGTTCTATATACATGAATGCATAAGACTGAGAGATCTGAGGCTCATCACAGACATTTTGTTTATTTTTCAAGTCTGGTACAGATGGATATTTCTATTCTATTACTCCTACATCAAAAATCTGGGAGAAGCCCAGCAGAAGTCAGTGCTACTCCAAGCAAACCCAGTACAACAACCACTGTCTATAGCTCAAGGATCCTCAAAAGCCTGGATAAAAAAGAGGATATACAGGTTGGCCCCCAAGCTCTGAAAATTCAGTTTCCTGATCACCCAGGGGGTTTTCTGAGGTGACCTTAAGGCGATGCTACCAATGCATTAGGTATGCTTTTTATACTTTGACTTCAACTTTAATATTCAATTCTGAAGATTTTAAACAGCATTCAAGTCAACACTGCCTGTTTTAAGTATGCCATCTTGGCCAGGCGGGTCTGGTCCCATGCGGCCATTCTGTCCCCTTCTGGACAGCCCAAGTAGCAAAAGAACCGTAATCAGAGGTAGCTGAGGTGTAGTGACAGTGGGCTAGGTGTCCCAGAGCGAGTACAAGCAGGGATGTCGTTGCAAGCAGGAGGATTGTCAGCATCTTTGGCAGAGCTGCTCGGGATCATGTCCTACTGCATGCCGTGCTGGCCACGTCACCCCTGTTTCAAGTATGCAGTGTGTCCTGCCAGAATTCCTGTTCACTGTCACAACTCCAACATAAAACAAACTAACAAAGTCCCAACAAGGTAAGCTAAATTCTCTAGTTACATAGTTACTTATGTTGTAGTTACATAGTTAGTCAGATTAAAAAAAATATACTAGTTTATCCAGTTCAACCAATAATAAAATACACACACAAATAGAAAACATCCATATACACAATCCTTTACCCGCAGATAATCCAGAGGTGGACAAAAAAAAAAAAAGCATGATCCACCTTGCCCCAGTGGGGGAAACAAATTCCTTATGGGGTAAAAGGGGGAACGGCCTATTTGGCCCCCCCTTGCCTCATTGGACCGTGGCGTCGGCTAAATAAAAAAAATTGTAGGTTAAAAGGGGCTTATTCTAATAGGTTAACAGAGTCACATGACATGGTAGCTGCTAGAAGGTGAGAAGGTTAAAGGTGATTGGGCTAAAGGGTCAGGTGACCTTTGAAACTTTCTGGAAGGTAATTGGGGGGCTATTTATAGGACTCCCTGACTGGAATTTTGCCAGTCGCCTGAGAGGAGTCGTCGGAAGAGCTTCAGTGAAGGAAGACTCTGAGGTGATACCTTTTCAATATGAAAATGCTATTAAGGCAGCTGTTGGAGAGAGCAGAAGCAGATGGAGGAGAGGAGTGGCTGCAGAGCTATTTAGCATTACCTGAGGGTCAAGTGGAGTCTGAGGTGGGCAGAGAGTACAATGGAGGAGCGGAGGACATGGAGTTTGTTAGCGGCGGCTCTCTGCACAACTATGCTTGGGCCTTGGAAGAAGTCATTCCGGCAGAAGAAGTAGTGGAGGTCGGGAGGAATGGAGGCGGTGCTCGGGAGGAAGAAGAGGACAGTTGGAGGGTTGGAAAAAGGCGGGGGCAGCAGCAGAGGAGCTTCAGTCCTGTTAGGCCTGCTCCCATAGGAAGCAGAAGAGGAAGGTCGGCATCGGAGGCGAGTAGAAGATGGACTAATTCAGAGTCAGCAAGGAGAGGAAGAGGTGGGCGGAGACTATGTCTCGCTTCACAAAGCAGAGGAGGATCGCCAAGGGGACACGAAAGAGATAGATTTCCCGTGAGGCTGCAAGCTAATGAGGAGATAGCAGCTCAGGGCTCAAGTAGAGAAGCTCCTTCAGGGGCAGACAGAGACGGCAGTGCTATTCCTGTGCCGTGCGAGTCTCCCATGCATAATCAACAATTACAACTAAATGCTTTAGACAATAGTAAGCTTGATACTATGAGCCAGCTTTCTGCATTATCATCATCTTTAGAGCAGTTAATACATACTCTAAGTAAGGATAATGAAGTGTAGGCAGATAAAGCAGGGGGAAGTGGTGACATTACAGCAGGGGTTTGGTCAGAAGTTGTGAATGAAAATGACAATGTTATTAAACAAGTTTTTATTCCACAGGTAGAATCTCCTCACGGTAAGCAGGTAAAGGAAAATAGGGTTAAAGAGTGTATGCCATGTGTTCTTTCCGCTTTGGGTTTTCATCTTACTGCTGCAATAAGGGAAAAAATATGGCTAGGAGATTACATTGATTTGGTGACAATTCTACCTTTAAGGGAAATTTCTCACATATAGGACAAGAAGGATGAGGAGGATAAACGCAAGCCAGTGTTGAAATCTTTTTATAGCTGACTGCAAGCCTTTTGCATTTATGCGAGCGTATTATGTGGGAAATATCCAGAGAAGAATCCAGCTCTATTTCAACATGTGGATATCATACTGGAAGCCTATAGGAGTTTCAGCGGGTTTTCCTGGTTATATTATGATGAAAGTTTCAGACAGACGTTAGCAGTTCAGCCATCACTTCAATTGGGTTAAAAAGATGTTGGTCTTTGGCTGAATTTATTTTTACCTCAAAAACAAACCTTTCAACCTCGCCAGAATCCCAGTAATGCTAATATGAATTCAGGAACAGCTTACAAGAAAGGGCAGTGCTTTGCATATAATGACAGCCATTGCAAATGGCTGAATTCATGCAAATACAAGCATGAGTGCGCATTTTGTTCCGGTGCTCACCTGGTGCAGAAATGTTTTTGGAACCTTCAGGCCAATCAAAGGGCCAATTTTTCAAAAAGCAGCAATGCCAGTGAATTTTCAAAGAATGCTCCCCTGGCTCAAAATGTACCCAAACCAACAGAAGGCTTCATTGTTAATTAAGGGTTTCTTGGAAGGTTTTAATTTGCCCCTTTTGAAGGTTTAGGCTGTAGTCTAAGTAAAAACCTGAAATCAGCCAGTGAATTCCATAATGTGGTTAGAGAAAAATTAACCAAAGAAGTGAGGGACGGTAGGATGGAAGGTCAGTTTGAATCTTCTCCATTTTTGAATTCTAGGGTGTCTCCTGTAGGGGTGGTTCCCAAAAAGGAACCAAATTATTTCCGCCTCATATACCACCTATCGTTTCCTTTTGGAAATTCATTAAATGATCAGACCCAAATTTAGCTGCAGTGTCTTATGCATCGTTTGATTCAGCTTTGCAAAAATTGCACATACTGGGAAGGAATGTTTTGATGGCTAAGGCAGACATAAAATCTGCTTTTAGGCTTCTCCCTTTGAACCCAAATTGTTTTAGCTCTCTTGGAATTTGTTTTGAAAATAAATATTATTTTTACAAGTGCCTGCCAATCGGCTGTTCATTGTCATTTACTTGTTTTGAAACTTTTTCTTCTTTCATAGAATGGGTAGTAAATGAAGTGGTTGGATCTAGATTTTCAATTCACTATTTAGATGATTTTCTTTTTATGGGTCTGGAGGAATCAGAGGAATGTCTGCATTTGTTGAAATCATTCTTTTTAGTATGTAAATATTTTGGTATCCCTTTGGTGAAGGAAAAAACTTTTTTTCCATCAACAGCTCTTGAATTTTTGGGTATCACATTGGATACGGTAGCAGGTGAGTTCAGGCTCCCAGGCGATAAAATATACAAAATTTCTCAGTTGCTGTTGTTGTTCATAAGAAGAAAGAAGGTTACACTAAAAGAAATGCAATCTCTTCTGGGTCAATTGGCATTTGCATCAAGGGTGTTGCTGATGGGAAGAGATTTCTCCAGAAGGTTGTATGTGTCTATATCTGGTTTAAAAAGCCCTTCCTCTCATGTCAGATTGACTTCAGAAATAAAAGGAGACCTTTTGGTCTGGCTGAATTTCTTGGAACGATTCAGTGGAAAATTGCTGTGGCAGACAGAGTTTGTTTGTGACAGCGATTTCCTTCTGGCAACGGATGCGGTGGGATCAATTGGTTTCGGAGCAATTTGGGAGAACCATTGGTGTGCATCCGCTTGGCCAAACGGATGGTTTGCCAGTTGTTTCTGCAAAAATATTGTGCTTTTGGAATTATTCCCGGTAATTGTTTCTTTAGCATTATGGGGTTTGCACTTTGCAAACAGGAGAATATTACTGAGCACAGATAATAAAGGTGTTTGTTTTGCTGTAAATTGTCTTTCCTCCAAGTATCGGCAGGTGGTTTCTTTATTGCAGCATTTAGTTTTTCTTTGTCTAAAATGGAACATCTGGTTAAAGGCTAAATACATGCAAGGTAAGGTGAACATAATAGCTGACACTCTCTCTCGCCTGCAGATGGACCATTTTTTCCCTGCTCCCGGAGGCGGACCTAATAGGAGCTTCATGCCCTCCCCATTTATGGGATCTGATTTAATTTTTGCAAGCATTAAGAATTCTGTGGCATTATCTACTTGGAAAAATTATTCTGCTTCATGGTTGCTGTGGATGTCTTTCCTATGTTCTTTAGAATTAACCATTTTTGATTATTCAGAAAATATAGTGTTAGGATTTCCTCACTCACTGATGAAAAAAAATTATTCTTGGTCACACATTAGCAAAACCCTAGCGGGAGTATCATTTTTACTGGGTCTATACAAACTACAGGCTTGTCAAAGTTTCTTCTCAGTGAAACAGGCTATGACAGGGTATAGAAAAAATAATTCGTTCAATGATACCAGATCTCCTATTACACCTGAAATGTTATCAAAGATATGTAGTGTTACAAGAGTAATATGTTCATCGGAATACAAAGCAATTTTATTCAATGCAGCTTTTTCTCTGGCATTCTTTGCAGCATTCTGGGTTTCAGAGTTATTATCTTCATCAAGGGCAGAGAGGTCTGGTATTCTATTATCAAATGTACAAGTATTGGAAGAAAGTGTTAAAATATTTTTAAAATTTAGCAAGTCAAATCCTTTGGGCATGGGTTCTTGGATATATTTAAAGAAGTGCCAGGAAGAAATTATTTGTCCAGTAAGGACGTTAAGGTTATACATGAATTTGAGGTCAGGTTTATCGAATCTTTTATTCATTCACAATGACGATTCACCGCTAACAGGTTATCAATTCAGAGTAATATTGCAACGTGGTTTGTATGATTTAAATTTTAACCATTTAAGGATAACAACGCATTTATTCAGAATAGGAGCAGCCACTGAGGCTGCTAGGATTGGTTTAAAATACAATAGCATTAGGAAAATAGGTAGGTGGAGATCTGACTCCTATAAATTGTATATACATCCTCTTTAATCATTTATTTTGTTTTCAGGTAACCGTCGATCGGTGTGGATAGTTGGACATTCTTTTATTTTCTGGGCTCAGAAAAGAGCAGCTGAAATTATTCTGAAAATTTAGGATTTGATCCAGACACATTTTGTGTTAATTGGTATGGTAGAAGGGGAATGGTTTGGAGTGATTTAGTTTATAAGTTAGGTAGACTTTATGCTAATTTCCCCCTCCTGAGATTCTTATAGTTCACTTGGGTGGTAATGACATTGGGAAAATGAAGACGTTCGACTTAATATCTAATATGAAGGATACGTTTGACTTGGAAGGTGGCATTCGAGCTATGTATCGCTTTGATGGCATACACTTATCAGAAGTGGGGCTGGATATTCTTAATCTCAACCTGCAAACATGCATAGAAAAGGCCGCAGTTTGGGGTGATGGTGACAGGAGGGCTAGTTTTCAAAACAGCCCTCCTGTTGGTTGGGACATGTGAAAATATGTTTCAAGAAGAGATGATGGTCAGCCCGAGTCTTAGTGCCTGGGTTGAGTTATTTTGGTGAATCCTGGATGAATTTGTTGAAAATTATTTAAGTAATAAAGTTTATACGTTTATATATTTGTTTAAACCAATAAACCAGGCCGTGGCCTATTTTTATCCAAACTATTTATGTGTGGTGTGGGTTTTGTATTATTCTATGCATGTTTGCTGGTTATATTTAATCTTTGCCTGACGTCTGCGGTCCCATGTGGGGTAAAAGGGGGAACAGCCTATTTGGCCCCCCCCTTGCCTCATGGGACCATGGCGTCGGCTAAATAAAAAAAAAAGTAGGTTAAAGGGGGCTTATTCTAATAGGTTAGCAGGGTCACATGACAGGGTAGCTGCTAGAAGGTGAGAAGTAGGGTTGTCCCGATACCGATACTAGTATCGGTATCGGCACCGATACTGAGCATTTGCCCAAGTACTTGTACTCGGGCAAATGCTCCCGATGCTTCCACCGATACCTGGAAGTCAGCTGTGATCGGCGCGTGGGGGAGTTACAAGATTCTCCCCCAGCGGCTTTCACCAGCTTTAGTGACATACAGCTGTGATCGCTCACAGCTGACTGTCACTGCATCCTCCTCCGTTCCTCTGTGCCTCTCCGCTGTCCCCTGCATTCCTCTCTCCTTATCTGTCCCCTCCGTTCTGCTCTCCTTATCTGTCCCCTCCGTTCTGCTCTCCTTATCTGTCCCCTCCGTTCCTCTCTCCTTATCTGTCCCCTCCCTTCTCCCCCTCCGTTCCTCCGTCCCCCTCCTCCTTCCTTTGTGTATGGAGAGAATCAGCTGACTCTGTCCATTCACATAACTGAAACATTGTAATCTCCTGTGATTACGATGTGTCAGTTTATGAATGGAGAGAAGCTGTTGTCTTCTCTCCATTCATTCTCAGTGCAGCTGAGGCTGCAGAGAAAGGGACTGGGGAATCTCTATCCTCTGTCTCTTTCTCTGTCTCAAGGGGGAGATATCAGAGGTCTGTTAAGACCCCTGATATCTCACCAAAGCCCCCCAAAAGGGCTGATAAAAAAAAAAACAATAAAGAATAAAAATATATTATTGGAAAAAATAAAAATTGTAAAAAAAAAACAAAAAAAACCACACACACATACAACGTTCACCCCCCCCCCCCCCAAAAAAAAAATAGCAGAAAAAAAAACCTGTCACGTGACATTAAAAAAAAGTATCGGTAATCGGTATCGGCGAGTACTTGAAAAAAAGTATCGGTACTTGTACTCGGTCCTAAAAAAGTGGTATCGGGACAACCCTAGTGAGAAGGTTAAAGGTGATTGGGCTAAGGGGTCAGGTGACCTTTGGAACTTTCTTGAAGGTTATTGGGGGGCTATTTATAAGACCCACTGACTGGCCCGATTCTTAGTGCCTGGGTTGAATTATTTTGGTGAATCCTGGATGAATTTGTTGAAAATTATTTAAATAATAAAGTTTATATGTTTATATATTTGTTTAAACCAATAAACCAGGCCATGGCCTAATTTTATCCAAACTATTTATGTGTTGTGTGGGTTTTGTATTATGCTATGCATGTTTGCTGGTTATTTTTAATCTTTGCCTGACATCTGCGGTCCCATCCTGAAACCCTATGAAACAATCGGATATTCCCTGATCAACTATCCCTGTTGTCTAAATAATAAAATTTCGATATATTTTGTGCAATTAGGAATGCATTTAGCTTTTTTTTTAAAACATTCTACTGAGCTGGCCAGATTCAATTCTTGAGGGAGTCTATTCCACATTTTCACAGCTATCTCTTTTCCTTCAGAGGTAAAGCATGTCCCCCTGACCTCTGTAATCACATTTAAATGAATAACTCTACACTAAATTTACTATATGGACCACTTATGTATTCATACATGGTAATCGGAGCAGTGAATTAAAAAAGTGGGTTGAATGATGCTGGCTGTCATTCAGCTCAGTGGTGCATTGTGGTACACTGCAATGCATGTGCATTGGAGCTGTGTTATTTGTTCTATGTTTCTTCTTTTCCCTATCTTAATTTGGCTCTAGTTAGTACAGTTAGTTAGTACAGTCCCTAGCTATACACTCTCTGTTGTACAGTTATTTTCACTTTCCACTGCAGAGACAGGGCCTAGGAAAGTCATTGTCTTCTTACACTTCCAAAAAATTAGCGTTTGAAAAACCATTGCACAAATATTGTATGACATAAAAAATTGGGCATTTTTTTCTCCAGGCTTCTTCCAAAAAATATGTAATGTTTGGGGGTCTAGGTAATTATCTAGGCAGATTACTACATGTATATGAGAAATGCTGGAATTGGATTGGCAGCAAGTGGTTAAAGGATAAGTTCACCTTTTAGTAACATGTTACATGTTACACCCATAATTAGGGGTGTATCATGTAATATGTTACTAACTGAGCAGATGTGCATTCATGTTTTTTTTTACTTAAAGTGGTTGTAAAGTCTAAAAAAAAAAAAAAAACAACCTGCAAGACAAAGGCATAATGAGCTAGTATGCATCGCATATTCCTGTGGAAGAAAAAGTGATGAATGGCTCTATCTCAAATGAGCAATAAGTGCTCGTAGAGGTAAAACCACTCACCCTCTTAGTTTTACAGCTGTTAAGGCTACACACCTCATACTTCTTGCAACAATAATAGCCAGCAAAATTTTGGAAAAAACATTGATTTTCCTTAGGTGGATCAAATATTATACTGATCTTTACACAGCTTAATCTACACAATTATCCCACTTCAGTAGTGGTTGGACCAACTTAACTTGCCCAAACTTACTTCTGACAAAAGAGAACAACTCAACTCACCAAATAGCAAGGTTAGCTATTAAACATACAGCAAGTAATATAACTCCAGGAATGGATGGTTACCTGCCTGACTTTTATAAGCTTTAACCCATGGAAATGTCTCCAGTACTTACTGACCTTGAAACACTATTTTTACCTATAATGCCCCATATCTAGAACTCAAAAAAGCTTACACTACTCTTATGCCCCGTACACACGGTCGGATTTTACGACGGAAAATGTGTGATAGGACCTTGTTGTCGGAAATTCCGACCGTGTGTAGGCTCCATCACACATTTTTCATCGGATTTTCCGACACACAAAGTTTGAGAGCAGGATATAAAATTTTCTGACAACAAAATCCGTTGTCGGAATTTCCGATCGTGTGTACACAAATCCGACGCACAAAGTGCCACACATGCACAGAATAAATAAAGAGATGAAAGCTATTGGCTACTGCCCCGTTTATAGTCCCGACGTACGTGCTTTACGTCACCACGTTCAGAATGATCGGATTTTCCGACAACTTTGTGTGACAGTGTGTATGCAAGACAAGTTTGAGCCAACATCTGTCGGAAAAAATCCTAGGATTTTGTTGTCGGAATGTCCGATCAATGTCCGACCGTGTGTACGGGGCATTATTCTAAAACCAGATAAAAACCCCAAATGTGTCCAATCATATCGCTCTTTTTCATTGCTTAATACAGATTGCAAGATACTGACTAACATCATAGCGGACAACCTCCTCACTTCAGAGAGAAGATTAGGATCTGGAAGAGACTTTGGTTTTCCCTAGCTGGTAAAGTTAACCTCATCAAAATGATTTTTATGCCTCAGCTGTTATATTTCATGCACAATACCCCGATGGTCATCCTATTAAAAACGTTCCTGGAAGTCAACTCCATTTTCAGACAGCTGCTCTGGCATCAAAAGGCCCCACGAGTGTTAGAACACCTACAACGACCTACAAATGCTGAGGGCCTTGCTATACCTAACCCCTGGCTATATTACCTAGCTGCATAGCTGCAGCATCTGAGTAAAGGCATGTTAGTACCTTCTTATCAGGAGTTGAATCAATTCAATTCTGCTGTACATATCCTAGTGCATACCGCTAAAGTGTCTGACTTCCTGGCTGGGCTTGAAGCTGTAGACTTTGCTAAATCTAATAGGCTTCTGACCACCTATATTCTTCTCCAGAAAATCTGGAATAGGACAAAGCAATTACAGCAGGTTACGGGTGTTACCTGATACAGCCCCATATGGCTCTATTACCTATCCTGAGCTAGCCAAGTTACAACATGGCTCAAAGTGCAAACATTTTGTGTTACTGACCTAAGTCACATATTTAGCAATGGAACTTTACACGCTTTTGAGAAGTTGAGAGAAAGGTATCCCCCTCCCACATTTCATGTATTTTTACTACATCCAACTCAAGCATGTTTTGGCAGCGCAGGGTACCTCCATGATGTCCAACACTTCCTCCACAAAGGGTTTCATCTCCAGATGCTATACAGTGTTCCTGACCGAGTTTCTGCAGCCATTCTCTCTGACAGACCTTGGCCTCTTTGTAGAGAATCAGTAGGAGGAGGCACTGCAAGCGTTACCGCAATGCTTCCTTAATGTGACTCAAAGGCTTTTGTACTCAAATGTATATACTCCTTAGGGTCCACTATACCCCAGCTAAGCTATATAAAATGGGCCTCCTTGATAGCCTGACTTGCAGTAAATGCAGCCAGGACTATGGGAACTTGATCCCCTATGGGGATGTCCCAAGTTACACACATACTGGGAGGTAATAGTACACCTACTGAATATTGTCTCTCCCACTTGACCCTTGTTTATTGTGAATCCTGCATGAATTCCAACTATCCGACCTCACTAGAGAAGCAGATGGGTACTCCTCAGGCACTGGAGGTCTCCGGATCCTCATTCCCAAAAAAATGGCTACAGTGCATGTGGGACACTCTTATGCCCTGTACACATGATCAGACATTAATCGGACATTCCGACAACAAAAACCATGGATTTTTAACAACGGATGTTGGCTCAAACTTGTCTTGCATACACACGGTCGCAAAACGTTGTCAGAAAATCGGATCGTTCTGAACGCGGTGACGTAAAACACGTACATCGGGACTATAAACGGGGCAGTAGCCAATAGCTTTCGTCTCTTAATTTATTCTGAGCATGCGTGGCACTTTGTGCGTCGGAATTGTCCACACACGGTCGGAATTTACATGAACAGATTTTGTTGTTGTTTTATAGCCTGCTCTCAAACTTTGTGTGACGGAAATTCCGATGGAAAAAGTCAGATGGAGCACACACACGGTCGGAATTTCCGACAACAAGCTCTGATCGTACATATTCCATCGGAAAGTCCGACCGTGTGTACAGGGCATAAGAATATATATATCAGGATAGGGGCTGCCCCGCAAATATGAAAAACTCTGGGGCCCTTGGCTGGACACTCTGAGCCTGAGTCCATTTGACTTGGTTATAGACAGACTCCTTGCAAGCTAAACATGTACCAGTATGGTTTGTGGCCTTATGTGTTTGGTTGGATGCCTAGTAACATTCTTTGTGTCAATACTTATTTCTTCTGTTGAGTCAAGACTGTATCTATTGATGACTTTGAAAATGTACCCATTTCGGTTGGCTCATGCTATAATGTTTGGCTGCTCTGGGTATGCTAGAAAAAAGTTCCCTTTTCTCAATAAAAACTGTTCTTGATTTTAAAAAATCATAGCGGACCACGTTTAAACCTATATCCCTACACCAACTGGCTTCCCCAGTAACAAACACTCCACTTTGGGCATATGTGCTACTACTGCAGCTACAGTCTAATAAAAATGTCAACCTCCTTCTCTCCTTATATTAATTAGGAAGGTCTGCGCTTAGGACGTGTGTGAAGGTTGCATCCTCCCCAAAAAAAACCCTGTAAGAGGGCTCTAGAATATAGAAAGAAAGAAGATGTGAAGGGGCGAGTGGCGCTACCTATATGTCAAATAGTGCTCTACCAAATCACTCTATAGTGACTAAGTATTAAAAGACACAGTGTTATTGTGGAATAAATGATAACAAAACAGTTACCATAAAGGTGATAGTGTAATAGTTATCACACCTCACCTACCCCAGTAGGTGAGTACTAAAACCCTCTAGGTGTGGACACCAATCCTACACAGGAAAAGTTATCACCAAAAATGTAATGGCTAACAAATTAGTGTATAAAACATCCAAACATGAATATCATGATAGTATAGTGATCCTCTGCTTATAACAGTGCATATAGTGTCCAAACTCCAAATACAAGATGTGAGTGGACCCAAAAACCAAATCCAAATAAGAATGCAAAGAATCGCACCAAAAAAGAAAAAAAGTTATAAAAAAATCGCACCAAAGTTGCACCATATACAAAAACATATACGTTTATACATATAGTGTCCCAATCATAAAATCAAGGTGTATATAAACCTAAGATACAAAAAAAAAAAAAATGCAAAAAATCGCACCAAAAAACAGAAAAAATGCAAAAATCGCACCAAAATTAAAAATTACACCAAGGTGCAGTTTATCGCACTGTATACAAAGAACACATAGGTGCATTCATCCCAATGAAGGTGACTGTTCGTGTTTAGAGGAATTGTAGCAGGTGACTTTAGTGATCACAGATTCTTGACAGGTGACTTGTGTGCTCCCCCTCAAGGGTCCCCACTCACCAAATCCTACTATCCCTTCATGGGTAATGCGCATGTAGCTCCTTAGGTTGCCAGGTAACCACTGGTGTCAGCCTCTGCAGTTCCTCGAGCAGCCTTGGGATATCCGGGTTGTGGTAGATGTAATTTTCATAATCCTCATAAAAAAGAGAAATTGGCTCCCATAGTGTAGTATTACAAAAACTTCCGTTTATTAACCACTTGAGCCCCGGACCATTATGCTGCCTAAGGACCAGAGGTCTTTTTCCAATTTGGCACTGCGTCGCTTTAACTGCTAATTGCACGGTCATGCAATGCTGTACCCAAACAAAATTTGCGTTCTTTTCTTCCCACAAATAGAGCTTTCTTTTGATGGTATTTGATCACCTCTGCGGTTTTTATTTTTTGCGCTATAAACGGAAAAAGACCGAAAATTTTGAAAAAATTGATATTTTCTAATTTTTGTTATAAAAAAAATCCAATAAACTCAATTTTAGTCATACATTTAGGCCAAAATGTATTCGGCCACATGTCTTTGGTAAAAAAAAATTCAATAAGCGTATATTTATTGGTTTGCGCAAAAGTTATAGCGCCTATAAACTAGGGTACATTTTCTGGAATTTACACAGCTTTTAGTTTATGACTGCCTATGTCATTTCTTGAGGTGCTAAAATGGCAGGGTAGTACAAACCCCCCCCCCCCCCCCAAATGACCCCATTTTGGAAAGTAGACACCCCAAGGAAATTGCTGAGAGGCATGTTGAACCCATTGAATATTTATTTTTTTTGTCCCAAGTGATTGAATAATGACAAAAAAAAAAAAAAATATTTACAAAAAGTTGTCACTAAATGATATATTGCTCACACAGACCATGGGCCTATGTGGAATTGCACCCCAAAATACATTCAGCTGCTTCTCCTGAGTATGGGGATACCACATGTGTGGGACTTTTTGGGAGCCTAGCCGCGTACGGGGCCCCGAAAACCAATCATTGCCTTCAGGATTTCTAAGGGTGTAAATTTTTGATTTCACTCTTCACTGCCTATCACAGTTTCGGAAGCCATGGAATGCCCAGGTGGCACAAACCCCCCCAAATGACCCCATTTTGGAAAGTAGACACCCCAAGCTATTTGCTGAGAGGCATATTGAGTCCATGGAATATTTTATATTTTGACACAAGTTGCGGGAAAGTGACACATTTTTTATTTTTTTTTGCACAAAGTTGTCACTAAATGATATATTGCTCACACAGGCCATGGGCATATGTGGAATTGCACCCCAAAATACATTTAGCAGCTTCTCCTGAGTATGGGGATACCACATGTGTGGGACTTTTTGGGAGCCCAGCCGCGTATCGGGCCCCGAAAACCAATCACCGCCTTCAGGATTTCTAAGGGTGTAAATTTTTGATTTCACTCTTCACTGCCTATCACAGTTTCAGAGGCCATGGAATGCCCAGGTGGCACAAACCCCCCCCCCAAATGACCACATTTTGGAAAGTAGACACCCCAAGCTATTTGCTGAGAGGCATGGTGAGTATTTTGCAGCTCTCATTTGTTTTTGAAAATGAAGAAAGACAAGAAAAAACATTCTTTCTTCTTTTTCTTTTTTCAATTTCCAAAACTTTGTGACAAAAAGTGAGGTCTGCAAAATACTCACTATACCTCTCAGCAAATAGCTTTGGGTGTCTACTTTCCAAAATGGGGTTATTTGGGGGGGTTTTGTGCCACCTGGGCATTCCATGGCCTCCGAAACTGTGATAGGCAGTGAAGAGTGAAATCAAAAATTCACGCCCTTAGAAAGCCTGAAGGCGGTGCTTGGTTTTCGGGGTCCCGTACGCGGCTAGGCTCCCAAAAAGTCTCACACATGTGGTATCCCCGTACTCAGGAGAAGCAGCAGAATGTATTTGGGGGTGTAATTTCACATATTCCCATTTCATGTTTGAGCAATATATCATTTAGTGACAACTTTGTGCAAAAAAAAAAAAAAAAAATTGTCTCTTTTCCGCAACTTGTGTCACAATATAAAATATTCCATGGACTCGACATGCCTCTCAGCAAATAGCTTGGGGTGTCTACTTTCCAAAATGGGGTCATTTGGGGGGGGGTGAACTGTTCTGGCATTTTATGCACAACATTTAGAAGCTTATGTCACACATCACACACTCTTCTAACCACTTGAAGACAAAGCCCTTTCTGACACTTTTTGTTTACATGAAAAAGTTATTTTTTTTTGCAAAAAAATTACTTTGAACCCCCAAACATTATATATTTTTTTAAAGCAAATGCCCTACAGATTAAAATGGTGGGTGTTTAATTTTTTTTTCACACAGTATTTGCGCAGCGATCTTTCAAACGCATTTTTGGGGGAAAAAACACACTTTTTTAAATTTTAATGCACTAAAACACACTATATTGCCCAAATGTTTGATGAAATAAAAAAGATGATCTTGGACCGAGTACATGGATACCAAACATGACATGCTTTACAATTGCGCACAAACGTGCAGTGGCAACAAAATAAATACATTTTTAAAAGCTTTTAAAAGCCTTTACAGGTTACCACTTTAGATTTACAGAGGAGGTCTACTGCAAAAATTACTGCCCTCGATCTGACCTTCGCGGTGATACCTCACATGCATGGTGCAATTGCTGTTTACGTTTGACGACAGACCGCCGCTTGCGTTTGCCTTAGGCGCGAGAGCAGGGGGCAACAGGGGTGCTTCTTTTTTTTTTTTTTTTCTTTATTATTTTTTTGCTTTTTTATCTTATTTTTAAACTGTTCCTTTCATTTTTTTTTTTTTAATCATTTTTATTGTTATCTCGGGGAATGTAAATATCCCCTATGATAGCAATAGGTAGTGACAGGTACTCTTTTTTGAAAAAATTGGGGTCTATTAGACCCTAGATCTCTCCTCTGCCCTCAAAGCATCTGACCACACCAAGATCGGTGTGATAAAATGCTTCCCCGATTTCCCAATGGCGCAATTTACATCCGGCGAAATCTAAGTCATAAAATGTTCGTAGCTTCCAGTTTCTTAGGCCATAGAGATGTTTGGAGCCACTCTGGTCTCTGATCAGCTCTATGGTCAGCTGGCTGAATCACCGGCTGCATTCTCAGGTTCCCTGTTGAGACAGGAGAGCCAGAGAAAAACACGGAAGATGGTGGGGGGGGGGGCATTCCCTCCCACGGCTTGTAAAAGCAGCCTAGAGGCTAATTAGCCACTAGGATTGCTTTTACATGAAAGCCGACCGCTGGCTGAAAAGAATGATACCAAGATGATACCTAAACCTGCAGGCATCATTCTGGTATAACCACTCAAAGTCGTGAATGGCGTACCTGAAGACAAAAAAATGGTTAACAATAAAGCACAGTAAACTGTAAAGTATAAATAATTGCATACCTGAAAAACAAACATGATAAAACATAATAACAATAAAACATTGCAGAATAGAATACAGTAAAAAAGAGCAGAACAATAGAGAGAGAATAGAGAGAGAGAGAACAATAAAACGCCAACTATTTTTTTTTATTTTATATATTTTTTTATTTTACACTTTTTTTGTAACTAGGTTCGGGTCTCTCAAAATGCGATGGCATCTTGGGAGACCCTATGAAAGTGTGTCTAGTCTGTGCAGTGCTGTACCCTACGCTAATACTCAACTAGTGAATGGTAGCGTTCAAAACATTCACCAATGCAAAGACCAGGATTGTCAGGACAGGAGGGACAATAATAGCGGGTGTCACGCCTATATCCGCGCTTGCTGCAGACACAACATCTTTTTTGGGGGGGTTCGTTGGGTAGGGGTACTCGGGAGGACATAAAGAAAATGCCTCTCATGCAGCCGACTGCATTTGTTTGGGGATGTGAATGGGGGAAGTACATGCGCTGCAGAAGCGGTGGGCTCCCAATTAGGATTGGCGAATGCAGCAGGAAGGGCATTATGGGCACAACGGGCCTGTGTTTGTCTTTTTGGTGGCAGCGGGACACTACTTGTGCTTGCCACCTCACCAGCTTGAACTGCACTTATAAGACTCGCCACGTCACCAAGTGTTACTGCAGTGGGAGTTTGACTACGACCGGGGTGTACTAGGCCGCTGGTGCTTGCCAGTTCAATAAAAAGCTACCAAAAAAACTGTTAGCGATCGCAGGGATCAGGCCTGACTCTGCAAACGCTGCAGTTATGCGTTTAGTGTTTTGTAAGTGACAGTGATCGATCGATACTGCACTTGGGTGGGCTGGGCTGGGCCGGACGGAGGGGAAAAACGCAGGTGCTAGCAGGTATCTGGGCTGATCCCGCTAACACTGCATTTTTTCGAACCCTAAACTGCTGGGGACGCTAGTATAGATCTGATCGGATCAGATATTGATCCGTTCAGATACTATACCACTAAGGGAGGCGTATGCTGCGTGCGTGGGTGTTAGTGGTACTGGCGCTAATCTGACACTGCCTGGGGCGACGCATATCACCGCCGGGCGATCAGGGGGCTAAACCTTTTTCCGGTGATAAACGGCGGGTGCCCTGACACTATAAAAAATAAACGAACTAACCAGCGTCACCCGTAAAACTTATACGGTGATCAGTGGTGAAAGGGTTAACTAGGGGGCAATCAAGGGGTTAAAACATTTATTAGGTAGTATATGGGGGTCACTGACGCTATAAAATGCTGACGGCGAACCTAAATATTTACATCCCTAACTAGCGTCACCAGCGACACTAATACAGCGATCAGAAAAATAATCACTTAGTGACACTGGTGACGGGGGGTGATCAAGGGGTTAAAACTTTATTAGGGGGGGTTAGGGGGGTACCCTAGACCTAAAGGGGGCTAACCCTAACTGTCCTAACACTGTAACTGTCACAAACTGACACCATGCAGTAATCAGAAAAAAAAAAAACTGCTTGGTGTCAGTTTGTGACGGGGGGGTGATTGGGGGGTGATCGGGGGCGATCGGGGGGGGGATCTGGGTGTTTTGTGTGCCTGGCATGTTCTACTGTGTGTGTAGTGTTTGTGCACTCACATTTCAGTCTTCTCTCCTCGGCGCCGGAACGGAAAATACCGAGCCGAGGAGAGATGACATCATTTCCTTTGCTGCTGTTTAGCATACAGCAGCAAAGGAATGTTCCCATCGCCAGGGGACAAAACAGGACCGCCTCGGGCACCGGGGGGGGGGTGTCCGATCGGACCCCCCACCCGCGGGAGGCAAATCACGTGTATGTACGTGATTTTGCCTCCCCGTGCCGCCTTGCCGATGTACGATGCTTAAGTGGTTAAAAGATTATTTGAAAAAATGTATAAAAGCAAACAGACAAAAAATGCAGTTCATGCAGCATAATGCCTAGTCCCATAGGGGCTGCACTTGCCGGTATAAAGCATGGGCAACCGAGCTGTAGGTGGACAGCGTGCACTCTGGTTGCGTTCCACCCACTCGCTCAGCTTCCTGGAAGTCACGTGATGTGCTTAGTGACGCCGTACCCGTTTCCTCATAGACGTCTTCAGTGGCGATGTCTTACCACTGCACGTCACGTATTTTAGAAGGGAGAGCGGCTTGTAGCCCCGCCCACTTAACACCGACCCGCACAGCTAATACTGGGAACCAGAAAACCCATACATCGCGTAACGATGTTAAATAGGTGCCCATCCCGGGGCGGACCAAATTCCTCCAAACTTCTTCTCTCCTTCCCCTCTCCCCATATTGCTTCTAAGTCTTGATGCTGAGAAAATTTTAAATAGAATTTCCCGTTCCAAACTATATACTTTCTTTCAGAGCCTTTGGCCAAGACTATT
This sequence comes from Lithobates clamitans, assembly GCA_037952925.1. Lineage (NCBI taxonomy): Eukaryota > Metazoa > Chordata > Amphibia > Anura > Ranidae > Lithobates > Lithobates clamitans. The sequence continues at coordinate 499,457 of JBBGZY010002614.1, forward strand.
CCACCTATATCCAATACATTTATCACAACCTTCACACTAGATTGATAATCAATATCCAACCTCATTCTCCCATATAAAATGTCCCAGGACACCAGGCAAGGCTGTTCGCTTTCTCCCATTTTATTTAATCTTCACAACTCCTAGAATCTCAGACTACCTTCAAAGGCATGTCAATAGGCCACAAAACCATTAAAATTGCAGCTTTTGCAGATGACCCACTCTTTTTTATATTTTATCCCAACTCTTCCCTTTTCAATATACTATCTTTTCTTACCTCATTTGGTCAGATCGCAAATCAAAGGTGCCCTTTTTCATTTTTTTAAATATAATCTTTATTTGCAAATTTTATAGATTTACATAGAAAAAGTAAGCCATGACAATATGGTTGCAATACAGTACTAACTTGCATAGTCAGGCAGCTATAAGAGATTAGAATAGGTAAAGTTTCATATTGTATAACAATCATCTGTCAATGCAATATTAAAAATTATGATCAAACTACCCAAATACTTCTATTTTAAATGTCAAACAACAACCTAATAAGTTACATTACATAAGCAAAAAACAAAAAAACTAAATTAACCATTGAATACTCTTAGGAGGGGTATATCATAGAACTGTGTTCTTTTCTTGAAACCAATGTACATATCATACTGACAACATACAAAGTGTCATAACCATTAATATACTGATCCCAGTATGGTACAAAATCATTAATATTCTGTTAGACTTAGCCTCCAGTCACACTTCAGATACGACATGCGATTTAGAAATCGTACCTGAAGTAGCATCTAATGGCAGTGTTTTAATAGATACAATTTCAAAAGCACAATTTGAGAAGTAGTTCATGTATTACTTTTTCAGGACTTCAGCACGATTTCACTGCCATAGACTATAATGTAAATCATGCTGCAAATCGTATCTTTGTCTATATCAGCACTACTTGCGCCTGAAAGAAGTTAAATATGAACCCTTTGCTAGTTAAACTTATGTTCTTAACATCACTGTTCCTCAATGTGACAAGGTCAGCCCCTCTCACTGAAGTAGCACTGAATTTGTATCAAATTGTTACAAATCTCGCAGAAGTAGTGCTGAAGTAGTGCTGAAGTAGTGCTGAAGTCAGACTTTAAATCTCACTACTTAAAATCGTACTCGATGTGACCGCAGGCTTAGGCCCCTTTCACACTTATACAACTTCAAAGTGGCGCGATTTTACCGCGATTTCGGGGTCGCTATTTTGCCGCGATTTTACCACGATTTTGCCACGATTTGGGAGCAGTACTACTTTGTACGACTTTGCCACAACTTTGGCATTAACCATTCTCAGCTTGTGCTTTCAAAGTAGTGCTGAATTATTCAGGTACAATTTGCATGCTACTTAAGGGTTTAACATTGAGGTCTATGGAGTACAAATCGTATGGAAGTTGGACCAAAGTAGTGCTGAAATCGTGTCTATATTATTCAGGTACGATTTGCATGCTACTTGAGGGTTTAGCATTGAGGTCTATGGAGTAGAAATCGTATGGAAGTTGGACCAAAGTAGTGCAGGGACTACTTTGAAGTCGGCACGACTTAAAGTCGTGCCAATATGAATGGTAGTCATTGAAAATCATGGAGAATGACTTGTCATACGATTTTGCAGTACAAAATCGTGGGACAAGTCGTATAAGTGTGAAAGGGGCCTAAGGCCCCTTTCACACTTATACAACTTCAAAGTGGCGCGATTTTACCGCGATTTCGGGGCCGCTATTTTGCCGCGATTTTACCACGATTTTGCCACGATTTGGGAGCAGTACTACTTTGTACGACTTTGCCACAACTTTGGCATTAACCATTCTCAGCTTGTGCTTTCAAAGTAGTGCTGAATTATTCAGGTACAATTTGCATGCTACTTAAGGGTTTAACATTGAGGTCTATGGAGTACAAATCGTATGGAAGTTGGACCAAAGTAGTGCTGAAATCGTGTCTATATTATTCAGGTACGATTTGCATGCTACTTGAGGGTTTAGCATTAAGGTCTATGGAGTAGAAATCGTATGGAAGTTGGACCAAAGTAGTGCAGGGACTACTTTGAAGTCGGCACGACTTAAAGTCGTGCCAATATGAATGGTAGTCATTGAAAATCATGGAGAATGACTTGTCCTACGATTTTGCAGTACAAAATCGTGGGACAAGTCGTATAAGTGTGAAAGGGGCCTAAGGCTGGGTTCACAATAGTGCGACAAACGCTCCGACATTGGGAGCTCATGTCGCATGACGTGTGAAAATCAATGTTTCCCTATGGGAGCCATCCTAACTGGTCCGACACAAGTCGATCCGACTTTGAAAATGCTCCCTGTACTACTTTGGTCCGACTTTGATCCTACTTCAGCCTATTGACTATCACTGAAGTCGGATCAAAGTCGGATTGCCATCTCGCATGATCCGACTTTGGCATGTGCTCAGATGATCTTGAGGTGGAACTCCGGACAAATTTTAAATAGAAAACTGGCATGGGTTCCCCCTCCAAGAGCATACCAGGCCCTTGGGTCTGGTATGCATTTTAAGGGGAACCCCCTACGCCGAAAAAACGGCGTGGGGGTCCCCCCCAAATCCATACCAGACCCTTATTCGAGCACGCAGCCTGGCCGGTCAGGTATGGGGGTTGGGACGAGCGAGCGCCCCCCCCTTCTGAACCATACCAGGCTGCATGCCCTCAACATGGGGGGGTGGGTGCTTTCAGGCAGGAGGGCGCCTTGCGGCCCCCCCCACCCCAAAGCACCTTGTCCCCATGTTGATGAGGGCAAGGGCCTCTTCCCGACAACCCTGGCCGTTGGTTGTCGGGTCTGCGGGCGGGGAGCTTATCGGAATCTGGGAGCAGTGGCCCGGTCTTCTCTGCCCATCATGCCCCGGGACTGTGACGTAATAAGGGACATCACCCAGTGACCACGCCCCATCCCTATATAAGTCGTTGCGGACCGCGCACACAGCATTACAGTGGGAGAGAGCGTCGTGTCAACATCGGAAGAAGAGAAGAGGAAAGAAGACGGCGGAGAAGACCAGGCCACCGCTAGCAAAAGAGCCGGCAAAAGAGCAGAAGATAGCGGAGGAGCCCGGCAGAAGATACCGGAGAGTGGAAGAAGATCCGGAGAGCGCGGAGAAGAGGCCGGAGAGCGCGGAGGAGAAGGAAGAGACCCCGAAGTCAGAAGAAGACCCCCGGAGCTGCCTAATAAATTATTTATCATGTTTATGTCTCCGAGTATCGAAGAAAAACGATAAAGTCACTCCATTTAACCAAGCGTACTGTGCCAACTTGGAGTGATCAATAACCCTTCATATGGTTTAGAGACAAAAATCACATATCTCCATCCTTAAGGAAATTTTTAGTTTTTTGAGGCTAATTTCTCCCCTCTACTGCGTTCCCTCAAAACCTTTTTTTTACTACCTGGTCTCTTTTCAACAATTCATATATGGGTAGGGTCAGCTTAATTAAAATATTGGTCTTTTCAAGACTATTCTATACTGAACAGGTTCTCCCTATTCATTTAAAACATTCAGATCTCAAGTGTATTTATAAAATGGAGCTCAATGGGACAGTAGGAGAGCAACTATAACGTCTGCTCACTTTACAGCAGCCCTCTAGTAATGGAGGACTTAATCTCCCTGATCTTGAAAGGTATAATTTGGTCTCTCTTACCAAATATCTAGCAGACTGTATACATGGCACCTCAGTATATACTAACACTAGTCTTTACCAAAAGATGCCACCTTGCCTACATTTATTATATGCTCTCCATATTCACATGGAGCTCTTACCTCTGGAGATGAACATGAATCTTTTCTTATATACCACTTAACTTGCTTGGCATAAACTTTACATTGTTTGCTAAACCATCACACTTCACTCTTTATCCTGATGTGACTTAGCTTTCCAGAATCCACAGGATTACCCACTCTAAAACACTGGCATCATGAGGGTCTTTGTTATATTAAACTGTTAAAGAAATGGCACTAATAAATAATCATTTCTTTCTAACAGTGCGCTGGAAAATTGCCTTGTTTATCTAACAATCCGTTCCTCTTTTTAAAGTAAAAATCCTACATTACTTACCGGTACATTGTTAAAAAAAACTCTCTCAAAATAACTGGAAAAACTAGTTGGATATTCCTTTAAGCTTACCTAACGCAGACAAAAAACATTTCCAGTTTGTATCTCCATCACCGCCAACCCCTCCAAAGCAACTTGTCTCAACAAATGGACTTGACCCTTCCCCCATTTATCTGTGGACACTCTTTTAAACCCTTTTTTACCACTATTGGAGTCACATTGTATCTGGAAATGATATGCAGATTTTTTTCACAATTCTTTCAAATTTCCACACCAATCACTCCTCGTGGGCTTAAGCTCTTCCTCTTCCCATCTCAAATGTGGTCATTCAGATGTGGACTTATATCATGTTATATTTCTAAAAATGAGGTAACCAGTGGGGAGAAAAAGCTCCACATCCCTATGAAGTCACGTAAAAACTTCAAAATAGGAAATGGGACTTTACAGGGCTAACTATCTCAGGAATAACAATAAAACAGTAATACATTATTCAAAACTATTTTTTATTATTACACATAACTGTAAAAAAACAGGAAACATGATTGTAGCCCAATGTAGTTAAAAACAAAGTAGGTATATCAAATTCCAGACACAATACCACCCTAAACCCACTTTACACATAATTTCACAATAAAATATGTTGCAAAACAAATATATCGTAGAACCATCCCAAAGTGAGTGGGATAAGGCTGATATATAATCTCTACACGTTTCGTCATTGTAGCTTCATCGGGAAAACTTGATGTGCTGGTAATAAAGAGTATGACAAATGTTAAAATATATACATAATAAATACAAGAAACCAAATACAATTACATATAGCCATCTTGGTACTCACTCCCAGCATATCACAATAGAGCAGGGATATGCAATAAGTGGACCTCCAGCTGTTGCAAAGCTACAAGTCCTATCATGCCTCTGCCTCTGGGTGTCATGCTTGTGGCTTTCAGAATCTTGCTATGCCTCATGGGACTTGTAGTTCTGCAACAGCTGGAGGTCCACTAATTGCATATCCCTGCAATAGAGGAATCTCACAAAAACCTGATAATATAATTTCAATATGGAAATACTAAGGTGTAGAAAAAGTTGATAACCAAATATATGTTAAGACAAGACCCAACACCAAAATAAAAAGAGCAATGAGTGTGGCAATACGAAATATAATAGTGATTATGAGATTCATTACATTTCATTGTCACTGGCTTAAGGGTTGGTCCTGCACATGGATATTTATGAGCACATCGGAGGTAGCATTGAGTGTGGAGATATTGCATTTAGAGAGGCAGTTTCACCATTACGGCAAGATCAAGTGGGTGCTAGACATTCCTAATTGAAATTCGGACACATTTTTCGTTGTTCTGAAACTTCAGATGTATCCAAAATTTCCCAAATACAATAATATTGTATATCAATAATGAATTTAAACGAATCCGAAATAAGGAGTCAAAAATGGCGGGTGTGGCCATATCGGAAATTTGAAATTGTGCCAGGCCTACGGGCAGCTCTCCTCTGGCTAGTTTTCTAACATGGCCAAACTCTGCTACTAAGGTGTGGTTGTAGAAGACAATTTCATGTCGCAGGCCATACACCAGGGGGTCCTCAAACTTTTTAAACAGGGGGCCAGTTCACTGTCCCTCAGACTGTTGGAGGGCCAGATCAATGCAGCCTGATCAGTGCCCATCAGCGCAGCCTCTTTAGTACCCATCAGCACAGCCTCTCCAGTGTTCATCAGCACAGCCTCTCCAATGCCCATCAATGCAGCCTCACCTGTGCACATCAATGCAGCCACAACTGTGCACATCAATGCAACCACACCTGTGCCCATCAATGCAGCCTGTCCAATGCCCATCAATGCAGCCTCTCCAGTGCCCATCAATACAGGCTCTCCAGTGCCCATTAATGCAGCCTCTTCAGTGCCCATCAATGCAGCCTCACCAGTGCTCATCAATGCAGCCTCTCCAGTGCCCATCAATGCAGACTCACCCGTGCACATCAGTGCAGCCACACCTATGCACATAAAAGCAGCCTCTTCAGTGCCTAGATATGCAGCCTCACCAGTGCCCAGCTATGCAGCCTCTCCAGTGCCCAGCTATGTAACCTCACCAGTGCCCATCAATGCAGCCTCTCCTGTGCACATCAATGCAGCCACACCTGTGCACATAAATGCAGCCACACCTGTGCACATCAATGCAGCCACACCTGTACACATCAATGCAGCCTCTCCAGTGCCCATCAATGCAGGCTCACCCGTGCACATCAGTGCAGCCACACCTGTGCACATCAATTCAGCCTCTCCAGTGCCTAGCTATGCAACCTCTCCAGTGCCCAGCTATGTAACCTCACCAGTGCCCATCAATGCAGCCTCTCCTGTGCACATCAATGCAGCCACACCTGTGCACATAAATGCAGCCACACCTGTGCACATCAATGCAGCCACACCTGTACACATCAATGCAGCCTCTCCAGTGCCCATCAATGCAGCCACACCTGTGTACATCAATGCAGCCTCTCCAGTGCCTAGTAATACAGCCACACCTGTTCACATCAATGCAGCCACACCTGTGCACATCAATGCAGCCTCTCCAACGTTCATCAATACAGCCTCTCCAGTGTCCAATAATGCAGCCTCACCAGTGCCCATCAATGTAGCCTCTCCAGTTCCCATTAATGCAGCCTCTCCAATGCCCATCAATGCAGCCTCTCCAGTACCCATCAATGCAGCCTCTCCAGTACCCATCAATGCAGCCACACCTGTGCAAATCAATGCAGCCACACCTGTGCACATCAGTGCAACCTCTCTAGTGCCCAGCTATGCAGCCTCACCAGTGTCCAGCTATGCAGCTTCTCCAGTGCCTAGCTATGTATCCTCACCATTGTCCAGCTATGCAGGCTCACCAGTGCCCATCAATGCAGCCACACCTGTGCTCATCAATGCAGCCTCTCCAGTGGCCATCAATGCAGCCTCTCCAGTGCCACCAATGCAGCCACACCTGTGCACATTAATGTAACCACACCTGTGCACATCAATGCAGCCTCTCCAGTGCCCAGTTATGCAGCCTCACCAGTGCACATCAATGCAGCCACACCTGTCCACATTAAAGCAGCCTCTCCAGTGCCCATCAATGCAGCCTCTCCAGTGCCCATCAATGCAGCCACACCTGCAAACATCAATGCAGCCTCTCCAGTGCATATTAATGCAGCCACACCTGTTCACATCAATGCAGCCACACCTGTTCACATCAATGCAGCCTCTCCCATGCACATCAATGCAGCCACACTTGTGCACATCAATGTAGCCTCTCCAGTGCCCATCAATGCAGCGACAACTGTGCACATCAATGCAGCCTCTCCAGTGCACATCAATGAAGCCAAACCTGTGCACATTAATGCAGCCACACCTGTGCACATCAATGCAGCCTCTCTAGCACTAAGTTATGCAGCCTCACCAGTGCACATCAATGCAGCCACACTTGTAAACATCAATGCAGCCACACCTGTTCACATCAATGCAGCCACACCTGTTCACATCAATGCAGCCTCTCCCATGCACATCAATGTAGCCTCTCCAGTGCCCATTAATGCAGCAACAACTGTGCACATTAATGCGGCCTCTCCAGTGCACATCAATGCAGCCACACCTATGCACATCAATGCAGCCACACCTGTGCACATCAATGCAGCCACACCAGTGCACATCAATGCAGCCTTTCCAGTGCCCATCAATGCAGCCTTTCCAGTGCCCATCAATGCAACCTCTCCAGTGTCCATCAATGCAGCCTCTCCAGTGCCCATCCATGCAGCCACCCCTGTGCACATCAATGCAGCCACACCTGTGCACATCAATGCAGCCTCCCCAGTGCCCATCAATGCAGCCTCTCCAGTGCCCATCAATGCAGCCTCACCAGTGCCCATCAATGCAGCCTATCCAGTGCCCATCAGCGCAGCCTCTCCAGTGCACATTAATGCAACCACACCTGTGCGCATCAATGCAGCCACACCTGTGCACATCAATGCAGCCTCTCCAGTGCCCACCTATGCAGCCTCTCCAGTGCCCATCAATGCAGCCTCTCTAGTGTCCATCAATGCAGCCTCTCTAGTGCCCATCAATGCAGCTTCTCCATTTCCCATCAATGCAGCCACACCTGTGCACATCAATGAAGCCACACCTGTGCACATCAATGCAGCCACACCTGTTCACATCAATGCAGCCTCTCCCATGCACATCAATGCAGCCACACTTGTGCACATCAATGTAGCCTCTCCAGTGCCCATCAATGCAGCGACAACTGTGCACATCAATGCAGCCTCTCCAGTGCACATCAATGAAGCCAAACCTGTGCACATTAATGCAGCCACACCTGTGCACATCAATGCAGCCTCTCTAGCACTAAGTTATGCAGCCTCACCAGTGCACATCAATGCAGCCACACTTGTAAACATCAATGCAGCCACACCTGTTCACATCAATGCAGCCACACCTGTTCACATCAATGCAGCCTCTCCCATGCACATCAATGTAGCCTCTCCAGTGCCCATTAATGCAGCAACAACTGTGCACATTAATGCGGCCTCTCCAGTGCACATCAATGCAACCACACCTATGCACATCAATGCAGCCACACCTGTGCACATCAATGCAGCCACACCAGTGCACATCAATGCAGCCTTTCCAGTGCCCATCAATGCAGCCTTTCCAGTGCCCATCAATGCAACCTCTCCAGTGTCCATCAATGCAGCCTCTCCAGTGCCCATCCATGCAGCCACCCCTGTGCACATCAATGCAGCCACACCTGTGCACATCAATGCAGCCTCCCCAGTGCCCATCAATGCAGCCTCTCCAGTGCCCATCAATGCAGCCTCACCAGTGCCCATCAATGCAGCCTATCCAGTGCCCATCAGCGCAGCCTCTCCAGTGCACATTAATGCAACCACACCTGTGCGCATCAATGCAGCCACACCTGTGCACATCAATGCAGCCTCTCCAGTGCCCACCTATGCAGCCTCTCCAGTGCCCATCAATGCAGCCTCTCTAGTGTCCATCAATGCAGCCTCTCTAGTGCCCATCAATGCAGCTTCTCCATTTCCCATCAATGCAGCCACACCTGTGCACATCAATGAAGCCACACCTGTGCACATCAGTGCAGCCACACCTCTGCACATCATTGCAGCCTCACCTGTGCACTTAAATGCAGCCTCACCTGTGCACATTAATGCAGCCACACCTGTGCACATCAATGAAGCCACACCTGTGCACATCAATGCAGCCTCTCCAGTGCCCATCAAGGCAGCCTCTCCAGTGCCCATCAATGCAGCCACACCTGTGCACATCAATGAAGCCTTTCCAGTGCATATTAATGCAGCCCCACCTGTGCACATCAATGCAGCAGAGAAGCCAAGATGAGGGCCGGCCGTGAGGATGGGGAAAACATCAGCTAGATCTATGGGGCAGGCCAGCTGACCAGCCCCAGACATTTCAGGGACAGGTTGAAGCTGATAAGTGTGACCGGGGGGGGGGGGTGGATGCAGCTCAGAGAGCCCAGGAGATGGCCAAGATGGCGGCGGCCGAATGAGCGGATTGGCCAGGAAGTAGTGACTGGGATAAAATCATCCGCCGCGGCTCACTTAGACACACCCTCTGCGACTGGGTAAATTACCTAGGCAGGCCATAATTTGAGGTCCCCTGCCATACACCATGGCAAGAATGAGCACAGCAACAAGACACAAGGTAGTTATACTTCATCAGCAAGGTGTTTCCCAGGCAAAGATTTCAAAGCGGACTGGGGTTTCAAGATGTGCTGTTCAAGACTGTGTTGACACATCATGCTTACTTTCCTTTGACACTGGAAGATGTCCAGCAGTGCCATCAACACAGAAGTGGTGGAAACCAGTGGAATCCAGGTACATCCATCTGCTGTCTGACCAGAAGTCCAGCCAGAGGTGGACTTCATGAAAGAATTACTAACAAAAAGCTATACCTCCCATCAGTGGCGTCACTAGGGGTTGGCTATTGAGGCTTGAGCCCCATAACTAAGGCCCATAGCCCAGAGTCCAGAGCCAGTCCTACCATGAATGTGTCCCGGTCTGCCTGACACAACGCTTCCCGCACAGCTGCGACCCTCTCACTGAGTCTGCACTCCACTGACAGCTAGAGCCAGGAGATCAGTGTGTGTGTGTGAGAGTGAGTCTCCTCCCCTGCTCCACCCATATCAGTTGGGAGTCGGGAGGAACTTTCTCTCATAGAGCTCCTGAGCAGGTGAGTGCAGACAATGGGGGAGGGGGGAAACTGTACTACCTCTCTGTATACATCAGCCTCTCTGTACAGTATATACACCAGCCTCTCTGTATATACACCAAACTCTCTGTATACCCAGCCTCTCTGTATATACACCAGCCTCTCTGTATACCCAGCCTCTCTGTATATACACCAGCCTCTCTGTATACACCAGCCTCTCTATATACACCAGCCTCTCTGTATACCCAGCCTTTCTGTATACCCCAGCCTCTCTGTATACACTAGCCTCTCTGTATACCCAGCCTCTCTGTATGTACTAGCCTCTCTGTATGCACTAGCCTGTCTTCTGTATACACTAGCCTCTCTGTATACCCAGCCTCTCTGTATACACTAGCCTCTCTTTATACACTAGCCTCTCTTCTATATACCCTAGCCTCTCTGTAGTAACAATCTGCATCTGGTGGCAGGTGACGTGGCAAGGTCTCTGGGGACCCTGATGTAAGAAGGAGGCTTTCTGGAGACCCTGATGTAATGAGGGGGGCTCTGGGGACCCTGATGTAATGATACTATATAATGTTATATATATATATATATACACACACACACACACACACACACACATACACACATGTATATTATATACATGTGTATGCCTGCCCAAGCGTATGACTTTCTTTACTTCGCCGCTATGGGCTCTAGCCCCAGATCTTTTGTAGGCCTAGCAAAGCCCTTGCCTCCCATGTAGAATACAATCATTTATTCTGTAGCAGGACAAGGACACCAAACATACAGCCAATGTCATTAAGAACTATCTTCAGCGCAATGATGAACAATGAGTCCTAGAAGTGATGGATTGGCCTCCACAGAGCCCCGATCTCAACATCATTGAGTCTATGTGGGATTTCATGAAGAGACAGAAGGATATGAGGCAGCCTACATTCACAGAGACAACCTACCTGCCAAATTCCTATAAAAACTGTGTGCCTAGAAGAATTGATGCAGTTTTGAAAGCAAAGGGTGGTCACACCAAATATCAATTTGATTTGTATTTCTCTTGTGTTCATCTACTTTCCATTTTGTTAATTAATAAAAAATAAACTATTAACGCTTCTATTTTTTAAACAATTCTTAATTTACAGCATTTTTTTCACACCTGCCTAAAACTTTTGCACAGTACTGTATGTTGACAAAACAATTGATTCTTTCAAATTACATTTTCACAGAAGCAATATAGATTAGCACTAGCAAGAATTACCCAAGGGGAACCTGTGTATTTAAAGGCATGAACCCCTTTTTTCAAAAATGTAATAAATACACCCATATTCATGAATAAATAAAACATATATATATAATAAATAAAATAAAAAATTGCACATGTATTATTTTTTTTGCACTGGAGCCTGTAAAGCAATGCAACTATGATAGGTGCACTGACTCCTGCTGACTCTTCCCCTAGCTCCAGGCCCCATACAGCCTACCTGACAGCACCCTCACCCCCCCAAGATTAAACAAAGAATATTTTAGCTAAAACACCACGACAGAGATGCTATGCTTCTCAGCCATGCCCATGGCAGAAATTATACCCCCATTGAACAAAACCCATTCAAGTGAGTAGCGCTGCTGGATTTCTTTTCTACTATTTCTGCTTTTACAATACTTCTATTTTACTTTATTTCCCCTTCTACTTCTGGTACATGACCCACTCTACCTGTAGCTCCAAAATTAATAGCACCCACTGTTTGACTCTTTTAAATCATGCATGTGATCCAAGTGCATAACAGACCTTTATACTTTTTACTTTTTTATGGGGAATTTATTAAGACTGAAGCAGCCCAAATCTACAGCAGCTGTACAAGGTATCCAATCAGTTTATAGTGTTCATTTTCAAAGCTTAAACTATTATTAAGCCTAGGTTTACATTAAATGCAAGTTTGAAACCAACATTTCAGTCCGACTTCAGGGCAATTTGAGAGACATCTGTGCGGGCTCATGCACAGATGTCTATTGAAATCGCCCCAAAGTCACAAATAGTAGTGAAAGAACAACTTTTGGGAATCGGTGCGGTGCGGCAAGGTCGGTGTCGCATCGATTCAGACAGTGCCATTGCCGGCAATAGGCTGCAATTTGGCATGTGATTTGACACGTCAAATCACATGTTGAATCAGCCCAATGTGTATGGGGCTAAACCCTCATATTCTTTTAGTTTAACACATTGCTCCCAAAAAAAAAGATTCCATGTAAACTATTTGTTAAACTCCCCACCCCAGTTCCCCTTTACAACATTCAGTGCTGCTGACTCCTGCTCTCTCAATGCTGCTTCACTGAACTTCCAGTCTTCACAGGAAAGTGGACAGTGCAGTTTCCAGTCAATCTGAGAATGGAGAGGGGAAAAGGAGGAAGAAGCGGGGGGGGGGGGGGGGTCCTGTCATCTTAGACTATAGGGCTGTGTGTTTCCTTTCTGGACACCAGGGGTGGCCCATCCATTAAGGGTGCATGGGCACTGCCCCCTCTCCATGCCACCCCCTATATGGTTAATGGATAGATTTATGTATAGCATTAATCTATCCACAGCCGCCACAGCCATCCCCTATTCATGAGTCCGGTCCTTTTCAGGATGCCGGGGACATGAATTACAGCAGCGGGGGTGTTTTTTTTAAGCACCTAATTAGAGCCATAGGCTCTAATAGGCTTCAAAATAGAGTGGACTCGGAGCCCACCCAGGTGTGTTAAAAAAGCAAATGAATATTCGCTTTTCTAACACTGAATTGCCTCTCCCACTATCAGGAAGCGTGGATCTGATACCCGTTTCTGGATTGGCTGAAAGGTCAGGCGATCCTATTAGATGCCTAGGAGGAGGGGAGGAGACGCACTGCGGAAGCCACCATGATCTCAGAAGAGAAGAGGACACAGGAGACCCTGCCAGATGGCCACTGCAGCCTGATCCCCTGCCCGATGTGTACCCTCTGATCCGATCCCTGATGCTGTGTGCCCGCCAATCCCCGATGTGCCCGCTGATCCCTGCCGCCGATGGAGTAAGTGCCGGAGGACCGGCAGACAGCGGGGGGTTGAGGTGCCGCGGGAGGTGGTTGTTTGCCGCCCCCCCAAACTAAGAATCACCAGCCGCTACTGTTGGACACAATGTAGGGAGACACAACTCTACACCCTGCATGCAAGGGTGGCTCCAAAGGATGCTGCAAGAGAAAACCTTGGAACATTAATTCAGCAATAACATACAGTCTTTAGATTACCCACACTAATTCCTTTATATGTACAATGTAATCTTTACATATGATTTGTTTTTTCTTGTTTATTTTTTTTTTTTCTACCTATTTTTAATTTTCCTATGTAATAACAAAATTAGACTCTGTTCATATGTGTTTATTCAACATATACGTTTTGCTGATTGTTGTATACTCAATAAAATCTTTTGACGAGGAGAAAACCTTGGAACAGTAAATATGAGGCAGTGATCATGGCTCCAGCTTAAACTGAGACATGTGATTCATAGATTAAAATATACTTAAAACATACTCAGTGATCAAATCAGTTGCTGAAAGTGCTTAAAATCACTTATTATCACTTTAACTGAACAAGATGAAGTTCGAAGCTCACTGGTTAGTGCACACAGCTGCTCTAGATTCTGTCTGCTCCAGTTTTAGTAAACTCCTTGTACTATATTGTATTAATTGTATTATTTTGTGGACACTTATGTTGTATGCATGTTGTTTTTGTCATTAAACTGTGACACCTGTATTTTTTCTCTTTATTTCCCTATCTACTCTGATTTGTCGACTTTTCCTAACTCTCCCATTGGTGTGCTGTCTCTACTTATGTTCTTTCTCTTATTGCCTCTTACTTTTTCACATGGGACACTTTTTGGTACAATGGTTTGCATTGCTTTGAATTGCAATACCAGTTTATACTCTTATTTTGACAGTGTACATTTCTGGTATGCTCAGGCCTAATGTGCCAATATTATTGAGCAGGTGCTACCAACCTCCCCCTGTGTATGCCCTGTAGATATTGTAAATAGATTGCAAACTATATGTTTGCAGTAGCTGTACACTTGGTTATTGTTTACATAGTTTTTTAACAAGTATGACATCACTGTGCTGTCAGAGGCACTGAGATGTATCTCTTTCTATTGGTAGATGACCTCTTTAAAGGTCTGTTTGTTATATATTTTCATATGCCAGATGAAGAGACCTTGCATGATCCCAAATCCTTGCTTATTTATCTGACCATGCAATAAAAAAAAGTTATTCACTTGGAGACAAGCTTGTGGTTGTGCTGACCCCTGACTCTGACTCCTAAAAATCAAACTTGAACAAACTGGCCAAAACTACTTAGAGAAGCAAATATAAATCTTTCGTGAGTACAATTCCATAGTTTTAATGCTTTAAGAAGGGAAATTCAGATTCTTACATAAATCTAATTGCAAATGTTACTTTTTAAATCTCTCAACCTGTTGCAGAGAACAGCTAACCCACATAAAGCACCCACATATGGAGTCAGACCTCTAGATACTTCTGTATGCCTGGATGCTGACTGCAAATAATTCAACATGGCAGTGACCATGACCAGTGTACTGTAAATGTATTATTTCAATGGAACCTTCATTCCGATTACTTAATAAATTTTTGCAGACTGGCAGACAGGGAAACACTGTAATTAGGGAACTGTGGAACATGCAATCCTTCATATGTAAAGGAGGAGACTCAATAAAGTGGTACAACATTTAAAAGAATATGCATACTATGTATATAATTAGGTATCATTTATATTAATATATATGTACAGTATATAGATATATTGATAGATAGATATATTTATATACATAGATATATCTATCTATATAAATCAATAGATAGATAGATAGATAGATAGATAGATAGATAGATAGATAGATAGATAGATAGATAGATAGATAGATAGATAGATAGATAGATAGATAGATAGATAGATAGATAGATAGATAGATAGATAGATAGATAGAGATAGATATATTTTTAAATTATATATAGATATATCTATAAATATAGATCTATCTATCTATCTATCTATCTATCTATCTAATTACTATGATTATGTACAACATATATTATGCATTAAAATATTATGTATATTAATATGTTTAATATATGTATGCATGAGATAGATAGATAGATAGATAGATAGATAGATAGATAGATAGATAGATAGATAGATAGATAGATAGATAGATAGATAGATAGATTAGAACAACATTGTGAAAAAACAGTGGTGTATGGTTAAAGAAAATGCAGGAAATAAAATAGATTGCTGCATGGGGTAATGAATGAAACACTGAATTAATCCTATTAGCATCCTACATGTAACCAATTAACTTGTCCCAATCAGCCCATGCCTGTGAGCCGTGAGGGCTGGGGCTGAACACTGCGGTCCTCCATGTGGAGAATGCGAGAGATTATCGCCACTAATGAAATCCCCACTAGCAGCTTCTAATGACATTAAACTGGAAAATGGCTGCTTTTCTAGGATTAGAAGCGTTGCAGTGCCCTGTGCCATGTGCAGGAAGAGGTGACTGGTCTGCGGAGCTGCGCGAGCTCAACTGGTAATTACGGTAAAAAGTTAAAGGTGACAAACTGACAGTTCCTTTAAAAATGTGTAACTGTCACGGTGTTTTAAAATTAATAATACTATAATTTATTTAATACATATATATATATATATATATATATATATATATATATATATATATATATATATATATATATATATATATATATATATATATATATATATATATATATTTATTTTTTTTTTTTTTTTGTTTTTGTTTTTTTTTTTTTTTTTGTTTTTGTTTTTTTTTTTTAAGTTAAGTATTTAAATTATTTACATTTATACAACTTATATCAAGCTTTCCCCCCAACTTTTTAACAGATAACCCCCCCCCCCCCCCCCCACACACACACACACACACACACGCACACACACACACACACGCACACACACACACACAGTCACACACATATATATATTGTACATTGGAATTTTGTTTCGTGAGCTATCACCTTGCTTGGCAAGTCATTCTAGTTTTCCATTGTGTTGGTGTAAAAGTTGTATTAGTTTGTGTTAGTTTGTATTAGTCTAGATTAGAAGAGGGGGAAAAAAAGAAAAGACTTTTGGTGCTAATGTTCAAGGAAGTGGAAAATCGGGAACACTTGTCCTTAAACCGTCTCTACACAAGGCTCTGACTTTCTGGGTGAATTTCCAACGTAATGAGGCTATAATATTCAAAGAGCTAATAGTCTTCTCTGCATATCAATGGCATGTTCTAATTGGCATGCGAAAATTTAGATCAGTCATTTGCATATGCCTAGTGCTATTTCAAGGAATGCTTTATTAATTTTATTAAGATCAACAGAATCCTAATTCAATGTTTGTTAAATCGTATTTATTTCATGCGCATAATAAAATAAACCGTCGGTTTTATATAGGTATAAAGTAACCATTTCTTAAATTCCTACTAGAAGCGGTACTTGTTTATATACATTGTTTATTAAGTGCTACAACTATGGGGTGGGATGACATGTTTTGAATTGAATATTACAAGGGGAGATTAGGACAAAGTACATTCAATTTCTCATTGAGATCAATGAAGAAGATTAGTAAATTAGTAGATTAATAAACGTGGTTCATCTTGCAAATGTTTAGGAACATTTGTGAACGTTTTCACACATTTCACCCAGAATTCACACAATTTCACAATAAATCTCATTAGAAAATATGTGAATATTGTATAAAAAACTGCTTGAAAACATTTTTAAATAGATCTTTTATGAACTCACAGAGCTCCAGAATTTAGGTTTTATGTAGGTGTCTGCATGTAATAAAATACTGGATATAACCATGTTCTGAAAGAATGACTGATAAAATAATAAATATTTTTTTTCGCCTCTGTATACATATAAATGTATTAAACTGTATATAGATATATGTACATTTACCAGTATGTTTTGAAAATTAGCCCTTTACGGATGATGCAAGAACTACTACTTTCCTACTTGGCAGGGAAGTGGATTGCCAGTTCAACATTCACATTTCCATAACTGAGCAGGTCACATAGGTCAGCTCCTAGATTCTACATATCAAGGGGCTGAAATTGAAATACCCAACTACCCTTCAGGATTGCTCTACAATGAAGTCAATAGGAGGGCGCCCCTTGCGGTGAAATGTGAGGAGGCAGTGGAACAATCAGAAATCACTTTGCTTTCATTGAGTTGCTTCAAACATAAGTGTTTAATACAAATCACAGTCATTATTTGTAAATATGTATGTATGATTGAAATAACATGTTGTACAACATGTTTCCCTTTTTATAGAGTGAGTACCAGGACTAACAACGTAGAATGAATGTGTCAAAATAATTGCAGTTTTCAGGGGGTGTCTACTTGCATGAGGCATCAACGTCTGTCACGATTGCCTACCTATCCGAGTTTATTGAGCTGTTATCTATAAAACAGGAGAGGTGCCTGCCTTGCTAGAACTGTCAGTGATCATCGTGCAGGTGGTGGGAAGAGCAGATACATATTTCTCATATATATAGAGAGAGAGAGAAAGAGAGAGAAAGATCGAGAGAGATATTTAAAAATGTATATCATCATGTGTAATATATGTATGTATGAAATAAAAAAAATAAATGTATATAGTAACCATAAAATAAAAAATAATTAATAATACAAAAAATTAAAAAAAGAAACAAAATAATACAAAAATTGAAAAAAGAAACAAATAACATGGCCACCATAGATTCCTAGCCACAATAAAAGTCACCATAGATATCTCCAATAAAAAATAAAGGGGTGAAGAAGCTGGTACCAGCTGTGTATACCTGAACTGGGTGGCACCAGCTAGGAGGAGTTCCTCTACATGACAGTCAGTGGCTGCCACATAACTTTGGACCATCCAATAGTCCTACAGAGTCCAGATGGACTTGTATTGTCCTGTACACTCTTCTTCTACTTCTCAGCCCCATCAATAACAGCACTTGGCACAGAAAAATGGACGATCACTCCTAGAAAGTTTGACAAACGCCTAATAGGGCTGCCCATTGAAATAAAAAAGAGAGTGACCTATGACACAAATGGGATTAGTGCAGAGGAGAGGGGACATGTGACAATGGAACAGACATACAATACCTGAGCAATCTAAGTGCTCCAGTGATGTCCTTGCCAGGCAGGAGTCAGGCTAGGGTACTGGCCTGGGATGGACACACACAGGTCTCATGCAGGTATCGTACTGTCAGCATAGAGAGCTGAGCCTTGCCTGAGCATAGGGAGGCTCATTAATATCCAGGCTAGTGACGTCACGCCCCTCCAGCAGTGGAGAAGAGCAGGCCAGCTCTCAGTGGGCACAAGGAGCACTTCTCTCCTCCCCAGTGTCCTGTCACTTTCTGCTGTCCCCGTTTTATTCTAAGGGCTATAGCCTGCGGCTCAAAGCACAAAGTCATTCAGTGCGCTGAACTTCTGCAAAGCCTGCCTTGTCTCCATAGAACTGCCTATAGTGTCAACCTCTCCCTGCTCCTTCACCCACCTAGCTGGAAGCCTGCCCAAGGCAATCAACACTTGTCCCTTCCACCTGACACTGACAGCTGAGCCCCTGCTTCTTCCAAGGAGTCTACCCAAACTTTTTCTTGTATCCCTCATCTGGGGACACTCGCTGGGGTGTCGGAGTCGGGGAAGACTGGCAGAACACTTGTGACACTCTGATAAAAGTTTGCCCTGCTTATTCCTAAAGTGTGAGAAGACCAGGATGCTTGGAGGGCTGGGAGAGCTGTGACTGCTGGACTGGACCTGTCATCACTGGACTGCAACACAAGGACCTGGACCACCTTCTGGGGACACTCAGCACTATGAGCAAACCTGCCGGATCAACAAGTGCGTATAGGGGTCACTTTATTCTGGGGTGCAAGGATGTCACTACACACCGAGATAGACACAATACATATACTATACATAGATGGATGGGCATTAAAAAAAGGTGAAAATGGGAGATAGATAGATAGATAGATAGATAGATAGATAGATAGATAGATAGATAGATAGATAGATAGATAGATAGATAGATAGATAGATAGATAGATCATATATAACAGATTGATATATCTATATTATGTATATGAATAGATAGATAGATAGATAGATAGATAGATAGATAGATAGATAGATAGATAGATAGATAGATAGATAGATAGATAGATAGATAGATCATTCATATATAACATATTGATATATCTATAGTATGTATAGATAAATAGATAGATAGATAGATAGATAGATAGATAGATAGATAGATAGATAGATAGATAGATAGATAGATAGATAGATAGACAGACAGATATAGATCTACATAATCCATATATATATATATCGATGATGATGGATAGATGCATAGATAGATGATCGAAAAATAGATAATAGACAGAAATATCTATATTATGCTTATGTATAAAGGATGATAGATAGATAGATAGATAGATAGATAGATAGATAGATAGATAGATAGATAGATAGATAGATAGATAGATAGATAGATAGATAGATAGATAGATAGATCATGATAACAGACATATATCTATATCATATGTATATAAACAGATGATTGATAGGTTGAGTATAGATAATAGATAAATCTATATTATGCATATGCAAATAGATATAGATAAAGTAAATGTGAATGTTTCACTGACAAACCACTGTAGTTTATAAACTTTTGTAAAAGACTTTTTCCCTTCTACAATGATTTGAGTGTTATTTTTGTGACTTGTTGTTTGTGGCAGGGCTTCTATAAAAAGTAGGAAAAAGTTTAAACCTGCTCACATAATCATCAAGTTGAAATCGGATTTCAATGCAATCTACAGCACAAGGCATCCCTAATTATGGCAAATAATCCGAGAAACGAGGGATGAAGAAAATAAAACCAACTTTAAAGTCACATTCCTGATAATCCTGAATCTAGGCACTTTAGCTGTGGGAAGGTCTGTGTGCGGGTTATTGTTTGCTGCAAAAGTCGCTGCTAATCCTGGCAAGGTTTCTGCGGACACTAAAGAGGGAAATAAGGATTACATTATTCCATTGCCTCTCTCTGACTCACTGACCAAGCCCTACTAAAGTTTTGACTCAGGAGAAAGTTGCCAAAATGACCCAAATCAAGTCAGGAGTGCCTGGTAATATAGTACACATAATATTACTTCTAAGCAGAATCAGCGTACATTTCATGCGGCAAATGAGTTTTATGTACACCCAAATTCTTCTTTTTTTATTCTAAGGAAACACACATGCCTAAAAAGATCATCAGCATTATAAATTATAAAACCAATTTCACTTTTATTTACTGTTACATACTGTGAATTGTATGTATAGTGTAAGATCCAAAACGTACAGCAATGATATATGGAAGAAGTTTTCTAGGTGATCTCTAAATTTATTTGAGTATTCATTCGTTTCCTTCCCTGGAGTAGAGACTGTCCTGTGATTTCCTATTACAGACACAGCCTCAAATTATATTGTGATTAATTTATAGATAGAGATAGATAGATAGATAGATAGATAGATAGATAGATAGATAGATAGATAGATAGATAGATAGATAGATAGATAGATAGATAGATAGATAGATAGATAGATAGATAGATATCCTCTGCGCGAGGATATCACTACACACACTGGAATAGGTAGAATCTATACTATAGTAGATAGATGGATGTAGATAAATAATGAGAAAATTAGAAAAATATAGGTTTTAAGCTGGCCATACATTATATAATTTTCTTATTCAACTTCCTTTAGATTTACCTTCAACTGTAGTGCAAGGGCCTGTCGGATTCGTACAAAGAGTGTTAAGGTTTGACCTCATAATATATGGTTTAGATAAATCGAAAGGAAAACTGTACAAGACAGTTGTATCATGTATTGCCTGTAGATAAATTGATAGATAGATCATGAACAATGAAATAAATAATCACAACTTTTAATGATGAAGCTAAGATCTTGTGAATATCTTTGCCCTCACTGTGTATGTCATAAAGCTGGTATATGGTCCTGACTTTGAGCTGGTGACTGTCCTGTGTGTCTGTCCTCTGTATCTTTATTGCAGTACACTTTGGAGTGGGCATTTCAATAAATAATGCAATCAGAAAGAAAGAACTAGATGAATAAACTCTGTAAATAGGTATGGAGATAAATTAATAATAGATAGATAGATAGATAGATAGATAGATAGATAGATAGATAGATTATTTTGCATCTATCTAGACAGGTATGGAGACAAAGGTGTATAGATGTTAGGTAGAGATAAATAGATGATAGATAGATAGATAGATAGATAGATAGATAGATAGATAGATAGATAGATCATTTCTGTTTCTATCTAGACAGGCATGGACATAAATGAACAAGGTATAGATGTTAGATAGAGATAAATAGATCATGTTGTAGAAGATAGATAGATCATTTGTGTTTCTATCTAAACAGGCGTAGAGATAAGTGAAAAATGTATAGACTTTAGATGAATTGATAATGTATATATGATAGATAGATAGATAGATAGATAGATAGATAGATAGATAGATAGATAGATAGATAGATAGATAGATAGATCTTGCTTAATGGTATCTCCAAGTAGTGGATGGATGGTGTAAGGTGTTTCAGTACTCTGATCCATCCATCCATCCATCCATCCATCCATCCAGCACACAGGTGCAGTGAGTAATTAGTGTGCCCCAATAGCCGTGGTTGGATGACTGTAGAGCTATGTGAACCGATCTCTGCCTGGGTGGTAATAGGAACCCAAGCAGCAGTCCCTTAGACTCCGACTAACTTCTTTCAGCAGCCTCTGATGGTAATTACAGTAATCTAAGCTGCCATATATCTTTAAGCAATTATAACACACAAAAAGTCCCAAAGCCCCCCGCTGTGGGATGTTAAAAACGGTTTCCCAGTTCAATAAAAATGTGTTTTCTGTGGCTGTACTGTCAGGGACAGGAAAGCCAAGGGACCCTAATTAATCAGTTGTCCTCACGACCTTGTGTCTGGCAGCATTGCTGTCATATTTGTATTTTTGTGAATGTCCATGTCACAGAGGTGGTAGTATGGCAGGCTGGCAGGCTGGCAGCATCTTGTTGGTCCCCCAGGCTATGATATGACATTGATGAGTAGAAGCCATGCAGGGGCCATAGAGGACAAGCTGTAATGATGTAGTAGTGTGAGTGTGGGGTTCACAAGGTGGAGTTTGTATCGGTGGAAGCTAAGCCTGCAGGAGGGGGTGAGTGCTCTCCCTGTTACCATTGTTTCATACCAGAATTCCCATGCTACTCTTTTTGACGGGTCACTGGTGAATCAATAGGTAGGTGGCAAAAAGAGCTTGTAATTACACAGGAATATAAACACAACACAGGCATTTCTGCTCCCAGCCTCCATGCACACAGCCTACCTGTCACAGTGTGCATTAAACACTGTCATTGGTAGTATGATTCCTAGCTGCATGATATTCTTATGACTTGTATGAAACTTTCCATGTATTGACTTCACAGCCCCCTTCACTCCCACCCAAGCTTAATCCCCCTTTTCCCTAGCCCTGTTGTATGCAGCAGCTGTCCACTTTCATTTAGCTGGAAATGTGGCAGCTTGTGCTGGTTGGAGGCAGTCAAACGGAGGAATCATTAAGTTAACACTTCATCTAATGTCTCCTGTCTCTCTCAGAGCATTGTCTTAATTAGTAACTGCTGGAAGGAAAAAAAGGGGCTTCTCATGGCATGCCACTTTATTTGTAGTTATGCCACTACAGGTCCATCCAGCCTGTATACTACACACAGTGGCCACATACCAGTTGTATGCCAGCCAACCAAACAATGGGCCTGATTTGCTAGAGTAGTTGAGAATCTTTGCTTACATAGGTACATAGGGGTTGATTTACTAAAAGTGGACTATATAATGGAAGTTGAGCAATGGATAAACACCTTTCAAGATAAACATGACAATTTTTACACAATACTGGCAACCTGGATACACTGTGGTGTTGATTTACTAAGACTGGAGAATGCAAAATCGGGCACAGAGAATATCCAATCAGCTTCCATTTTTTTCCTTGCTAAATTGAACAAACTGAAGTTAGAAGCTGATTGGCTACCATGCATAGTTGCACCAGATTTTGCACACTCCAGTTTTAGTAAATCCCCCCCCCCCCCCCCCCATTAAAAAAAAAAGACACAAATCTATGAAGTTAAATCAATAGAAAAAAATAATACAATTAATAGAAAGCCTCCATACTCAGAACCATATACCTATATTTGATCCAGAGGAAGGAACACAAAGCAAGGTCCTGTTTGCTGCAGCAGAGGAAAAAAAATCCTTCATGATCCCCCAGGAGACAATCAGATATTCCCTAGATCAATAATCTCTGATGTTACCACTTATACATGTTAATTTCCAGTTGTTGTGTCACATACCAGCATGCTAACCTACATAGCAGCTGTATGCCAGCCAGCCCCACAGTGAGGATGATTTGCTAAAGGAGTTGATAATCTTCAGATAATACATTGGGTGAAGATTCACTTATGTAGCTATATAGAATGAAAAAAGTCACAAGTCCATTTAATTCAACCAATAGAATAAAATGTATTAACTAATGGAAACCTCTATATATAGAACTCTATACTCACAGTTGATCCAGAAGAAGGCAAACAAATCCCTATAAGGCATGACCCAATTTGCTCCAGCAGGGGAAAGTATTTCTTGATCCCTCAAGACAATGGTATATTCCCTGGATCAACAATCTCTAGTGTTAATACCTATAAATGTTAATACCCAGAAATATGCTGTGCATAATCTTCAATTATCTAATTAGTGAAAAAAATAAAATTCCTGGTTATTTATTTCATCTGCACAGGATTCCACAATGTAAGTGATAACACCAGGGATCAACAATTTCTGGTGTTATTACCTATAAATGTTACTATCCAGATATATTGTTTGCATCATTTTCAATGATCTAATTAATGTATACAAATCGTGTTTACTTATTTCATCCGAACAGGATTCCATAATTTAAGTGATAACACCAAGGATTAACAATTTCTGGTGTTATTACCTATAAATGTTAATATACCAGATATATTCTGTGCATAATTTTCAATTATCTAATTAATGTAAACAACTCCTGTTTACTTACATCTGCACCGAATCCCATCATTTAAATGGAATATTCACATCACTTATTGTGTGAAGATTCTGTACCCCTTTAGTAAATCAGCCTCAAATCTCTGCTCTATCAGAAAATCACCTACATGAGAATCCTGTATGTGTGTGGCTGAATGGCATTATCCTTTGTATATATTCATTACTTGATTCCTTAGAACACCCCATCACTCCTTCAGACCTATAAGCTGCTATGTAGAAAAAAAATGCAACCACTAATAAGATTTCAGGTTACAGTAAACGATAACCTCTAATGTGTTGATGAATCGAGTCACTACTTTTTGCACGTCTTTATTATAGAAGCTCAGATGAGAGTTAAGTAGATGACATTTGTTGGCATAAACTGCTTAATAAATTATTAAAGTCACAGCAATGAAATCACATAGTCACTTGCAGTTAAGTGCTGATATGGTTAAGCTGATTTACTAAAGAAACTGAGAAGCTTCATTTAATAAATTATAGCTGTGTTCAATACCCAATCAGGTGACATAAATATTCAGGAATTTGCTTGAAGTGAGAGTTTATTGAGTGCAGATCCTCAACTCATTTAGTAAATCAGCCCCGTTGCAATAAATGACTATGGTTAAGGGAAGGCATTTTATGGACTTTTAATGGAAGTCTAGCATATAACAATGTGCCTACACATTTATGGTGACAGATTTAACAGGTGCACTTTTATTAAAATATAAAAGCTAATTTCACATTAAATTATAATGTGTAGATTATTTATTACAAATTAAAATATAGGAGCTTGCTATGTATTTTCTGCACCACAGCCTGGATCTTCTACGGTATGCATGTCACATCATTATACAAATATATTTCTAGTCTCATGACAGATCATGTCAAATCATAATTACAGCTACTAAAACATAACGTGTTACATAGTAACAAAAATGTAACCTTGATCAGTGTAACAAATTACACAAAAAGTAAAGTTTTTGATTCATTATCACAAATGCTTTTTTTGCATGAAACCACACGGGTATCAATCAGAAATCAACTAAAGTTTTTTTTTTCTTTTAATATTAAATAACACCTGTTATCCACACATTTCTGAATAAAATTTATGAAGTGAATCAAAGTCATTTAAAGTTAGTGTAGTAAAAATCAGAAGAGATTAGATTTGTGAATTTGGGTTTCCCATTGTGCCAATGAACTAGGGTGTAGATAGAAATACCCCTGGCATTAGCCCAGGTAGTGGGTATGCTACATACCAGCCGATAAAAGCCGGGCAAGCTGACATGAGCTGGGTGCACCCCATCAATGGTAGGCTTTGGAGAAAAAATAAAACTTTGTTCTACACCAAAGGAGCAGAGGTGACAGTCCTGCTACAAAAAGGAGCAGAGTTGACAGTCCTGCTACAAAAAGGAGCAGAGGTGACAGTCCTGCTACAAAAAGGAGCAGAGGTGACAGTCCTGCTACAAAAAGGAGCAGAGGTGACAGTCCTGCTACAAAAAGGAGCAAAGGTGACAGTCCTGCTACAAAAAGGAGCAGAGGTGACAGTCCTGCTACAAATAAAATGCAGTAACAGAAAGCTAGGATTACATCTTCTTGTACTTGTATTTTATATAAGCATTAACTTTTACATGATCAGTGCAGTATATAATGGTTCATTATTTGCTGTTAGTTCCAAAAGTTGACAGTTGGATTTTTTTTTAGTCCTATACATTAAACATCTTCTAAACAATGTGAAGACATTTGTTCAGATTTGCTTTTTACTTTATTTACTTTAAATTTTTTTTTTTTAATGCTCTTGCCTAATAGTTTCTACTTAAAGGGTATATGAAAATACCTGAATAGGAGCCCAATAAAAATTTGTATTTGTTATTGAAACTTTTTTTAAAATGTATTTATTTTTTATTTTTTTTGGTGTTTGTGTAGCCATGCTCATTATGCATTTATAAGGTAGAGTACTGTACATGATTTTTTTTTTTTTTTTTTTTTGCACAGTTCATTTACACTTGCCACCCCTCTGCAATTCGATCTGTGGTGGATCGCTTATCTGAGGGCGGTTGACAGGTGGCTGGAAGGCAATATGTCTCCTCCTTACAACCTGTTTTAACCCTGAATAGCCCACACCACCATGCCGCAACCATATGCAATGCAGGGCAGTTGCTGCACAACCACATTCACTTGAATGGCTCACAATCAGCAGTGGTTTAGTGCAGGAAATGTGAGGGGGGTATAATTTTTGCTATAGCTATGGCATGTGTACAAACCCCCGCCATCTGTGATAGGTTAAGAGGATGGTAAAATTGCAGCTCAAACTCCTATTTTTACCAGCCGCATGTGTGAATGAGCCTTTCAGTTCATTTTTTTGGGCAAACTTTCAGAGGTCTGCCTACCCCTTCTTCTGGCCCAAGCAGTACTGATGACACATAGTATATGCAAAATGTGATACTGAGTATGGGTACTACTTGGACCAGAAGAAGAGGAAAAAACTTTTAGAGCTTGTCCTGAAAAATGAACTGTTCAAATAAAATAAAGTGCAAGTGGAAATAAATTATCACCTGCAGTATTCAACGCTTAGGCTGGCCATACATGTTCCAATTTTCTTGTATAATTTTCCTTTAGATTTACCATATAATATGAGGTCAAACCTAAACACTTTCAATTTGTATGCAATCAGACAGGCCCTTGCACAAGTTTAAGGTAAATCTAAAGGAAATTGAATAAGAACATTTTAAAATGTATGGCCAGCCTTAGGCTTGATTCACACTACTGCAATGTGCTTTTCATGCAGTTTTCAGTGCGATTATGTAGTGTGACTTTGGATGTGGTTAGCATATTCTATGAAGCCAAATCACACCGAAGTAGCACAGGACCCTTTTCCAAAATTGCACATCACAGAGTTCCATTGATGTGAATGGGCTCTATTGAAAGAAAAAGTAATTTCCCTTGTCATGCAATGCTGTACGACTCAAGTCACATCAGAAATCATGCCAGTGTGGACCAACACTGATTTTCAAGGCTTCCAGGAGAATCTGTCAATTTTGTGCCCATTAGTGATCACTGTATGACACTACAAAGCTTGGATATTTTTTTAAGAGAACCTGTAGTGAGAGAAATACAGGGATTTGACTTCCTTCTAAGTATACTAGTTACCTGACTATCTCAGGCGTCATTATTTTCTGGGTCGTTGACCCAGAACAAGCAAGGGGATTAGAAAGTCAGTCAGCAACAGCAGCCTTCATGTTCAATTAGTATACGTTTTCTTACAGTATATCTAAAGCCAAATCTTTTTTTTTCCTTATTTTGAAAACAATAGGGATTTTTTTCATCTTTGTACCATTGGGGAGATCATCATTCACTTACTGTTGACGCAACAGGAAGTGAAAGAAAATCTCTACAAAATAAGGAAAATCCTTGTTACCGGAACAAGTGTCCCCACTGGAAGACATTGTCAAATTTTTTTGCTGCCTGTGTTCTTATTAGGGAGATTTCCTCTCTTTATTTGTCCTGATCACCAACATCACAAGTAATGAAGTTGAGGGTTAATCCAAGATTTTGGGTTACCACCAGAACAGGAATAGAGGGGCAATCTTCCAATAGGGACAGTTGTTCTATTGACAGCTGTCTAAAAGGAGTTTGTAGAATTCACCTCCGTAACATCTTTAAAATTCGCCCCTTTTTAACAAATGAAACCACCAAGCTCCTCATTCACTCCCTCGTTATCTCTCGCCTTGACTATTGCAACTCCCTTCTCACTGGCCTGCCTCTCCATAGGCTATCCCCTCTTCAGTCTATCATGAATGCTGCTGCCAGACTTATAGACCTTACCAACCACTCAGTGCTAACCCTCTCCTCCAATCCCTCCACTGGCTCCCTGTCACCCAGCGAATTAAACTTAAAATTCTAACTACAACATACAAAGCCATTCACAACTCTGCCCCGAGCTACATCACCAACCTTGTCTCCAAATATCACCCAAATCGTCCTCTCCGCTCTTCTCAAGACCTCCTACTCTCAAGCTCTCAAGCTCTCTCGTCTCCTCCTCTCATGCTCGTCTCCAGGATTTCTCCAGAGCCTCTCCCATCCTCTGGAACTCCCTACCTCAACCTGTCCGGCTATCCCCTACTCTTGCTACCTTCAGGCGATCCCTGAAAACTCATCTCTTCAGGGAAGCTTATCATGTCTCCAAATATTCTACTCTCCATTTTATATTGTAAAGTGCTGCATAAACTGTTGGCGTGATATAAATCCTGTATAATAATAATAATAATAATTTCTATCACATTGGTAAGATAGTCTCTCACTTCCTGGTGAGCCCACAGAACAGGAAGTGAAGGGAAATCTCCCTAATGAGACACAGATGGCAAACAAAGGGCTTAGTCACATAGGAGGCAACCCTTGAAAAACGATCCATGGTGGATCGTATTTAAGAGAGCACTACAGGAGTGGCTGCTAGGCGATACTGCTGCCTCTCAAATGCCTGTTGTTTTTTGTTTTTGTTTTTTTATTTTAAGAGGGGGCGGTTTTGCAGCTGAACAGGAATTTTGAATAGGAATACCATGCCAAATTTTAGACTCGCAGTTGCACTGCAGCCCTACTCCCTTGAACAGGTTTTTGATTGGTGGCAGTACTGCCCGCTGAACATAACATGGTATATCATTTTTTGCCACAGCCATGAAGCAAAGCATTGTGATCATGGTATGTGTACAACCCCATATAACCACTGGTGCAGCTTATAAGGGGGTGGCCTGGAGTGGGGCAGAGCAGGAAAAAGATGGCTCAACCACCTATTTTTACTGCTGTACACACACACACACACACTGCAAGAGGTAAATGCTCCTTATGTCTACTGTCTAGCGGTTTGCAAAACAGGCTCTAATCACTTACCTGATTCCTCGCTCCAACAAGTTCCAGCGCTCTCCTCCTTCTCCAAAACTTTGGTCTGTGAGCAAAGCATCAGTGTCCTCATGCACAATACAGGGATATTACCCTGTTTTGTATGCTTGGGAGGCTAGAGTGCAATTGGAGTTGGTTGTAGCTTACAGAGGAAATTATGGGGACTGGCCACAGGGAGCCTGCTGGAGCAAGGAATAAGGTAAATATTTTCTCCTGAATTCTCTTCCCCTAGTCTAAACCCTTGCAGTGTAGCGGGAGGGCTGGGGACGCTGCGAGGGTGGATTCTCTAATTTTTCTGGAGTAGTTACTATATGTTGCGGTTGTTCATAGATGGACAGATAACTCGCCAAAAATGATTGATGGTGTCATGCTGGTCCTTCTTCACAATCTTCACCCTGTATCAGCTAATGGGTGGATACAGCACATGTATAGTCATATTCAACTCTTGTCTTCCATTAAAAAGGGAATTATCAGAGTCCAATCACAGATTTTTTGTGTGTGTGATAACAGGATTTTGAGTGTGGTAAAATATGGAAGGATTCATTGTTAATCACTAGTAGGGGGATTTATTAAAACTGGAAAATCTGGTGTAGCTCTGCATAGAGACCAGCTTTTATTGAGAACAATTGTTGCTGGGCATCTGGAAGTCACTTGCCACCACATCTCTCATATAAGCTTAGCATAAAGATCAGGGTTTTTTGGGGATGTTAAAAGTGCAAAAGTACCACAACAGAACTAGAAAAAATATACAATTTTATCTGAAAAACATTACAAACATTTAGAGACATAAAGAACATGTCCGATATGATCATACAATACATAGGCAGGTGCAGACTGATTAGATCTCTACATGTTTCACCAAACCATTGGCTTCTTCAGGAGAATTATTATCAGGCACTGTACATACGATCCTGTACATATGAGTCCAGGTTTTATTGTCAAAGCTTAAAGTGGATGTAAACCCGATTCTTGAATTTTGAGCTGGGCACATATATCTGCAGTGTTTACTTATCTCTCTCCAAAGCCCTAAGTCATGTGGCTTTCCCCTGCTCTGTTCTTCTGTTATTAGCATGATAACTTCTAATAAGCTCTCCGTCAACTGGGATAAAACCAGCCTGAATTTCGTGTCAGGGTGGGTGCTACAAATAGTTTAGCAGACAGCTGGTCTATTCACAGCACAGCTCTGCAAGTTTCTGCCTATGTGGAGGGGGGGGTGCCTTTCCTCCAATCAGCTGTCCCACAGTGTGTGGCAAGAATCCACACCCATAAGTCAATCGGGAAGAGAAAATTCTAACAGGATGTGCACTTTCTAAACAGTATATAAAGCTGAAGACAGCAGATATACATGTAAAACTTGTGTAGGGAGATTTGTTTTCTCCCTGTGTATCATCTGAGGCTGTTCACTTCACTGGGTATATGTGAGAGTTTACATCCACTTTAATAGAACGAGCTGAAGTTAGAAGCTGATTGGCTACCGTGCACAGCTGCACCAGATTCTGAGTGCTCCATTTTTAGTAAATCAGTGTAAAGGGAAGGTTCTGCTTGGTACAGTTCTTGCTGATTATCATAAGCGGGACTCAAATTGGAAACATCACTTTACACAGATTGGGCCAATAATTGATTGGGCTAAGGTAATCTACTAAAATGAGAAGATAGATAAAATGAAAACCTCTGCTTACTTCAAATATCTAATCATGTGCAAGGAATTAAAAAATAGAACTTGCAGGTGACTGGATGCTCAAAGCAAATGCAGTTTTTTTTCATTTGATCTCAATTGTAGTTAAACGTTCTTAAGCCCCGTATACACGTTCAGAAAATCGTACGGAAAATACCACTTTCAAAGCGATCGTACAATAATCAGATCATTCGTACAGAGCTTTTGAGAGACGATCAGGACAGTTCATCCGAAATTATTCTATCTGACATACACGGAAAAAATTTTCGTATGATGCCAGATCGTACGATTTTTCTTTAATCAGTACAGCTATCATTTGAAAATGCAATACGAATGCATTACAACACATGACATCACTTCCAAATTTTATTTCTATCATGTGGGAATTTTCGTTCCTCTAGTAAACTCATCAGATTCGATCTGAGATTAGCATGCAATAAAAAACAGACAATCAATCGTCCGATAATCTCATCGTGTGTATGGTGCATTACTAAGCCAGGGTTCACACTGTAGCGATGCTGGAACCAGACGATTCCAGTGCCAGTTCCTGCATCGCATCTCTCCCGCAGGCAGTTCACACTGCCCTCTGCGAACTGCTGTGGGTGTCAATACAATGACACCCCCAGATTGATTCACAGATCGCAGTGCGAACACCCATGCGATCTGATTCAAGTGCAGAAAAAAAAAGACTCTGCACCTTCTTTGTGCAAATCCAATGCGAGTTTAGCCGTACAACTGTATAGCTGAACTCGCATTGCACAGACATCGCATTTGATCGGCACAGCAATGTTCCATAGAACCTGCAAGATTTTTTAAGCCCCCATCTTGAAAGTCCAAAGTGGGCCTAAAACATTCCTTGGCCTGATTGCATAGGAGTTGATTTACTAAAACTGGAGAGTGCAAAATCCGGTGCAGCTGTGCATGGCAGCCAATCGGCATCTAACTTCAGCTTGTTCAATTAAGCTTTGAAAAAAAAAAAAACCTGGAAGCTGATTGGTTTCTTTGCAGAGCTGCACCAGATTTTGCACTCTCCATTTTTAGTAAATCAACATCATGTTCTAGGAGCTGTGCAACTGCATAGACACTTTAAGTATACAGATGCATATTAAAACGACTGAGTGCTTGAAGTGACAACAGGTTTATAGAGTTAAAAATAAAAATCCATATGTCTTGTGAGAGGCCCACAAATAAATCTAAAATTAGATTCCTATCCTAAAATTCTGTAAGGTATGGCTATCAGTGTATCCAAGTTTGTTTTACTGCAGAGATACAGCAAAAAATGATATATTTATTTATTTTAACTTGCACACACAGAGCTGTTTCAGGATGATTAGTCCTCACTAATGCTAGATATGAAAACTTCTGTGATGTAAAGCTTGTGAGTAAAGCAATTATTAAATTAGTTTGGTTATGGTCAGGTGACTTAAAGGGATAATACACGTCTATACTAAAATACTGTGAAGTACAAAATTGCTAAAAACAAAGTATTTACTGGTCATTATTGCTTCACAACAAAAAAATGTCACATTGTGGGACACTGCACCAAACTTTTTACGGGGTTTTAATCATAAGCATTAGTCTGTTATACTGCTGTATTCAAAATGGTTCTCACTTCCTAAATCCTTCCTCTTAACTGTCGTTACTATCTACACCATTGTTTTAATTATACAAATTTCCTTTTTTTTAACACAATTTCAGTAAATAAATACATCAAATTAAAAAATAGAAACCTTCTTTGTCACTGACTTCTGAATCAATCACCAATGTGCTTTCTGAAGCCATAATATAATTTAGGTCAAATATTATTGAAGAGATAAGCAAGCATCCAGGGGCTGTTTAATAAAAACACATACATTCAGCAAACGTGCTTACATCAAACTTTAATAATGAAAAAAAAAAAAAGAAAAACATTTAGTTACTTCAATGTGTCACAGCTCATGAAGAGGTTTGGAAATATATTCTACTTTATTCAATGTGCATATTAATCCAGAAATATTCAAAATAAGAAAAGCACATAATGATCAAGTTTTGTCAATTTTCCTGTATAGACTCGGGCCATATATGCTAAGTCTGGGGTCACTCTAATAGTTATATAAACCATTTTAACCACTCTCTATGCAGTTCAAGGCAGTATTTGGACAGATAAAAGACACATTTCTGTTTGCCACAGATGACTTAAAGTTAACCTGTATTGAACCTGGACAATTCAGATTGAGTAAATTATGAAAAGTTAAATTAAGTTTTCTTTCGTGAAAATGGCATGTCAGGTTGATCAGTAGATCCAGAAAGAAAGGTGTCCAAGAATATATTTATATCTCCACTGTTCCTGTAATATTTAGGCTTTGCTCTGACCGCCTTCTCTTTCTGTGGATCCAGACCGATCCTAAAATGTTTGGGCCAGCCACTCTGAATAATAGAAAGGCTCAGGAGGTAGGACATTTGTTTTAGCTAACGGTAACATGCCTTGTGTTTTATTCAAATGCCCAGGCTTGTCTCTCTATCTCACTCTATGGTGTCCGTTTATGAAACTGTGATTAGCGGTGATACCAAGGATCACCACTGATCACAGTTCATTACTAGTTTATGAAACAGAGATGATCAGGGGAGAACATGTTCTCCGCCGAAGATCTCCACAAGTTGTCATTGACTGACACAGAATTGGCCAGTTTATGAAGCTGCGATCTCAGCACTTCACTGGCGATCTGAATCAGAATTCACACTCCCCGATTCACCAGCTTAGAGGTTGAGAATCGGGGAGTGAAGAGAGAATCCTGAGGGAAGGAGGAATATTTTTTACTTCCTCCTTCCTCGTTCAGACGTCCCAAGCCACTATCATTGTCCCCCTGCCATGTCTATGTGTATATATATATATATATATATATATATATATATATATATATATATATATATATGTGTGTATATAAATGTGTGTGAGTGTATATATATGTATATATAGTGTAGGGGGACAAATATTTTATTGCTAGGTGGGCGGTCTCCTCCGGGAATATCAGTGTACTGAGCAGTGATAATTTATCACTGCTTAATAAACAGACATCTTGGTGTTTCAGTGAATTTTTGGTACTATAAACTCGTAAATTCTCACGAGATTCCAGTATCAGGGGCCCTTCTCTCCACTGTTCGAAGTGTTTGTAGATTGCTTCACTCCTCCAAAGGAGAAGCGATCTACACCGCTTCATAAACTGGCATCCAGAGGAAAACGATCTCCTCTGTGAATGCCGGAGAATGGAGCAGTGAAATTTATATATATACAGTATTAAAATCCTTTTTTTTAATTGGTCTTATGTAGTATTCAAATTTTCTAAGATACTGAATTTGGGGTTTTTACTAGCGGTAAGGCATAATCATTAATATGAAAAGAAAGAACTGCTTGAAACATATCACTCTGTGTGTAACACATCTATATAAAATATTAGTTACACTTTTTGAATTGAATTGCTGAAATAAATTTACTTTTTGATATTCTAATTTTTTGAGATGCACCTGTATATATATATGTATATCTACAACGTGTGTGTGTGTGTGCATAGATAGATAGATAGATAGATAGATAGATAGATAGATA
Source organism: Lithobates clamitans (assembly GCA_037952925.1). Lineage (NCBI taxonomy): Eukaryota > Metazoa > Chordata > Amphibia > Anura > Ranidae > Lithobates > Lithobates clamitans. The sequence continues at coordinate 534,119 of JBBGZY010002614.1, forward strand.
GATAGATAGATAGATAGATAGATAGATAGATAGATAGATAGACAGATATTTTCCAGCTGACTTTGTAAGAGCAAAGAGTCTTTTTATTTTTCAAAACAGGAAAACAAAAAAGCTTTTCTTAGTGTACAAAATAGAAGCAGTCCATAAACTTTGAAACAATATAAAAACTTTGGCTCACTGCCAGTAAAGCTTGTCCCTTACCAGCATTTTAAAGTCCCCATCCGCTTCCAAAGGATCCAAAGGAAAGGACACCACAGTTTCTAAGAAACAATCAGCCCTCATCCTCACAAGCATGTCCTGTTTCACATCACACCTCACTGACACCTACTGGTTGCTTCCTGCCATTTCAGCCCTCTCCTGCTGGTGAGTCAACCCTGTCACGACCACCCATTGTCAGGGTTAGAGGCTCTTTCTCACCCCAAATCTCCCCCAAATTTCCGAATTCCAGGGCCCCAACAGGGATGTATTAATCTTGGGAAAGCTGCAAATCAGCTTTCCCTCCCCATCGGATCACCCCAGAACCCTTTACTTGGGTGAGACCCCCTGAATACTTTAACTGTGCTTTTTTTCGTTCCTCTATAAAGGGGCCACAATCCAAAAATGGGGATACATATCTGCCTTCCAGGACCCGTCCCTGGCATCATATATATATATATATATATATATATATATATATATATATATATATAACTGCTTGCGAACTGCCCGCTGCAAATATACAGCGGCAGGGTGGCCGCTCTGCGCCAGATCACATATCTAGTACATGATCCATGCACCACGGTAGAGAGCACGCTCGCGAGCCTCCGCCGTCCTGGCTGTGCTGCAATTGGCTGCAGCACCAACCAATCAGCGGGTGTCGGCTGCTGATTGGTCGCCAGCACCTGCCGATTGGCTCCGGACATTACCGAAGAGAGCCCTGTGTAGGTAAACAAACACAGGGCTCTCTTCTGACAGCAGCAATGTGCTGTTTTTTCTTGATGCAAATCAGGAAGTAAAAAAACAGCACATTGCTTAGTAAAAGCACCTCATACAGTACACAGTAACACATGCTGGCCACACATTTAACACTTTGATCTAGATGTTAATCTCTTCCCTGCCAGTGTCATTAGTACAGTGACAATGCATATTTTTAGCACTGATCACTGTATTGGTGTCACTAGTTCCCAAAAAAGTGTCAAAACTGTCAGTTAGGTGTCCAATTTGTCCACTTCAATATCACAGTCCGGCTATAAGTGGCTTATCACCGCCATTACAAGTAAAAAAATAAAAAATAAATACAATTTCCATAAATATATCCCATAGTTTGTAGACGCTATAACTTTTGCGCAAACCAATTAATATACACTTATTGTGATTTTTTTTTACCAAAAATATGTAGCAGAATACATTTTGGCCTAAATTGATGAAGACATTTTTTTATTGGATGTGTTTTATAGCAGAAAGTAAAAAAATATAGTTTTTTTCAAACTTGTCAAGTTTTTTTGACAATAATAATAAAATAAATAAAAACTACAGAGGTGATCAAATACCACCAAAAGAAAGCTCTATTTGTGTGAAAAAAAGGACATAAATTGTATTTGGGTACAGTGTCGCACAACTGTGCAATTGTCAGTTAAATTAACGCAGTGCCATATCGCAAAAATGGCTTGGTGAGGAAGAGGGGTAAATCTTCCAGAGCTGAAGTGGATAATCGCATTATGTCTTTTCCACTGTTCTGATCATTCCCCTGACCACAGATATGCTTGTAGCACTATGTGGGCCTTTTTAAACTCTCCCCTTCTACCGTAAGTCTTTATTGTGAATAGGGGAGCAGAGGAAATAATGACTTGTAGGAACAGGGGGTCATAACTTCAGGGACTCTTCATGGTCACACCTAATGTGAACATTGCTCCTATGCTTCTGTATATTTGACTTTCATTTGGATTTGTTTAGCATTGAGCTTTTGTGGCTGCTCATAGCAAATATATTTACTAACTGGGAACGTTGGAATTGTCTGCTACAGATATCTCTACATGTAACCTTTAGCCAACAGCTGACTTTTCCCACTAGCTATCTGGATTTAATTTCACTACCAGATTGTGAGCGCATGACTTAAACATAAATTTACTCGAAATTGGTTTCTGGCTAGTAAACACAGTTCTGTAAAACTCAGAACTAGTCATACATACAGAATGATGATCATACCCTGATAAGCAAGTACCTGAACATTCTTCCTAAATATATTAATGGTTTATGATGTCGCCTATGAAAATTAATGCTGCAAACTCGTTTTAGTCATATGGATATACATATATAATATAGTTAAAATAAAATTCAGTAGTGAAATTTTTGTGTGGTTTAGGAGTTCGTTTTCCTAAATTTAAAATGATTTCAATGCAGACTCTAACCAATAACTTGTCGGATTCTTTGGAATACTAGACTTAAAAATGTTTTGGATTTGATTTAAACATGGAAAACATAGTGGGTTCCATTCACAAAAGCGGATCGCATGCGTTATTAAGGTGTTTTCCCAAATGTCAATTTAATATTGCTTTATAGAAAAATAAACTAAGGGGCTGCATGCTCAGATAAGGGTCTGGTATGGATTTTGGGGGGGACCCCACACCATTTTTTAAAAAGTTTTAGTGTGGGGGTTCACCTCAAAATCCTTACCATACCTGAAGGGACTAGTTTAGATTAGGGGGGAACCTACGCCATTTTAATTCATTTTTAATTGCCAGCAATTCTTTATTTTACATTTAGCTGTTAGCAGGGAGCCCAACTGACAGCTGATGACTCGTCAGTTGTTAAGGATGCGGCAGCCGCCTACTCCTTAAAGGGGTTGTAAAGGTTTGTGTTTCTTCACCTTAATGCATCCTATGCATTAAGGTGAAAAAACATCTGTCAGTGACCGGCCCCCCAGCCCCCCCCCGTTTTACTTACCTGGACCCTTTGAACTTGTCCCACATGGACGTGCCATCTCTTTGCTAGGGGGTTCTTGGCTGTTGATTGGATAGATTGATAGCAGTGCAGCCATTGGCTCCCGCTGCTGTCAATCAAATCCAATGACATGGCCACCAGGGGCGGGGCCGAGTCCTGCATTCAGCGTCTATGGACGTCGAATGCTGGACTTGGGAGCGTGCCCACAAGGTAACCCCCCGTGAGATTGCTTCTCCCAGGGGGTTATCTGATGCGGGGAGGAGCTGAGAGAGCCGCCGAGGGACCCCAGAAAATGAGGTTCGGGGCCACTCCGTGCAAAACGAGCTGCACAGTGGAGGTAAGTATGACATGTTTGTTATTTAAAAAAAAATAAAAAATTAACCTTTAGTGTCACTTTAACAACCATGTGGTTTAATGGTTGTTAAAGATGCTGGTGGCCACCCGCTCCTTAACAACGAGCTATTTACAGTGTTTGTTAAGCATGCCGGCTACTGCTGCCAGTAAATTACTGCAGGCTTTCACTACTAAAATACTGCATGACTTCATAAAATAGCACATGCACTATTTTAGTGTTTTTTACTGAAGGACAAAAAAACTTTTTGAAAAATGCTGCATGGTGTCTTACCGCATACTCGCATGCGGTAAGATACCACTTTGTGAATGGACCCCAGTGAGAGGAATTCAAAAGTCAAAAATTCACTAAATGCACTAACACTAAATGCAATAATTCTCCCCCAAGGGTATGTGCATATCTTTTTTTTTTTCTCTGACAACAATTTTAGGTTTCAATTCAGTAGGAAAGAGTGAATACAATATGCCAAAAAGCTTGTGCCGTTTAAATTCAAGTTACATGGTTAATATTTATAAGGTTGCAACCATTAGGATACCATATCAAAGCACCACCTATTTAGGATTACTTAAGTTCTCTTTTTACCCACATTAGTGGTATTAGTAATCAGTAGTGCACTTTATTCAAGGGTTACTTGAGGGTTCAGTTACACTGGTCTGAAGTCTTCTGACCATTTGCTTTAAATCTTGTTAATAAAAGGAAGAACTTAATAAAAACAGTGACATTGATTTATTAAAGAAGAAGTGAATGCTCGCCTATCAGCCAAAGCTGTGTTCATTTTAAATACCCAAAACAGTGTAGGTGAATAAAAAAAACAGGATTTTTCCTTGTGCGTGACTGGGTGATTAAAGTCAAGACATCTTTACCCTATTAGCCAAGTTAAGTGAAACATCTTTACTACTTTACTAAACTAAATCCCATTGTGTACTAATTTTGCTAACCAATCACGTTTGGTATGACTGGTTATATGTGCATTTTTAAACCATTAAATGTGTTTTAATTACTTCTAGTATAATTATCCTAAATTGCTGTACATATTAACATCCTATATTTCTATGAATACCGGAAATCAGACTGACAGTGTGGGATAGGGGTGCAACGGATCAAAAAACTCACGGTTCGGATCGTTCCTTGGATCAGGAGTCACGGTTCGGATCATTTTCGGATCAACAAAAAAAAAATCTCCCCCACTGTAATATCCACAATCTCCCTATTGGCAGAGTATTGGCAGGGTATTGGCAGGGTATTGGCAGGGTATGGCAGAGTATTGGCAGAGTATTGGCAGAGTATGGCAGAGTATGGCAGAGTATTGGCAGGGCATTGCAGAGTATTGTCAGGGCATTGCGGAGTATTGTCAGGGCATTGCAGAGTATTGTCAGGGCATTGCGGAGTATTGTCAGGGCATTGCAGAGTATTGGGAGGGCATTGCAGCAGGGTATTGCAGAGTATTGGCAGGGTATTGCAGCAGGGCATTGCAGAGTATTGGCAGGGCATTGCAGAGTATTGGCAGGGTATTGCAGCAGGGTATTGCAGAGTATTGGCAGGGTATTGCAGCAGGGCATTGCAGAGTATTGGCAGGGCATTGCAGAGTATTGGCAGGGCATTGCAGAGTATTGGCAGGGCATTGCAGAGTATTGGCAGGGTATTGCAGCAGGGTATTGCAGAGTATTGGCAGGGTATTGCAGCAGGGCATTGCAGAGTATTGGCAGGGCATTGCAGAGTATTGGCAGGGCATTGCAGAGTATTGGCAGGGTATTGCAGCAGGGCATTGAAGAGTATTGGCAGGGAATTGCAGCAGAGCATTGCAGAGTATTGGCAGGGCATTGCAGAGTATTGGCACTGCTGCCATCCGATCTCTCCCCTCCACTGTACAGATCAGTACACAGAGGGGAGAGAGGAACCGGCATCATGACATGACGACGGTTTGTTACAAGTGATCGCTCCATCATTTGACGGAGCGATCACATGCTAAATGGCCGCCGGGTGTACCAAGATGGCCACCGCTCCGGAGCTAGGCCAAAGCCACGGCCTTTCCTATGGCCAAGGCCACAGAGTGCTCCGCGGATCACGGGTGTCCCGTACGGATCAACCTCCGCGGATCGGATCACGGATCGATGACGATCCGTTGCACCCCTGGTGTGGGACCAGAAATGTGGGCCAATCAATTTATTTTTACTATTGCCATCCTAACCTGTTTTATGAGAGCTGCAGGAGAGGTGTGCAGGTAAGCTTCATGGCATAACAGGAGGCCACAAAAAGGACCCCACCTGTGTAGTGATACTCTTCATAGCCCATTGAAAACAGACATTGCAAACAAAGTTGCAAAGCTGTAGTCTCTAAAAAGTCTCACTCATCTCAATAATTGTGGCTTTTGATAACTTTATGAAGTGAACCAGTCATTAGTCAACTTGCTACACATAGGGGTGAAATTAAATTAACCCCCTAGCCACCCTATTATGCCATGGCTATCCGAAGGCATTACTAGTAACACACATAAAATGTGTCTAAAATGAATAATATAGACACCACACCTAAAACATGCTGCAGCCACATGAATGTTAGTAAATAAAGTGAATTTGTTTTTACATGTAATACCTAATCATCTCAGGGAAATAAAAGAAAATAATTTTGGAAGCGAATTGATTGGTGGACTAACGGGAACACAGCTTACTGTTTCTCTACACCTTTGAAAATCAATCCTAATTAATACATACACACACAAATAAAATGCTCAGATGCTGTAAATATTTTGTCAGATAGTTCTCATATATACACTATATTGTCAAAAGTATTGGGACGCCTGCCCTTACGCACATGAAATTTAATGGCATCCAAGTCTAAGTCTGTAGGGTTCAATATTGCGTTGGCCCACCCTTTGCAGTTATAACAGCTTCAACCCTTCTGGGAAGGCTGACCACAAGGTTTAGGAGTGTGTCTATGGGAATGTTTGACCATTCTTCCAGAACCGCATTTGTGAGTTCAGGCACTGATGTTGGACAAGAAGGCCTGGCTCACAGTCTCCGCTCTAATTTATCCCAAAGGTGTTCTATCGGGTTGAGGTCAGGACTCAAGTCAAGTTCCTCCACCCCAAACTCGCTCATCCATGTCTTTATGGAACTTTCTTTGTGCACTGGTCCGAATCATTTGGTGGAGGGGGGATTATGGTTTGGGGTTGTTTTTCAGGGGTTGGCTTGGCCCCTTAGTTCCAGTGAAGGGAACTCTTAAAGTGTCAGCATATCAAGACATTTTGGACAATTTCATGCTCCCAACTTCGTGGGAACAGTTTGGGGATGGCCTCTTCCTGTTCCAACATGACTGTGGACCAGTGCACAAAGCAAGGTTTATAAAGAAATGGATGAGTGAGTTTGGGGTGGAGGAACCTCACTGACTTGCAGAGTCCTGACCTCAACCCGATAGAACACCTTTGGGATGAAATAGAGCAGAGACTGCGAGTCAGGCCTTCTCGTCCAACATCAGTGCCTGACCTCACAAATGTGCTTCTGGAAGAATGGTCAAACATTCCCATAGATACACTCCTAAACCTTGTGGACAGCCTTCCCAGAAGAGTTGAAGCTGTTATAGCTGAAAGGGTGGGCTAACTCATTACTAAGACTGGGATGCCATTAAAGTTCATGTGCATGTAAAGGCAGGCATCCCAATACTTTTGACAATATATATATATATATATATATATATATATATATATATATATATATATAAATACCTCACAAAAGTGAGTACACCCCTCACATTTTTTGTAAATATTTTATTATATCTTTTCATGTGACAACACTGAAGAAATGACACTTTGCTACAATGTAAAGTAGTGAGTGTACAGCTTGTATAACAGTGTAAATTTCCTGTCCCCTCAAAATAACTCAACATAGAGCCATTAATGTCTAAACTGCTGGCGACAAAAGTGAGTACACCTCTAAGTGAAAATGTCCAAATTGGGCCCAAATAGCCATTTTCCTTCCCCGGTGTCATGTGACTTGTTAGTGTTACAAGGTCTCAGGAGTGAATGGGGAGCAGCTGGTCACTGAAAGCTTAACATGGCACCTCATAGCAAAGAACTCACTGAGGATCTGGAAAAAGAATTGTTGCTCTGCATAAAGATGGCCTAGGCTATAAAATTACCAAGACCCTGAAACTGAGCTGCAGCATGGTGGTCAAGACCATACAGCGGTTTAACAGGACAGGTTCCACTCAGAACAGGCCTCGCCATGGTCAACCAAAGGAGTTGAGTGCACGGGCTCAACATTATATCCAGAGGTTGTCTTTGGGAAATAGACGTATGAGTGCTGCCAGCATTGCTGCAGAGGTTGAAGGGGTGGGGGGTCAGCCTGTCAGTGCTCAGACCATACGCCGCACACTGCATCAAATTGACCTGCATGGCTGTCGTCTCAGAAGGATGCTGCTTCTAAAGATGATGCACAAGAAAGCCCGTAAACAGTTTGCTGAAGACAAGCAGACTAAGGACATGGATTACTGGAACCATTTCCTGTGGTCTGATGAGACCAAGATAAACTCATTAGGTTCAGATGGTGTCAAGCGTGTGTGGCGGCAACCAGGTGAGTAGTATAAAGACAAGTGTGTCTTGCCTACAGTCAAGCATGGTGGTGGGAGTGTCATAGTCTGGGGCTGCATGAGTACTGCCGACACTGGGGAGCTTCAGTTCATTGAGGGAACCATGAATGCCAACATGTACTATGGCATACTGAAGCAGAGCATGATCCCCCCTTCGGAGACTGGGCCACAGGGCAGTATTCCAACATGATAACGGCCCCAAACACATCTCCAAGGTGACCACTGCCTTGCTAAAGCAGCTGAGGGTACACGTGATGGACTGGCCAAGCATGAGTCCAGGGCTAAACCCTATTGAGCATCTGTGGGGCATCCTCAAACGATAGGTGGAGGAGCGCAAGGTCTCTAACATCCACAAGCTCTGTGATGTCATCATAGAGGAGTGGAAGAAGACTCCACTTTGGGCCCAATTTGGACATTTTTTACTTAGGAGTGTACTCACTTTTGTTGCTAGCGGTTTAGGGATTAAGGGCTGTGTGTTGAGTTAATTTGAGGAGACAGCAAATTTACACTGTCATACAAGCTGTAAACTCACTACTTTACATTGTAGCAAAGTGTCATTTCTTTAGTGTTATCACATGAAAAGATATAATAAAATATTTATAAAAATGTAAGGGGTGTACTAACTTTTGTGAGATACTGTATATATATATATATATATATATACAAGTCTATGACTAACTAAAGCATGAACAAATATATATTTCCTATTTTCACAATGAAAAAAGCTTTTGATGACCATACTGTATCATTGGTAAATTCTTGTACCATCTAATTCACCATGCATACCTTTAATCAGTTTGCTGAGTGAAATGCTCCAGATTCACATTGTAAATCTTGCCTAATGAGCCCCTGCCTTTCTAGTGAAGTTACAAGATCGGGTTTTAAAGTTACATCTTCCCAATGAGTAACACTCTCTTTAGCTGATATGACCCAGCTGCACATAAGACAATCATGAAATAAGAAAGATCACATAAACAGGGGTGGAAGAGGATACAACAGTGCATTATTCTGACATTATAAGGAAAAACTTTGTGTTTGTGTATAGATATATATAAATTAATATATGCTGTATATATATATATGTGCGTAAGCCAACAACTTTTACCAAAGATTTAAAATGTAGAATTATAAATATTCTTATATTTTAAAGTATGAGGCTATTCTGTACCCCAAAAATCGTGCCAGGCATAAATGAGGTTTTTATGGCAGCCATGGGCATTTTTTTTAAATGTTATGACTAATTGGAGCTGTGAAATTTCTTTTTTACTGCTTTAGATTAGCTGTCTTCATTCTGGCTCTTATATAATGAAAATATTTGGATAAGATGGCTTTGGTATGGTTCTTTCTGTTATAAAGTGGTATTACTCTGATTCTTACAATTAGGCTTAGTTAAAATGGCACTAATTTATTTATTCTAAAACAACACCATATTATATCTGATTAGAAGCCTTTGGTCTGGTTCTGTAAAAAAGTGATTTTGTATTATTATTACATAAATCAGGATGTGTAAGTATCTGAATCCTACCTCTTAAAGAGACTCTGCAATGTGGGGAAAGAGGGAGGGGATTGCTGCATATATGAAGTTCAGGCACTTGGATGTGCATTCATATCTGCAGCAGGCTTTATTCATTGTAACAGTTAATTCCAATACCATTCTGACAGGAAAAGCTTCAAACGTAGGCAGTAGGAATGTGTGGAGACAAGAATCAGTAGCAACTCCCCACCACTATCCAAAAGGGTAAGAACTTTGCCTGTCAGAATGGTATGTGGCCATAGAAGATCCAGCCTGTTCTACTATAAATCTGATTTAATTTTCCACTTTTAAAAAAATCTTTAATGTAAACAGAATTTTTGCATTTTTATATGTAGCGCTACCCCCGGAAGGGCCGCTGTAATATACGGGTCTTCTGTCCCACACCAGTGATTGCTCTCCCTCTCCCCTCACAGGCTCTGGAAGTGCTCAGGAGACAAACACATGGGACACTTTCCCCTGTCTGGCTGCCATAATGCCAGTCTGTGTTTCTCCTCCTGTGTCTTCCTCTCTCCCCCCCAATCACAGCTCTCCTGCGCTGCTATCCAATCCTGTCCTTCCTTGTTTTTGTTGTTAGGGGTGGGCTTCCTTCTTAGTCACAGCAGTAACCAATCTGCCTTCAATCCTGCAGCTGTACCCAATAGAGTCTCTCCTGGGCTGCTATTAGTTTAGCCAGAAAATGCAATACTCTGCATACATTACAGAGGCAATACTAAGCCATTGCTATATCCACCCCCTTTCAAAAAATCTTTGGTCCCCAAAAGAGAGAAATGAGTGTGGTTAATAATAATATAGCATTTGTACAGTAACCCTACACATGGACCAACAACTTAGGCCTGTGATCTTAGGCTGATTTTATGACATTTCCTAACAAATGCATTAGGTAATGGGAACTGTCACCAAAGTGTGTTGAGAGATGGGTTGGGGACATCAGTCACTGGTACCACCATAGAATGTGCCTAAGAATCAGGAAGTCTGTGAACAGTGGGAATAGCTTCTTCTGAGCTTGCTCCAGGGGTGTCATATGTTAATCTGAGTGGGGGTCTCACTATTCTCTTAACTTTCTGCTCTTTGGGCTCCAGATTAATCTCTTCACGGGATTCTCCATCAGATTCAAGGTGGCTTTCCTCAAACAGTTCTCCTTCGAGACCAGAGGAACTCCCATCTGGAAACCCTTCATCGGGTTCATGGACTAACTGGTAGGCTTGCTCTACTAGCTCCGAATTGCCTTGCACCTGAGGCACAAATTCAGATGCATCAGGCCGGAGCACACCCAAGGGCTGATTAGCAGTTGATGTGGAGGGAGTGGCATCCAGGGTTCAGATGGCCACAACCATTTTACCTCCAGATCATCATCACTGTCATCTTCTATTGTTGTGGCCTCATCTGGCAGTAGAGGTTGAGACCTGGTAGCTGGAACTTGCCTGGAAGAAGACGATTTGGGTAATGAAGTCTCAGTTCTCACAGGTACCCTGATGGTTTCACTCAGAGGCAGTAGATGATTTTGATGCCAGGTCTTCGGAGGGCCTGTTTTCCCATCAGGCCGGATTTGGTATACAGGAAGACCAGGCAGTTACTTACAGATGACATATTGTTGAGAACTCCACCGGTCAGCTAACTTATGCTTTCCAGCAAGATCCAGATTCCTCAGAAACACCTTGTCCCCCGGCTGTAAATCATGAATCCTAACTTTCAAATCATAATTCTTCCGGTTCCTCTGACCTCTAACACCAGAAGCTTCTTGTGCCTTCTCATAGGCTGTCTTTAGGTTCTTTCTGAGCCTATCCACATAGCCCCTATAGGATATAGTTGAAGTTCTGTCTATTGAGACACCAAAGGCCAAGTCCACTGGCAGATGAGCTTCTCTTCTAAACATCAGTCTATATGGTGAGTAACCCGTTGCATCGTTTTCAGTACTATTATAGGCATGAACCACATCAGAAATGTGCCTGCTCCAATGCTGTTTTCTGTCAGATGGAAGGGTTCCAAGCATGTCAAGGAGGGTACGATTAAACCTCTCTGGTTGAGGATCCCCTTGAGGGTGGTAAGGTGTCGTTCTCGATTTCTTGATGCTCAGAAGATCCAATAGCTGTTTAATGAGCCTGCTTCCAAAGTCTCTTTCTTGGTCAGAGTGAATTCTCTGAGGTAATTCATAATGAACAAAGAATTTCTCCAATAACACTTTGGCGACTGTGGCAGCTTGTTGATCTCTTGTTGGATAAGCCTGGGCATAACGGGTGAAATGATCAGTCACTACCAACACATTCCCTTGCCCACTCGTGTCGGGTTCCAGACACAAGAAATCTATGCACACCAGATCCATGGGACTTTGACTCTGTAGATGGCCCATCAGGGCAGCTCTGGAAGGCAAAGTCTTTCTCTGGATACAGCGAAGGCAGGAGTGACAGTAGCTTTCGATTTCAGTTCGCATACACAGCCAGTAGAAACTATCCCTAACTAACTTAAATGCTCTATCAGGTCCCAAGTGTCCATGTTGATTGTGTAATGCATTCAGCACTGTCCCCCTATGCTTCTCCGGGAGGAACAGCTGCCAACTCTCCTCTGAATCATCCGAGGGGCCCCTTTGGTAGACTACCCCGTCTGAGAGCTGCAGTAGACTCCACTACTTGTGAACCAATCGATCCTTCTTTGGGGAGTCAGCTATGAGTAGAAGTTCTGGCGACCACTCTCCAAGGCTTTCAAAGTCAGAGAACAAAGAGGATCTTCTGTTTGCTCCTTTCTCAAGTCTTTCTTGGAAAGGGTAGGCAGTCCCTCATCCCTCACTTGGGTCAAGTCACAGTAGAGCTTTGGGACCCCAACAGTGGTGACTCCAATGGCTTCAGCCCCTGTCATTCCTCTGGCTCGGTACACAATCCCTTGAAACAAAGCCTGAATGCCTTCTGTCGTCAGTTGAGTCCACCATTTCTTATGAGTTAGTGGGTCATATGGTCTCCTTGACAGAGCATAAGCATCCCTATTTCCAACTCCAGGTTGGTACTACAAGCTGAAACAGAAACTAGAAAGTGCTGCCAACCATCGATGTCAAGTGGAATCCAGCTTGGCTGTGGTAAGGACATATGTGAGTGGGTTGTTATCCATTTTGACTTCGAATTCTGCACCATACAGGTATTCTTTCAGCTTGTCCATGACAGCCCATTTCAATGCCAAAAATTCCAACTTGTGGGTAGGGTAATTTCTCTCAGATAGAGTAAGGCTTCGATTCACATAAGCAACAGGTCTCAGACATCCATCATGTTATTGGTACAACACACCACCTAGTCCTTCTTTGCTGGCATCAACATTGAGCTCATAGGGATTGCGGTTGTCAGCATAGGCTAAAACTGGTGCATTGGTCAAGCTCCATTTAAAATAAAGGAAAGCTTGTTCGCATTGATCAGACCACTCTCCCTCTATGGACTTCCAAGACTTTCTCGCTCCACTAGTTTGCCAGACTACTTCTGAGACCTCTTGCTCTCCAACGTCTCCAGCCTGCAAAAGTTGAGAGGTCTGGCTATTTTGGCAAATCCCTCCACAAACCTCCTGTAGTAGGAGCAGAACCCAAGAAAAGATCTTAGTTCTTACACATTTCTGGGCCTGGGCAAAGTGGTAACGGCTCCCAACTTCTTGGGGCCAGTGGCCACTCCCTCCACTGAGACAACATGCCCAAGGTAGGTGACTGATGACTGGTAGAACTGGCACTTCTTAAGGGACAGCTTTTACCCCTCTTCATAGAGTCACTTCAGAACCTTCTCTAAACACTCCTCATGTTCTTCCAAAGCCTGCCCAAAGACAATTATGTCATCTAGGTACACTAACACGTCAATTAAATTCATGTCACCAACAGTCCGTTCCATCAATCGTTGGTATGTAGCAGGGGCTCCAGACAGACCCTGTGGCATCCGTTAAAACTCAAAGAACCCCACTGGGAAGATGAAAGCGGTCTTCTCCTGGTCATCTGGATGCATGGGGATCTGATGGTACCCACTTCTCAGGTCCAAAACGCTGAACCATTTGGCTCCTGAAAGGCATTGCAGGGCATCTTCTATTTGTGGAGTGGTGTACTGGTTCAGGATAGTTCTTTTGTTGAGAGTGTGATAATCGATACACATCCTTAATGACCCATGTTTCTTCCTCACACCACAATGGGAGAAGCATAGGGACTTCGGGACTCCTGAATAATTCCCGTCCTCTTCAACTCCGCAATATGTTCTCTAAGGTCATCTAAATCAGCTAATGGGATTCGTCAAGACCTTTCTCGAAATGGCCTATCCTCTTGGAGACAAATATGATGCTGTGTACTCTCTGCGCATCCCACGTCAAACTCATTTTTAGAGAAAATTTTCCTTCACTTTAAGAGTTATGTTTTTGCCCGTTCTTTCCATTCAGATGTCATAGGAGAGCACATTTCTGGGCCTGGGCAAAGTGGTAACGGCTCCCAACTTCTTGGGGCCAGTGGGCACTCCCTCCGCTCAGACAACATGCCCAAGGTAGGTGACTGATGACTGGTAGAACTGGCACTTCTTAAGGGACAGCTTCTACTCCTCTTCATAGAGTCGCTTTAGAACCTTCTCTAGACACTCCTCATGTTCTTCCAAAGTCCGCCCAAAGACAATTATGTCATCTAGGTACACTAACACGTCAATTAAATTCATGTCACCAACAGTTCGTTCCATCAAGCGTTGGTATGTAGTAGGGGCTCCAGACAGACCCTGTGGCATCCGTTCAAACTCAAAGAACCCCACTGGGAAGATGAAAGCGGTCTTCTCCTGGTCATCTGGATGCATGGGGATCTGATGGTACCCACTTCTCAGGTCCAAAACGCTGAACCATTTGGCTCCTGAAAGGCGTTGCAGGGCATCTTCTATTTGTGGAATGGTGTACTGGTTCAGGATGGTTCTTTTGTTGAGAGTGTGATAATCGATACACATCCTTAATGATCCATGTTTCTTCCTCACACCACAATGGGAGAAGCATAGGGACTTCGGGACTCCTGAATAATTCCCATCCTCTTCAACTCCGCAATATGGTCTCTAAGGTCATCTACAGTCAGGTCCATAAATATTGGGACATCGACACAATTCTAATCTTTATGGCTCTATACACCACCACAATGGATTTGAAATAAAACGAACAAGATGTGCTTTAACTGCAGACTTTCAGCTTTAATTTGAGGGTATTTACATCCAAATCTGGTGAACGGTGTAGGAATTACAACAGTTTGTATATGTGCCTCCCACTTTTTAAGGGACCAAAAGTAATGGGGCAGATTAACAATCATCCATCAAACTTTCACTTTTTAATACTTGGTTGCAAATCCTTTGCAGTCAATTACAGCCTGAAGTCTGGAACGCATAGACATCACCAGACGCTGGGTTTCATCCCTGGTGATGCTCTGCCAGGCCTCTACTGCAACTGTCTTCAGTTCCTACTTGTTCTTGGGGCATTTTCCCTTCAGTTTTGTCTTCAGCAAGTGAAATGCATGCTCAATCGGATTCAGGTCAGGTGATTGACTTGGCCATTGCATAAAATTCCACTTGTTTCCATTAAAAAAACTCTTTGGCTGCTTTCGCAGTATGCTTCGGGTCATTGTCCAACTGCACTGTGAAGCGTCGTCCAATGAGTTCTGAAGCATTTTGCTGCATATGAGCAGATAATATTGCCCAAAACACTTCAGAATTCATCCTGCTGCTTTTGTCAGCAGTCACAGTATCAATAAATACAAGAGAACCAGTTCCATTGGCAGCCATACATGCCCACACCATGATACTACCACCACCATGCTTCACTGATGAGGTGGTATGCTTTGGATCATGAGCAGTTCCTTTCCTTCTCCGTACTCTTCTCTTCCCATCACTCTGGTACAAGTTGATCTTGGTCTCATCTGTCCATAGTATGTTGTTCCAGAACTGTGAAGGCTTTTTTAGATGTTGTTTGGCAAACTCTAATCTGGCCTTCCTGTTTTTGAGGCTCACCAATGGTTTACATCTTGTGGTGAACCCACTGTATTCACTCTGGTGAAGTCTTCTCTTGATTGTTGACTTTGACACACATACACCTACCTCCTGGAGAGTGTTCTTGATCTGGCCAACTGTTGTGAAGGGTGTCTTCTTCACCAGGGAAAGAATTCTTCGTCATCCACCACAGTTGTTTTCCGTGGTCTTTTGGGTCTTTTGGTGTTGCTGAGCTCACCGGTGCGTTCTTTCTTTTTAAGGATGTTCCAAACTGTTGATTTGGCCACACCTAATGTTTTTGCTATCTCTCTGATTGGTTTGCTTTGTTTTTTCAGCCTAATGATGGCTTGCTTCACTGATAGCGACAGCTCTTTGGATCTCACTCTGAGAGTTGACAGCAACAGATTCCAAATGCAAATAGCACGCTTAAAATAAACTCTGGACCTTTTATCTGCACCTTGTAAATGGGATAATGAGGGAATAACAAACAACTGGCCATGGAACAGCTAAGCAGCCAATTGTCCCATTACTTTTGGGTCCCCTAAAAAGTGGGAGGCACATATACAAACTGTTGTAATTCCCACACTGTTCACCTGATTTGGATGTAAATACGCTCAAATTAAAGCTGGAAGTCTGCAGTTAAAGCACATCTTGTTTGTTTCATTTCAAATCCATTGTGGTGGTGTATAGAGCCAAAAAGATTAGAATTGTGTCGATGTCCCAATATTTATGGACCTGACTGTAAATCAGCTAATGGGATTCGTTGAGACCTTTCTTGAAATGGCCTATCCTCTTGGAGACGAATATGATGCTGTGTACTCTCTGCGCATCCCACGTCAAACTCATTTTTAGAGAAAATTTTCCTCCACTTTAAGAGTTGTGTTTTTGCCCGTTCTTTCCATTCAGATGTCATAGGAGAGCCTTTTGTATAGAAATACTCCTGTGGTAACTCT
The DNA here is from genome assembly GCA_037952925.1 of Lithobates clamitans. Lineage (NCBI taxonomy): Eukaryota > Metazoa > Chordata > Amphibia > Anura > Ranidae > Lithobates > Lithobates clamitans. The sequence goes on from JBBGZY010002614.1 coordinate 550,409, forward strand.
TCCTTGGCTTCCCCCATTACAGCATGTTGTGTGATGGGTGTGGCTGGATTTACCTGCCCTATCATCATTCGTGCCTGAAGCTTCACTGGAGATTCAGTAACATTATGAACACTGTGACTGACAGGAACCTTTCCATGGGTTCTCTGTAAGGCCTTCATAGAAATGACTTCTGGAATCAGTTCCAAACCCGAATCACAATCACACTCCTTCTGTTGGGGCCTTTTGTTCCTGGACCAATCGCTGGTACACTAAGCGTAACATCAGATGTACACTTTTAACTGCAGCCTCACTCTCTGAGACCTGAGGAGTGAGTAGCCTTCGAACCAAGTCAGTGTTCGTCCTAACAATCATGGAACTCCAAATGGCCCCCTGGGGGGGGACATACCATGGCCAAAGTGTCAGAAGTCTCTGTCTGCCCTACAACAGATGGGCAAAATTCAAGCTTGACTGGAATATATCCATCATAGGGGAGCTTCTTAGTGCCTATACCCCAGATCTCTAGACTCTCTAACTTCTGCAAGGGCAGGTGTTTCAGGGGTTTATCATAGAAATCACGGTAAATTAGAGACTTAGGCGCCAGAGTCTAGAAGGGCTTTTGTGTTAACACCTTCCACCTGAACTGGCACTATAGCAGAAGGACCCACCAGCTTGTCAGGGAACTTGTTGGGCTGTTTTGGTGCAGCTTGCTTGGCTGCTTGGGCTTGAATCTCTCTTTTGGCCTGTGCCTGTTTCCGTTGTCGTCTGGACTGACAGTTTTGGGTGTGGTGTGCACCGATCTCCCGTGGTCTGGGACCTGACTCTGAGAGTAGCTTTGGTAGCCTAACTGAGGCTTTAAATAAGGCTTGGTACAAAGCTTTAGGCCTTACCCGCCCTTCGTTTAAGACTTGGGAACTGGAGCAAGTTGACTTGGACGGGCACCCGGCTGGCTCCCTCACCAGGGCCTTCTGGAGTTTTCCTGAGGCTTATGATGTTCTCTTAGTGGCTTTGGTGCGCTGGGACAGTCATGTTGATAGTGACCAATACCCCCACAATTATAGCAGACCACTGAACTAGAGGGTTCTCTAGCAGGAACATTCTGTATTGCCTCTGCCCTGGTTGGTTTCAATGTCTTTTCCCCCTCTGGTATGGTAATCCTGGCAGACAGCGATGCCATCATTTGTGACATCTGCGTTTTCAAAGCCATTACTTTGGACTGAACTTCCACTATGCCCATGGTTCCTACTTCTACAGTGAAATCTGTATGTGGCGCACTAGCAGTTTTTTTAGCCTTAATTAAAGCTTCTTCATCTAGGATAGCTTTGACCAATTTGGAATAAGTCAATGGCTTGTTCTGATCTCTACTCCAAAATTTCAACATTATGGGATCCAGTGGCAGTGCTCCTTTAAGAATTTGATCCGACAAAGCTTTGCTTGCCTGACTCGGCTCCCTGCCTCATTTTAGAATGACCTGATGAAGGATTTTATCCAGCCGCCGGACATAAGTGGATAACTCTTCTTCATTTTAATAGGTGTGTGAGAACATATAAATTAGCTCAGCACAGTCCTCCACCTCTCCAAAAATCTCTCGTAAAGCTTCTAGACACTCAGTGGCTGTGCAGCCTGGCTTGTCCCTTTTTAGATTTCTGATTACATCAGAAGCTGGAGCTCTTAGGCTCTCGATTAACCTTTGTCCTTTTACTGTGTCAGCGACTTCCCATTCTTCCACAGCCTGCACTGCCTGATTTATCCAGGTTTCAAAGTCCTCTTCCCCAGATGGCACAGGGACCTTCCCGGAATAAGAACCGCAACTTTCGATATCCATAATTGGCAGACGCTACTGAGTTATGCGCCATCGTTTCCACCAGCTTTCCCATATGAGTAAAGAATGTAGCAGGAGGGAACCCTGTAGTTGTAATGGAAGTAGTAGCTGATACTCCTGGACCTAATGTTGTTGAACTAGCATTTTCAGGGTGATCATCCAGTATACTTGGCTGTATAAGCTGAGCTTCGAGGTCCCCTGGTAACTGTATCCTAACTCCCTAGAAACAGGTCGGGATAGCTCTTTTCCATTCTAGCAAAGCATAGGTGCGAGAGGCTGTCCGATCAACTTTTAGGTCCAATATGAATGTTTTTCTGATCAGGCATCAAAGCTGACACTACTTGCTGGACCTGTTTCTCACTCCAGGTGGCACCAATGAGAATCATAATTACACAGAGCCCTAACCTGCCATTTTGCTCTTCACACCACTTGGCAGCAATGACAGGATCCATCATGGTGACTTGGCTGGTAGAGGTAGTCATCACTCTGTGACAGGGACCAGAAGTTATCCCAGGGGAGAAACCCCACATGTAGCGCTACCCCCGCAAGGGCCGCTGTAATATACGGGTCTTCTGTCCCACACCAGTGATGGCTCATCCTCACCTGGATCCAAGTAACACCAATACACCGTTTAAACTTTTAGCTGGGCTTTAATAAAGCTAGCAATAAGCCCTGAAAAGAGATAAACAGAATACCAATATTAATTGCAATGATTTAATACAACTGCTCGGTAAATTAAAACAGGATTGGTGTTCATTCACTTTACCCATCAGTGAGAGCCTTGCCTGAAATGCACTGAGCAAGTGGTGAGCGAAACTGTCAGTTGCACAATGCAAAAAAGTAATAAACTCCACTTGATATATCTTCCTTCCAGCATTTGGTAGCATTGATTGCTGTCTCAGTCGACTAGATGGTGATGGGAGCAACACAGGCCGCAGAAATTCTCCAAACAGGATGATGATGATGATTGCTGCAGTACTGAAATTCGTCTCTAGATTTCACTGCACTGTTAGCACATCTTCGGTAATCAGGCGAAAGGGCAGAACACACTGAAAACTCCCCTCACAGGTTCTGGAAGTGCTTAGGAGATAAACACATGGGGCACTTTCCCCTGTCTGGCTGCCACAATGCCAGTCTGTGTCTCTCCTTCTGTGTCTTCCTCTCTCCTCCCCAATCACAGCTCTCCTGCGCAGCTATCCAATCCTGTCCTTTGTTGTTAGGGGTGGGCTTCCTTCTTAGTCACAGCAGTAGCCAATGCATTCAATACTGCAGCTGTACCCAATAGAGTCTCTCTTGGGCTGCTATCAGTTTAGCCAGAAAATACAATGTAATGTTTCAGAGAGCAATACTCTGCATATATTACAGAGGCAAAACTAAGCCAGTGCTACATATACAAATCAAATATACAAATAGAAAAAAAAAGACCATTTCTACAGACAGTATAACAGCCGTACTCATCATTTCAAAACAATAGGAATTTTACAAAGTGTATGGTAAGTACATATTCATTGTCTGTACTAAAACCATGTTGCGAAACATGATAGGGTGGAGGCGAAAAGAATGAATGAACAAACTTCCTTTGCCTAGTGTCTACTACAATGCTATAATAATGTCAGTTAAAGAACTAAGCTATGTTTCAATGAAGGTGTCTTAACCTTATGCCTATTATGTCTCTGAGTTAATAAAATGTACCAATACTTCATAAGGTTTTGCAAAAGTTGTCATATTTATATTTCAGCTCATGTGCCCATTCTTCAGTTTACATTATTTGATGTACTTTGGTCAAACATTCCATTGTAGTGGGTGCTCTATGTTATTTCCCTGGTAAAGAAATTGCTTTTCCTTGCATTCAATCAGTGTGTCATGATAGATCCCTTGTGAGTACCAATAGAGGCAGGGAGTGCATGGAACAGAACCACCATTTGGTCATCAGAAACTTTCTGCTGTCACATTCTGAACTATTTCCCTTCAAAAAGGTTTTACGACTGGGCATTGCCACCATAGGTGCAGAAAAGTACCTCTTTGACCAGTGGAAGTCTGTAGGACTGTGGGGTAAATCTTTCAGGCACTCTGTACCATCTTGAATGTAATTTATAATCCGTTTCCTGCATTTTAGAATGCAATGGGCAGATATGAGCCAGTTTAGTAAGTTTGTATATTAGGGTGTCTGGAAAAAGTAAAGAAAGTGGTTTGAGAGAAGGGTTTTTTTGCTTTCATAAGGATTTAAATGGAGTTAGGGTGCCACAAGACATCTAGACTTCCAGAAAAAGTTAAAAAGCTGTGTATGTTGCCAGGAATCTAGGGGGAGGGTCTCCATTGTTGTTATTGATTTCAGGTCTGTACCCTACATGTGGTGGAAACATCAGATTTTCTTATGCCCCCATTTAAAAAAAAATCTAACTGCTCTCCCAGAGCAAACACTTGAAAGCTTTCCAGAGCCAAAAGTTGAGAGGGAAATGCAGCCTACGTTCCATCTCTATTCATAGAATCCCAGGCTTTTGGGGTGTTGCTTATTGGGCAAAGATGGTATCTGTCAGGACTCTGTGCTGCTGGGATAAATATGACCTGCCAATGGTTTTCCAAAGGTACCCATAATTTCACCTTGATAAGGGATTAACCTTATAGTAAAAATGTAAATCTGGAAGGCACAAACCACCCTGTCTTTCATGATTTTCAGCTTTTAGTAGGACAACCTTGTTTTTTTATTCAACTATACAAAAAGGACAAACAGTTAGCAATTTAAAAAGTAGGTTTTTGGTATTTCTATGGGGACCATTTTCTATAACAAAATAGAATTCTGGGCAGTATATTCATTTTTAGAACATGGATGTCCCAAGCCAAATGGGGTTTACCCCAGTCTAAGAGATCTTTAGGGTCTGTAGAAGGATTGGGAAGTTTGATAGAAATAAATCACTCACCCTGTTGGCTAATTTTATTCCCAAGCACATGGTATGGGTTTGCCTTTTAAATAGAAATTCATTCTCCATATGCCCTTTGTGCTCCACTGAGATGGTAATTGCCAAGATCTTAGATTTTCCTAAATTAATTTTAACCAATTGCCGCCAGTCATAAAGCAGAATGACGGTGGCAAAGAGGTTGTGATATCCTGACCTGGTCATATGACGTGGTCAGGATAACACAGCCGGCGTGCCTGCGGGGGCACACAGCGCAGCAATCGGAGGTACTGTGTGTCAGTCTGATACACTGCAACTCCGATCATGGTATGAAGCCTCTGACATAAACCCCTGTCAGTGCCCACAACAGTGCCAATCAGTGCCCACAACAGTGCCAATCAGTGTCCAAAAAAGTGCCATTCAGTGCCCCATCAGTAATGCTTGTCAGTTGCTCCTCATCAGTGCTGCCTATCCAGTGTCACCTATTAGTGTCCATCAGTGACGCCTATCAGTGCCCATCAGTGCCACCTATCAGTGCTGTCAGTGCCACCTATCAGTGTCGTCAGTGCTGCCTACCGGTGCACATCAGTTTTTTTTCATTTATAGCACAAAAACTAAAAACCACAGAGGTGATCAAATACCACCAAAAGAAAGCTCTATTTGTGGGAAGAAAATGATAAAAATTTTGTTTGAGTACAGTGTTGCATGACCGCGCAATTGTCATTCAAAATGCGACAGCGCTGAAAGCTAAAAATTGTCCTGGAAAGTGCCTGGTATGGAAGTGGTCCAAAGTGAGTCAATCAGTAGAGGAGCCTACCATTATACCAGACATACCTGGGTTCTGTCTAATCCTCCAAAGCAATACTTCTAAGATCAATAGATAAATACAAAGGTTGCCATACAAGGTGTAGGATGGTGTAAGACTTTATCTTTAATAGCCCAGTCTATCCTATCAAATGCCTTTTCAGTGTCTTTTCATAAGATCAGGCATTAGATGTTCTGTTATTTTATGCAGTGAAGAAGTGATATTACTCTTTGGCAGATGTCCCTGTCTTCTGTTGGTGGGATAAATCCCATCTGATCTTGGTGGATAATGTCTCCTAAGTATGGCTTCAACTGTTCACCTAGTTTTTGCCAGGACCTTAATGTTCACATTTAACAGAGTGAAACTTTGGCAGAGAGAGAGAGAGAGAAAGAGAGAGAGAAAGATACATTCTTACTTTCCTTTGAGCAGCAGAGTTATATGTGCCTTCTGAGCATCTGTTGGAATAACTTTGCCAGAGGTCAGGAAATTAGATGATGTGGTCAAATGGGGAAGAGAGTTTTGAATGTTTTAAGAAGTAGTCCCTAGTGCATTTGCCTGATCCCAGATTCTTCTTCATTACTATCTCAGAAATTATACTTTTTGAACACCTGGGGGTCTAGACTAAGATAGTTAGGTGGGTATTTTAAAATTTTCCTTTACCATTTAGCCCTAGTCTTTGCTGTTTCTTCTCTTGTTAATGTTATATAAGGACATCCAGTAGTCTTGGAACAGATTAGCTATCTGTGAGGGTCAGTACATTTTCTCCCCATGGTAAATAAATATAGCCCTTGTCAACTTTCTTCTTAAGGGCTCCTGCTAGCAAGCCACCAAACTTATTTCTATACTCCTAATTCTACTAACTCTGGTCTACCATCATCAAATCTAACCTTGAGTTGGACTGGGTTACTGTTAAATAATAAATGCAGTCTTTCTCAACAGTATAAGTTAGTCTCCAGCAATCCACTAGTCTAAGCTGTTACAGTAATTTCTAAAAATGCTTCAGGGTTTCACCAGAGACTGCAGAAGAGAGTTAGTTTGGGGCTAACTTTGAAATCTACCCCAGGGTTAAATTCCTGATCAAAAATTCCTAAACTTTTCTTTGGATCCCATCCAGGAATGTGATCTTTTGAGGGTTTGGAGCATATAATGTGACTTTATTTACTGACTGTCCATACAGGGTTCTATTCACAAAGACATACCTGCTCCCTGGATCAGCCAAATGTTCTGTAGGGAGAAATAAAAATTGTTTATGGATAGCAATACCTACTCCTTTAGGTTTTCTATTGTAAAAAGTGCTCAGAAACCAATTGTTAAATGTGTAGGTAGGCAGTCGAGGCACAGAGCTAGGAGTGAAGTGCAAGGTCAGAACTTTCAACTTTGCCATGGTAGTGAGAAAAAGTGAGCTCAAACACAGCTTAGATAGACTGGTGGCAGGTATGAAAAAACTCAACAACAAACTGAAAACAACATTACATAAACTACCTGGTCTGGTATAACATCTGGCAATGTGAACAAACTTTAAGCAACAAACCTAGTATATCATCCCGAAACCAGGTTAACTTATGTCTTATGTCTCACCCGGTAAGTCTTACATGTTTTGGGTGCTATCATATTCACATAGTCTTTCCCATGTTAAGAAACAACAAGATCAACTACTCTGAGTAGCTTTGGGTCAAGGGTCTCTTGTGAGGTTCAGGAGATAGAGTCCAAAATGCATAGAACACAGTGCTGGAAATATGCACAAACCCTTACACAGCCATGTTCCATGCAGGTAAGTATGTCCCCATGGAGTGACAGTTATAACGTAGCAAACAGCGATAAAGCATTGTAGTAAGTTATAATATGACAAACAGTGAGAAAACATTGTAGTAGGTATCCACAAATAGGTGTGAATTCATGAAGTATAAAGGCCTGGCAAGCCCAGCAACCTCCTGGCCGCAATAAAGCAAAACAAAACTCTTCTATTCTTTACAGCCAAGGAAGCGACCATCTTAGCCACTGTTTAATCTGTGGTTGCCACAGTGCTGCAAATGTGATCTGATATGACACCAGCCATTTGATGGCCTGACAGTTTGGTTGAGAGCACAAGCAACTGTGACAGTTATCTAACTGTACTAAATTATTAAAATCCAGACTAGAATTTTACAATAGAATTTTTATAGGGTTACCTATGGCCTCATTAGCATGGCATTTTAGTGCAAGCTGCAGCCAGAATCCAGTTTATCCCTGTGGCATGATTCATAGGTGGATGCGGACAGGCTGATAGTGATTTCAGCTGTCCGCAGGTGTTTTCATGTAATCACACATGGAGCGATTACCAGCACTTAGGAACGGGAGATCACGTGCAACTAGAAAATTCATTTCCTGGAGAAAATGAGTGGGAATCCACTCTAAGCAGCCCAATACACACACTGTTTAATCGATAAAATTTCCTGAAATGATCATCTAAACTTAAACAGATTTTTCACAAAAACTGTAAAAGATATCAAACTGAAACGATATAGCCGGATAGCTGAATATTTTGTGAACATTTTAAAGTTTGTTTGGTGTCTGTAGGTGAAAGTATGAAGGAGCTGAAACTTTTGGGAGCGGAAGAAGATTTCAAGGATTCAAAGCATGCTCTCATTCACTTCAATGTTAAAAAAGTGTTAAAAAGCTTAATATTTTAAAAAGTATAAATAGTAGAAAAAAAGTTGAAGAAGTCCCATCATTAGCTGAAAGAGCTGAACATTTTAAAAGTTGAATGGTTTAAATAGCTGAAAGTATGCAGAAGTTACGCAGAGCCAAAAAACGTACGGAAAAATAAAATTACAATAAAAAATAAATAAAAACGAATAACAATAGTGGGACTGCTGAAGCATTCCCGCTAATTACATTTGAAAGCTTGTGGTCAGCTAAGGCAGCTTTCAGACTGTCATTTCTTTGCACAGGCTGAGTATCTGCAATAATCTAAAAGTAAAGTAACCAGCTATGAGTATAAATAATAGGTTATTTTTTCTTTTGCATACTACAGTGCATAGTAAAAATACCACCTATTGTCCTAACACTACTTTTTAGAGAGCACCTGAAAGAGAGGGGGCTGCAGCCTTAGTGAAGGAACAGTCATGCATAATCATAACCTTAACTGTTTTAATAAGCTTAGCATATGGTCACATAAACAGATGTGGGCTGTTATGCTTTATATACCACACCTACATAACAAAAGGTAGTCTGTGTTTGACCTTGGTTGTCAAAGGCCAACAATGGAGGCTTAAGTTAAAAAATTCAGTCTATTTCACAGGTGCAGCTTTTTTTGTGTATATGTAGAGTATCCAAGAGTGGAGTACAAGAAAGACTCTATAGTGAACTACAGCTTAAATGTAAAGACCCTGCAGTGGCAAAATAATACCACATATGGTTAAGCAAAGCCAATATACATTTTGGTAAAGTGTTCAAAATTAAAGGGATAACAAGCATGTTTGACATTGTGAAAGTGTTGGAGAGAGTGATGGGCTGGCCATATGGTCCTGATAGGTGTGTTAGAGATATGCAGCCATACATTGCTGGGCAATACTGAACCCAAATCAATAATTCGTTCAAAGCTAAACTGTTACCAAGTAAGATATCTGGGCATTGAAGTACTGGTCAAAATATAATTGAGCATTGCAGTACTCAGGGCCGGTCCCAGGCGGGTGCACGGGGTGCAGTGCACCCAGGCGCCAGAGAGGTGGGGGCGCTGAAGCGCCAGAGTGCTCCCTTCCCTCCTCCTCCTCCCCTCCGTGTCCAGAAGTAGCTCTGTCCGCAGCAGCTCACCGCCGCGGAGTGGCCGCGCCGGCGCCGCTGTGCTTTACCATGCTAGAGCCTGTCCCCCCTCCCTCCTCCTCCTCCTGTCAGAGGAGAGCAGCCACCGGAGATCGGAGCGGCTGGTCTCTGTGTTGAGAGAGACCAGCCGCGCAGTGACTTCGCTGGGGGGAGTGGGGAGGGGGGGCGGCCCGTGCCTGCAGCCTGACACAGGTTCTCTCTCTCATCCGCTCTCCCGCCTAAGCTGATGCCTGCAGCCTGTCTCGATCTGTTCACGGCTGCACACTGTCCTCTCTAGCTGCTGCCCGGGTGTTAATGTGTCTGTCTGTACTGATAGAGGGAGGTTTGTCCCTGGGGCGGTCTGTGCTAATGGGGGGGTTGTCCTGGGGGGGCGGTCTGTGCTAATGGGGGGGTTGTCCTGGGGGGGCGGTCTTTGCTAATGGGGGGGTTGTCCTGGGGGGGCGGTCTTTGCTAATGGGGTGGTTGTCCTGGGGGGGCGGTCTGTACTAATGGGGGGGTTGTCCTGGGGGGGCGGTCTTTGCTAATGGGGGGGTTGTCCTGGGGGGGCGGTCTTTGCTAATGGGGGGGTTGTCCTGGGGGGGCGGTCTGTACTAATGGGGGGGTTGTCCTGGGGGGGCGGTCTGTGCTAATGGGGGGGTTGTCCTGGGGGGGCGGTCTTTGCTAATGGGGGGGTTGTCCTGGGGGGGCGGTCTGTACTAATGGGGGGGTTGTCCTGGGGGGGCGGTCTGTACTAATGTGGGGTTGTCCTGGGGGGGCGGTCTGTACTAATGTGGGGTTGTCCTGGGGGGGCGGTCTGTACTAATGGGGGGGTTGTCCTGGGGGGGCGGTCTGTACTAATGGGGGGGTTGTCCTGGGGGGGCGGTCTGTACTAATGGGGGGGTTGTCCTGGGGGCCGGTCTGTACTAATGGGGGGGTTGTCCTGGGGGCGGTCTGTACTAATGGGGGGGTTGTCCTGGGGGGGCAGTCTGTACTAATGGGGGGGTTGTCCTGGGGGGGCGGTCTGTACTAATGTGGGGTTGTCCTGGGGGGGTGGTCTGTACTAATGGGGGGGTTGTCCTGGGGGGGGCGGTCTGTACTAATGGGGGGGTTGTCCTGGGGGGGCGGTCTGTACTAATGGGGGGTTGTCCTGGGGGGCGGTCTGTACTAATGGGGGGGTTGTCCTGGGGGGGCGGTCTGTACTAATGGGGGTGTTGTCCTGGGGGGGCGGTCTGTACTAATGGGGGGGTTGTCCTGGGGGGGCGGTCTGTACTAATGGGGGGGTTGTCCTGGGGGGGTGGTCTGTACTAATGTGGGGTTGTCCTGGGGGGTCTGTACTAATGGGGGGGTGTCCTCGGGGGTCTGTACTAATGGGGGGGTTGTCCTGGGGGGGCGGTCTGTACTAATGGGGGGTTGTCCTGGGGGGGCGGTCTGTACTAATGGGGGGTTGTCCTGGGGGGTCTGTACTAATGGGGGGTTGTCCTGGAGGGTCTGTACTAATGGGGGGGTTGTCCTGGGCGGTCTGTACAAATGGGGGGGTTGTCCTGGGGGGTCTGTACTAATGGGGGGTTGTCCTGGGGGGGCGGTCTGTACTAATGGGGGGGTTGTCCTGGGGGGGCGGTCTGTACTAATGGGGGGGTTGTCCTGGGGGGGCGGTCTGTACTAATGTGGGGTTGTCCTGGGGGGGCGGTCTGTACTAATGGGGGGGTTGTCCTGGGGGGGCGGTCTGTACTAATGGGGGGGTTGTCCTGGGGGGGCGGTCTGTACTAATGGGGGGTTGTCCTGGGGGGCGGTCTGTACTAATGGGGGGGTTGTCCTGGGGGGCGGTCTGTACTAATGGGGGTGTTGTCCTGGGGGGGTGGTCTGTACTAATGGGGGGTTGTCCTGGGGGGGCGGTCTGTACTAATGGGGGGGTTGTCCTGGGGGGGTGGTCTGTACTAATGTGGGGTTGTCCTGGGGGGTCTGTACTAATGGGGGGGTGTCCTCGGGGGTCTGTACTAATGGGGGGGTTGTCCTGGGGGGGCGGTCTGTACTAATGGGGGGTTGTCCTGGGGGGGCGGTCTGTACTAATGGGGGGTTGTCCTGGGGGGTCTGTACTAATGGGGGGGTTGTCCTGGGGGGTCTGTACTAATGGGGGGTTGTCCTGGAGGGTCTGTACTAATGAGGGGGTTGTCCTGGGGGGTCTGTACTAATGGGGGGGTTGTCCTGGGGGGTCTGTACTAATGGGGGGTTGTCCTGGAGGGTCTGTACTAATGGGGGGGTTGTCCTGGGGGGTCTGTACTAATGGGGGGGTTGTCCTGGGGGTCTGTACTAATGGGGGGTTGTCCTGGGGGGTCTGTACTAATGGAGGGGGAGTTGTCTTGGGGGGGTCTGTACTAATGGAGGGGGGATTTGTCCTGGGGGGTCTGTACTAATGGAGGGATTTGTCCTGGGGGTCTGTACTAATGGAGGGGGGGTTTGTCCTGGGGGGTCTGTACTAATGGAGGGGGGTTGTTCTGGGGGGGTCTGTACTAATGGAGGGGGGTGTTTGTCCGGGGGGTCTGTACTAATGGAGGGGGGGTCCTGGGGGGGCTGTACTAATGGAGGGGGGTTTGTCCTGGTGGGGGGCCTGTACTAATGGAGGGGGGTTTGTCCTGGTGGGGGGTCTGTACTAATGAAGGGGGGATTTGTCCTGTGGGGGTCTGTACTAGTGGAGGGGGGGTTCTCCTGGGGGGTCTGTAGTAATGGAGAGGGTTTGTCCTGGGGGTCTGTACTAATGGAGGGGGAGTTTGTCCTGGGGGGGTCTGTACTAATGGAGGGGGGGTTTGTCCTGGGGGGTCTGTACTAATGAAGGGGGGATTTGTCCTGTGGGGGTCTGTACTAGTGGAGGGGGGTTCTCCTAGGGGGTCTGTACTAATAGAGGGGGGTTTATACTAATAGAGGGGGGTTTTGTCCTGGGGGTCTGTACTAATGGAGGGGGGTTGTCCTGGGGGGGTCTGTACTAATGGAGGGGGGTTGTCCTGGGGGGGTCTGTACTAATGAAGGGGGGCTTTGTCCTGGGGGGATCTGTACTAATGGAGGGGGGGTTGTCCTGGTGGGGGTCTACTAATGGAGTGGGGGTGGTTTGTCCTGGGGGGGTCTATACTGATGAAGGGGGGTCTGTACTGAGAGAGGGGTTTATACTTAGTGGGGGTCTATACTTAGTGGAGGGAGGTCTGTACTGAGGGGTGACTAAAGTTGGTGGAAGGAGGGTGACACCATGTAATACCGCACCTGGTGACACCAACCCTAGTGACGTCACTGCAGCTGCAGGCTCTTCTTTCGCCCCTTCCCCTCCCTCTCCCTCTCCTCCGCACGTGCACTGCTATACTAGTGAGCGGCGCTGGCCAGCACAGCCTCCCACTATGTTTCTTCCCCCGCCTTCATATCAGCCAGGGAAAAATAGAATAGAAAAAGGAGAAGAGGATTTTGGGACATGTAGTCCCGAGGACTGGCAGCCCCACTGTAACACGGAAACTGCAGTCCACACAGCAGGCTCAGCTGAATGGGAGAGAGAGAGATACAGGAGCCAGAGGGAAAGCCACACAGCCTGGTGCCATCCCTGGCGGAGAAAGGAATGGAGTCATTGCCAGAATACAGATCTGGGTGCTACCCAGCGGAGTCACCACGGGCAATTCAGAGTGAGCTTACTCCTGATCAGAGGAACCATCGCTGGGTCAGGTGAGAGGGCCAATGGGCCATTATCTACTAATGTCCATAGGAACTGCAGTCTCTGACCATCTCCTGTATTATATCTGCAGTCTCCGACCTTCTCTTGTATCATGTCTGCAGTCTCTGACCATCTCCTGTATTATATCTGCAGTCTCTGACCTTCTCTTGTACCATGTCTGCAGTCTCTGACCTTCTCTTGTATCATATCTGCAGTCTCTGATCATCTCCTGTACCATGTCTGCAGTCTCTGATCATCTCCTGTACTATATCTACAGTCTCTGATCATCTCCTGTACCATGTCTGCAGTCTCTGACTGTCTCCTGTACTATGTCTACAGTCTCTGATCATCTCCTTTACCATGTCTGCAGTCTCTGACTGTCTCTTGTATCATGACTACAGTCTCTGACCATGTCCTCTACTATGTCTGCAGTCTCTGACCATCTCCTGTATTATATCTGCAGTCTCTGACCTTCTCTTGTATCATGTCTGCAGTCTCTGACCATCTCCTGTATCATGTCTGCAGTCTCTAATCATCTCCTGTACTATGTCTGCAGTCTCTGATCATCTCCTGTACTATGTCTGCAGTCTCTGATCATCTCCTGTACTATGTCTGCAGTCTCTGATCATCTCCTGTACTATGTCTACAGTCTCTGATCATCTCCTGTACCATGTCTGCAGTCTCTGACTGTCTCTTGTATCATGACTACAGTCTCTGACCATGTCCTCTACTATGTCTGCAGTCTCTGACCATCTCATGTATCATGTCTGCAGTCTCTAATCATCTCCTGTACTATGTCTGCAGTCTCTGATCATCTCCTGTACTATGTCTGCAGTCTCTGACCATCTCCTGTACCATGTCTGCAGTCTCTAATCATCTCCTGTACTATGTCTGCAGTCTCTGATCATCTCCTGTACTATGTCTGCAGTCTCTGACCATCTCCTGTATTATATCTGCAGTCTCTGACCTTCTCTTGTATCATGTCTGCAGTCTCTGACCATCTCCTGTATCATGTCTGCAGTCTCTAATCATCTCCTGTACTATGTCTGCAGTCTCTGATCATCTCCTGTACTATGTCTGCAGTCTCTGATCATCTCCTGTACTATGTCTGCAGTCTCTGATCATCTCCTGTACTATGTCTACAGTCTCTGATCATCTCCTTTACCATGTCTGCAGTCTCTGACTGTCTCTTGTATCATGACTACAGTCTCTGACCATGTCCTCTACTATGTCTGCAGTCTCTGACCATCTCCTGTATTATATCTGCAGTCTCTGACCTTCTCTTGTATCATGTCTGCAGTCTCTGACCATCTCCTGTATCATGTCTGCAGTCTCTAATCATCTCCTGTACTATGTCTGCAGTCTCTGATCATCTCCTGTACTATGTCTGCAGTCTCTGATCATCTCCTGTACTATGTCTGCAGTCTCTGATCATCTCCTGTACTATGTCTACAGTCTCTGATCATCTCCTGTACCATGTCTGCAGTCTCTGACTGTCTCTTGTATCATGACTACAGTCTCTGACCATGTCCTCTACTATGTCTGCAGTCTCTGACCATCTCCTGTATCATGTCTGCAGTCTCTAATCATCTCCTGTACTATGTCTGCAGTCTCTGATCATCTCCTGTACTATGTCTGCAGTCTCTGACCATCTCCTGTACCATGTCTGCAGTCTCTAATCATCTCCTGTACTATGTCTGCAGTCTCTGATCATCTCCTGTACCATGTCTGCAGTCTCTGACTGTCTCTTGTATCATGTCTACAGTCTCTGACCATGTCCTCTACTATGTCTGCAGTCTCTGATCATCTCCTGTACCATGTCTGCAGTCTCTGATCATCTCCTGTACTATGTCTACAGTCTCTGATCATCTCCTGTACCATGTCTGCAGTCTCTGACTGTCTCTTGTATCATGTCTACAGTCTCTGACCATGTCCTCTACTATGTCTGCAGTCTCTGATCATCTCCTGTACCATGTCTGCAGTCTCTGATCATCTCCTGTACTATGTCTACAGTCTCTGATCATCTCCTGTACCATGTCTGCAGTCTCTGACTGTCTCTTGTATCATGTCTACAGTCTCTGACCATGTCCTCTACTATGTCTACAGTCTCTGATCATCTCCTGTACCATGTCTGCAGTCTCTGATCATCCCCTGTACTATGTTTACAGTCTCTGATCATCTCCTGTACCATGTCTGCAGTCTCTGATCATCTCCTGTACTATGTCTGCAGTCTCTGACCATCTCCTGTACCATGTCTGCAGTCTCTGATCATCTCCTGTACCATGTGTGCAGTCTCTGACCAACTCCTGTACCATGTCTGCAGTCTCTGACCATCTCCTGTACCATGTCTGCAGTCTCTGACTGTCTCTTGTATCATGTCTGCAGTCTCTGATCATCTCCTGTACTATGTCTACAGTCTCTGATCATCTCCTGTACTATGTCTACAGTCTCTGATCATCTCCTGTACTATGTCTGCAGTCTCTGATCATCTCCTGTACCATGTCTGCAGTCTATGATCATCTCCTGTATCATGTCTGCAGTCTCTGACCAACTCCTGTACCATGTCTGCAGTCTCTGACCATCTCCTGTATCATGTCTGCAGTCTCTGACCAACTCCTGTACCATGTCTGCAGTCTCTGACCATCTCCTGTATCATGTCTGCAGTCTCTGACCAACTCCTGTACCATGTCTGCAGTCTCTGATCATCTCCTGTATCATGTCTGCAGTCTCTGACCAACTCCTGTACCATGTCTGCAGTCTCTGATCATCTCCTGTACCATGTCTGCAGTCTCTGACTGTCTCTTGTATCATGTCTGCAGTCTCTGATCATCTCCTGTACTATGTCTGCAGTCTCTGACCATCTCCTGTACCATGTCTGCAGTCTCTGACCATCTCCTGTACCATGTCTGCAGTCTCTGACTGTCTCTTGTATCATGTCTACAGTCTCTGACCATCTCTTGTATCATGTCTACAGCCTTTGACCGTCTCTTGTATCATGTCTGCAATCTCTGACCAGCTTCTGTACCATGTCTGCGGTGTCTGACTGTCTCTTGTATCATGTCTGCAGTCTCTGACCATCTATTCTATCTTGTCTGTAGTCTCCGACCATCTCCTGTATTATGTCTGCAGTCTCTGATCATCTCCTGTACTATGTCTGCAGTCTCTGACCATCTCCTGTACTATGTCTGCAGTCTCTGATCATCCCCTGTACTATGTCTGCAGTCTCTGATCATCTCCTGTACCACGTCTGCAGTCTCTGATCATCTCCTGTACTATGTCTGCCATCTCTGATAATCTCCTGTATTATGTCTGCAGTCTCTGATCATCTCCTGTACCATGTCTGCAGTCTCTGTTCATCTCCTGTACTATGTCTGCAGTCTCTGATCATCTCCTGTATTATGTCTGCAGTCTCTGATCATCTCCTGTACCATGTCTGCAGTCTCTGACCATCTCCTGTACTATGTCTGCAGTCTCTGATTATATCCTGTACCATGTCTGCAGTCTCTGACCATCTCCTGTATTATATCTGCAGTCTCTGACCAATTCCTGTACCATGTCTACAGTCTCTGACCAATTCCTGTACCATGTCTACAGTCTCTGTCCAGCTCTTGTATCATGTCTGCAGTCTTTGACCGTATCCTGTATTATGTCTGGGGACTCTTTCTAACAGAAGCCCTCTCTGTGTGGATCAGAGAGTCTCCCCTCCAGGTCTCATTAGTGTTTTCTCTTCCTGTATTTTCTTTATTGTTAAGAGATCATGGGAGGATTTCAGGGTAACAAAGACTTCTTAGGGGAGCAGCTCTGTATTTGAGTCGTTGCCATAGAATCATTTGTAAAGGGGTGGAGTTGGTAAGATGACCACGCCCATGTGGGGGCGCCAGAAATATTTCTGCACCCAGGCGCCGGTGACCCTAGGATCGGCCCTGGCAGTACTGGTCTAAATATAACTGGGTATTGAGGTACTGGTCTAAATATAATTGGGCATTGAAGTGCTAATTTAAAAATAACAGGACATTGAAGTACTACTTCAGCAAGAGAAGAGAACTACAAATAAAATGTAAGACAAGTCATCCTAGATACTGGAAAGTCTAGGCTGCTACAGAGTAATGGAAAAAAAGTTTAACCTAATTCTGCTGTGTAATCAATTTCTATGGGCCGACATTGTGATAATCAAAGTCCTTACATGCTGTTGGGATTACATCTTTAGTTAAAGTATTACTAAAGGCAAAACATTTTTCATGAAGAAGATTAGAATACCTATCATGTTTTTTTTTTTTTTGCTGCCTGTGTCCCAGTTAAGGAGATTCACCCTCTCTATTTGTCCCATTGTCAACAAGAATGAAAGTAACAGAAACCTCCAAGTTTTGGGTTGTCACCAGAACAGGCATAGAGTGAAAATCATCCGCTTGGGTAACAGTTCTAGTGACCCTAGTGACAACCAGGCATTCCAACACTTTGGAGGAATTTCCTCTCATTTGAGTTCAGATTTAACAAATAATGCTGGAGCCTGGTTTCAGAGACTCAGAATGCTGAAACTTGCTCATGAAAAATGCTCATGTATAAAACATTCTAGTTTTGTGTAGCAACACTTAAAGAATACACAATGATTTTAGCAATAAAACACAATATTTCTAGATTTCTGATAATATTATTGTATCTTCACACAGGTCGAATCTTGGACATTCCCTGTAAAGTGTGTGGGGACCGCAGCTCAGGAAAACACTATGGAGTTTATGCTTGTGATGGGTGTTCTGGTTTCTTCAAGAGGAGCATTAGAAGGAACAGGACTTATGTGTGCAAATCTGGAAATCAGGTGAGCACTTGTCATGGGTCAATAAATGCATGTAGATATACTGTATGTGCAATGTTTAATTAGAAATGTGACTAGAACAACATACAGTATGTTCCTTAAAGTGTTACTAAACTCTGCATTCACTATATCTGGTCTCCCACAGAACATGGAAATGCAATTAATTTTAGTAAATATGAACAGCTAAATACCTTTTTTTCATCAGCAATATATAGCAGTCTTGTGACTTCTATCAGTGTCTGGTTAAAGCTTGTGAGAAGAGTTTTAATTCTCCTCTGACTGTCCTATGAGGCTGCAGGACCCCTGACCGCCTGTCTGGACAGTACTGATTAGCTCTGTGATGATAGCACGCACTTTCCCAAGAAAAAAAAACTCTCTAACAATAAACACCAAACATGTGCAGAGTGCTCCTAGGGCTCTGTACTATTAGCAGATGGATTGGGGACTGTGGAAGAAGGGGAGGATCAGAAAAGGCCAAACAGCCTTTTTACACAATGCACAGGATTAACACCTTAGGTTCCACAGTGAGTATAACAAGAATGCTTTAATGCATTTGCAGACTGATTTTACTGTTGTTGGTTTAGTAACACTTTAAGGCAGCCCTCAAAATTTCCACTCACCTGCTCGCATTTGGTGAGTGGAAATAAGGATTCCGGTGATGTGGGTGTATAGGAGGATCAGGCAGGCAGTCAGTGTGCTATGATTGGAGTCTGCGATCTCTGATCGGTGTAATCACGATGTGACTGCTCTCCACACAATAAGGTGTAATCTGGGTGTTGTATGGAAGCTGTAAGGGCTGCGGTGACCTATAGGAAAGGCATATAGCACAGAAGGGGGGTGTCCCATGTGTCTGCAGCACTGGTCTATGCATCGGTGGGTCTGCACAGAGCTGCCCTGTGTCCAGCTGCGGGTGCCTGGATGGTGGGTCGCCTCCCCTGTGATCTGGGTGATGTCCTCTTGTAGTAGGTGGCACAGGTGGCTCACCTGCCCAGGATCAGAGTGCCCTCTCACTGGGGCTCTGGAGACACGTGAGGAAGAGGGCATGGTGCCGAGAGCCCAGATCCAGGGGATCTAGCTGCATATTATGGGAGCGCTGTGATTATTCCTGCGTGGACTGTGACAGCTGGGCACCTTCTACATAAAGAGCTGCATTCCTGCTGCTTGGCTCTGACTGATCAGCTAATTGATTGCTGAGCCCTCCTAGAAGGGGATCCATCCTCCCATCCACACATGCCTCCAACTGTCTCCTGATGTGATCTTCTCAACCAGTAGTGGAAATGACAATAAGTGCCCCTTACATTGCTCTGAAGGTGATCATCACAGTCCTGTCCATTGTGAGGAATGCCCTGGTCGGCTGGGCTGTGGCCATCAACAGCACTCTAAAAAATGCCACCAATTATGTCCTGGTCTTGTTGGCAGTGGCTGATATAGTGGTGGGACTGCTCGCCTTTCTGCTCGCCATCAGCATCAGTTTTGAGACTGATTTCCATAGATGCCTGTTCTTGGCCTGCTTTGTTCTGGTTATGACCCAAAGCTCAAACTTTAGTCTGTTGGCTGTGATTACAGACAGGTACCTGGCCATCAAGACTCCTCTCAGGTTGGTGAATTGTGGAGGGGCCCAGATGGGGTAGCTTTTTACTTTACATGGCAGTAATGAGGTGTACAGTGCCTATAGTCGACAATCATATTTTACACTTATTTTATTTATCACAGTCAGATCATTGAAATATGATTGCTGGTTGCTGGTATTGGTTATTTTAATTTTTTTCCTTATTCAGTGTAACTATTACACTGAATAAGAAAAAAATAAAAATAACCAATACCAGCAATCAGCAAGTATATTTCATTGATCTGACTGTGAAAAATAAAATATGCTCATTTATGAGGGCGTGTTTAGGGGCGAAATTAGGGGCAAGGCAGGGTAGGGGTTTGGTGGGGAAACTGGTGTCAAATAACTCTTATGTCCTGGCTAGTAGCTCAGGACTTGAAATTTTGAGCCCTGCTTTAAGCATATATTGTATAGCCAAAACTTTTTTTTTAGAAACCTTGTTCTGGTGAAAACTACGAAGTCTAGGGGGGGAGTTTTCTTCACTTCCTATTTGCCACTTCACATTTCCTGTCTCTGACGTGAAAAGAAACACATTTTTTACTGAAATTACCATCAACATAGTGCACCATAAAACGTATAACAATATAACAAATGGAAACATCAAAATGAGTTATAATGAAGCAATCTTATTATTTCTTCATTGCAACTTTCTGAATCTTTCATAGTAGTTCAGAGGGGTGAAGTTTGACTTGTATACAGTTGTGTGAAAAAGTATTTGCCCCTTCCTGATTTTTTGTTTGCATATTTCTTTCACTTAAATGATTCAGATCATCAAACAAATTTTAATATTACACAAAGATAACCCGAGTAAGTCCAAGATGCAGTTTTTAAATTAATAATTCATTTAAGGGAAAAAAGCTGTTCAAACCTGCCTGGCCTTATGTGAAAAAGTAATTGCCCCCTCCGATGCTGAATCATGAATGAACTGTGATTAACCATACTTTTTTGGAAACTGAGTTAAATTTCACTTGCCACAACCAGGCCGGAATACTGCCAGACCTGCTGAATCAAGAAATCACATAAATAGAAGCTGTCTGACAAAGTGAAGCATGCTAACAGATCACAAAAAGCCACACATCATGCCACAATCTAAAAAAATTCAAGAACAGATTAGAAACAAAGTAATGTACATGTATTGGTCTAGAGAGGGTTTCTAGGCCATTTCTAAGGCTTTGGAACTCCAGTGAACGATGGGGATAGCCATTATCCACAAATGGAGATAACTTGGAACAGTGGTGAACATTCCCAGGAGTGGCTGGCCTACAAAAATTACTCCAAGAACATGATGACGACTCATCTAGGAGGTAATAAAAGAAACCAGAACAACATCTAAAGAACTGCAGGCCTCACTTGCCTCAGGTAAGATGAGTGTTCATGATTCAACAATAAGAAAGAAACTGGGCAAAAATGGCATCCATGGGAGAGTTCAAAGCCTGAACAAAAAGAACACAAAGGCTTATCTCACATTTACCAAAAAATATCTTGATTATCCCCAAGACTTTTAGGCAAATATTCTGTGGACCGATGAGACATAACTTTTTGGAAGGTGTGCGTCCCGTTACATCTGGCATAAAACTAATAC
This sequence comes from Lithobates clamitans, assembly GCA_037952925.1. Lineage (NCBI taxonomy): Eukaryota > Metazoa > Chordata > Amphibia > Anura > Ranidae > Lithobates > Lithobates clamitans. The sequence goes on from JBBGZY010002614.1 coordinate 571,372, forward strand.
AGCATTTCATAACAAGAACATCATACCAACAGTCAGACATGGTGGTGGTAGCGTGATGGTCTGGGGCTGCTTTGCAGCTTTAGGACCTGGACGACTTACCATAATTGATGGAACCATGAATTCTAAGCACTCCCAGAAAATCCTAAAGGAGAACGTCTGGCCATCAGTTCGTGACCTCAAGCTCAAGTGCACTTGGGTTATACAGCAGGACAATCATCCAAAACACCAGCAAGTCCACCTCCAAATGTTTCAAACAAAGCAAAATTTAGGTTTTCGAGTGGCCTAGTCAAAACCTGGACTTAAATCCAATTGAGATGCTGTTTTATGACCTTACACAGGCCGTTCATGCTGGAAAACCCTCCAATTTGGCTGAATTAAAGCAATTATGCAAAGAAGAGTGGGCCAAAATTGCTCCACAGCAATGTGAAAGACTCATTGCCAGTTATCGCAAACGCTTGATTGTAGTTGTTGCCGCCAAGGGTGGCACAACCAGTTATTAAGTTTAGGGGGCAATTACTTTTTCACATAAAGCCAGGCAGGTTTGGACAGCTTTTTTGCCTTAATAAATAAAACCATAATTTAAAAACTGCATTTTGTATTTACTCGGGTTATCCTTGTGTAATAATAAAATTTGTTTGATGATCTGAGTCATTTAAGTGTGACAAATATGCAAAAAAAATTAAAAAATCAGAAAGGGGGCAAATACTTTTTTTAGCCATGCATGTCAAAAAAGCACAAAAAAGTTTATTTACTTTGTGAATAACTTTCCTTTGTTTTGTAATATATACAAAACTTTAGTGTCATTATACATAGGGGAATTTATAGAATAAACGTGCACTTTTTACTGGCAGGAACACTTGTTTTAAAAGTAACACTAATCAAACTATATAAATGTTTTGCTACATATTTTGTCTATAGATTTCATAGAAGATAAAACAGTTCTTTTTCTAGGCAATAAGACTTCATTCACACAGTTGTAAAAAAAAAAACACGCATGTACAAGCTTTTTTTATTTTTGGATCTGAAGGCAGCTGCATTGTTTTCAATAGAGACATTTACACAGGTACATAAATGTGCATTGTGTTCAGTTCTGTAACACAAAATTAAAAAATCTGCATATGAGGACATTTGTTTACGTGTACTGTATGCCAGAGACAAGTATTGGAAACTAAAAAAAAGACAGCATAGTTTTACGCAAGTATTTACTGATTATTATGCAGAAATTTTGTGCTAGAAAAAATATGCGCAATAAGATCAGTGACATTTTTATATCCATGTGAATGTAGCCTAAAAAGCCTTGTTTATACTGAAAAAAAAACAATATGTATATTCCTTTGTAATCTTAAGTAATAACAAAATTTTGCCCGAAACAAAAGGCCCATAGCAAAAATGAAAATACCTGGGAGCTGAACGGGTAAATTTACTATCATTCTTTCTTTTACTTTAACATTTGGAGTTTTACCAGAACCCAAAATGGGAATGTATTGGATTTCCCTTACACGTCAAATATGTTGAGGTGATATTTGGTATAAAAATATAGAATGGGATTTTTAGGGTTGGCCCTTTTCAGTTTAAGATGTGTTTTTTATGCAGTCATCATAAAAGGGGCTGAACAGGACCTTAGTAACGCTAAAAACGCTTGAAATGTATTTGATACATAGGGGGTTATTTACGAAAGGCAAACCCACTTTGCACTGAAAGTACACATGAAAGTGCACTGAAAGTGCACTTGGAAGTGCAGTCGTTCTAAATCTAAGGGGTAGATCTGAAATAAGTGGAAGTTCTGCTGATTTTATCATCCAATCATGTGCAAGCTAAAATGCTGTTTTTTATTCTCCTTGCATGTCCCCCTCGGATCTACAGTGACTGCACTTCCAAGTGCACTTTTAGTGCACTTTCAAGTGCACTTGCAGTGCAAAGTGGATTTGCCTTTAGTAAATAACCCCCATAGAGTGGTATGAGTAAATGTGCTTAACCTACTAGGTTCTCATCATAGACATTGAAGTGTTAAGGCTTGCAATACTAATCAGCACATTGCATATTAGCACTCACAGCCAATAACTTTATAAAGGAAATTTGTTTTACAGAGTGTCTCAATGACCGAAATGCCATTTCCAAATGAACTTGGCACATTTATCCACATAATGCAATAAATTGTGTGATACATGTGTTCAGAGCTATGCTTTTTATTTTGCTGTACATTCAATAGGTTTTTCTCATGTTTCAGGCATAGTGAATGTGGTTAATAGTGAAAGAAAAGCATCATGATATGATAGTCAGCCTTTTACTTTCACAAGTGACTACACAAAAAGACAAGTGTGGTGACTCATTTTTCATTACGAGTGTATAAAAATATATTCGAGAACCTTTAAAAAAGATAGCTATATTGCACATATTGCATTTTATCTATACACAAAATAGCACATACATCAAAGATAATGTAGTTTCATGAAGCAAAACATAAGAGTAATACTATATTACAGGTCTTACATACAATGCAAGCAATATATTCAAATAGGAAAGGTACACATAAAGACAAAAAAATACTTTGGGGGGGGGGGGGGGTGATCTCTGTCTTATGCTGACCATACATGGATTGGAATTAGGCAGGTTCAACAGGTACCATCTGAATTTTGATCCATCTATGGCTATTCCTGTTCATAAGAAGTCAATCTATTGTTCGACGTCTTACGAACTGTCCTGCTGGAAAATTCCCATTTAATGAGCACTGGTAGGCAATTCCTGCAGTGCTGATCAGTGTATTCTGACAGCGGGGGAGTCCCACGGTTAGAATACAATGACACAACCGGGAGGAATCCTGCATCCACGTCAAATGTGGATGGGGGAATCGGGTCCATTTTTTTTTCGTTCAACCTGCTGGCTGAATGAGAAAAACTGACTAATGTATGGCCAGCCTAACCATTTTACTGCCACTGGCATAAGGGATATGGCAGAACAGAAATGCTTCCAGCTGACCAGCACCATAACGCTTACAGCAATTAAATTCCCTTAGGCTATCAGCTCATAGTTGGTTTAGTGACAATGAGCTTATAGTAGAAGCGTCCCCCCAGACCCTGCTGAAGCATGAATAGCTGTGATCAGCACCTGACAAGTCGTCAATCAATTTCTAAAAAAAATGCGGTGTACCAACACATTAAAGGCCCCTTTTTCTGGCAGGCACACATGTGCTAGTGTACCTAGTGCATGTACTCTGTAGTGGATTGTTACAACATCACAGTGGTTTCTCTTTTCTAAAGCCTTGATTGGAAAGTACCACAAGACATAGGTGTGAAGCCAACCTCCAGATTTTTATCAGTATTTATTTCTTATTTACAGCTTTGCATACTTTCAATTTTCTTCATTTCACAGAAAAGCACAATTTGAAATTTACAATTATGTGTTATTGTTTTACCTTACCTTTTTACCTTATTTATATTTGAGTATCTTTGAAAGGAGTTTTGTTATGTTGTGCTGTATTTTTATAAAAAATATTGTTCTGATAAATAATTATGCAACTATTGCGCAATGACCAAAATTAACAACACCTTCTTTTTATTCTACCGGTCCTGTGCTTTCAGAAAATATATTGAACAATGTTGGTTGTATCAGCACAGAGTGGTCCTGTGGATACTTCTAAAATGAATAGTGCCACATCCTATTAATTGAGACAAAAACATTTTTGGAATAGAAGGCTAGGACTTTTTAGGCACAACCCAATAGGTAGGAAATATATAAAAAAAAGTTTATTAATACATATAGAAAAAATACATTAAATTATCCACATTTGAGAGGTCAGTACAACAGAGTTATATAATTCATACTGTACAAAGCCACTGGAAAGATGTGTAGAAACTTGGAAGTGAAGAACAATCATTCCATGATCATAGTTGGACCCAGAAAATAAGGCTAAGTAGCAGATTTAGATGAATTAGGCTCTACATGTTGCGCGCCTTGCGCTTCTTCAGGAGCTTCAAAAAAGAGACTAACTAAATGAAAAAACAAACAATAGAATTAAATAAACTTGATATACAAAATATAAAATAGTTAATAATTCAGAAAATATATGGTTTGTTGGTATTTTATAAACTTTCAAAGTTGTAAGTTAAAAAAGCAATAAAACATGATTTAAAAAAAAAAGCAACAATAGTAGGACCACCTAAGGTTAACAAGTGGAGAGCAGAGCAAGGGCTGGTTCACCAGTTGTGGTATGGCCCTTGTGAAGTGGCCTGAGCCGTAATTATATCAGAAGGTTTATGATATAATAAGTTCTACTGTAAAAAAAGATCTGAGGCTGTCTCCAGCAATGATCTACTGGAATCTGAGTTTTAAAATGTAGCCAGCACGCCCAGGTTTTATAAAAGTTTGCTTGCTTTAAGATAGAGGTTTTCTCCATGGGGTGTATTTAGTCTACTTGCAATATCTATTTGGCCACAGGTGGTAGTCTAGCTGTCCTCTAATACTTAAGGACTTGTAGTTGCATTTAGGAGGTGAGGCTTTATTCATTTTGTTATATGTGGGAACAGACATGGGAGTACTGGGGTATAAAATAACCCAGGGGTCCTGTGGAAGAGTCACAATAATGATCTTTGTTATTAAATTAACAATCTGTACCCCAAAAATATTTATTCGTGAGCAGTTCCACCAGATATGGATAAAGGTGCTGAGGGCTAGGGCACCAGCACAATGGAGAAGTCTGAGAGTCCCATCTACTTAGCCTACTGGGTCTGTGTTCATGAGATAACGACTAAGAGACCAGAGACCCAATACAATGAACTTTGTCATACTGGGTCTTTGTATATTAGTTCATGAAAAAAACAGCCTAAAGCTTGACTTCAGGCAAACAACTAAAAACAGATGAATTACATAAATGAGAGCTGTTTAACATACAAAAGGGTTGGTGTTTTTGTCCTTCCAGTTCTGAGTATTACACAGTTTTGCCATACAGCACAGTTCTGCCTGGCAGGGAAGAAATCCTTTTCCCATCCGCATTCCGTTTCTGCTCCTATCAGCATACGCCCTGTACTGCAGCACACCTAATTGGCTCTTTGCACTGCTTCTCCCTCCCCTTCTCTGAGCTGTGCTGTACAAGCCGATATCAAATCAAATTCAGGTACTTACCCTGCTTGCATTAAAAAAATAAATGTAATAATGTATTACTAAATACAGAGCTGCATTAATGTGTGCCTTTTATTTATGCCAGGAGTTTAGCTTTAAAACATTCAATGCCATTATACTGCCAAACTATCTTTCTCAAACTGTTACAATTTAAGGTATGGTGTATTCATTTTTGCGCAAATGGTTAAGAATGCTTGTAATTAATACAAATCATCTCAAAAACCCTTCTGGGATACACAAAACCTTTCTAAATAAATATAGCCTTAAATAACTGCAGTGACTAGACAAAGAGCAGCCTCAAGTACTCCTACAGTAGATGACCACGATATTGTGTCAATCTCGCCGCTGTTATCGGCGAGATTGACACCTGTGAGCCCCGTCGCTGGAGGCAGCGTTGAGCTAGCTCGCTCGTTTATCGGGAAAGGTAAAATGCACCTTGTCCCCATGTTGATGAGGACAAGGGCCTCTTCCCGACAACCCTGGCCGTTGGGGGTCTGGGGGCGGGGGGCATATTGGAATCTGGGAGCCCCCTTATTAAAGATCCCGGCCCCCCACCCCTACCCATTCACCTGGGGAAAAAAAGTGACTGGGGAAAAAAACACACTAGACAGGTTTTTAAAGTAATTTATTAGGCAGCTCCGGGGGTCTTCTTCCGACTTCGGGGGTCTCTTCTGACTCCTCCACTCTCTCTGGTCTCTTCTCCCGCTCTCCGGCCTCTTATCCTGGTCTTCGGTTCTTCTCCTGCTCTCCGGTTCTTCTGCCGGGCTCCTCCACTATCTTCTGCTCCTTTGCCGCTCTCTTGCTAGCATTGGCCCGGTCTTCTCTGTCGTCTTCTTCCCTCTTCTCTTCTTCCGATTTTGACACGGTGCTCTCTCCCGCTGTACTGCCATGTGCGCGGTGCGCAACGACTTATATAGGCATGGGCGTGGTCACCGGGTGATGTCACCCGGTGACCCCGCCCTGGTGATCCCGCCCCTTATGACGCCACAGTCCCATCATGCCCCGGGCGGTAACATCCCGGGGCATGCTGGGAGAAGAACCGGAGAGCGGGAGAAGAGGCCGGAGAGCGGGAGAAGAGGCCGGAGAGAGCGGTGGAGTCAAGAGAGACCCCTGAAGTCGGAAGAAGACCCCCGGAGCTGCCTAATAAATTACTTTAAAAACATGTCTAGTGTGTTTTTATTGACACTTTTTTTTTTTACTTATTAAAGGGGGCTCCTGGATTCCGATAAGCCCCCTGCCCGCAGACCCCGACAACCAACGGCCAGGGTTTTCGGGAAGTGGCCCTTGTCCTCATCAACATGGGGACAAGGTGCTTTGGGGAGGGGGGCCGCAGGGTGCCACCCTCCCCCAAAGCACCCACCCCCCAATGTTGAGGGCATGTGGCCTGGTACGGTTCAGGAGGGGGGCGCTCGCTCATCCCCACCCCCTTTCCTGACTGGCCAGGCTGTGTGCTTGGATAAGGGTCTGGATTTTGGGGGGGACCCCCACGCCGCTTTTTTGGCGTAGGGGGTTCCCCTTAGAATCCATACCAGACCTAAGGGCCTGGAATGCCCTTGGAGGGGAAGTCCTTCTCGCGCTCGCTGCAATAGGAAAATGTGTTTTTTCCTATTGCAGCCAGCGTGAGATGTACAGTACCCTGTCGCCGAGAACCAGTGCGATGGGATCTCGCTGGAAACACATTCTTGCGGGCAGGTACTGTATGTAGATTTGCAGAGCTAGAGATCTGAGTAAGAGCTGTAGTTCTTTTCCACTGCTAACTACTTTGGAATGGAAGAAAGGAGTGTAAAAAGTTACAAGGAAAAGAAAAGGATAATTAGGGGACCTGAAGCCTTCCACTAATATGTATAGGACTTTGTAGGATGTAGAATGTAAAAGAGGCCACAAAGTGAAAATCATATATTAAAATCAAGTAGAGCTTTATTCCAAATGTGTTGAAGATTCTGGATATTGATTCCAACGCGTTTCAATAAAAATAAATGTATTTAGTTACTCCCAAAATTAGTTTTTATTTATTTTGTTTCGTTAAAAAATTCATTAGTACGAAAACCCGAATTAATTAGGTTGAATCTGTCAATTGAAGGCTTATGGTGTCTGTTCGATCTTCTGTCGAATCTTCTGTTCTAAGAAGATTCAACAAAGCAACTAAACTGTACTACGCCGCGATTGTACATTTCCGGTCGAATGCTCCGCTGACAAGCTATAGTAGAATTCTAATGTTGTTTGACTAGTAATAATTATAATTATTAATTATTATTACTAGTCAAACAACATTAGAATTCCTCTATAGCCTATGGGCAGAGCATTAGACCGGAAATGTCCATCTGCGGCGATCGTATGTTTTTAGCTGCTTTATCGAGTCTTCATGTCGAACAGTATTATAGATATTTTTGATCATATCGAATGATACGATACTTGTTTGTTTCTGTTCATGTCGAACGGTCTATACCAACAGCCAATGGAATTGCGTTGTATCAAAATTCAAGCATATAACTTCCTTCCTGTTTGCTCTGCGCTCCTAACGGTTCTGGTTCACACTGGCGATAGCAGTATCCGACGGGGGCTCCAGGCAGTTCGACCCCATGGAGGGGGGTCCTCTCTGCTTACAATCAGCCAATAACATTAATCTTCATCATCATTTTACTTCCCCTACCCATTCCAGGAGTGACCACTAACATTTTTGTCACCGTCATGTCGAATCTTCTATCTATCTATATCGAACTGTTGTCGCAACAATACGAAAATATAATAGATATGAAAATAAAGCATTTTTTTATTTTGGATCTTTGGGATTTCGGATTCTGCACATTCATTATCGTTTTGTTAAAATACCCACAATTAGGACGAAAATGCATTTGGATGATAACAAATGTCTACATTCCAACACAGTTGATAATGTGCTTAGAGTTGAAGATTCTGAAGATTCTGGATATTGATTCCAATGCGTTTCACAGAGTTGATCTGCTTCCTCAGGGAATATTAATGTCCATCAACTGTAAAAATACATTGAAAGTGACCAGTTGATGCAGCTCCAGAGGGACGAAAGGAACATTACGGTCATGGATCTGCAAAGACCCCAGCCAAGTTGTAGGAGTTGGTCTGTCAGACACTGGACTATTCAGGACAGGCAATAGACCTTCCGTCTTAATGTCTCAATCAGTGGATATTAACGGAATGTTAATAAGGGCAGTTGCCGACCATGACCTTAATGCTCTTTTCATCCCTCTGGAGCTGCAGCAATTGGTCATTTTCAACGTATTTTTACAGTTGATGAATATTAATATTCCCTGAGGAAGCAGACCAACTCTGTGAAACGCGTTGGAATCAATATCCAAAATCTTCAACTCTACGCATATTATCAACTGTGTTTTGCCTTATATGCACATTGTGACATTTTTAAAGTTGTGTGGTCATTTTGGACTGATACTCGTCTTTTACTCATTTGGAATAAAGCTTTACTTGATTTTAATATATGATTTTCACTTTGTGGCCTCTTTGACATTTTGCATCCCACAAAGTCCTATACATATTAGTGGGAGGCTTCACGTCCCCTAATTATCCTTGTAAGCTATTTTTGGATGTAGAAGTAAATTGTCGCTCCCCTAGCTGGTACTATCCAAGTTTAAGGAGTGTAAAAAGTTTAATAGATTTCGCCATTGGTACGAACTGCTCCACAACAGTGAGATCTTGCTTCATATGAGAATAATTTGCCTAGGTGACAAAATGTATAGAGCTTTCCTAATTTAGGGTGTGCCAGAAAATAAAAGCTGCACATTTATTGTACATACAAGTGATATTTTATTGCCAATGAATCCCTGCACTTAAAGCAGAACTGCAAGAAAAGAGAAAAAAGAAACAAGAAACAGGACACTTTTAGTCCAATTATGTATTTATTAAAAAGTAAGTGTGCCTTCAATAAATAGGCATTAGGCAGCCTGCTTGGCTGCTATAACTCTAGAATAGTTCCTAAAATATTTCAGCGTTCTACAGCTTCAAATTATGCAGCCGCAGAGAAAAATAGATAAAGGAAATGTAATCAAAATGCTTTAACAAATATATTCCTGGATATGTAAAATATATACAGCAAACCTTTTATACATAATTAAGAAATTTTATTTTAACCTAAATAAAAACTGCCGGTATATGGTCATTTCAAATACATATAAAAATAAATCATTAAACATGTGAATGTACATAAGAGAGTGTATAACGTGGCTGACTTACTAAAAAATATGGCTTGCTTAACTAGCAAAGGGAATGTTTACTTAGTGAATAAGGTAAATCAATTCAATCACATGCAAGCAAAAATCCTGTTTTTATCATTTTTACATGATTGGGTATTCAAGGTGAACAGGCCTTTACCTTATTAGCAAACCTAAGTTAACAATCTCTATTCCTTTAACAATTTATCCCCTCTGATTGTAAACATTCTGTGTCTGTTCACCCATGTTCTAATGAGTGCATGTGGTCAGTCCTTGATAATAGTGTATTATTATTGTATTGTTAACCTAATACAGAGAGTATGTATCTTGTCTTTACAGGGTGGCTGTCCAGTGGACAAAACACACAGAAATCAATGTAGGGCATGCCGTCTGAAGAAATGTTTAGAAGTCAACATGAATAAAGATGGTAATTAACATAAGAGTTCACTAAATGTCTCATTCTTATTAATAGGACCGTGTGATCATTTCTGTCCTAAATATACAATCATCTATTGTCACTCATATTAAAAAAAGAAAAAAAATCCAATTATAAGATTTTCTTAGCAATCAGTGAGACAGTCATTGGTATTTTTTTTAACATAAGCAAAATCAAAAGCATTATGCTTAAGAACAGAAGCCTACATTAAAATGATTGACATAGCTCTGGTAAAATATAGATTAATGTCGTTATTTAGAAAGGGAAAATCATAAGGAAGAAATGTTCTCTCAAGGACACAGTATGAGGGAAGATTTTCATGATTTTAACCTTTTAATGAAATGAAGTATCTAAGAGCCTGCTCTTTGCATCAATTTTCCAAATGAGTTTGATTAGTACTGAGATGATTACTGGATTGATTTCAGCTGTTCAACATGAAAGGGGACCAAGAACATCCACCATAAGGAAGCAAGTGGCTCTATATTTCAGAGGACATAAAGATGTCAATGGAAGCACGCCTCACTTTCCTTCAGCAGCCTTATCAACACCTACCTTCTTCACCACTGTTAGTCAGCTGGAGCCACATAACCTAGAGCTGGCAGCAGTATCCACCACTCCTGAGAGACAGACCTTGATTGGCCTGGCACAGCCAACCCCAAAGGTAAGTCACACTCTATCTCAAAAGCCATTCCATGCAGCATGATAAATCATTCAGTGACATATAAATACTATGAAGAAAACACTGCAGCTGGGCTAAAATAGGAAAGTAATTTATTTTATCATAAAGTGTATCTAAACCCCAAAACACAACTGTAATATATTACAGTTTACTAGTCCTTAAACATGGTGGCTGCATTCGTTGTCTCTTCAGGCTAGGTGATCCTGCAAATAACACACTTCTTGTTCCTTCATTATTATGCTCATTTCTCCATTGTATCTATGGAGGGAGCCACGGTTTTCACACAGGCTGAACTATAAAATGTATGCCTTTTTTTATCTCAATTACATGGTGGATTTATGGGACTAGCGCTTTACACAAGAATGATATGGATGTGTGTGCTCTCTTTTCAGTCAAGATCAACAGATATTTACTTAGAGCTACATAGTAGAATTCTAATGGGTAGTCTCCGCCCCCTTTTCTCTCATAGGACCATTTATACACAAATTGGTACCCCATGCAACCATAGTGTTTACATTTTTTCCTCTGCTTAAACTCTTATTGGACGCATACGGAACTTTTATCCTGCCTTGCCAGTAAATCCCTGATGGTACACCTATGTTTTATGGTCTTCTAAATTAAATGCTGATATGAGAGTTCTACTGCTGGTCTCCTGTGACATGCTTTATGCATTGGTATGTTGGGAAGGTGCAGTGAGATGTGGCAGGCAGTAAACACACAGCGTCCCGATTTGCAAAGAACGTTGTATTGAACAGTAAGTCAGCAGCACAACAGGCCCAGCAGGAAGTTGACCCTTCCAGAGCCACTTACAAATGTGCAGGGAATTGACAGCGGTCGAAAGACTCAGGGATGCTGAGAGCATCTGCCAGGAGAAGTGAAGTGTGACCTGGCCATTCCAATTCAAATTGTAAGCTGTCAAAAGGAGAACCCCCCAAAAAAAGGTCCGCTCAAGAACAAACAGTTGAACCTACAAAAACTTTATTGTGTCACAATATGTAGAAACATAATCCAACAACCATGTGTGTTTAAAAAATAGGGCAGAAAAAAGTCCTATTGTGTGCTGGTGGCCACCACAGACAATAGGACCTTTTTCTGCCCTATTTTTTAAACACACATGGTTGTTGGATTATGTTTCTACATATTGTGACACAATAAAGTTTTTGTAGGTTCAACTGTTTGTTCTTGAGCGGACCATCTTTTTTTGGGGGGTTCTCCTTTTGACCCCTTCCTTCCTTTTCTTACATATGCTTTATGGTCCATTGAACAACCGTTTGACAGCTAGTCAGCTACATACCACTGAGTTATATGATTAATGATACGGGTGACATGAGAGACATATTAATCTGATTAATTACCACAGTGGGAGGGAATCCCCTCCCCCCGTTTGTCACCCTAGAACCTACTATTGGATGACTTTAAGGTGTCCTTCCCCCCCTTTCTTTTCATATGCATCATTGTAGGATTTGACTTCCTTTCTGGACCCTTAGTCTCCGTGTCAGGCAGTAACGGCATCCACCCCATGGTTTTTAATAGCACACCCAAGTGCATATGTTTAAGAATAGACTCTATAACCATGTTTTTAACATATCTATATTGGCTTGTTGAGCAACTGCTTTAAATCCTGTGATTGAATCCTTGTTCCCTCCTTTCCTTCCCCCCCCCCCCGGCCCCCCTCCCTGTTCCCCCCCCCTTTTCCTCCTTCCCCTTCCCCCCCCCCCCCTTTTCCCTCCGTTCTTCCTGACCCCCTTTCCTTTCCTGGTTTCCCTCCTCCTCCCCTTCCCGGGAACAATGGCGTATGTACTGGCGGATGAGATTGACTTAGAGATACAGTCTGCGTTTTCTAGTGAAACTCCAGCTGCATCCAACCATGATGAGACTCTTAAAAAACTGTTTAAGAATCATAAAAAACTAACTATAAAATTCCTTAATAGGAAATGGGACATTTCCTCATTGAAGTCCCACATTGAACATAAAGTTATTCCTAGAGGGCTGAGGGAAAGAGTAGTACCTGCTGCTCATCTACATACACCGAGGTTCCTGGAAATATGGAAACAAAGTTGTCTCGATCGTGGACTAGCAGTTCTGCACATGATTATCAATGAAGAACAAATACAATTGGATGACCTCAAAAAAGAGATCGATATCAGTGCACAGCTGCTAGAGCCATATAAAAATGATCAGGATTTCAACAAATACAATGACTCGCTCAAGAAGGAGGTTGAAAAGGCACAAAAAACCCTTAAAATCACTAAACAAGAGAAATTTAAGCAAAACCTTTTAGATTGGGAGAAAGGAGATATCTTTGACCCCACAGTACCTCGAGGGAGGAGTAGATCACGCAAGGGCAGGAGAAATCGATCAGGTACATCTAGACCTAGATATACATCTACTGACAGTGACCCTGAACAACCAGAGAAAACCGTGGTTTTTTTAGATCAGGAAGGGGACACCATCCCCAGGACAGGCACCCAACCAACCACATCCATGACCAAGACCCAGGCTCAAACCAACAGAGGAAACCGGGGAAAGGGAAAGGAAGGAAGGGAAAATCAAAGGGAACTCAGGTCAGGGCCACGCAAGCTTTAAATAGCGAAGTAAACCAATCTAGTGACCACTCAGAACAAATACAATCTGATCTGAAGGTTGTTAACCTATCAGATTTCCCCCTAAATCACCACCACATTTCACTGCTGCAAAAAGGCCTAACATTCTCCCCAACTACAACGATGAGCGAATTTGAGGTCTTCAAAGATATCAATTTGTTCTTGAGGAAATTAATTTTTAGGTACTGGCATGCAAAGAGGGATACCCAAGACATAGACACGGACCAACTAGACAAACAAGAGCGCGACTCTCTCGAAGCCCTAATAGCCCTCCTTGATGAAAATCAACAGTGGAACTCAGAAGGGGAAGCCACCCAAGTGTCGCCTAGCTGCCCCCGCCCATCCCAACTGACGATTAAATCCCAAAAAATGCCCCCCCTGTCCAAACATAGACATATCCAGCTCTTTTTGGAACAAGTAAAAAGGGACCTTATGGGGGTCAATTGGGAATATAAAGGATATGACAATCTTACCGGGGAAGAGAGAAGGGCCCTACGGGAATTAGAAAATGCAAAGGATATTGTTATTAAAGCAAGCGATAAGGGAGGCAACACGGTCCTTATGTCACATACTCTATATGAGGAGCAAACCATGCGCCTTCTCCGTGATGGATCTACATATCTACGTTTACACCAGAACCCTTTTCCCCAAATGATATCAGACTTAAACTTTAAACTTGAACTAGCCCTTGAAGCAGGTCTAATTACCAAAAGGGAACTCGAATACCTCAGAGTCAGTGAATTCAACATCCCTACCCTATACACAATTCCTAAACTACATAAGTCCATTACCGACCCCCCGGGGAGACCAATTGTATCAGCTGTAAAGGGTCCCCTCGAGAGGGTCGGTAAGTACGTGGACGCACTGATTAAAGAACTTGTACATGAACTACCATCATATGTTCAGGACACACGGGATGTTTTGGGGCACCTGGAAGACATATCGATACCCAAAGGTATGTTACTGGTCGGAATTGACGTGGAGTCGTTATACACGTCAATTCCGCACAGATGGGGACTAGCAGCGACACAATTCTTTTTGGAAAATACATTTCCGTCATTAGCAGGCCAAAATGAATTTATCATTGAACTATTGCAATTTATGTTAGAAAACAACTATTTCCAATTTCTTGGGATATACTACAAACAAATTAGGGGCACATCGATGGGTGCCCCATGGGCCCCATCATATGCATGCCTGCACCTTGGCTTTTGGGAGTCTGAGTGTGTGTACCCCTCGTCGATGTACCTCAGCCACTGTCGTCTGTGGCTGAGGTACATCGATGACGTGATCATGATTTGGGACGGCCTGCCATCTGAATTGACACAATTCATTAATGAACTTAATGACAACGACCGTAATATTAGGTTAACATATACGTATGACACCAATGAATTGTCATTTCTGGACCTTACGGTGTTTGTCAGGGATGATAAGTTACATACAAAAACCTTTCGAAAAGACACAGCGGCAAACACTTTACTGCTAGCGTCCAGCCACCATCCCGCATCTCTGAAACGGGGTATCCCCGTTGGACAGTTCCTCCGCGCAAGAAGGAACTGTTCAGAGGAGGGGGATTTCCACAGGGAAATGTATGACCTACATGGGAGGTTTCGTGATAGGGGTTACTCGCATACGGACATCAGACGTGCTAGAAAAAGAGCACTACAGACAAATAGATCGTCTTTGTTGGTGAACTCTACCAAAGAAAAAGCAAAAACCTCAAGCCACCCTCCCCTTAGAATCATTACCAAATTTGGTACCCAGTGGGACCAAATCAAAGAAATTCTGGGCCGACATTGGCACATTTTATCTGAGGCCCCCATCTTGGGAAAGCTTGTCAGCAAAAAACCTCTGCTCACTGCCCGTAGAGCTACAAATTTAAGGGATCGCTTGGTACACTCTGAGTACACCCGCCCTAAAAAACGCAGCTGGCTTACTGACCTTCCACCCCTTAGGGGTATGTACAGTTGCGGTAGATGCCATATATGTAGGCACGTGGATAGGACGGATGTGTTCGCCAGTTCTGACAATAAAAGACAATTTAGAATTAATAATTTTATCAACTGTACAACCACACGGGTAGTCTATATGTTGACCTGCCCGTGTGGCCTTATTTATGTTGGCAAGACCAAAAGAGAGCTAAAAGTCAGAACTGGCAAACACATCCAAAGTATTATCAACAAGGATGATGACCGGCCACTATCATTGCACTTTCTTGATAAACATGAAGGTAAACCGGATGGCCTTAGGGTTAAGGGTATATACAAGCTTAATTTGCCCCATAGACGTGGAGATTTTGATAAGATCTTATGCCAGAAGGAGAAGATGTGGATCTTCTATTTAAACAGCATGCAGCCTTTTGGATTGAACAATGAATTTAATTTATCTCCATTTTTGGAACAATGACTTAAATATTCACAATCTAAATGTTCCCATCCGAAAATTGATTGGTTCTAACCGAGGATCCACATCTTCTCCTGCCCATAACGGGCAGCTTTTAAAGAAAATTGACTGTGTGTAGTGTTGCTCACGACCATGTCTCTGCTCTCTACACGAATATCAGCGAGTGACATGTGAGACGTAACCTATGCGAGACAGTGGCCCATGACCTCATTCCATCCCAGCTTGCCTCGATCATTTGGCTACCAACCAACTGATTGAATTGAAGCCGCACTGCCCCCAGATTATGAAATTTTCATATTTTAAATTATAATCTGTACAACAGATTATTCTGTTTTTCCATGTGCGGGTAATACCAGTGTAATGCCTATATGTAACTACATATCCGGACTATCCGGAATCACTTTGTACTAAGTTGTCTCATGCGACTTCACAGGCAATTTCACTGGTAACAATGTTTTTATCCCGTGTGTGGATGACAATACATGAGACGTGAGCTGCCATTTAATCTGGCCTAAAGTGATGGTTGGTTGCATATATTCATACTCATTATTTTCATTGTGTGTGTGTATGCCATGCAATTTTTGATCAACTATTGGGACATCTCTGTTTATTGTCAGGATGTTGATATGTGTTGCAATTTAATTCGGAACAATAGACTGTTCCCTCTTGCTTCCATATATCACCATTTTGACTATCTTATTATTATTATTATTATTTAGTATATGGTTATATATGCACGGTTTGTTTTTGGAAATGCAGCATTCCTCAATTGGCTTTTATGTATTGATAGCAGTTGCTTGACAAGCCTTTTTCCGTTATTTCATGATGGTAAGAGATGCAATATTCAAATCTGACCACATACACAAGTCAATCAGATTGAATCTTTATGTATCCACTACCCTCAATGGTTTTGTCTAAATAGATGTATGTATGGGTGTGACTGGCACATTTTTGGTGATTGCAATTATGGTCAAGCTATGGTATTCAGGTGTTAATTATGAAGACAGGAAATTGAACACTAGCCTTCTGGCTATTTAAACATCCAGCTACTGATACCACATTAGCTCTGAAGAAGCTTGGCAACAAGCGAAAGCGCTCAGCATTTGACCCATGTGCAGGTGGCACACAGACTCTCACACTCTAACTACAATATCCTTCCAAATTGGATGTGAACATCCCCAACGATCCTGATCGGATCAATCAAGATTTGGGATATCAGGTGAAACCTCTGCGGTGAACACGGACGCCGAGCGTCTCTCCGGATTGTTTATACCATTGGATATGAGACACTAACAATCTTGACCCTTGTGACTCACCTTACCTTCTGCCGGAGGATACCCGGAAGTAACCTGCTCATGCCCACAACAAGCCAATACCGCATGAACGTGTTTTCAAACCCACACGAACGCGGCCATCAGCAACTCCTTTGGGCTCTACTCCTTCTTCACTGAAGACGTCAGACGGTGAGCTAAAATGTACCCTCACATTCATGAGGCATTTTGTTTATGGCCATTTTCCGTCCATCCTTAAAAGCCCTCTATGTGAGGTTGCTTGAGTTTGCAATTGTTCACCACACAATCAGGACACCGTTTCCTTCCTTGGCTCTGGTTGAATGACACACACATATGTCTAACCAGCCATTGGTTCACATCCGAGGGGACTTTTGTTGTGTATTAGCACTTGCACTTTACCTACAAGGACCTAGTCTACCCACTCATGTAGCCAATCCAGCTCTGGAATTCCAGTGAAATAGTATAGACCCGGGTCTCTAGTGACTTTAATTGATGAGTGTGAGTGCATGAATGCATGAGATATATGTGTAATGTCTGTGGTGGCCACCAGCACACAATAGGACTTTTTTCTGCCCTATTTTTTAAACACACATGGTTGTTGGATTATGTTTCTACATATTGTGACACAATAAAGTTTTTGTAGGTTCAACTGTTTGTTCTTGAGCGGACCATCTTTTTTTGGGGGGTTCTCCTTTTGACCCCTTCCTTCCTTTTCTTACATATGCTTTATGGTCCATTGAACAACCGTTTGACAGCTAGTCAGCTACATACCACTGAGTTATATGATTAATGATACGGGTGACATGAGAGACATATTAATCTGATTAATTACCACAGTGGGAGGGAATCCCCTCCCCCCGTTTGTCACCCTAGAACCTACTATTGGATGACTTTAAGGTGTCCTTCCCCCCCTTTCTTTTCAAATTGTAAGCTTCCTGAAGAGGTAGACATAGTCCCTGCTCTCTCCCTTCTCTCCCGTAACCTTTCCTTAGTGCTGCCACTGTACCTGTGAAGCGGGAAACCTGTCCCTAATCTGTCCACTCGCATAAAGCGCATCAAACTCAGGGGTCAGAGTCTTAAATAGTCTCTGCCTAACCTAAGATGGCCACCAGGATCACTTGGGGTATGTGCATCCAATCGGATCACTATCCACATGACCAAGGAAATCATAGAGAAACATAGCTTCTATCAGCTTCCTCTCTCATCTGCATCACTGCTATGGACGAGCGGCACCTGCAGTGGAGAATATAGACTGCACCTGCCTACAGGTATCTCTCAGTAAATCTGAGAGGCCCTGACAGGTGGCGGTGTGCTGGTTGCTGTGTCTGTGGATAGGTGGAACACTGTTTCCGATTAGAGTTCAGCCCCTCGGAATGTATTTTTGTATTCCAACTTGGGCAGCTGAATCCAATGCAGGCACATTTCCTCCTGAGTTTGTCTTTCAAGCAGATGCATGTGTTGTGTTCCCCCGGCACCAGTGACAGGGTATTGTCTGATTGGCTACATCTTTTAAACATCGTGGTGGCATCCTTTGATGAACCTGCCACCATTATCAGCCCGCTGCCTGCCAATGTCTACAGTCCCATCTTGCTGGGGATCTGCTGCCCCAGTTTCCATGCTTCTCCCACCATGTAGGCATTTTCCTGCCACTCTATGTTGTAATACTTATCAGGCTGTAAATGTAGCATAGTAATAGTATGCCTGTTACCTTTGTTTTTAGAATAAATCCAGCCATGCCAATCGCTCCAAAAGACCAGCTAGTTTAGAAATGGTAGGTAAGGGCTCCCACTATACCTCATGCAGTGCTGCATGTTCTCCTGTCATCAGTCTCCCTTTTTTCTTGTGCGTCCACAGCCCTTTATGGCAGATCAAATATTTCCTCCCTCCTGAAACAGCCAGAAAAAGAAGTCTCTTTAGCCATCATTACAGAAATCAAAGATCAAGGTTTCCTTTGACACATTATCACTCTCCACCTTCCTTTGACACATTATCACTCTCCACATAGACCTTATAAGAGAGCTTACCATTGTCACCCCATCCTGATGGGTATTGGGCCTGTCATAACATAGTCCTGCTGGGAAAGACCAATTGTGAAAGTTGCTTTATGGAAGCAACCAGGGACAAAGAGGCCAATCACCACCAGGGGGTTTCCCTAATGCGGGGGTCTCCAAACTATGACCATCCAGTTGTTCAGGAACCACAATTCCAATCATGCCTAGTCAAGTCTGTGAATGTCAGAGTTTTACAATGCTGCATGGGACTTGTAGTTCCACAACAGCTAAGGGGCCGTAGTTTGGAGATGCCTGCCCCAATGAAACAAATGTTAAAGGAAACCTTACATCTGTAACTCAACCATTCAACATTCTAGCAGTCCACAGAACCCAACTCTGTGTCCAGAAACGTCAACTCCAACATCTCAGGAAGATGCCAAGTCTGAAGATTCTTGTTAGTCCTTATCAGATGAGGGAGAGTTGGAAGGTTTTCAACTTCCCCTTACTGCAGCCCTTCGTCAAGTCAGTCAAGTGGGACCTTCTGTGGGAGGATCTGGAAAAGAAGTTCAAAAAGAAGAAAACATTCTTTAAGCATATGAAGAAGGACGTTACAGCCTTCCCTCTCATAGACAAGTTTAAATACATAATTACGGATGAGTGGAATCAAGTTGACAAAAAAATAAAAAAAATCATAATATAATCAATTTTGTCCTTCTAATGGAGATAATGTAAAAACCCTTAACAAAGCAAAACTCATCAGGCACATTACACTATACTTGGATGGTGCAATTTCTCTTAAGGCTGTCCTGCATCAGTGTAGTGATGTGGATTTAAAAATATAAATATTTGACAGTGGCGTGTAAGTTGGAGTTGGCCTTAAATTAGGTCTCATGGGCCCTCAGAGTCAGAGTTTGAAAATGTTGAATCAGCTGTCTCCAACCATCTCAGTAATACCAAGATTCTTACTACAATGAGAGACATACAGTGCCTTGCAAAAGTATTCACCCCCTTGGCTTTTTACCTATTTTGTTACATTACATTAAACAACATTTAGTTCAATTTTGTTAATCTGAATTATATGTGATGGATCAGAACACAATAGTCTAAGTTGGTGAAGTAGTATTAGAAAAATATTTACATAAAACTATTTTTCAGAAATATAAAACTGATAATTGGCATCGGACGACCATAAGCTGTATGCTCCATAGAGTTGGGCTGTATGGCAGAGTGACCAGAAGAAAGCCATTACTTTCATCAAAAAACAAAATGGCATGTTTTGAGTTTGTGAAAAGGCATGTGGGAGACTCCCAAAATGTATGGAGGAAGGTGCTCTGGTCTGATGAGACTAAAATTGAACTTCTTGGCCAAAGAAAACTCTATGTCTGGCGCAAACCCAAGACACCACATCACCCAAAGAACACCATCCCCACAGTGAAACATGGTGGTGACAGCATCATGCTGTGGGGATATTTTTCAGCTTTCGGGACTAGGAAACTGGTCAGGGTTGAGGGAAAGATGGATGGTGCTAAATGCAGGGATATTCTTAAGCAAAACCTGTACCACGCTGTTTGTGATTTGAGGCTAGGATGGAGGTTCACCTTCCAGCAGGACAATGACCGCAAACACACTGCTAAAGCAACACTTGAGTGGTTTAAGAGGAAACATGTAAATGTGTTGGAATGGCCTAGTCAAAGCCCAGACCTCAATCCAATAGAAAATCTGTGGTCAAACTTAAAGATTGTTGTTCACAAGTGAAAACTATCCATCTTGAAGGAGCTGGAGCAGTTTTGCAAGGAAGAATGGGCAAAAATTCCAGTGGCAAGATGTGGCAAGCTCATAGAGACTTATCCAAAGCGACTTGGAGCTGTGATAGCCACAAAACGTGGCTCTACAAAGTATTGACTTTAGGGAGGTGAATACTTATGCACATTGACTTTTTCTGTTATTTTGTCCTATTTGTTGTTTGCTTCACAATAAAAAAAAAAATCTTCAAAGTTGTGGGCATGTTTTGTCAATTAAATGATGCAAGTCCTCAAACAATCCATGTTAATTCCGGGTTGTGAGGCAGAAAAACACAATAAATGCCAAGGGGGGTGAATACTTTTGCAAGGCACTGTACTGCTTACTTCTGTATTCTTACTGGAAGCATGTTATTGTTACTCACAGGAAAGAGAGCACTTTCACACAGGCTATAGATGATGAACCCTCTCTCAAACCAAGGGTGGTGCAAGGTCCCCTTTCAGGGTCAATCATTATTCAGCAACAAGCTGGATGTGCCAAGGGGAATGTTGGTATATACTTCAGGCAGGCAGAGAAAGAAGAGACCCCAATTTAAGCATCTATCTTCAAATACAGCAACAAGGTTTCACAATTCTAGACCAGGCCTCTATGGGACAAAACACCCAGTAGCCCTTTTTGGAAACTTTTGCCTAAATTCTAAATATCCAAATTTGGCACATGGGAGCACAAGTTTCTAGCGATTTTGGGCAGATAAAATAAGAGACTAGTAGACCTTAAAGACAGGGGGTCACTCATGTGAATTTCTGAAAAAACCTCTCTAAAATTTATACTGATCCAAGTTCATACTTGAATTCAAAGTCTCTTTTGTAAAAGCCCTAATAGAACAACAGTAATTACAGTGTCGCAGCAAGAGCTCTTCCTGGAGTGTATTGACCTTGTTAAGAAGAAGGCAGGGGACTGGAGATCAGTTGTAGATTTTAAAGGTCTCAACCAAAACGCATCAAGATGAAGACTCTGCAAACTTTTTTGCTGGGAGATTGGCTTCTTTCAATAGATGTAAAAGACGCCTATTTCCATATTCTGGTACATTCAGAGAGTCAAAAATATCTCCAGTTTGTTTGCCTTCCTTTTGGCCTGCCAGTGTCTCCCAGAGTGTTCTTCTCACAGTTGTAACTTCGAGTCGATTTGTAAGGTGGCTATCTGGTCCTTAAAACATAGCTTTATGTCCCATTACTCTGTTGAATCTTCCTGTTTTACAACAGTAAACTTTGGTCAGAAGGTGTTTTCCTACCTCTGGTGTTTAAATGCTTTCAGCACTCCCTCCCTGTGTTGTCAAATTATTTCCCATTAGTATGCTCACATGGAGCTGTTAGGAAAATTGAATTGCATACTTGCCGTAAAGTTCCTTTCAGACAAGCTGTATGGCAGCATAGTATCCCTCCAAATCAGAGTTTACTAGTTACACAAAACTATGGATGAAGTGGGGTAAAAATTTGTGGATTCACTCTCCCATGAGGGGAGAGGGCCAGAGACTATCCCATCAGTATGGTGCCATGGAGCTTGTCAGGAAAGAAAAATTACAATAAGTGTGCAATTACATTTTCTGATATTTCTATACTTGCTGAAAATGTTTAGAGCCTGAAAAATTAAAACTAATGCAGGCAGTGCACTCAAGGACTGGCAGGCTGCAAAATATATGTTTTGTTTTCAGATTTAGATATGCTGGAATCAGAGATCTGAGTAAAACAATGCATTTTCACACGTTGCGTGGGTAGGTCTGCTTCTTAGGACCTGTGCTGTATAACTTTCTCTCTCAGCCTCATATAATGGTAGTCATATTCCAACTTCCAAGGCAGGTGTGAAAGTGATTTGTGGCTGTGAGAAGCTCATAATGCTGACCTTTGAGCAATGATCTTGTGGTATAAATGGAATTTCCGGATCACCAGATTATTGTCAAAAAGAGAGGGATTTAAAGGTGCAATACAGCAATGCTTGTATGAAAAACTGAATTACTGAGCAAGCAGGCTGTGCTTTCTGTAGAGGCTTAGATGTGTATTTATGCTGAAGTATAAAGTTTGTTTTAATTTTATAATGTCCTATCTACCAAAAACAGATGTATGAGGTTTGTGCAGATGTTTCCACATTATACTTATGCTACCTCTTAGAATCGCAGGCAATACAATTCCTGCTTTACATGAACTTTACAAATGTACTTGCCTATTGCATTCATTACATAGGAATCTTCAATTTGCAGAAAATAGCGGTAACAAGATTCCATCAGCTGCAACAGGAAACATAACTCTCCCTAAGATGTGGGGACAGAGTTAGGAACTCAGCTGAAGAGATAATATCACTCCAATCCCTAGGAGATATGTGAAGCAAGTGAGTGAACACCCAGGCCTGACCCTCCCGTGACAACACCTGTAAGGGCATCACCTGGGTTTTTTTTTCTTCATCTAGGGCTCCAAATGGACAGAGTAAAGTGAGCAGTTATGTTTATGGAGCCCGTAGAAGACATTAAGGGTGTGCCCGACATTGCCACTCAACTGATGGTGTTCTTTGCTTGCAACTCCATCCACAGGACTTTGAAGGATCAAAAAGTGGACTCTGCTGGAAACTCCATGCCCTGTTTTTTACTCCTGCCTGTCCCTTGGATGGGACAAATTGGACAGCTCCATTCCCTATAATTGGTACACTTCCTGATATTACTTGGAGACTTTTAATCTTACCAAGGAGAAGGGGTTACATTAAGTTAAGACTTGTGGAAGCAAAAGATTGTCTACAAGTTGACCAGAGACAAGAACATAGTGGTGTCTGTTTCTGGCCTACCTCTAGCCACTTGTAAGGTGGTTTGGAGGAAAGTTTCTTCAAAGAGACTCACCAACAGGCACAAAGATCAGCCACGGATGGCGATCTGGGGTGGGGGGTATGGAGGACATTCATACATGCAAGAAACCTGGGCAGATACAGGTGTTGCTCCTTTTTCATCATCCTGTAGGAAACTGCTTTGCATGTTTTCTAGGAATGCCCCTTAGCTCAAAACCTGTTGGTGGCCTTGGAAGCAGAGCTCAAACTTTGTACCACAAACAGCCACGACCCACTTAGGTGTGCTGAGCAGACTATTTTGTGGAGAATTTGCATAGGAGAACATTGATGGCACCTGGCGGATGATGTGTTGCTTTTAGGACACTTTCTGGTGCACCAGAAAACCCCTCATCCACCAGAGGGAGAGGATGTCCATTGAATAGTGTCACAGACTGGTCCACAGTCTGCTCAGAGACTATAATTTTATGGACTTTAACCACTTCAACCACGGAAAGATTTGCACCCTTCCTGATCAGGCCATTTTTTGGGATACGGCACTGCATCACTTTAACTAATAATTGCGTGGTGGTGTGACGTTGTACCCAAACAAAATTTATGTCCTTTTTTCCCCAAAAATAGAGCTTTCTTTTGGTGTTATTTGATCGCCTCTGTGGTTTTTATTTTTTGCGCTATAAACAAAAAAATAGCAGCGATTTTGAAAAAAACACAATATTTTGTACTTTTTGCTATAATAAATATCCCAAATAAAAAAATTAAACGAATTTCTCCATCAGTTTAGGCCAATATGTATTCTTCTACATATTTTTGGTAAAATAAAATCACAATAAGCGTATATTGATTGGTTTTCGCAAAAGTTATAGCGTCTACAAAATAGGTTCCCTAGGTGTGTTTCTAACTGTGGGGGGATGTGACTGACTGGGGGAGGAGACATATCTTTGTTTCTACTTAGTAGAAACAGATGATCTGTCTCTACTCCCCTGACAGAACTGGGATTTGTGTGTTCTTGTTGTGTCAGGAGCGATTGCGGGCACCCAGCGGACATCTTGCCCGCCGGTCTATAGCGTCTTTAAGAGCCAATGTATAGCTACGGAGATTTGCACAGCTGTGCCAACCTTCCACAGTATAACTGCGGCGGCCGATCGGCAAGCGGTTAAGGAGATAGAGGATGTCTGATGAAGATTTCCCCTTCCTCCACTCTCCTTTATGTGTCTTTGTCCTTCAATAAAGCTTTGCGCCAGTGAACTCTTTTCCTCTCCTCTATGCCTCTTTCCTGTCCCCTATCACACTCAATGCTTGCTGAAATCTGTTGAAATGTTTTGAAATGCTTTTGAACAGTTTATACTTTATGTTGCGGTACCATGTAGGCCATACAGGGCAGGGGTCTAACGTCTGAAAATGCACCTCTAGGTATTTTGGTGTTACCTTAGGGACCACATAATGCTTTTGGGGTAAAGCAGAATCATGCATGATTTTATGGTTCAGGCAACTGTGCTCTGTACAACATGTTAGGCATTATACCGATGAGTGAATGTACAGTAGTTTATTGTGTGATTGGAACTGTATTGTAATGTAGTGTACTTATGTGCTGCATTGCAGTACATGGTGGAATGTACCCCAATTAAAGTGATGGTAAAGTTTAGTTTTTGTTTTTTTTTTAAATAACAACATGTTATACTTACCTGCCCTGTGTAGTGGTTTTGCACAGAGCAGCCTGGATTCTCGGGTGCCTCTTCAGTGCTTCTGTCCCCATCCTCCTGTAGATTGCCCCCAAAGCAAGCAGCTTGCTATGGGGGCACCCGAGCCGAGCACCAGCTCTGTGTGTCCATTCAGACATGGAGCCTCCGTTCATCCCCACCCCCTCTATCTCCTTATTGGCTAACTGACTTTGATGGACAGCAGCGGGAGCCAATGGGGCCACTGCTGTGTCTCAGCCAATCAGGAGGGAGAGTCCGGGACGGCCGAGGGACTCATCGACATCGCTGGAGAGAAATTGGGCTCCGGTAAGTATTAGTGGGTGCTGGGGCGGCTGCTACACAGAAGGCTTTTTATCTTAACGCATAGAATGCATTAAGATAAAGAGAAATCTTCTGCCTTTACAACTCCTTTAAGTATTTTGTTTTTTATTATTTTTTTTTTTATATAAGATACTGTACTTTATATAAAAAAAATATATAAAAAACAGAGTAAAGGCAGAAGAGTCTATGCATTAAGATAAAAAAAACTTCTATGTGTAGCAGAAGAAAAAAAATCTGAGTCTATCCAAGACTAAATATCAGTTTTGAGTGACCTGTTAAAGATATTTTCAATGACGGACTTACTTATCCTACTTATCCTACAACATGGATCAGTTGTGCTCTTAAAAAAACTCTCCTCTCTAAGATATAAATGTTAACATATGTGTGCTTTAAATGTATGCAATAATAATAGTTAAATTACCCACCAGCGTCGTGTACCTCTAAGGGAGATCTCTGCATGTTTTTCATGTTCCAGCCATATGGTAGCCTTTGGATACCATTTCCAGAACCCGAACATTAGATATGCAGGATGCATAAGCATCTGTAAAAGGTTAACAATCATCCTCCCACCTTGGAAAGTGGAGGTGTACATTAATGCAATGAAAGGCTGGTCTAAAAAATAGGGCAATTGCGCACTCTGGACCATAGGCCTCTTTCCCCTAATTATGGGAGCGCCTTTGCCACCAAGAGCGACTTGGCTAACTAGAGAACTTTTCAGAATTTCCATATCCCTCCTGAATCCATCAGTAGCTGGAGAAGATTGGAGAAATTTTCAAAAATTCAGGGCTGTCTCAGATAGACCACTAGAGAACCCCAGTATAAAATTGGGAAAACTTGGTGAATCAAACCTGTGAGGTTCCTTATGATTCGCCCACCACTAGCCAGGATTAGAATCGCAGCCTGAACCTTTAATAAACCTCAATACTGTAGGGCCATCTTTAGGAAATAATACCTGCTCATTGATAAGGCAGATTAATCGACATAGGCATACACATTTTTAAAGATTTAGGAAACATCTACAATTCAGGAATTTCTTTCTTACTTTTACTGGCAATAGCTTAAATTGGTTGTGGGGGTACAAGAAATTAAATTGTACTGGGAGGGTAAGTCAGCGTGGTTTATTATTAAAAATGAATGAATAATGTAGTAGTTGCCATATACTGTAATAATATGTAACTGAAATGTCTGTTTTCCTTTTTGATCTAGTACCCACATGAAGTGAATGGAGCTCCATTGTATCTCTATGAAGTGGCCACTGAATCTGTCTGTGAATCCGCAGCCCGACTCCTATTCATGAGCATTAAATGGGCTAAGAGTGTGCCAGCTTTTTCTACACTGTCACTACAAGATCAAGTGAGTTTAGAGTCAAAAAACAATATCTTCAAAAATGACTGATTTCTTATGTTTGTTTTACAGTGCTTTTGTAAATGGTGTTAAAGAAAACCAGTAGTTAAAGAAATAAGCAGATCGTTTGCTAGTTGCCTACGTGTCATACTGACCCTTTAGGAGTTCTTTGTTTACACCAACTTATGTTGCTGCTTACTAGCTGAACCTCAGTAACTAATAAAGCTAGAGACAGTCAAGCATCTAACTTATTATAGCAAATTTATAAAGCTGTAAGGTTCTTATCAAGTAAATTGAAAATGTGGTTTAGATATTGTTATGCTCACTCCCCGATTGGGGGTAATCCTTCTAACTCAACATACAGTATACTTGCAGAATAATTAATGGGAGAGGCCATTAATAAAAGAGAAGTCAATAAAGGGGATTATGGAGTCTTTTTATTATTATACAAATCCTTTATTTTAGGAATTCAGGATTAAAAATGACAAATGTTATACCTCACCTTTACCCTCTACCATATATATATATATATATATATATATATATATATATATATATATATATATATATACAAACGAGCGATGACAACTTTGATAACATATATCAGAACGCCATCACTCACAGCAATACCATGCAGGTCAAACACTAATGCATTTAACACTGAGTTCCACAACTTACAGAATATGTATTGCCACGGTGCCTGGCAAATGGCACAATGGTGATAAATGATAACTAAACTATCATATCAAAGGTCAGTGATCTACATTGCACTGTAGGCATACGATCCTGCATCAATACAACTTAGCATTATACTGTTAGGTATATATATATATTAAAAAAAATCATCCATTAAATATGGAACTTTTACAGGAATGAGGCTAAGCGTAATAAATAAACAAGTAGGCAAAGCATAGGAGCCCATGTATCATTTTTTATACAAGAAAAGGCTCAATAATCCCCTTTATTAACATCTCTTTTATTATGGGTTCGTCTCATTAATTATTCTACAGCCAGGCATCTAGCATTTTCAGAGATCAACAGAAACAGAACCAATTGCTTTAAAACGAACACTGGTCAAAATTGATTCAACGCATTGAAAATAAAATATTTATTTGAAGACAATCTCACCATCACTTTGGTGTGATATGCAATGACAAAGTTATTGGCAAATCTTTAGGCTAAATATCAGAAGTAAACTGCTTTGTAAAGGGTACAATTGATAAGTAATACATTTTGGAAAACATCCTATTGTCCAGTTCTGAGTGAAACATGGTTATATTTCCACGTTTTTATGTATTAAATAAAAAAGTATACTTTATTCAGTGAGATCATATTCCAAATTCACTGTTTGCCCTAAAGAAAGCTTTGATACCTAACATTTCTACAAACTTTCTGTTCCATATTTTGGAATTGTGTTAACCTCCCTGGCGGTATGATTATTTCAGATTTTTGCATCTCAAAGCGGTACAATTATTTTGCATAGAAATTTGGCGTTTTATGTTGTAGGCCTGTAATTCTTAGCAATAACACACTTAAATCTGTTCACCAAGAGTCTAGTAGATATCCCGGGTATGATGAAGTTTGAAACACAAAATCATAAATTATAATATAATAAATAATTATAAATAATAAAAAAAAATAAAATAAAATAAATTTCCCCACAATTTACTATCGCTTAATTCTGCAAGTGTTCTAATTTACTATCGCTGTTTTGTAGCTGGTCTAAAGCCACTTTTGACGTAAAGGGACACTTTTTGGTTGCTATGGACAATCTCAAGTTTCCAGGCAGAAAGAACAGTATATATAATAAAAACTGCATGCAGGGCATTGGACAAAGCACTGGGGACAAAAGGGATGTGAAAAAAATTCATACAGTACTGTAATCTGTAAGATTACAGTACGGTATGTGTTATGATTTTTACATTTATTGAATTTGCCGCCAGGCTCCGCCCCTGTGCGTCGCAACGCTCGCAGGGAACGGAGCCCGGCACAGAGAGGCTTCGGGAGGAGGACAGAGCCTGCAGACACCGCGAGGGGACATCACAGGATCCTGGGGACAAGGTAAGTATACTGCTCCAGGATCCTGCAATGCAATCCCAAGTGTGGCTCAGGGTTACAGCTAATGGTGCTGAAATTTAACCCCGAGCCACACTTGGGAATACCATCAGGGAGACTACAGGAGAAGTTTGCAAAAAAATAAAAAATAAACATACATACTCACCTCTATGCTGCAGCATCGATGCTATGCTGCAGCTGTCCCATTTTGGCTCTAAGATCGAAAATTAGGAGATTACATGACTGCTGTTCACTCAGTTCTCAGTCTGCTCAGAGTGGAGAGCAGTGACTGTCAGTCACAGTGTTTTGCTCTGCTCCTGCATCGCCCGGCAGGGATGGGGGCGGGAGCCGCTGGCTCCGGCTTTTAGTCATGCACTGAGGGGTGGCGTCAACTGTCAATCAGGCAGCTGTGTGGATCCTGACAAAATTGTTGGGATCTGTCCAGAGCCTTGAGCAGTTCTGCCACATCAACTGATAGTGGGCTGACTTTGGGTTACTGGAGAGAAAAAGCAAGTGCACTCCTGTGACCCACAAGAGAAGTATGGCCACAAATTCTTTGGCCATACTTCTCTTTTAAATATAGAGATTTGTAGATTAGTCACTAGAGGGGGCTAGGGTGCAATTACTCTTCTCTAACAACTGTAACTGACTTACAATATGACCCTCACAGGGAATGTGTGTATTGTTTGCAACGTAATAGCTTACTCATAGACCTATATTGTCAGAAAAGCATAACTATTATGTTGCACTGCAAAGCAGGATGTGTAATGAAGGCATATGACTGCTCACATGTGTATATATAAATACAAATTATACAGAAAAATATGTTTTTTTTAATAACATTAAAGGTAACCCTTTCTGGGAGAAACATGGAAACTGCTGTTTCGACTTTTCATCCTGTAAATGTCAGGTGTCTGGCTGTTATTCAGATATCTTCTGCTTAAACATTTTGGGGTTTTACTAAACTTGGAGAGTGCAAAATCTGGTAAAGCTGTGCATGGTGGCCAATCAGCTTCTAACCTCAGCTTGTTCAATAAAGGGTTGACAAAAAAAAAACAAAAACTGGAAGATGATCAGTTTCTATGCAGAATTGCACCAAATTTTGCACTTTCCAGTTTTAGTAAATCAACCCCTTTGAGTCACTATTGATATTGGCTTTACTCACTACATACATGTTTGGAGTCAGTAATTTCAAAACTAGTGAAGTCAGCGGGTCTGCAAAACAGCCGGGCAACTAGCAATTTTCAGAAGGAATTAGGCAAAGGCAGACTATGGGGTTGATTTACTAAAACTTGAGAGTGCAAAATTTGGTGCAACTATGCATGGTAGCCAATCAACTTCTAACTTTAGCTTGTTCAATTAGGCTTTGACAATAAAACCTGGAAGCTGATTGGTTTCTATGCAGAGCTGCACCTGCTTTTGCACTTCCCAGTTTTAGTAAATCAACCCCCATGGTTCCCTCAGGGAAAGTTTACTTTTCCACATAATGATAAATTTTTGCACCAATGTGATCACTTTTACATGTTTATCTAAAAAAAAAACCCATAAAATTTAGACATAGCATTTAATGTCAGGGTTTTGTTTTTAGGTCTTCTACATAAACTGTGTCGCAAAACTGTTAGCTTGTTCACAACAAAGGATTTTGACTAAATTATTCAAATGAATACAGATTATCACTCCTGGGTATGCCAACTGTTCATAATGAAGAAAAAACTATATATAAAAATATGCTATTTATACATTTTAAAAAAGGTTTTACATATTCAAAGTTAAACAGGATAAACCCAGTTAAACTAGAAAAACATATGATATTTATAAATATAAAATAAATTGAGCGGATAGATTACACTTCCTAAGGTTTCAAGTATTCTTGTACGGTGGATCCTGTGATTTTTCAATTTTAGTCTCAAGCAGTGCTCTCATATACTGTATATAAGCCAAGAGCATAAAAACCCAATTCATTCCTAAGTGTCATTGGCAATGCACAAATGAGAAAATGCTCAGATGTAAAGTGTTCTATATAGCAGTCAAAGCAGCCGTGAAACTGGAGAGGGATGCATAGCTTATGTGCTTGTAAACCTATCATTCATTTATTCTATGGCAGCTGATGCTCCTGGAAGATGCATGGCGAGAGCTATTTGTTCTGGGAATAGCACAATGGGCCATCCCGGTTGATGCAAACACACTACTGGCTGTATCTGGTAAGTACCGCTCAATTTAATGACTTTATTGTAGAAATTAACATTAAAATACATAGCAGGGAATATGAACAACATGTGAAGAATAACAAATCCTGTGTGAACAATAGCCCATACCTGTCATTTATAAATCTATATTTAAATGCAAATAGTGTTGTTTTGTTGTATTCATAACTGCCTGCATCATCATTGAAATGCTAATCACTCTGTTTGTTATCATCCAAAGGAGTACTTTATTATCATTTTCATAATATCGACACAGACATAGTTTAGATCATGATGACAGATCCATGTTAAATGGAGTAGACTTGCTTGGATTACAAATGATAGATATAAAAATAATATTATCTATGATATGTTTGAATTTTAGGAATGAACAACGATAACACTGACTCGCAAAAGCTGAATAAAATTATAGCTGAGATTCAAGCTTTACAGGAAGTTGTGGCCAGATTTCGACAGTTACGGTTAGACGCGACTGAGTTTGCTTGTCTCAAATGCATTGTTACCTTTAAAGCTGGTAAGTAATTGTTGGTTTTAACCTGCAAAATTAGACACTTGCTTTAAAGGCAATCTCTGGGCTCACTTTATAGGTGGCCATAGGTCTATACAGCAGGCACCTCCAAGGAATTCCCAAAACTCAGGAGCTCTAGTTTACAGATTTTGTCCACTGCTTCCAGCCTTGATTCCTACCTGCCCCCTTCCACAACCTGAACCTTATTGCATTTAGTGACCAATAGGAAGTCATTGGGGGGTGGGGCATAGATCAGAAAGATTTGTCTTGACAGTGACTTTTGCCGTTACCATTTAGTAGGGGTCCCAATTTATTTTAAATATTATTTTTAACATAAGTTAACCTGTACTTGAGTTGAAACTTTTACAAGCTTACAACCTAACCTACCCAACAGCTGAGTCCACAAGATGCTAGCTTTTACAGTTTTTAGCTAGAAAACTCTTTTCTGTGCTCCTCCATTTAGACTCACATTGTTACTAGGGCCTGGCGTTTTACCTTCCCCTGTCTAGTGACCATCAGTGACCAGTAAGTGCACTCTAATTGAACAGTGGAATGGCAGTTGTTTGTGCTCAGCCACAAAAAACAGAAAGGTCGGGCCCCAGTAATAGAATGAAATAAATTTATGACTCTGTCATGTAGAAAAAAAAAGTGCCACCAATTTAGAAGTGCATAAATGTGTGCAAAGCAAAAGCAGAAGGGAGCAAGGTTCAATACGACAAGGAAGTATAGAAGCTTCGATGGTCAGAACAGCCTTGCTTTGGGGCATAGCAGCGGGGACTTTGCAGGCCACTGTAGGTATGTTGCACTTTCAATTTTTATATGATGGCAGTTTTTTGTAATAATGTCCAGAATAATAATATTATAAAAATACCAGTCTGCACCAGATTCCAGTCTATACTTTCTTGTAAGCTAGAAATACAATTAGCGTTTTCTACATCCAACACTTCTGGGTGTGTCGGATGCCTGCTGCAGAACTGTGGTTCCACCTGCTGGTTGCTACATCCCTAGTAGGTCCTTGTACCTTGGTGATGACAGGACTGAGTCTTCTAGTTGTATTTGAAAATGTTTGGGCCCCAAAAATGTTGTTCTTTTTCTCCAAATAAATTATCATATTTCATGTAAAATAGTTTCAATATAAAAGGAAAAAAAAAATACAATTATCAAATACATTTTTCTAATCAATTACTAAAGTGACCCTGCCACGCTGGGATGTACAAGTAATTCTCTTTGCACCAGATTGTGTATCTTTAGCTCAACATTGTTAGAACAAGAAACACTATGATAGGACATCACTGCAGATTTTTGAAAACTACACTTCCCTACAGCACATAGTCAAATGACGTCCTTCACTTTGTGCGGGGATATCTGAATGATGCCTGCAGCTACAGGCATCATTCAGGTATAATTCTTTCCAGCCAGCGATTCTGTGCATGATAAGAACAATCATAGCGGCAGTTCCACCGCTTGATCGTTCTCCCGCCGCCATCCGGTGCTTCTCCGGGCTCTCCCGTGTCATCGGCGCCAGATGATGACGACAGAGATTTCCAGATGGTCACCAGTCATCTCTATGACTGTTGGAGGCCCGGGCACCTAGCTATGACGTCACGGGTTCCCGGATGTCAACAAAACCGCGATCGTGGCTGTCAGCATGAGATCGGTGAATTTTTTTTCTCAATCTCATGCTTACCAGCCTGGAGGAGAGATGTGGGGTCTTATTGACCCCGCATCTCTCCATAAAGAGGACCTGTCACAATAGAATCCTATTACAAAGGATGTTTACATTCCTTGTAATAGGAATAAAAGTAATCCAAAAAAAAATGTAAAAAAAGTTTTAAAATATAAAAAATTAAGTAAAATAAAAAAATAAAAAAAATTGTAAAACACCCTGTCCCCGGTAGCTTGCGCTCAGAAGCGAACGCACACGCAAGTCCCGCCCACATATGTAAACGCCGTTCAAACCACACATATGAGGTATCGCCGCATGCATTAGAGTGTGTGCAACAATTCTAGCACTAGGCCTCCTCTTTAACTCTAAACTGGTAACCTGTAAAAATTTTCAAAGAATCGCCTATGGAGATTTATAAGTACCGACGTTTGGCGCCATTCCATGAGTGTGCGCAATTTTAAAGCATGGCATCATCTTTCACATTATACAAAAAATGGGCTAACTTTACGGTTTTGTTATTTTTTAATTCATGAAACAGTTTTTTTTTCCAAAAAAAAAGGCGTTTGAAAAATTATTGCGCAAATACCGTGTGAGATAAAAAGTTGCAATGACCGCCATTTTATTCCCTAGGGTGTCTGCTAAAAAAATATATATAATGTTTGGGGGTTCTGAGTAATTTTCTAGCAAAAAAATGATGATTTTTACATGTAAGAGAGAAGTGCCAGAATAGGCCCGGTATGGAAGTGGTTAAGGCCCCTTTCACACATGCGAACTGTTCGTTTCATCAGTTCAGTCACTTTTTTTTGAAAGAAAACATATGAAGTTTACATCAGTTTGTCATCAGTTTTCATCCATTTTTACATCAGTTTTTTACATCTGCCAGCTAGAATCCTTAACCACATCTGAGCCATTCTTTCAAAAAAAAAAAAAAGACTGTTTGTCCATTTACATCTGTTTTTCATCTAATCGTTTTTTTTAACTGAAGAAAAATAGGGCTTTGATCCGTTCCAAAAAAAGGATGTTGACGGAAGTGGATGTAAACAGATGATCATCCATTTACATCTGTTTCTCCACTGAGATGCATTGATGTCCGTTTTTCATCCGTCAACGGATGCATGAAAAACGGACAAATGGTCCGCATGTGTGAAAGGGGCCTTAAAGTGGTCGTAAACCCCTACATACCACTTTGTGCTACAGGTAAGCCTAAAATAAGGATTACCTGTAGCTACCCAGGATATCTCCTAAACCTGCACGGTTTAGGAGATATCCCCTGTATTTACATGTGCCGACGTCATCGGCATATGCGCACTGACACAAACTGAAGTAATAGCCGTTGCTTCAGTGAGTGTTCCGTCACCAGCGGTTCCCGCGCATTCGCGGGAGTGACGTCATTGCGGCTTCAGCCAATCACAGCGCTGGAGCCGCGATACCCGGAAGTAACTCCGGGGAGAAATGTCGCCAGCCGGTGCTGTGTACGGGCACTGCAGCGAGGGCTTCGATCTCAGGTGAGTATTACATAATGAGATAGTATCATAATGAGCTAGTATGCTATGCATACTAGCTCATTATGCCTTTGTCTTGCAGGTGTTAGTTTTTTGTTTTTTTTTCCAAGTGGGTTTACAACCACTTTAAATTCATTGAGCAATTGAACCCAGAGATAAACCAACAAAATGTATTGCTGTAAGGAGGATTCATCCATCATGCTCTATACAGTAAATGTGGATCATTTTTTGTTGTATTATACATTATATAATCAATTAATGCTTTTACTGTGATGTGCATCAATACATTTTTTTTCTTCTGCAGTACCAACACATAGTGGCTCCGAACTGAGGAGTTTGAGAAATGCTGCAGCCATTGCAGCCCTACAAGATGAGGCCCAGCTCACTCTTAACAGCTACATACATACTAGGTAAATACATTACTTACCTTTACTAAATGAAAATAATCTTTACTTGATTATCTGCTGTGGTCTCTGAAACAACAGCTCTTGTGAACGGGAACAAAAATATCTGCAACATTTATATTCCACTTTCTTAAACCCAGCAATGTGCTGTGTGTGCTAAAAAAATCATATAGGAAAAAAAGAGGTACTAATGATTGAGTCAAAGATGTAGCAGAACTTAAAGTCGAACTATAGGAAAATCTTTTTTTTCATTTTGGATAGAGTAAGGGAGGGTTATAACCCCGGTCAGATCCCATTGTGGAGATTGTCCCAAAGCCAAAGAGGAAGTGAGAGGAAATCCCTGCAAATTAAAGAAATTTCCTGGGGACCCCAAGGCCACCAAAATTAGTGCCCCATTGGAAGATTTCCCCTCTATTACTTTTCTGGGAACAACCCAAAATTTGGGATTTTCTTTTACTTTCACTTTCAATGATAATAGTAAACAGGACAAAGAGATAGAGTGAGGGTGAATCTCTCTAACCGGGGCACAGACAGCCATAAAAACTGACAGGTGTTCTAATTCCTCCCCACCCTATCCAAAACTAAAAGAAAAGTTTTGCCTTTAGTTATACTTTAAAGCGGTATTAAACCCAAAACCAAATGTACAACATATTGCAGCTTACCAATTACTAGATGTGGTGGCTGCATCAGCTTTCTTTTCTTATGCCGCGTACACACGAGCGGATTTCTCATCGGAAAAAGATATGACGGCTTTTCCGATGGGATTCCGCTCAAGTTTGCCTTGCATATACACGGTCACGCAAAAGTTTGCTGAAATTACGACCGTCAAGAACGCGGTGACATACAACACTACGACGAGTCGAGAAAATGAAACTCAATGCTTCCAAGCATGCGTCGAATTGTTTCCGAGCATGCGTAGGGATTTTGTGCGTCGGAATTGCCACAGACGAACGCATTTTCAGATAGGAACTTTTCCCGACCGAAAAATTGAGACCATGCTCTCAATCTTTTGCTGGCTGGAATTCCGCCAGCAAAAGACCGATGGAGCATACACACGGTCGCATTTTCCGAAGAAAAACTCTCATCGGTCTTTTGCGGGCCCGAAATTCCGATTGTGTGTACGCGGCATAAGGCTTTTTCCCTCTGTTTTCACCTGGTGATCTGGCCAGTAAAACACTTCCTGCATTAATGAGACACCACTCCGGGTGAAAGAGAAAAGGAGGTCCAGCAGACAGCAGCATTATTAGTCTAGGAGGAGCAGGGTAGTGATAAATGTAATAGCAGATTTAAATACACTAACAAATTAAAGAAAAACTCCAGTTCACACTTTCTAATTAGCTACAGCAAGCAGGCTTTTCCTTTTTTTTTTAAATCAGATAAGAGTTTATTGAAAAACCAAACAATAATACATTTAGACACAGTATCATTGCTGCCTAAAAATTCCAATACAGCAGTTATCTCAAGTAGCATATGGTGTGTGACCCATGGATTTGCATAGTAGATCATCTGGCTGTATATATACAATACCAGTTATTATGACAGTGTTGTATAATTTTTCAATTTCAATTAACAACAATCTATACTGCGTGTCCTGAATCATATGGAGTACTATAAAATTTATACATACACTAATAACCGGATATGTATGAGATCTAATAACATTAACCCACATTTAAAAAGAAAGCAAGAAAATGTGACGTCACTTTCGCCTTATGCATTTATGATTGTTCACCATGGTTCCTCCACAAGCTGTTATTATAGTAGCAATGAGTTATACAATCATCCTTGCATTACCTCCCTTTACCAACTGGTTACATCTGTAATAATCGATCTTTAACCAGTTGGGTTGGACCTACCCCGGGAGTGTCCAGCCAAGGTTGCCACATTGAGTAGAATTTCTTAAGGACATTTCTATGTTGGTAGGTAAATTTTTCCCAAATTAGCATACTATTTACTAGATCTATCCATCGTTCCCCCGTTGGTACCTTTGGGGTTATCCAGAGCCTCACGATCACCTCACGTGCTAAGTATAATAGACGCAGAACTGCTGTTTGGCCATTCGGTGAGAGTGAGGGTATCTCCAAGGCACTAAGGAGGCAAACAACCGGGTCATCTAAAATTGGAAATTGAAATACCTGAGAAATAGTGGACAGAACATATTGCCAGTATCGAAATAGTTTTGGACATTTCCACATCATGTGTAGTAAATCTCCTTCCTGACTATCGCATTTTGGACACATTGGGGGATCCCGGAGCTCCCATCTATGCAGTTTAGTCGGTGTCCTATATACTCTGTGCAATAAAAATAAATGCGACAATTTATGTGATGTTGAGACTGATAACAATGGGGTAGAGGCTAGACACAGCTCCCATGTTTCTCCGTCAATAGGACCCAGGTCTTTTTCCCACCCTTTTCTACATGGCAAATTAGAAGCATCGTGCGTTGAATGTATTAGTCTGGCATAGACTCTCGAGATCATGCCTTTCCTGTCCTCTGTCAGCATAACATCAGTCATTAGAGGATGTGTTACTGATGTAAGATATTCTAGTTTCACGTTGTATAGCATGCCTGAGTTGTAGATATTGATAAAATTATGTTCTAGGTATGGCAAATTCATCTTGTATATCCCTAAAAGACTTAAATAGAGTACCATTAAACAACTGAGGGATATACCGCACACCCATTGTTTCCCAGAGATGAAAATCTTTAAGTTCATACAGTTCTTTGTAATATTTATTTTTCCCATATGGGTGTGAACAAACAGACTCCCCTGATTTTCAGAATGGATCTGACGTTTCTCCACAGGGTGTTCAATAGCACTATCGTAGGTAGAATTTGTGTGATATGCGTGAGCCCTGCCTCTAAGTGAGATAGGGCCGAATGTAATGAACCCTCGGGGACCAGTAAGGACCTGATGGGGTCACTGTCATCTATGCCTTCCCAATTGCCCAGGTGTTGAATCTGGGATGCCACAAAATAAAATCTAGCATGAGGAACTGCTAGACCACCTTGATCTTTGGCTAGTTGTAATGTGTGTAGACCAATCCGAGCAGGCTTATTACCCCAAATTAAGTCCCTGAACTGAGCATCTATTTGAGTAAACCATTTGTGCCGAATCCATATGGGTGTATTATGAAATACATATAAAAGTTGTGGGGCCCACACCATTTTAATTAAGTTCGCCCTCCCGGTGACTGATAAAGGTAACTTCACCCATGTGGAGCATTTCATTCTGAATTTATGGAGTAGGGGAACCAAGTTCAAGGTAAGATACTGGCTAGGGACTGGTGTCACCTGTATACCGAGGTAGCGAAACTCACCCACCGTAAGTATGTCCCTTGCATAGTCAGGTAGAGGTTGTGGTAAGGGATCTAGGGGCATAAGTACCAATTTATTCCAATTAATGCTGAATCCCGACAACTCCCCAAAATCAGCTATTAAACGCATCACATTCTTCAGGGAGCCGTCGGTGTCCCCAAGATAGATCAGAGTATCACCTGCATATAAGGAGATGACATCTTGTTTGGGGCCTCGACAAAAAACAATAATATCTTGTGATGCTTTAACGTGTATGGCCAGAGGTTCAAGGGCCAGGGCAAACAACAGGGGTGATAAAGGACACCCCTGCCGCGTGCCCCTAAAGGTTCTAAAAGGTGCTGATAAGTTTCCGTTAATAGGCATTCTCGCCGTTGGGGTGTTATATTGTAGCTGAACCCATTTCAAAAAAGAGGGCCCTACTCCAAATCTTGTTAGCACTTCCCATAGGTATGGCCATTCAACGCTGTCAAATGCTTTGGCTGCGTTTAAAGAGAGGATGGCCCTATTGCCTGAGTTGTCTGTAGGCAGTTGTAGGTTGAGGAACAGTCTACGTAAGTTTTGGGCTGTGGATCTAGTCGGTAAAAGTCTCTATGTATCACTGATTGAATACATTTGGCTAGTCTGTTGGCCAGGACTCTGGCCAACAGCTTAACATCAAACGTAAGTAATGAAATAGGTCTATATGTGTCTGGGGACAGGGCATTTTTACCTGGCTTCAGGAGTACTATTATAAGTGCTTCACTCATGAAGGGAGGGAGTTTTCCAGTTTCAAATGCCCTGTTGTAAACCTGTAGTAGTGTTGGTATTAGTTGTGCGGTGTAACGCTTATAAACTTCTGACGATAGGCCATCTGCCCCCCAGTGCTCTTTCCCGTTTTGTGTGTGAGCTAGTGCCTCTAGAAGCTCCTCCTCTGTCAGTGGGGCATTTAGTAGGTTTGTGTCCGATGCCGACAATCGCGGTATAGGGTATTTATCTAAAAATCAATGGAGATCTTCAGAGGAGGGATGGACTTTTGATGAATAGACATCCTGGAAATAGTTCCTAAAGATGTCTATAATGTCTTGCGTAGAGTAACAAGGTGTACCCTGTGCATCTGCCACTGCCACTATATGTGAGGACGGTTGTTGTGATTTGGCTAATAAAGCTAGCATGTGACCTGTATTTTCCCCTTCTTCAAAGTGTTTTTGTTGTAAAAAGAACCTTTTATTTTCTGCAATTTGCAATGATAGGTGCTTGAGCATGGATTGGGAGGCTAACCATGCTCTTTTGGTGTTATCAGTGGGGTCATCAATGTATCGTTTTTCTGATTTTTGTGCTTCTGCTATCACTAGATTTTCCCAATCTTTGGTTTTTGTTTGGATATGGGATATCTCTCTAATAAGTTGCCCGCGTAAATAAGCTTTAGCCACCTCCCATACTGTATCTATATCTGTTGATCCTATGTTTTGTCTAAAAAAGAAAGTCAGAAGTCCTGGGAGTGGATCAGGGTCCGGTAGTAGTGACAGCCAGAAAGGGTTAAGTCTCCATAGTCCGTTACCCCTGACCGCCCCCATTCGTAGATCTATTGTGAGCGGGGAGTGGGCTGAAGTCTGCCTGACATAATATTGCGAGGAGTCAACCATGGGTAGCATGCATTCATTACCCAAACCTAAATCAATCCGTGACAGGCCTTCTATTGAGGCTGATTGGCATGAGTACACCTTAACGTCAGGGTTATTCATTCTCCAAACATCTGTAAGGCCCATCTCCAAAAGAAGGCGGGCAAACGGTGTGGGTCTTTGTGTTCTTTGTGGGCTGACCCCAATACGGGCACTCAGTTTGTCTTTTTCAAAATCGATATAGTTATTGAAATCCCCTATAACCAATATTGGTATTTCCGGGTAGCGGGACGTATAATCAGCTAATAATGTCAGGAGACTGGCTAAGAATGGAGGAGCAATGTATAACCCTGCCAATATACATTTAGTTCCATAGAGGGAGCATAATAGGAATGTGTAGCGACCCTCAGGGTCAATTTTAACTTCTAGGAAGGAAAATTGTGTACCTCTTCTGATCAGGACACTCACTCCCATCGAATACACAGAATATGTGGCATGGTATTGATGACAAAACTGTCTTCATGCAAATGATGGAGTGGATGACGAGGGCAGATGAGTCTCCTGCAGGCATATCACATCAGCATCGAGACGCCTGATCGTGCGCAGCATGGCCAGACGTTTGATTGGGTTATTCAGGCCTCGGACATTCCAGGACAATATTCTAGTTATCTTAGACATTGCAATAACATAACTATAAAAGGAGTAATCCACCCTGAGGGTGTTGTGCTAGCAGATAACACTACCACCTAATAACTTGTATACCGAGAGTTCCGCCAGAGCAACGATATTGAAGTACGCTTCGATTTCAGCAATTGGGGAATCAGTATCTTCAGAGGCAAATTTGTACTGAGGGAGGTGAGGTCCACAATAAACAGACAAAGTAATAGAGAGGCCATGGTGAAAAATCCAAGATAAAAAAAAGAAAAAAGGAACGAAAACAAAAAAAGTAACTGGCCAACAGGGCCTTGTAAGCTTGCCCTGAAACAGGTAGTGGTCTGTAGGCTTTTCCTTTTGACAAAGGTTTTACATGAATAAATAAAAGCTATCCATTTTAAGCACTCCTGCCAGTGTTAAATAGTTTGTCTCATACATATAAATGGACATATTTTGCTGGAGAGTTGCTGGATGGATCACCAGATGAAAACAGAAGAAAGAAAGCCTAAAAAAAAGTAAATTAATGCAGACATCACATCTGAGAATTGTTCAGCTGCAATACAATACATGTTTGCTTTTGGGTTTAATACTGCTTTAATAAATTATCAGAAATACATTTATATATATATACATATACACTGAGCAAAATTATAAACGCAACACTTTTATGTTTGTCACTATTTATCATAAGCTGAACGCAAAGATCTACGACTTTTTCCATGTACACAAAAGGCCTATTTCACTCAAATATTGTTCACAAATCTGTCTAAATCTGTGTTCATGAGCACTTCTCCTTTGCGGAGATAATCCATCCACCTCACAGGTGTAGCATATCAAGATGCTGATTAGACAGCATGGTTATTGCACAGGTGTGCCTTAGGCTGGCCACAATAAAAGGCCACTCTATAATGTGCAGTTTTACTGTATTGGGGTGGGGGTCTGAAAACCAGTCAGTATCTGGTGTGACCAATATTTGCCTCATGCAGTGCAGCACATCTCCTTCGCATAGAGTTGATCAGGTTGTTGATTCTGGCTTGTGGAATGTTGGTCCATTCCTCTTCAATGGTTGTGCAAAGTTGCTGGATATTGTCAGGAACTGGAACACCCTGTAGTATATGCCGATCCAGAGCATCCCAAACATGCTCAATGGGTTACA
This sequence comes from Lithobates clamitans, assembly GCA_037952925.1. Taxonomy (NCBI): domain Eukaryota; kingdom Metazoa; phylum Chordata; class Amphibia; order Anura; family Ranidae; genus Lithobates; species Lithobates clamitans. The sequence continues at coordinate 613,084 of JBBGZY010002614.1, forward strand.
TGTCCAGTGAGTATGCTGGCCATGCAAGAACTGGGATGTTTTCAGCTTCCAGGAATTGTGTACAGATCCTTGCAACATGGGGCCGTGCATTATAATGCTGCAACATGAGGTGATGGTTATGGATGAATGGCACAACAATGGGCCTCCGGATCCCTTCACGGTATCTCTGTACATTCAAAATGCCATCAAAAAAATGAACCTGTGTTCGTTGACCATAGAATATGCCTGCCCATACCATAACCCAACCATGGGCCACTCGATCCACAACGTTGACATCAGCAAACCACTCACCCACACAATGCCATACACGCTGTCTGAAATCTGCCCTGTACAGTGAAAACTGGGATTCATCCGCGAAGAGAACACCTCTCCAAAGTGCCAGACACCATCGAATGTGAGAATTTGCCCACTCAAGTCGGTTACGATGGCGAACTGCAGTTGGGTCAAGACCCCGATGAGGACGACGAGCATGCAGATGAGCTTCCTCGAGACGGTTTCTGACTGTGCAGAAATTCTTTGGTTATGCAAACCGATTGTTGCAGCAGCTGTCCGAGTGGCTGGTCTCAGACGATCTTGCAGGGGAAGATGCTAGATGTAGAGGTCCTGGGCTGGTGTAGTACACGTGGTCTGCGGTTGTGAGGTCGGTTAGATGTACTGCCAAATTCTCTGAAACGCCTTTGGAGATGGCTTATGGTAGAGAAATGAACATTCAATTCAAGGGCAACAGCTCTAGTGGACATTCCTGCAGTCAGCATGCCAATTGCATGCTCCTTTAAAACTTGGGACATCTGTGGCATTATGCTGTGTGATAAAACTGCACATTTTAGGGTGGCCTTTTATTGTGGCCAGCCTAAGGCACACCTGTGCAATAATAATGCTGTCTATTCAGCATCTTGATATGCCACACCTGTGAGGTGGATGGATTATCTCGGCAAAGGAGAAGTGCTCACTAATTGCTCGTACACACGATCCGAATATCGTATGAAAACGGTCGTCCGAGGAAGAATCGTATGATTTTCAGATTGTGTTTACACTACTTTTCGACAGCCGATCACGACAATTCATCCAATATTATTCATTCGGACATGCACGAAAATTTTCCTTGTACGATTTTCATTCAGTCAGTATAGTTGAAAATACAATTCAAATTACAACACATGACATCACTTCTAAATTTTTTCTGTCGTACGAGAATTTTCGTGACTTTATTTACCTATTCAATTTCTACTTGCGACTATTAAGCGAAAAAGGTTGTACGATCCATTGTACGATATTCGGATCGTGTGCACGGGCCATAACACAGATTTAGGCTGGGTTCACACCTATGCGAACTGGATGCGGGTTTCTCTGCATCCAATTTGCATAGCAGGAGAATGTGACCGGCTCTCTATGGAGCCGGTTCACATATCTCTGGGGCAGATCGCTTCTCGGCCTTTTGGCTAAGATCAAGTGTAGTATCTGTTCTTATCAGTTTCCAGAGGAGGCGCTGTGCAACTCCCGAGAGTGGGGAGGGCACATGCAAATCCAATGGTGTCTTTGGACCTGGAAGGGCAGATTGGCAGGGCCGGTGTTTGGACGCCCACCGAGACGTCAGCGGGGCCGAGTCCGAGCCGTCCGAAAGGGTCGTCCTGGTGAGGATGGCTGCTGCATCTGGGTCTGATCCAGAGGCTGGGGTCCCTGGCCTTCTGGCCTAAATTGGGGTAGCTCTAGCTCCGGTCAGTTTTTTGGGAAAGAACACCGGCTCCTCTCTAGCTGCAGGGGGAGGACCGGTTGGTATTCCCCAAATGTAATTAGGTAGGAGTGATGGGAGCGATGGTGGGGCCTCATGGTAAAGGGCTCTCACCAAGCTTCCAGAACTTCAGGCCTTCCTTTCTGGGGTGGGGGCTGCTGTGGTCTGGGTTGTTGGTCAGGGTTGGTCTGAAAGCCTATGGTGTATGTGCTCCTGGAGTGGCAGTCCAGGGGTGCCATAAAATCACTGTGAGTGAGGGTCACTTTGATTTGTGGCACCACGGTCACTGCACCATTACACACTTTTTTTGCACCTGCCTCCTGGGCCGGGCCTTTTGGCCGGAACCGGAGGAATTTTTTATTCCTGGCCGGAGGGCCTGGCCATTGTATTTCACAATGGCCACTTTTTCACTCTCCTCTACTTCCTTCTCCCCCACTTTCTTTTTATTTATTTCCTTTGTGTGTCACTTTTTGTATTTTAGTGTTGTACACGGTTTGTTACACTGTGTGATTAGTAGGGTTGCAGGTCCTCGGGCCTGCCCTGAAAATCTTGGGAGGGGGTGGACATGGCCTTTTGGCTTGGTTAGCCCTCTCTCATGGGGTCTCCCTTCGGGGGAGCCCCATCGAGTACTTGGGTGGGTCTGTTTTGGCAGGCCCTCCAGAGAAAGGGGTCCGTCTGGTTTCGGCCGAAAGCTGCCGAGAGAGACCGAGAATGTCCAAGAGCGGCGGCGCCATTTTTACACGCCAGATGTCTGCGATGGACACTGACAAGCCTGCAATGGGGGACAAGGCTGCAATGGGGGACATAGTACAGATGGACACTGACAAGGCTGCAATGGGGGACAATGCTACAGATGGACACTGACAAGGCTGCAATGAGGGAAAAGGTACAGATGGACACTGACACTGACAAGGCTGCAGATGGACACTGATGAGGCTGCATTGATGGGCATTTAAATGTAAGTTTTTTTTCCTTATACTGCCCTCCTAAAAGTTTTTTTCCTTAAAATTCCCTCCTAAACTTGGGGTGCGTGTGATACGCCGGCGCGTGTTATACGCCGATAAATATGGTATATATTTATTTGTTTTGTTTTTTTTAATCCTAAAAGGAAAAAAACACAATCCATACATAATAGAATCATATTATGATCAGATAAACCATAAAGAGCAAAGACCTCATGCATACTGTGTGTTTAGCCCCAATGCATGAGGCCCTGGTGCTTGGGGGAGGGTGGAAGGTATAGGCACACCATCCAACCCCACTACCAGCAGGCTGTCAAGCTCTATGAGAAGCTGAACATTGCTGCAGCTGGGACGGTATACAGAGCAGTCCAGGCTTTTGTCCCTGGGCGCATACTGCATTAAACACAAGTACCGCTGAGGTGCACAATCCAGCCACAGCAGCTATCAGCCTCTCACATTTGACAGACTGCCAGCAGTGGGGCTGGATGGTGCACCTATACCTAATACCCTCACCTAAACTCCAGAGTCTCATGCACTGGGGCTAAATGCCCACTGTGCATGATGCCTAATAGAGCACCAAAAATACATTAAACTAGTGAATGAAAAGTAGCAGTTGGTTACAAATTTTGTTATAGGGAGTGAGGAGGATATTATTGATGGGTATCTAATTATTTAACAATACAATTTATAGTATAATTTAGAATGTGGTAACTCCTATTATATTTTATTTACTTTTTTGGGGGTTATAAAAATTCACTTGAAGGGGTTTGCAAAGGATTATTGCGATGCATTTTCACTACTTTTCATCAACTAGTTTTCATTTTGGGCCACCTCCGACCAGTTGTTGTTATCCCTACAATGGCTACAGAAGAGTTTAATTGTCAATTTGCAGCAAAACCCCATTTGATCCGCTAGGTTATTAATAGGATTGAAAAGAACTGGGCTTATAATAGATCCTTGTGTCAAACAACTTTAGTCCATTTAAGCATGTTCCATTAACATGTAACTTTTGCCAAGCTCTAGACATTGATGGGGTTTAACATTATTTTTTGTGTTATATGAAGGAAAATGTGAATTACTTTATACTTATCATAAGTTGGTCTATTGAGGCTGTTTTGAGAGTGGGGCGGGTGGGATGCAAAGGATATTGTTTTAATGTACCCTTTGTTTTTTGTTTCTTTTCTGTGACAAACACAAACATTTCAATAAAAAGCATTGAAGACATAAAAAAACAGACTTTTGCCAATTATTATTTTAAATCTAAAGTTTAATCTGCTTATATTTTTCCTTCTCTGGTGCTTCCTTCCACCCATGATCAACATAGTAATTAATTTTCTAAAAAACCTTTCTGTTTTAATTTCTGTGGTGATAATTTTGTACTGGTTTTGATCATCTTTAAATCATTTTTGTTTATTCTCTTGATTGTTGCTGCATATTTTCTTTTTGATTGAATTCGAGAGTTGCACCTGAAGCTCTCTATTTTTCTTTTTTTTGCCGTTTGATATTTAGGAGGGTCTATATAATGCTTTCCCTTTTTTTTTCTTTCTCTCAGTTTTGCCTCCTCAGAAATAAAAAGCCATTCAACAATATCAACTATTGATTTAGTTTGTGCTTAATATATTTAAAACCTGAACTAAAAAAAGAAAATATCAACTAGTCTTTGATTTTTTTCCACAGGTATCCAACCCAGCCCTGCCGTTTTGGAAAACTCCTACTGCTTCTACCAGCATTACGGTCTATCAGCCCATCAACAATAGAAGAAGTATTTTTCAAGAAAACAATAGGCAATGTACCAATCACAAGACTGCTCTCAGATATGTACAAATCCAGTGATATCTGAAGGAAATCTTATTTTTCTCAAGCTTTAGACTTGAATAATACTGTTTCAATCACAAATGCGTTCCAAGAGTAATGAGACTTGTGAAGACAAATATCAAGGGGACCTTCTTTTATTAAAATAGCCATCATATTGATGTGCATAATATCAAAATACTATTTGCCACATGGAACACTCAAAGCCATTTTGGTTCTACAAACCCAACAGAAAAGAATGAACGTTATCTTCAAGATTTCCTGTGATGACTCAGTGGCAATGTACAAAATCAACTCCTAAATTTTAAACAAGCATTTCTATCCTTTCTTTGTACTATAAACTATTTCACATTTTTTCCATGGCTGTAGTTTCAGAGATAGAAAAAATAATCACCCATATAGAACAGTATGTGATCAGAATTGTTATGACTACGGACACTTTGGACTAGATTGTATAAAAAGGCAAGATGCATCTTTGGCTCCACTTGTGACCTATTGACAAACCACATCATTGTGTGCAACCGCATCAACGCTACAACTTGACTGGAGCACCGATTTCCACTTTGCACCACACCATAATATACTTGATTGCCACAAGATTACATGAATCAGTTAGGTGCTGCAAATATGGGATCACATCTGTGATGTGTTTACAACAATAAAGAGGTTAGCTTTCACCATTATAGTACTTCAATGGTTAGACCATCTTATCAAATCATTTATTCTTGTCTGCTGGTATTACAAGTCACTTTGGTTATGACCAACTGAATTTTTAAATTGCTTCTTTCAAAACAGTATATATAGGACGCCTGCCTTTAGACGCACATTAACTTTAATGGCATCCCAGTCTTATGCCCTGTACACACGGTCGGATTTTCCGATGGAAAATGTCCGATCGGAGCGTGTTGTCGGAAATTCCGACCGTGTGTGGGCTCCATCGGACATTTTTCATCGGTTTTTCCGACACACAAAGTTGGAGAGCAGGAGATAAAATTTTCCGACAACAAAATCCGTTGTCGGAAATTCTGATCGTGTGTACACAAATCCGACGGACAAAGTGCCACGCATGCTCAGAATAAATAAAGAGATGAAAGCTATTGGCCACTGCCCCATTTATAGTCCCGACGTACGTGTTTTACGTCACCGCGTTTAGAACGATTGGATTTTCCGACAACTTTGTGCGACCGTGTGTAGACAAAACAAGTTTGAGCCAACATCCGTTGGAAAAAATCCTAGGATTTTGTTGTCGGAATGTCCGAACAAAGTCCGACCGTGTGTACGCCCTATTAGTCCGTAGGGTTCAATATTGAGTTGGCCCACCCTTTGCAACTATAACAACTTCAACTCTTCTTAGAAGACTGTTCACAAGGTTTAGGAGTGTGTCTATGGGAATGTTTGATCATTGTTCCAGAAGCGCATTTGTGAGCTCAGGCACTAATGTGGACGAGAAGGCCTGTCTCACAGTCTCCGCTCTATATCATTCCAAAGGTGTTCTATGCTGGCCAGTCAAGTTCCTCCACCCCAAACTCGCTCATCCATGTCTTTATGGACCTTGCTTTGTGCACTGGTAGCAGTCATGTTGGAACAGGAAGGGGCCATCCCCAAACTGTTCCCAAAGTTGGGAGCATGAAATTGTCAAAAATGTCTTAATATGCTGATGCCTTAAGAGTTCTCTTCACTGGAACTAAGGGGCCAGGCCCAACCCCTAAAAATCTCCCTCCACCAAATGATTTGGACCAGTGAACAAAGCAAGGTACAAAAAGACATGGATGAGAGAGTTTGGGGTGGAGGAACTTGGCCTGCACAAAGTCCTGACCCAAACCCGATAGAACACCTTTGGGGTGAATTAGAGTGAAGATTGCGAGCCAGGCCTCCTCGCCCACATCAGTGCCTGACCTCAAAAATGTGCTTCTGGAAAAATGGTCAAACATTCCCATACACACACTCCTAAACCTTGTGGACAGCCTTCCCAGAAGAGTGGAAGCTGCTATAGCTGCAAAGGGTGGGCCAACTCAATATTTAGTGCTACAGATTAAGACTGGGATGGCATTAAAGTTCATGTGCGTGTAAAGGCAGGTGTTCCAATACTTTTGGTAATATAGTGCATATATATATATATATATATATATATATACACACAAACAGTCAATATACAGTATTTGGGTTCATTTACATCAGGGGTAGGCAACCTGTAGCCCTCCAGCTGTTGCAAAAATACAAGTTCCATCATGCCTCTAGGAGCAATTGTAACTGCCAGCCTTGCAATGCCTCATAGGAAATGTAGTTCCACAACAGCTGGAGGGCCCCAGGTTGCCTACCCCTGGATTACATTAAACTGTGCCTTTTTTAAGATCTAAAAGATTATGTGGATCTGGTTCACTAATCGACTAAAAGACAGTCAATGGATGATTATTACTTCCTTTAGGTTTCTGGTAAAACCTCCTAATTTGTACATACTTCACTTATAACCCCAACTGAAGTCACCAAAATATGATATTCAGTCAGACATTGTACTAACCACAACCATTGTTATAGTTCTACCTCTACTTTCCTGTTAAAGAAGTTGTAAACGGTATCTAAGTACAATTGCAAAGTCCAATAAGCACCATTGCTGTCCAGTGCACTCTTACAGACCTGGTAAAACACATCCATTCTCCTTCTCCACACTACAAGTGTGCATGAGGATATTTGTTATGAGGAGAGAGTCGATTTCTCTATGCCAGCACAAACTACTGGAGTGAGAGGGCTGGAAGCACATTTTCACTGTGAAAAACATTTATTTTAAGGCAAGTGAAAATCATGGTAAGATTTTAATTGCGCTTTAAGGTTATCAGAGCAGCTTTCATAATTTGATAACATAAGCAACATTATAGGTCTTTGAACATTTTGGAAGGAATGCAGGATAGCCAGAAGCCAGAAGAAATCCATACGAGGAATTATATATTTATACCAATTGACATATTTGTTACAGATTTTTGAACAAGAAACATTCCACAATTAACAGACCATTTTATAAAATGGTACATTTTAGTGGCAGACTATAAAAAAAACAAACTCCAGGCAAAAAGCTAAAAACATAGATTAAATAAATATATTTGAGTGTTTTTATGCCAAAATATTTGTAATTCTATGCAGCCATTCTTGTGATTTTAACACTTCTGCTGGACTGCATAGAAAGGAAGGTGACACCACTATTTGCTGACGCAATTTTGTAATTAACTGTGTCATCTGCTTGGTCGCTCGAAAATAAATGAACATGATCACATTGCTAAGTAAAGAACCTAAAACAGTCAGTATGATTTTTGCTCTGCAGTTTGAATTGTGTGTAGATAATATATTTGAGACAGCTACACTAGCATAATGATAAAATAATTAAATGAATATGTAACACCCACTTTTTTTTATATTTGCCTGGAGTCCCACTTTAACTGAATTTATCCAAATACAAATAAAATGTCATTGGTTTGTAGAACAAACACGCACCAATTACTTACTGACATACCCTAAGAGTAAGGAAACTCTACATTTAGTACAGTTTAATAGCATTTTTTTTGTTCAATGTTTTCAGTGTATGATTAGATTCTAGCACTAAGGAAATCAGCACTTCAACTATTATAGAAAAGTAAAAATGTTCATTGTACAGTGTCATCTAATTGTGAATCTAAAGTTGTTTTCATTTCTTTACAGAGAATAAAATATATTGAACTTGGGTTCTTTAAGTTATTTTTTTTTCCATAAATATTTGTATAACAAATAATATTCATGCTTTTTGTACACAAAAATATTTATATATTCTGAGCAAGCAGTGAAGGCGGTTTAAAACAAGTTCTCATTCATCTCTGCAGCTATAGGCATTGTGGAAATTTGTTTTGAAAGTTTGCGACAGAAGTTTATTTTCCCTTTTACTTTATTTTGCTACAGAATCTTGGTAGTCTCCCAAAAAGACATAATTTTTTTCTGAACTGCTAGAAATAAACTGAAACAGATATGTGTCCATGTAAGAAACAGTGAAAAAAGAGTGATAAGAAGTTGTAACACTTTTTACAGCTTGTTAAGTCCCTAGTTCCCTAGAAAGATGTTTAATAAATTCTTGGGCAGTAAAAATCACAGTGAATTCTTGGTAAGAAGTACACAGAAAGTAATAGGAATGTACCTATTTAATAAATGAATAAAGTTGTGCCTTATTAGTGTGATAAATATGGAGAAAAGCCTACTAGATTTATGAACAAGTCAGACTTGGTGATTACTTTTTTAGGTGAAACAGTGAGAAAAGGGCCAGGAAGTTACCATGTGACACATTATCAAGCATAACTGCAGGATTGCTTGTGCTGTAAAACATCCTATCAGGCACTTTTCAACACAAGGTTCCTCATTTCCTTCTCCCTTGATCATCAGAGGGAATTCATTGGAATAAGACTGTTTTTTGGTGCACAATTGTAGCAGGAAAGATGCACAACACATTTGGTTTTCAGAGTGACATATTTTATGCAAGCTTGTAACTGCCACAATAAATTCACTTAGGGCCCATCTACACCAATGGGCACGTGTTATGGTACATATATTGAGCACATAATGGTGTGTGTTGTGCATCTGTGCTGCAATGCATTGTAATGCATTCTTTTTTTTTTGAGGGGGTAGGAAATGGACAGTGAGTGATATGAGTTTTGGGGTAAGACGTGCCTGGGGAGTGATGTAGGTTTGGTAATGGAAAGTGGCCCGCAAAAGATTTAAATTTGGTGGGTGGCAAGTGGACGATGAGTGATTTAAGGTTACTGGGTGGAAAGTGGACAGTGTGTAATGTAACAAATATGTAAAAGACAAAGGAAAAAGAAACTGAGCCACCGTATAATATTAGTGTACTAGTTTATTAGCTTTCATAAAAACACAAAGATAATATGCACTTACAGTGTGTGATCCAAAAAGCAGCATGCCATTTCAATTCCACTAGATGGCAGGCTTTCCCCCACTCAGGCACTTCCTCATGTAGATAGTCTCTTGCCAGGAATCAGAAGGGCCGCTGTTGACAACATGGAGATCATTAGGGTTGATTAAGGGTACCAGAATGCAGGGTTGTTGCAAGGATTTTTGACACCCTAGGCAAAACCCCATTTTGCCGCCCCTCCCCCCCCCTTTGTTCCACCCCTGACCCCCCCTTCCCCTGCCCATGTAAACCCCGCCTTTTTAATGAAGCACCTATCAAATGCAGCCCACCAGCGCCCATCAAATGTAGCATCACCAGCACCCATCAATGAATGTTTGCTTGCTTCCATTAATTCGGGAGTCGGGACACAGACAAAGTCTTCCGCCACTGCTGCGCCTCTGACACTATGTGCAAACGGAGCGGCGGCTGCATGTTAATGCTTAGACTTAGTTGCTTGCTGCAGAGAGAAGAAAGTAGGAAAACCAGTGACTGGGCGCCCTAGGCAGCAGGGCGCCCTAGGCGGCTGGCTAGTTTGCCTAGTGGTAGCACCGGCCCTGCCAGAATGGCATAAAGAAATCAGTCAATGTGGAAACATGCTTCAGAATCTTTTTTTTTTTTCTTTCTTAACTCTTTTATGCTCCCCTCCTCTCTTACACATACTTTCTCCAGTGCTGTCTTAAGTGAACTGTATATTAACCCTCACCTCTGTTATCCTGCCCATATGAACATTAACCCCTTCATCTAGCCACTGCATGTGCCCAGTACACATCAACCCATTCCTTCTTCTGTGTATGCCCTGTATATTGTATTGTATCTAGTGCACCATTTTCAAGCTCTGTGTTTAAGCCCTTCAGTACCAGCATGTTTCTTCATTTTCAAAAAAACTCTGCTTAAAACAAGGTGGCGTCTTCTTTCCAAAAAGGGTCATTGCTGTGGGGAAAGGGGGGAGGGGTACTATTCAGGCATTTTTATTTTAACAAAGGGTAAGGGAAACTTTTTTCCCCAAATTTTCAGGTCATTTTTCCTTTTAAAGAAAAGGAATAAAATAAAACCTAGTGGTTATTAAATACCACTAAAAGAAGACTCTCAAACAATTATATAAAACTCATGAGTACAGCATTGCATGATGAAGTAACTGATGCTCAAACTATCATGGTGCTGAAAACTGAAAAATAGCCTGGTACTCACGTGGTTAAAGCATGTTACTTAAAGTGGTTCTAAAGGCAGAAGGTTTTTTTATCTTATAGCATTCTATGCATAAAAAAACCTGTGTGCAGCAGCCCCCCAATACTTAACTGAGCCCCATCTCGATCCAGCGATGTTGCACAAGAGATTTGGCTGTCTGGGATTCTCCCTCCTCATTGGCTCTGCTGCTGTCGTCATTCGAAGTGAGCCAATGAGGAGAGAGAGGGGTGGGGCCGAGGCTCAATTTCTGCATGGAAGAAAAATATTACAGCGCACACATGCTTGGCACCATATAGCAATATGGTGTGACCAAATCCCCATATTTTTGAAAATATCTTTTTGAGAATGTTTAGGTGTTTTTAAATTAGCCTTGCTGGAGGTGAATGTTTTTTTGCATGTGTGCGCTGTAATATTTTTCTTCTATTGTATGGTCTTATGGCTGCACCAGCTTTAATGTGAAGGCGTGCCCCCCAAATATCTTGTTTGTGTATTGTATGGATTCTGACCAAATCCTTTTGGGATAGGAGCACCCTATTCCCTCATTAAGTACCTCCCATTAGTGTCCACTTGTGTCATAGGTGGAGACCTTTAAATTCTCCCATTTAGAAGAGTGTAGCTCTCATGGTTCAGAGAAGCAGGATCTCACAAATCTATGGATAGTGTAGGACCCACTAATCATGGGGTACTTTGTCGCAGTAAGTGGGCTTAGCACCATATAGCAATATGGTGTGACCAAATCCCCATATTTTTGAAAATGTCTTTTTGAGAATGTTTAGGTGTTTTTAAACTAGCCTTGCTGGAGGTGAAAGTTTTTTTGCATGTGTGCGCTGTAATATTTTTCTTCTATTGTATGGTCTTATGGCTGCACCAGCTTTAATGTGAAGGTGTGCCCCCCAAATATTTTGTTTGTTTGTCAATTTCTGCATGGACACACATAGCAATAGCAAGCAAAAGCAATAGCAAGCTGTGAGGACACAGCAGGAGGGAGGGGCCAGGGGTGTCAGCGAGGGATCCGAGAAGAAGAGGCTCTGGACTGCTCTGTGCAAAACCATTGCACTGGGCAGGTAAGTATGACTGGTTGGTTATTTTTAGACAAAAAAAAACAAACAAAAAAACAAGACTTTTATATCACTTTAAAGTAGAATTCAAGTCAAACATATCTTTTTTTCAATTTGTATAAAGCAAGGGAAGATTACAACCACTGTCAGTTTTTTGCCATCTGTGTCCAATTGTCACATTCTGTCCCATAGGTAAAAGAGAACGTGAGAGAAAATACCTTAAAAGTGATGAAAATTACCAGAAATAATGCTCCTATTGGAAGATTTCCCCTCTTTTCCTGTTCTAGTGACCATTTAAATTTGGGATTTTCCTTCATTTTTGGTGATAACGTTCATATAAGTACGTTCAGATAACTCATTCTCTCAACTAGAGAAACAGTCAGCAATAAAATTACAAATCCTCTCCACTCCAATCTAAAACAAAAAAAAAAAATTGCCTTCAGTTGCTCTTTAAAATGGTTGTAAACCTCAGACATGAAATATGAAAAAGTAAATCTCTTTATAGCGTATACTTGTCTCAATCCAGAGAACTCAGTGTAATTTCTGTCCACTCTCCTATACCATAAGCATGAGGCACTTCTGACAAATTTCCCTGACACCAAGATAAAAATAGTGATGGGGAGGGACCTCAGTCAGATTGACAACCTCATCCCTGTTCCGGCCCCTTTCTTTTCAGAGCTGTGAGATCCAGTGTAAATTCTGCACTTTGAATGGATGTAGGGGAGAGATTGCTGCAGATAAACAGGTATAACTTATGAAGGAGGATTTGTTTCATCTCTATGTATCACCGAAGGCCAGTCACTTCAGTGGATAAATGTGAGTGTTTACATCAACTTTAACCATTTCAATACCAGCCACTTTCACCCCCTTCCTGCCCAGGCAAATTTTCAGCTTTCAGGGCTGTCTCACTGTACCTGCAGGAAATTTTTATCATTTTTTTTCCCCACACAAATAGAGCTTTCTTTTGGTGGTATTTAATGGCCACTGGGTTTTTAAATTTTTGCTAAATAAATGAAAAATTGCATTTTTCTTAGTTTCGGTTATAAAATGTTGCAAATGAATACTCTTTCTTTGCAAGTTTAGGCCAAACTGTATTCTGCTACATTTCTTTGGTGAAAATAACCCAAATCAGTGTTTATTATTTAGTCTGTAGGAAAGTTAGAGTCCACAAACTATGGTAAATCTGAAAATGTACTGACTCTCCTAAAATGTAAGTTCTAACGAGCAGGGCCCTCTGATTCCTCCTGTATTAAATTGTATTGTAACTGTACTGTCTGCCCTCATGTTGCAAACTGTTAGTATTATTATTATTATACAGGATTTATATAGTGCCAACAGCCTAGCTCATTTCTTGATGCCCAAAAAGACAAGACAGTACGAATATCCCCCAAATTTCCCCATTTTTGGAAAGTAGACAGTCCAAAATATTTAGTAAGAGGCATGGTGAGTTTTTTGAAGTTGTAATTTTTTGTCACTATTTTTTGGTAGATTAAGAAATTAAAAAATACTGTCACCAGGGCAGTACAGCGTCATTATATAACTGGTGTGGTGGTGATTCTTTTTTTTACGACTTTTTATTTTTTTAACATACTGTGACCAGAGCAATACAGTGTTACCATAGTAACATTGTACTACTCTGTGGAAGTGATCAGGATTTTTTATTTTTACACATACTGTCACCAGTCAGTGTCCCTAATCACCGCCACACCAGTTATATGATTGCATATACAAGTGAATTTCACTGTTATAAGCAACCATTTTTATGGAATGAAATAGATTAATTCAGTGTTTACTATTGTGGTTAGCTGTGATTGGCCACAGGCAATAACACTGTACAGATGAGCTGTAATTAGCCCTGCCAGTACCATATGATCAATGTGACCACTCACAGAGACTAACACAATAGTACACAATGACAATGGCATGAATGAAAACAATCCATTGTGTACAATTGTCATGCAAACTGCTGTAATTTGTCACAGCGATCACATTGTACCGGCAGCGGCCGATACACTGATCAGTCATCCGCTGTCTGGTGGATACAGCGGGTGACAGATCGCGCCGTAGTGTGGCACGTGAAACGTGTTCTGGAGAGGACGTGTCATTTGTCCATAGGCCGGTCAGGAACTGGTTAAGGAATTGGTGTATTTTTAATGTTGACCTTAAGGCAGCTTTGAAAGATCTTCTCCATGCTGAACTGTTTCTGGAAATGTTCAGGTTTGGCAGACTTTTTGAGGGTTCATTGAACCTTTTGCAAACTGAACTTGCTCAGTTTGTTCATCCCTGCTACTCACTTAAAAAATGTTTATAGAGCTTAGTTAATAAGATGAAGCTGTGTCTATGTTAATAAAACCATCATGTGCTTGAAAAAAAAAGTGCCTCTACTCCTTTAGTAAACTAACTCCAATCTCTTATTTTGACTTTAACTGCATTATGGGATTGGATCACTGTTTTGAAATGGCTGCGGCCAGTGAAAAACTCTCTATCCAAACCTTGGGTTATTATTAAATAGATATTCAGGATTACATGCTTAGATTTCGACATGTCTTTTGCTCGGTTATACCCTCTGTTACATCTCTCCTGCATTTTGCAGTCATACCCTAGAGGACTCCTCTCCTGCACACACATCCGGTGGTCATACCTTCCACAGTCCTCACCTGCACCCATTGCTCACGGTCACACTTTCTAGACCTCCTCTCTTGCAGACTTAAAGTGGTTGTTCCGTCTTTGCTACACGTTTCCTTATGTGTAACTTGGCATGCAGCTAAACCCGCCTATTCTGCAATAAGCCAGACCGATTGTAATCTTGAAGCTTTGACGAAAAGGGGGGGGGGGTGAAACTATTGGGAAAAACTGATGAGAAATGTATACAATGTATGACAAACACAATGATGTAACTAGGCTTCAGATTGCTAAAGGTCCATGCTCACCGGCGATGCCGACTGTAGGGAATGCAGGTTTAGTCCAGCAACATCTGTTGCAGAGATGATGGCTTGTTTCCTCTCCTTCAGTTATTAAAATGGAGTCTGAGCTCCTGGGATGCACCCGTTTATCCTTTCCTTACAAACAGTAGTTTGTAATGCAAAGTTCAATAGTTTGTAAGGCAGAGAAGTCTGCGTTACAGAATACTGAACTCTGAACTGTTCAGTAGTTATAAACAGAGTTCACAGATCGAAACTTCGACAAATACACTTCAATAATAAAAAAAAACAACAAAAAAAAGCAACTCATATATAATTCAAAGTCCAAGCAAACGGTTTTAAAATGTGTAAGAGCATTATCATCACTTTAAGATCTCCAAAAAAAAAAAAAAAAAAAAAAAAGGAAGAACACAGGAAGAGATCGCCCGGGAAAATGTTTAATCTGCAACTGCCTGCAGTTTTTCTATACTTTTGCGACTGCACCCCAGTTGAGAAAATGGAGTTATTCCACACTCCATCTAGTGACCAAATTTAAATATTACAGGGAGAACAAACAATGAATTTCCCTGCTGAAGACAGAACACTCCATGCCTAGTATCAATGGATACCACTATTTGGGTCCTCAGAAGAAGGAGGAAGACAGTGGTGCCAGCCTTTAGGGTCAGTCATTTGCATGGATGGCATTTAAAGGAATGAGCTATATGGATGAGGCAAGTGATGGCTTGAACAAGCGACTTCCATGTTGAGAATCTGTTAAATCTGTGGAATTTAAGCTGACCGTCTGAAGTGTGGAGATCTCAGGGTGGATTTCAACATCTGAGTCTGGATCTACTAGCTCAACTGTGACACTATCAGGACTGATCTGTTCTGTGAAGAATGCAGGTCCTGTAAACCATGTTGTGTACTAAAGGCGACATGCAGCAACAGATCTTGTAGCATGGTCTGCAAGGTTATGGTGAGTAGATACATAGTGCCATTGTGTTGGACTGGTGGATCTCCTAATCCTTAGCACTCTGTTAAACAGGTTACATCTATATCGAGACTAGATGCTTCCAACACCACAGTGCTGTCAGTGTAGAAATCAGCATCTTTAAAGGTCAATGTCCATTTCTGATGCAATAAGTTCAGCTAGCTCAACAGCTAATACAGCAGCACAAAGTTCTAGTCTAGGTATGGTGTGATCAGGCTGTGGTTTACTTTACAGTTTTGTTTTACCTTGAGTGGTGACAAGGGCTTCAAATCCTAATGGATCATATAGGCAGGTTTTTTTCTCTGTGCTTTTTTGGAAGATAACGGAATCTGATTTCAAGTCCCATAGCAGACCAAGACTGCATTGTACAGGTTCAGAGTCAGTCCCTAAATTTAAGTCTCTTAGATCATTAGAGTGATCTTGGGAAGGGAAAGCTTCCATTACTTCCTTACTGTTGGAAACAATGTTGTAAAACCTGAGATTTAAGCAGGCAAACACTTGCGGAGCTCTTTTTAGGAGACAACTTGCAGACTCCTTGGAAGGCAGAGATTTTAAACAGTTATCTACGGAAAAGTCCCTTTCTATGAATTATTCACCATCCACGCCATACTCAGGCTCACCTTCTTGTGCAGAAAGTCTGAGTCCATAGATAGGAACCGCAGAAGGGCTGTTGCCAAAGATGTGTACTCTCATGCAGTACTTAATGTCTTTGGAGGGGTCATTATCTCTAAACCAAAGAAACCTCAAGAAGTTTCTCTCTGACAAGGAAGCAATAGGGCATCTGTTGAACGTCAGCTATTAAAGCAACAGAGTCTCTGGAAAACCATAGGAGCACCTTCAGAAGTTTGTTACTGAGGTCTTGACCTGTCAAAAAAAACACTGTTTAGGGAGACCCCCTCGAATTTGGCATTAGAGACATGCACTACTCTGATCTGACCCAGCTTCCTAGTGTGGTATACCCCAAATATTTGTAGGTACCAGCACTCCTCAGTCTTTAAGAGTGGGAGCCATTTCTGATTGATCGTTCTCAAAGATTTTCTCCATGAAGGAAAATAATTGGTCTCATCTCTGGCTTTCTTTGAAAATTACACTGAAGGGAAGAGACATCTTTGTACTCAGTCTCTGTTATTAGGTAGGCATCTCCTCTGTGGTCTCAAGGAAAGAGGTGTGTCATTTTTGGATAGTCCCTGCTCCATTATATCTAAGAAGAGTTTGTCCTCAATAGACAGTCCCACCTGATTGTCCTCTTGTTTTTTTTTTTAAAGATTTTGCACCCTAAATGGTCTTGGTCACTGTTACAGGTAAGGTTGTCACTAGAGGGGCCTATGAAGGGACAAAGCAAGTGGGTAGTGTATGGCAATTCCTTTATAAGGAAGTGGTTGTGGCATGGCTGATAAATTGAAGAAAGATTCAGTGGACAGGTGTCTTTTCTACAAATAACGAGTTGTCGTTAAGAACACCTTCTTGATAGGACTAATCAGTGTACCACATACTGTAGCCAGTCTGTCGGAGCCAGAATTATTGTTGGTTGGTAGGGGATCAAATACTTATTTTACTTACTGAACTGCAACTCAATTTATAACCTTTGTATAATGTGTTTTTCTGAATTTTTGGTTGATATTCTGTCTCTATCATTTAGAATACACCTATGATAATTATAGACTCTTCTTTGTAAGTGGGCAAACTTACAAAATCCGCAGGGGATCATAGAATTATTTTTCCCACTGTATTTGTAAGCATGCTGTTAACAGGAGGTAGGTTTGTGCAGGTTTCTTAGATAGAAAACTCCTATAATGACCCATCCTAGGTCTAACCTCTGAGAATAGGGAGCATTGTGGGGACCATTAATTTGAGCTCTTGCTTTATGGACTCGTAAGATTTTTCTCCCAAAAGAGTAGGATTATTTGAGCCCAAGGATCAAGTTCTGGTATCAAGTGCGCTATGCGTTTCAAGTGTGGGTGATGAACAGCTGCATCTGGTGTAGGAATTTCAAGCCTGTGATCAGGGATCTGATTGCATTCAATAAGAGTTGGTAAGGACAGGCATCTTTGTCAATCAATAGACTTGACAAGGTAGCCAGATGCTCACCTCCCTGCCAACTCCACTATTCCTGCACAAGTTTTTAAGGAGTAGAGAATGTTGGAACCTTTCATGCCGAATACGTCAAAGAAGGTTGAGCTGACCAAAGCCTTGTTACTTTGATCAAGAATGCAAAAAGATTCATGGTTTTGTACCTTTGGCTTGCTGGGTGAGGCCCTGCCACCTATGGTACCTTTACAGACCTCTGCGCATTGTGAAGAGAGCTCTGGTGTAGTTGTAGCAGTGTGTTCTTCCTCCCCGCCATGATCACTAGTGCTGTGAGTGCATTGTAAAATCTATGGGGCTGACCCAGGGTGTAAAGCTGTGCTGTGATCTGAGCTGTCACATTCTGTGCATTTTTCACTGACCTTACAATGGCAAAGTGAGATGTTGATTAGCAGCACTTGTAGTAGATGTTGTTCTCCTTCAGGAAGCTTTTGCATCCCTCTATAGACTTCTCTCTAAAGGCTCTGCATTTTAGAAGAGAATGTGGCTTCTGGTACAAGGGACACTGCGTACCAGGATCTTTTTATATTTAAAGCCATGTTTATCCACTACTCTTATAAGTTATAGGATAGCTTTTGTACAGTGGTGTTGACACCTCTGGTTGTGTCAGGGGAAGCAAGTCCTTGTAAGTTCCCTTTGGCTACCTGAAGTTTCAGTTTCCTGAGTTTCTGATAGACATGTTTAGGTATCTTAGGAACCCCATCAAGTCTTTTGAATAGTGCACTTCCTATTGCTTCTGCCGAGACATAACATTCATCAAGTCGATCCTAGATCATTTTAAGGCCAGTGTCTGGGTAGTTTATATTTATTGTCTTTATTTGCCTGGCATGCTCAGCCAACTCATTTTCATGCCATTTGAGCAGGAGATCGAGCTCTTCACTACATGACAGGTCTGTGCCCCTAATAGGGTTTTTTTTAGTAGAAGATCACCAGGGTCTGTAGCTTTCAGGGCAGTTGTTAAAATTTTCAAGTCCTTTTATGACCACCTACAATTGTGCAAAGAACTTGGCAAAGTCTACTATGGCTTGATTAGCTGGCTTTAATATTGCTATGCTTAAAAGGTGATGTGTAATCATACCTTTTAAGAGCCTTTAGTTTAAGCCAGCCCCTGTTGTACTGCTCTGATGTGAAAGCAGGGCCTGGAGAATATGGTACAGATTCTGGTACCTTGCATGTAGGGTGTGTCATAAGAGGTCTCTGAAGTAGGATTATGTCTTAAAAAAAAAAAAAATCTTGTTAAAGAATCTTCAGCAAATTCTGGGAGCATCTGGGAGTTTCCTGTGCTGGGTGGAAGGAGCCTCTCTCTCGTAAGCTGTCCTGGAAGGGGACTTGGGAAACTCTGAAAATGAAAGCGCTAGTACAGGGGAAAAAAAAAAAAAAAAAAAAGTATAGGTCTTCCCCCTGCAAGTTGCACACTTGCACCAGTGATGCCACCCACCGGCTGCTACAAAAACGTAAAGATCTCCAAAACGATGTACATTTAGGATATATTTACTGTACTTACAGGTAAGCCTGATTATAGACTTAACGGCAGAAAAAAAAAAAAAAAAAAAGCTGACTTTACTAACGCTTTAAGATACGTTTTTTTCTTGCATCTCCCAGCTCTAGACAAAATAATGCTAAAAAAAACCAACTGAATTATTTTAGTCTCATACTTTTATTTCAAAAATTTCAGCAAGTCATATAAATGTGTTTTATACTTGTATAAAGTAATTTCCCCATATAATATAAAGTCTTGCGCAAGCATTGACATAAATGTGTAGAGATTACACATTGAGAAAATCTGAAAACACAGTGGTAGAGGTTAGCACAGTAATGGAACACAAATGAGGATATACAGGGGGAAAAAAGATTCAAGGTTAGTGCTAGTTAGCTGCCAAAATTGATTCTACATACATATGAGTAAGACAATTCCAATGACTCGTGACAAGTGTTTCTTAGCTAAAAACAGAATTCACATGAGCGACATCACTGTCAAGGTTAAAGGAGCCTTTACAGAAGAAAAACAATAAAAGGCAACTAAATTGTGATTCTGTTACAATCAATCAGTGATTAGTGAAACAAAATCTTTATCCTCAGTAGAAACAGTACTTCCTCCAGGTCCTCAGCAATAAAATGCAAAAGTGATTTTAGCAGTTATTTAAATATGACTCTAATTAACACAGAAATGGCAAAAATGACTACCAAGCAGTTTGAAGGATCTCCAATGCAAATCTAGTCAGCCTATAAGGCTGACACTTTTTACTGTCAGAAGCTATAGAATCTCCATCGCCTACAAAAATGTGCTTTTCCTGGAAGACCTGTAAACAACTGAATACAACTCAGCTAACATTGCTGTCATTCCTTGGACCATGAACTGCTCTTCTATATGCAAGTCAAAATAAGTAAGCAATTGTGAACACAGAGCTCTGATCACAGTTCAAATTCAGTATCTCAAAAGGAATAAAGTAGTGTCAAAGACATCTTGTGTGCAACATGGACCTATCTGGATTTGGTTCACAGCACAGAAAACACATACTGAGGGCAGAATAAAGCAGAGTCCAGTCTGTCCTTGCTGCCCATAGAGCATTTGAGTTTGAGAGAACCGATTTATGTGCTTTAATAAAAACAAAAATTGGACTCTGAAATAAGAAGCAGCAAATTAAAAAAAGAAAGGTTAGTTTGTTACATGTATTATAACAGATTGTAACATGCAGAGCATATAATGAATAAAACCATGTTGGACAGTCACAAGAATTTGAAGTTTAATCCTTTTGCTAAGCATTTCTTATTTTAGATGGTGTGTAGTTCTTGTCTATATGTTCATCTTGAAGAAACATGTGAAGGCATCGTTCATTCTGTGCCAAAGGGTGTCCAGCAACTCTGGAAGTTAAAAGGAAGTAAACAATATTTAAGAAGCTGACAGCAAAAGACATAGCCTCAATACTTTATATATTAAAAAAAAATAAAAATTCAACAGCAGCATTTTTCTTTTTATCCATTTCCAGCTGTCATATGACGTCCTGGACTTTGAATGGAGATATCATATTATTTTCAGCCGGCGATTCCCTGTTCAGCTGCTTGATTATTTTTAAAATGGCGGGAGGGGACGTCCAGTCCCCCCTCCCACCGCCCTCGGGTGCTTTGGCTTCCCTCTGTGCAAGCCGGAGAAAGAATCAGCCAGTGGCGGAAGTTTACCATAAAGAAGACCGCAGACCCCGGCAGTCTCTATGACCTTCGGAGGCCCGGGTGCGTCATTATGACGTCACGTTCAGCTCAGCAGATGTAAACACTGCCGTGTACTTGGCTGGAAAGGCTGAAAGAGGGTTTTTTTGATCTTGGTCTTTCCTGCCTAGAGTAGAGATGTGGGGTCTTATAGACCCCACATTTCTCCATAAAAAGGACCCGTCATGCCCTTTTCTTATTACAAGGGATGTTTACAGTCCTTGTAATAGAAATAAAAGTGATAAAAAAAAAATAAAAAAATTAAAAAGCACCTGTCCCCGCACGCAGAAGCGAACGCATGCTTACATTGCGTCCACACCACACGTGAGGTATCCATTTCCTTTTTAATTCATGAAACCGTTTTTTTATTACACAAATAAAAAAGTTGTTTGAAAAATTTCTGCGCAAATACTGTGTTACTTAAAAAGTTGCATTATTTTATTCACTAGGGTCTCTGCTAAAAAAAACATATATAATGTTCGGGGGTGCTGAGTAATTTTCTAGCAAAAAAATTATGGATTTTACATGTAGGAGAGGAGTGCCAGAATAGGCCAGTTTGGAAGTGGTTAAAGTAGAAGTCCACCCTAAAACTAAAATCTCTGCATTCACAAACATTAACCTATCAAACCATGTAAAGAAGAAATCCGTATACATACCTTTTCTGCAGCCGATCCGACCTGATCCCATGCCTCGCTGTGTAGGCAGGGGGAAGAGGACACGTCCGACAACGTAAGCCCTATAATAACTTTTTGGGTGACGTCAGTCCCCATTCATTTCACAGCTGTTGTCGGCTGTGTTCTCTGCAGAGCTTCCACCACTAGAGATCGGGTCAGATCGGCTTCAGAAAAGGTATGTATACCAAATTTTCTTTACAGGGCTAGATAGGTTAGTCTTAGAATGTGGATGTCTGTAGATGCAGGGATTTTAGTTTTAGGGTGGACTTACACTTTAACATAAGGGGTGATTCAAAGCAAGACCTCTAAGCACTTTTTTAAATTGAGAAATTTCAGGGATGCTACACTTTAACTCAATGCCAAAATCAGAAAAAAAAAATTAAATATGCCAAACATGAAGCACTTGCACATGAATACAACTAGCAAGTTTAGTATCAAATGCATTTCAGCACATCAAACCTTATACTATAAGACTGCAATCAAAGTAAATGATCATCCCAGAATTGTGAACTGCATTGTTTCAGCAGCAGGGCATACGTCGAACCCGGTATTAGCTATGGCATACCATGTAACTGTTTCAGCACCATCAATTTCAAAGGCAATCTGCATAAATTAGCTATACACAACAAATAGAAGGTCAACAATAAGGAGGACTTGTTTTAACTCATTCAGTATAAGGTGTTTCACAATGCAATCTGTTTATATGTTACAGGATAATTTTCCTGGCAATTGAAAAGGATCATACTCACTTGTTTATAAATTGTTCAAGTCCTTGCTTTCTTTCCTCTATGAAAGAGTCATCAAAGATGCCTTCATCTCCTCTGAAAGGAAGCTGTCTAAAAAGAGCTTTTCCAGGTAAGGGGGGCACCACAACCTGAATGATACACAGAGGGGGAAAAAAAAAAAAAGGTGGTTACCTACTATCTTTTTAGAATGATCATGTTTTAAGCCAAACTAATCTTATGCAAGTGTAACACTGACATTAAAGTAAATGCAATGATGTACCTTCTGAATTACGGTTTACGGTGTCAGAATTCAGTGCACAACCCTGAACACAGACACTTGGGGAGTCCAGGGCCCCTCATCTGTCCCTATGCAGAAGTAAATGCTTGGATGTAGAGACACCAGTCTACAGCCACAACCTGTCATTGATACATATAGGTCAGTCCTGGGTGCCCATGTAAATGAGACCTTATACAGGGGTTAGATAAAAATATAGAAACACTACAGGATCTGCAGGTGTGAAAGTGTCAGGTTTCACATTGAAAGGGGAAGTAATGTAACATTCGTTTGCTTCCGCTGTGTGATGACACCCCTAACAGGTGGGAAGCCTCACTTTTGTCATTCACTGCGTGCGCTGATAGCAACACAGAGTCATGTCAGAGCTTATTGAGTTTCAAAATAGGGCAAATTGTTGGTGCCTGCTTAGCTAGTGCTGAGTGAAGTTGCCAATTTGCGGTGTCGCGAGGTACAGTATCAAAGGTTATGACGGTATATACAGTTTCTGGGAAAACATTGTCTGATAAACATAAGCACAGTTGACATGGTCAACGGACCGAAAGAGACAAAAAAGCTTATTGCACAGGATTGTGACCCGGAACAAGAAAACAACTGCTGCAAAAGTGACTGCAGAGCTCAATCTCTGTCTTCCAAAGCCCATGTCAACAAAAACTGTGCAGAGTGAACTCCATGAGCAAAACATTCATGAGCGAGCTGAAATTGCCAAACCACTAGTGACCGATATTAATGCTCAGAAGAGAGAGTGGTGCAACACCAATAAAATGTGTACTATAGATCAATAGAAGACAGTTATACAGTCCAACAACCGCATGTGTTTACATGTGGTGAAGACCGTCGGGAGCTTACAACCAGGGATGTCTTGTGCCAACAGTAAAGCATGGTGGCAGCACAATTATGGTTAGGGCAGCCATATCTTGGTATTCTGCACGCCCCATAATCACCTTGAAAAAGTAGGAGTCACTGTCAGCGACTATATACAAATTGTGGCAGACCATGTGCACCCCATGGTACAGACATGGTTTCCCAAAGACAGCACCAATTACCAAGACCATAATGCTCTTATTCACACAGCTGGTGTTGTCAAATCGTGGAAGCCAAAGTCTCGCACCTTCCCTGGGTGCCGCACCTCCATATCATAGCCACTATGGTCAATTTTGGAGAACAATGTTCAGGCTGGTTTTCCGCCTTCAGCATCTCAGAGAACTAGCACGATTTTTGCATGAAGAACGGTATCAGATTCCATTAGCCACCATCCAAGACAATTTCAATTCCCAGGAGAATTCAGGCTGTCTTGGATGCCAAAAGGCGGCCCAACACCATATTATGCAACAATTTTGTTCTTTTACCTGGTGTTTCCATAATTTTGTCCAACCCCTGACCTAACATGCCACAGGGACATGATCATGTGTAACACATGGGGCTATATTCCAAAAGTCGTGTAATGTTGAAATTGAATACCGTAACATAGCAACAGTGAAATAATAATAATATCTATAAAATCTGTTCAGTGAATAAAACACACAAAATAGATATATTCAAGAGGAATATAGCAACAGTTAGAAAGTCATGCAGGTTACAGTACTGTAAAGCTCAGATGTATACCCTTTGGATTAGGAGCCCAAGTGTTTTTTTAGTCCCCTCATTTAATGCATAAGTACTTTTATTTATTGTTATTTATTTCCCAGCACAAGGCGTAACAATCAAGGTAGCCTTATTTTACCAAATCCATTTGGATATTAAGCGCACACCACATGGAAGTAAAGATGAAACCTCAACAAAACTCAAACTAAAAGGGTCTACCTGTAAACAGATGGGCACCAGTCCAAGCAATGTGGAGCCCCAGCTGCTGGACTCGCCCACTTCTCACTGTCACAACTCCAAGAAGAAATTCCAAATTTCATTTTTCAACATCACGCTATTCTAATCAAGGTAATCTATAAAGGAACAACCTCTTCCCCTTCACACACCAGGAAGTTATCCTCAGCGCTTTAATGTCACATTTTTAGACAAGCTAATAATCTGGTAACATAATTCACACTGGCGAATGATTTTCCACTATTCAGCAAGACACACTGGGGGAGATTTAATAAAATTGGTGCATACAGAATCTGGTGCAGCTGTACACATTAACCAATCAGCGTCTAACTTAAGCTTTCTCAATTAAACTTTGACAAGAAGGCCAGGTTCACATTGGTATGACATGACTGTTGTACGACTGTCATCCTACACAAGTCCTACTTCCATCCAACTTCAATGAACAGGATGAGATTTTGCTCCAACTTTGAGATAGTCCAACTTGTCCTTCGACCAATCCCAGGGTGACAAATTCCTTTTACTGCTGCTGTAATCACCATGTCAGATGTTTAGGATAAAGAACCAACTTCAATGATATTCAATGGGCTGAAGTAGGACCAAAGTCGAACCAATATAGTTCAGGAACCTTTTTCAAAGCCAGACCAGTTAAGATAGCTCTCATTGGGAATCATTGATTTATACACCTCATGCGACATGTGCTCCCAGTCGGAGTGTATGTCGTACCAGTGTGAATCCAGCCTAAAATCTGGATGAGGATTGGTTATTATGCACAGCTGCATCAGATTGTGTGCACCAGCTTTTTAATCCTCCCCCATCCTGTCAGTATGTACATGTCATTTGTTCCACTACCTCGTTTTTACCCTTAAATCCTCCAAAGAAGCCTCTCAACCAGGGTCCAGTGCAATCGAAGGGTTCCTACAATGGCTGCTAGGGGTTCCTTGAGCAACGAGCAAATGTATGCCTCTCAAAAACGTGAGCACAGATACCAATGATCTTTTTTTTTTCTAGTGGGTATAAATAGGGTCTTTCCAACGTGGCGAGTCTCATGGCAGTGTGGTCCACATCCGGATCTTTTTATTTTGCTGGTGGATGTCTGACCATTCTCCCCCCCCCCCTCCCAAAGCATCATTGGAAACAAGGGGTTGCCTACATTCTGGCATTTGGGGGTCAATCCCAAATCCACCTTTAATTTATTTAACTTTGACCCTTGAACTGAATTTTCTGGGGGATATCCAGCTATAGCCCATCATTGGGTTATATATGTATGTTACCCTATTACATACTGGGGGTCTTTTGGAATTCATAAGAGGACCCTTACCTCTATGTTCGCCCCCAAGACCGTATCAGCATGTGGACTTCCTGCCATGTTATAGAATGTTTTACCCCATTTATTATGGTCCTGAAGAGGCTACGCAGTTAGTGAAACGCATTGACCATTTGTTGGGACCCACACAAGTTTACCTATAAAATATAGGACACACTGTAATATTAAAAAGGTGGTTTGGTTGGTGGTGTTTCGATGATGCATGATTTTAATGTTTGTATACGTTAGCATGTTCTTTTATCCAAGATTGTAAATAAAGATTATTTTTTATATAACAATGTCTGTCTCATGTGGGTGCCATTAAAGTTCATTTTATGGCAGCATTTTTTCCAGTTTCCTTTGTCATCAGATCTATGTCCTTTTGAGGCATTTTTTTTTAAATTTTGGAAACCGCCAATAGCCGCAGGGTGCCAAGTCAGGTGAATACGGTGGTTGGTGAAGTTTCTGAATGAATTTCTGGGCCAGGAACTCATGAACACTTAATGCATCACGTCATGGTAGTAAATCCACTTGTCAGGCCAGAGGTTCGGTCTTTTCCTTCAAACAGATTAACTGTAACATTTTCAGAATTTCCATGTAACAATGTTGGTTGACTGGTGTACCATGTTCTATGATCTAATAGTGAACTATTCCCTTGTGATAAAAACCAAAAAACAAGCCAGCATGGCTCTGAATTGAGAACAAGACATGCTTGCTTTCTTCGGGCGAGGTGAATTCTTTGTTTTCCACTGCATGCTTTGGCGTTTTGTTTCCATATCATACTGGAAACACCATGTTTCACCACTGGTAATAACCCTATCAAACACCTCTGCCCTTTTCAATGGAGGAAATTTGAAGACAATGTTCTTTCTGATCTTCTGTCAAGATCCAAGGCACCATCTTTGCAGAAATCTCTCTCATTCCCAAATCTGCTGCACCGTTTCCCTGTTAATGTTCAATTCTTTTGCCATCATTAGCACACTCAATCTTTGATCTGAGCGTACAAAGACTCGTACTCTGTCCACATTTGGATCTGTCCTTTGCATTTTTGACTGCCCACTTCTTGCCTCATCAGTCACCCTCCTGCCCCTCCTTAAACCACCTATGCTATTCAAAAACAGTTGATTTCTTCATGGGATGTTCACCATAAGCCTGTTGTAACAGAGCTAAAGTTTCATTCACACTTTTGCCAATTTTTCACCAAAAATGTAATGTTAAGCCATTGCTCCAGATTACTGTCATCATACAGTCTCATTTTCCAACAGCTAGTACACACACGTATTATTTCTTCTACTACCCTGTAAAGACTGAATCAACTGGGTGAGTATGTTAGAACACCCTCGAGTGTAAATGGCTGCTAGACTCACCACCATAGTGCTACCTTGCAGGCACTCCGGGAATTAAATTGTCACACTCTATTTAGCTAAATTTATGAACAAATTATTTGTATTGTTCTGTTTGTCTCAGTAAATGAGGCTGCCAAGATAAGCTACAAAAACATTACATATCTACAGATGAAGGAATATATAGTTATGAATAATTGCATATTTTATAGGGCCCTGGATTTATGATTGTAAATTAAATATTTTAAGAAATAAACTGCAATGTTTAACAAAGATTTTTCCAGAGTGATATATTAAGCTGTGAAGAGGTCATATTAAAATTTGTTGCTTAGCATTATGTTTTAGATTTGGGAGAAAGTGCGCTCAAATTATTAGGATCTTCATAAGCATCTTAACAGCATTACCAGGGTTGTTACTTTAACTTCTTGCAGACTGACCCACGTATATTTACTGCGGGGCGACAGCTCCACTGCGCAACATTGCGTACATGTACGTGATTTTGCACTTCCGGGCCTGCAGCGCGCATGTCCATTCACAGCACGAGCCAATCGGCGCGTCCAGCGGACGGATGACCGCCAATCGTTCCAGACAGAGGCAGAACGTGTTCTGTTAGAGCCCTTTCACACTGGGGCGGTTTGCAGGCGCTATTGCGCCAATAATAGCGCCTGCAAACCAACCCGAAAGTGCCGCTGCTTGCATTCCAGTGTGAAAGCCCCGAGGGCTTTCACACTGGAGCGATGTGCTGGCAGAACGGTAAAAAATGTCCTGCTAGCAGCATCTTCGGAGCGGTGAAGGAGCGGTGTGTATACCGCTCCTTTACCGCTCCTGCCCATTGAAATCAATGGGACGGCGCGGCTATACCGCCGGCAAAGCGCCTCTGCAGAGGCGCTTTGCGGTGGTATTTAACCCTTTCTCGGGCGCTAGCGGGGGGTAAAACTGCTCCGCTAGCGGCCGCATACCGACGGTAAAACACCGCTAATAATAGCTGTGTTTTACCGCCGACGCCGCCCCCCGCCCCAGTGTGAAAGGGCTCTTAGTAGTGAAGACAGATACTGTGCTTCTGCTAAACAGGGACACGGATCTCTGTCTTCCCACAATTAAAGCACCCCGCACACAGTTAGAAAGCATTCCCTAGGTATACATTTAACCCTTTGAGCAACCCTGATGTTAACCTCTTCACTGCCATTAGTGCAGTGACAGTGCATATGTTTTAGCACTGATCACTGTATTGGTGTCACTGGTCTCCAAAAGTGTCACTTAGTGTCCGATTTGTCCGCCGCAATGTCGCAGTCCTGCTATAAGTCACTGATTCATGCTATTACTAGTAAATAAATAAAATAAAAAATTCCATAAAAATATCCCATAGTTTGCAGACACAATAAATTTTGTGTAAACCAATCAATATGCGCTTATAGGGATTTTTTTTTTTCCAAAATGTAGCTGGCTACATATTAGCCTAAATTAATGAAGAAATTGGATTTTTTTACATTATTTTATTGGATTTGTTTTGTAGCAGAAAGTACACAGCTCTGTATACTTCATTTGTTCCTGTGCAGTGGGGATGGGGGTGTCCCTGTCCTCCAATGAGCTCTCACTTTAACTGCAGCTTTCCACCCCCTACTCTCTGCTCTTCACAGGTGCAGAAGGATTTGATCACAAATCTGCACTTTTGAAGGGATGCAGAGACTGCAGATAAAGAAATAAAAAACATATGTAGGAGGATTTGTTTCAACTATGTGTATCAGCTTTTCATTTCACTGGGTGTATGAGAGGGTTTACAACTACTTTAACTACTTAACCACTTCAGTACCGGAAAAATTTACCCCCTTAATAACCAGAGCATTTTTTGTAATACGGCACTGCGTCACTAACTGACAATTGCACGGTCGTGCAACGTTGCACCCAAACAAAATTGATGTGCTTTTTTTCCCCACAAATAGAGCTTTCTTTTGGTGGTATTAGATCACCTCTGCAGGTTTTTATTTTTTGCGTTATATATAAACAAAAAAAAAAACTATTTTTTTTTACTTTTTGCTATAATAAATATCCCCAAAAAATATATATAAAACAAACAAATGTATTCCTCAGTTTAGGTCGATATGTATTCTTCTACATACAGTCATGAAGGGAATAATTTGGGAGTATGGGCCCCACCCCAGACTCACCAAGAGAAGAACGGCAAGTGGACTATTGCGGTACATATACAGGAGGTATAACTAATAATACAAATCACTGGTAAAAACGTCACAAAATTTATTCATACAAAGTAATAAGTGAGTGTTACTTCACCATTTATGACTGGCACCTGCATTGATCATATGATCTTTCATCCTCATATTCCCAATCGCCGGGGGAGGCTCAGCCAGGCTACCTCATTGCCGTATACGCCCCGAGGCTCGGGTAAGCAGTTCTACCACTTTATGTAACCTTCCCCATTTTCTAATTGTGTTAAAATCTTTTATACGGTATTCATTCTTGTATTCTGATCTATATTTACAGATGTATTGTCCTGATGAAGCGGTAAACCCGCAAAACATGTTGAAATTCCATGTCATCTGAACCTTTTTAAATTATAGGTTTTGCTGTCTTTTTGATATTTTTGTATGAATAAATTTTGTGAAATTTTACCAGTGATTTGTATTAGTTATACCTCCTGTATATGTACCGCAATAGTCCACTTGCCGTTCTTCTCTTCGTGAGTCTGGGGTGGAGCCCATACTCCCAAATTATTCCCTTCAATTAATTTGGACGATGGTACATTTCATTGAGAAATACCCTGCTTATCTTGTATTGTGAGGCTATATACTTTCTATACATAC
Source organism: Lithobates clamitans (assembly GCA_037952925.1). NCBI lineage: Eukaryota > Metazoa > Chordata > Amphibia > Anura > Ranidae > Lithobates > Lithobates clamitans. Next base: position 642,905 of record JBBGZY010002614.1, read on the forward strand.
AGTCATGGCCGAAATTGTTGGCACCCCAGAAGTTTTCCCAGAAAATCAAGTATTTCTCACAGAAAAGTATTGCAGTAACACATGTTTTGCTATACACATGTTTATTCCCTTTATGTGTATTGGAACAAAAACAAAAAAGGGAGGAATAAAAAGCAAATTGGACATAATGTCACACAAAATTCCAAAAATGGGCTGGTCAAAATTCTTGGCACCCTTACAAAATTGTGGATAAATAAGATTGTTTCAAGCATGTGATGCTCCTTTAAACTCACCTGGGGAAATATAAAAATCACACCTGAAAGCAGATAAAAAAGAAGAGAAGTTCACTTAGTCTTTGCATTGTGTGTCTGTGTGTGCCAAACTAAACATGGACAACAGAAAGAGAAGAGAACTGTCTAAGGAATTGAGAACCAAAGTTGTGGAAAAATAACAATCTCAAGGTTACAAGTCCATCTCCAGAGATCTAGATTTGCCTTTGTCCACAGTGTGCATCATTATCAAGAAGTTTACAACCCATGGCACTGTAGCTAATCTCTCTGGCCGTGGACGGAAGAGAAAAATTGATGAAAGGTTGCAACGCAGGATAGTCCGGATGGTGGATAAGCAGCCCCAAACAAGTTCCAAAGAAATTCAAGCTATCCTGCAGGCTCAGGGAGCGTCAGCGCGAACTATCCGTCGACATTTAAATGAAATGAAACGCTATGGCAGGAGACCCAGGAGGACCCCACTGCTAACAGAGACATAAAAAAGCAAGACTACAGTTTTCCAAAATGTACTTGAGTAAGCCAAAATCTTTCTGGGAAAAACGTCTTGTGGACAGATGAGACCAAGATAGAGCTTTTTTGTAAAGCACATCATTCTACTGCTTACTGAAAACAGAATGAGGCCTACAAAGAAAAGAACAGTACCTACAGTGAAATATGGTGGAGGTTCAATGATGTTTTGCTGCCTCTGGCACTGGGTGCCTTGAATTTGTGCAAAGCATCATTAAATCTGAGGATTACCAAAGGATTTTAGGTTGCACTGTAGAGCCCAGTGTCAGAAAGCTGGGTTTGCGCCCGAGATCTTGGGTCTTCCAGCAGGACAATGACCCCAAACATACGTCAAAAAGCACCCAGAAATGGATAGCAACAAAGCGCTGGAGAGTTCTAAAGTGGCTAGCAATGTGTCCAGATCTAAATCCCATTAAACACCTGTGGAGAGATCTTAAAAATTGATGTTGGGAAAAAGCACCCTTCCAACAAGAGAGACCTGGAGCAGTTTGCAAAGGAAGAGTGGTCCAAAATTCTGGGTGAGAGATGTAAGAGGCTTATTGATGGTTATAGGAAGCGACTGATTTCAGTTATTTTTTCCAAAGGGTGTGCAAAAAATTTTTTTTTTTTTATTAAAATTAAGGGTGCCAAGAATTTTGACCAGTCCATTTTAGGAGTTTTGTGTGACATTATGTCCAATTTGCATTTTTTCCTCTCTTTTTTTGTTTTGTTCCAATACACACAAAGGGAATAAACATGTGTATAGCAAAATATGTGTTACTGCAATACTTTTCTGTGAGAAATACTTGATTTTATGGAAAAATTTCTGGGGTGTCAACAATTTCGGCCATGACTGTATTTTTGGTTAAAAAAAAATAAAATAAATAAAAACTCAAAGCGTATATTGATTGGTTTGCGCAAATATTATAGTGTCTACAGAATAGTGGATCGATTTATGGCATTATTATCAAATTTTTTTTTTTCTTAAGTAGTAATGGCGGCGATCTGCGATTTTTATTGTGACTGCGGCGGACAGATCAGACACTTGACACTATTTTGGGACCATTGACATTTATACAGCAATCAGAGCTAAAAATAGCTACCGATTACTGCATACATGTCACTGGCAGGGAAGGGGTTAACACTAGGGGGCGATCAAGGGGTTAGGCGTATTCCCTCAGTGTGTTCTACCGTAGGGGGGATGGACTCACTAGAACAGGACAGATCACTGGGAACAGGAGATCCCTGCCATGTCACTAGACAGAACAGGGAAATGCCTTGTTTACATAGGCATCTCCCTGTTCTGCCTCTCCGTGTCAGGATCGCAGGCCACCGGCGGACAGAGTGCGGGGGCACGCTCCCGCGGAGGGCACGTGCCCACTATCCTGCAATGACAGACGGAAGTACGGGTAAGCCCATTTGCGCAGCCGTGCCATTCTGCCGACGTACATCGTTGTGCAGTGGTCGGCAAGCGGTTAAGGATCGCCTGCTGCAGTTGTACGTCGGCTGTTTGAAGTGGAATACCATTGTTATGCTGCCATAACCTCGGTATCCTCTTCAACAGCGAGCGGTCCTCTTTCAGATAAAAGTGGTCTCAGCCATTTGCCATGAGAGCACTTTTAATCAGGGCTGGGAGAGGGCCCCCTCCCTCCGGTGGTCTCCACCTCTTACCGGAGCCTTCGATAGTGGCAGAGTCGATCAGGTCCTCTCCCCTCATAGGCTGGATACCGAGTAAGGGAAAGATGGGCCCCGCTCGGCTCCACACCATTGGATGGTGGAAGCGACGTCAAAACGTCACTTCTGCCCAATTGTCTTAAAGTGGAATTTTTTTTATCTTTTTTTTTTTTTATTACATTTTAGTGTAAGGCTGCTTTCACACTGAAGCGCTTTACAGGCGCTATAGCGCTAAAAATAGTGCCGGTAAAAAAGCCTCTCCTCTCACTCCAGTATGAAAGCCCGAGTGCTTTCACACTGGAGCGGTGCGCTTTCAGGTCAGTGTAAAAAGTCCTGCAAGCAGGATCTTTGCAGTGCTGTAGGAGCAATGTATACACCGTTTCTGAAGCACGCCCACTTTGGGGGCGTTATTAAAGCCTTTTTCGGCCACTAGCAGGGTTTAAAAGCACCCCACTAGCGCCGCTAAAACAACGGTAAATTGCCATTAAAAATAGCGGCACTTTACCGACGATGACACCAACACCTCAAGTGTGAAAGCAGCCTAAGGCCCCTTTCACACTGAGGCGCTTCTAAACAGCCAGTAACACACCGAGCGCTTTTGGAGAGCTTTTCAGGCGCTTTTGAAGAACTTTCCATTCATTTCAATGGAGAGGAGTGTTTTTTCAGCGCACTGCCCCAGTGTGAAAGCATTCATTGATTTTAATGGAAATAGGTTTTCGTGAGCCTTTCAGGCGCTCTTTTTTTAGCCTGAAGAGCGCCTCAGTGTGAAAGGGGTCTTAATTTTAGATCTGAGGTCTTTTTGACCGCAGATATCACATTTAAGGAGGTCCTGTCATGCTTTTTTTCTATTACAAGGGCTCTTTACATTCCTTGTAAAAGGAATAAAAGTGACCCAATTTTTTTAAAAAGGACAGTGTCAAAAAAACAAAACAAAAAGAAACAAAACAAAAAAACTTAAGTTCCCCGTCCCCCCGAGCTCACACGCAGAAGCCAACGCATACGCAAGTCGTGCATGCATATGAAAACAGTGTTCAAACACCACATGTGAGGTATCGCCGCGATCAATAGAGCGAGAACAATAATTCTAGCATTAGACCTCCTCTGTAACACAAAACTGGTAACCTGTAGAAATTTTTCAACTTCGCCGATGGAGATTAAGGGTCAAAGTCTGGTCGCCATTCCACAAGCAGGCAGTCTTATTTTTAATTCAAAAAAGGGTACGTTTTCCAAAACAATTGCGCTTGTAAGACCGCTGCGCAAATATGGTGTAACAACCGATATATATATATATATATATATATATATATATATATATATATATATATATATATATATATATGCTGGGAGATTTTATTAAAAAAAAAAAAAAAAAACCACACCTCGATTCACGATTCAAATCGAGTTTTTTTTTTTCTTTGGAAACCGCGCCGGTCCGGAGGCGCTGCGGGCATGAGTTTTTAATCTAAGAAAAAAATCGATTTACTTAAATTTTGAATCGATTTGACCTCTCAACTCGATTCAAGATTTAAATGTATTTTTTCCCCAGCCCTAATATAATTTTTATATATATATATATATATATATATATATATATATATATATATATATATATATATATATATATATATATATATATATATATATATATATATATTAATATTAATGTTTGGGGATTCTAAGTAAATTTTCTAGCAAAGAAGTTTTAACTTGTAAAACACCAAGTCTGAAAAACATAAGTGGTTCAAAAAGCTCTTCATCCAAATTACTTACCTTGCTTTCCCTTTCAAGCTCACCCCTTAGCCATTCAAAGTCACTGTATCTTCTGCGGACACTAGATTCTTTCAACTTGAAAATTGGGAGGTTTGTCTGCAAAATCAAGATGTGAGATGTTGAGATCCATTTTTTCAAGCCATATATTGTAAACATTAAACTTATTACTACCTATAAGCAGCATTTAAACCTTAAAATACAAAGAAACAGTTTCAAAACATGTATGTGAACTCCATGCCTGCTAACGAATTTATAATTCTGTAAATGTAGTTTTGTAATCCAGATGGGCATTAACAGCTCTTGAACCTCCACTGCACTCAGACAGTACAGCCTTATCCAGGCAGAAATAGTTAACTGAGAAATAAAAGTGTGGCAGCAGACGGCTCAGTCATCAATCTGCTCCTTTGGTCAGTAAGCTCCCACCATTTGTAGACAGGGCCGCTGCTATAAATCATGGGGCCCCCGTACAGCCTACCTGATGGGGGCCCCCCTTCTGCCCCACCCCTGGTCCCTCCTTCAGCCCGACCCCTGCCCCTGCAGACCCCGTCTCAAAACAAAGTGTAGGTTTGTCTTAAAGTGATATTTATATTTATTTATAGCATCTACAAACTATGGGATGTATATGTATTTATTTTTAATAGTAATGGTGGCGATCAGTGACTTAACAGTGGGACATACCAATGCCATAAATGTGCTGCAGACAGTGCCATCCATGCCAATGCCGTAATGCATCTGCTGCCTACAGAGACAGTGCCACCCATGCTGCCAATGCCATAATGCATGTGCTGCCTGCAGAGACAGTGCAACCCATGGTGCCAATGCCATAATGCATGTGCTGCCTGAAGAGACAGTGCCACCCATGGTGCCAATGCCATAATGCATGTGCTGCCTGCAGAGACAGTGCCACCCATGGTGCCAATGCCAAAATGTGTAAATTCTGCAGACAGATACAGTGTGTAATCATCATATAGTAGATCTTGAATCATCCCCAAGCAAGCACACACCTGTGTTAGATCCACAAGCCACTTCCACTCTGATCCTGCCTGGAGTCACAATTTCAAACGTCAGCCGAGTGGCTTCATCTGCCGCAATTCGCCTCACTGCTTGTTCTCCAGTCTCAGGCAGAGTGCGGAACAGAGCAGAACAGCACGAGCGGAGGGAGAAGAATCACTCCGCCAGAGAAGGCAATATGCAAAGTAGTCGCCCCCCTAAAATTTATACCAGACCCTTACTTAAGCATGCAGCCTGGCAGGTCAGGAAAGGAGGGGGCACTCGTTGTCGCTTTCGAACCGTACCAGGCCGCATGCTCTCAACATGGGAAGTTTTGCCCAAGGTGCTTTGCCCCTCCCCCACAGCACCTTGTTCCCATGTTGATGGGGACAAGGGCCTCTTCCCCACAACCATGGGCTGTTGGGGTCTGCGGGCAGGGGTCTTATTTGAATCTTAAAGCCCCCTTTAACTGCTTCAGATCCGCGCTATAGCCGAATGGCGGCTACAGTGCGGATCTGCTTTGCCGGGTGCCCGTCTATTGACGTCCTCCCCTTTGCAGGCTCACCACGCCCCCCTGAAGGGCGCGCGCTGTGATCACCCGAGTCAATGAGACTCGGGTGATCACAGATCCGAATAAAGGGCCGATCTCAGCCCGTTACGTGATCAGCTGTCAGCCAATGACAAAGTGACAGCTGACAGCATGAGGAGAAAAAAAGCCGATCACCGCCTTCTGTTGAAGGGACATCGGTCTCGAAGAGGAAGAGCCTCATATGTGCCCACCACCACCTCATATGTGCCCGCCTGCCAGTGCCACGAATCAGTGCCCACAGTGCCATGAATCAGTTCCCACAGTATGTAAGTACCAGCAATCAGTGCCACCTATTAATACCCACCAGTGGTGCCAATCAGTGCCTCATCAGTGCCACCTAACAGTGCTGCCTATCAGTGTCACCTACCAGTGCACATCACTGCCAGCTATCAGTGCCACCTATCAATGCCCATCAGTGCCACCTTATCAGTGCAGTCTATCAGTGCCCATCAGTGTAGCCTCATCAGCGTACATCAATAAAAAGGAGAAAAATTACCTGTTTTCAAAATTTAAAAAAATAATACAAAAAAACTTTTATATTTTGTTAACAAAAGATAAAAACCCAGGAGGTGATCAAATACCACCAAAAGAAAGCTCTATTTGTGGGAAAAAAATTGTTAAAAATGTCATTTGGTTACGGTGATGTATGACCGCGCAATTGTCATTCAAAGAGTGACAGCGCTAAAAGCTGAAAATTGGCCAGGGCAGGAGGGGGGTTTAGGTGCCCAGTAAGCAAGTGGTTAAACAAGGGGGTCCCAAGATCCCGCCCCCCATGTGAAGGAAAGTGTAAAAGTGAATAAAAACAGTACAAAAATTTGACAATTCCTTGACCAGTGCATGCCGGGGTCAGTAATGTCACAAGGGAATTGGTAAAAACTCTTGCACTGTCTTTTTTCACTTGCATGAAACCCCACCTTTTTTTTGCATTATTTTTAATTGCCGGCATGTTTTTCTTTTTTTATATTCAGCAGACAGGGGGGAGCCCGGTTTCACGGCCCGCTCTTTAGCAACCAGCTCAATACGGTAAATTAATGCATGAACAAAAATAAATTGCAGCTCAAATAAATACTGCATTCGTTATTTAACGCAAAATTTTAGTGAATTGCACTTTCAAAACCGATTTACCACAAATGCTATTTTACCGCATTTTAGTGTCCATTATTTAACTCTTAGTGAATATGTATCCAATAAAAAAAAAAAAAAAAAAAAAAAAAAAAAAAAAAAACTGTCCTACAAGAACAAGTGGTTCTCATAACAGGAGAGCCACAGGTTCAAAGTCCGAGTACTACTATGATTTTAGTACTGCTAAAGTACTTGTCAGCCTATGCCTTTTAGCATTCTCCTGGCATCACACAAATGTATCCAATCAGAAGAGAAGAGGCATGTTTTAATTTACTTAACAGTCTAATGTACGATTTTTTTTTTTTATGTGAGAATAATAAGGCACGAGTGCATGCTGGCATTCACTTTCTGTGAACGGTATGCTTTAAGCAAAACAAGGCTGTGCGTTTTTCTTTATTCACTAGGCAGGAGTAAAGTGGTCATGAAGATGGCAAAATAGGAAAATCTGGTATTAGGAACGGTATCAGCTGGCTTTTTACCCAACTTCAACTCTACATGTCTGGTGTCAGAGAAAAGTAGAGAAGATAGAAGTCTTTACAGCTTAGTGTTTTCTGCAGGTGATATTTTGCATTTCAAAGTCCCTCCTCTCAAATTACTTTACAAAAGGGGATTAGCTGCTCTCTTCTAGTGACCCTGTAAAGATCAAGTTTGGGAAGGCTGTTTAGAAGAAATTTTCATACACTGAGTAAGGAAGTCTATAAAGTTAATCTCTGAAATAACAGATCAAGTTTACATATACAATACAAAGAGTAGAAGTGCCAATTCATCTCATTTTACAATGCATTTTCCTCATTCTGAACTTTTGACATAATGATGGGCGTGAAACAGAAAGCGGGGAAAAAAAAAAAAGAGCACACAAACATACAATTCCTGCATAGGTCTAAAGTGAATTTCAGTTTTGAATTTTTTTTTCCTTCTTCACAAAACCATGGAAATTCCCCACTTTGTACTTTACTGGTATGAGTTTTGAAAAAGTTAAACTATAGAGACAGGAAAGTCTCAGGATGTCGATTAGATTAGGTCTTAAAAGAACAAGTCTATAGGCAACAAGATGAAGCAATCGAGTTACTAATGTTCATCTGAGTTTTGTGTAATCCACTGTAGCCAGAATCCAGAGTGCACTTCACCAGGTTACCGAGTATTCTTCCTGAATCTTGTGCTATGCAACTTTCTCTATCTTGCTTCCCATTTTAACCAATAACATTCAAATTTCTAAAGTAGGTTGAACAGGATTGGATTAGTAGCTTTGAAAAACGTCTTGGCTTTTCAGACTATCGAAGGCAAAGAAAGAAGTCTGTAGTGGAAGTTTTTGGAAATACCGCTCCGGCATCAAAAGCAGGAATCAAAATCACTGACATTACAAAGTAGGATAGACTGATGCAGTACCGGAATACATGGATAAAAAACTAAAAAATGGAACAGGTAGGCTTTGCTCTTTAAACTTGCCATCAGTCACTGCATATTTTATGATGATTTGTGCTCAACATCATACCCTCTTCTTTACTATAAAGTCATTTTTAAACAAAGTTGGCTGTCTTGCTTATATTCAAATTTTTTAAAATATTAAAAGAAAAAAAAAAACGTTGAGAACTTGTAAAACCTCTGGAGCTGTGAATGCTACCTCTTAAGGCTCATTCACAAGATCCGGGGGCAGTAAAACCAGATCGTTTTGCCACGGTAACGCCCCCCTGCATCTGAACACTAAATATACAGCGGCTCGTGGCTGTACGCAGCAAAAGTTAATGAGCATGTTGCTTTCGGCCGGCAGTTGAGGTGTCGGCCTCAACTGCCGGCCGCCCATAGCGTCGGCGGTAAACTGCTGCTATTTTTAGCTGCGTTTTACCGTCGGATTAGCGGCGCATTTCGGCCGCTAGCGGGGTGCTTTCACCCCCCCCCGCTAGCGGCCGAGAAAGGGTTAAAACTGCCCACAATAGCAGCGTTTTGCCGGTGGTATTCCAGCGCTGCCCCATTGATTTCAATGGGGAGCAGCAGTGGAGGAGCGGTAAAACACACCGCTCCTTCACCGCTCCAAAGAAGCTGCTGGCAGGACTTTTCCTGACGTCCTGCCAGCGCAGCGCTCCGGTGTGAAAGCCCTCGGGCTTTCACACTGGAGACAATGCTGTAGCTGTTTGAGGGCGGATTGCAGGCGCTATTTTTATAAAATGTCACTGGCAGGGGAGGGGGTTTAACACTAGGGGGCAATCAAGGGGTTAACTGTGTTCCCTGACTGTGTTCTAACTGTAGGGGGAGGGGACTGACTAGAGGTGACAGATCGTGCTTCCTAGCTATTAGGAACTCACAATCTGTCTCTCCTCACAGAACAGAAATTTGTGTGTTTACACACACGTCCCTGTTCTGCCTCTAGTGCCCGTGATCGCTTGTGGCCAGCGGTCATCGCGACTGTCAGCCATGAGCATCGCCATCCCCGCAGTATAAAGACGGCGGCTGGTCGGCAAGCGGTTAAAGGTGTGATTTTAACTGCACTTGGTCTTAGTCTGGTTTATGGTTCATGATATTACGCAAGGGCCATGAATTGAGAAGATGCAAGCAACCCACGTAGCTGTAATACTTTTTCAAGATTGGACGAGCAGGACCACCGCATGGATCAGTATGCCATAGCATTACAAACAGTCCTAATTCAAACTGCTCATCTGGATCCTCCTACTCCAGCAATAGTGTTGCAAGCCATCCCTGCTGCTGCTGCTGTCTCGGTTCAGGCAGCTGCTTCTAACAGTACCACTGTAAGAGGAATGACTGGTTTTGCTCTGTTTCCCCAGCATTTTGAGAGCAATCTAGCTCACTGCAGAGGGTATTTCAACCAGGTTGGAATATATTTTGAGAGGTTTCCCCAGGCGTAGCCTACTGAAAGAAGCAAAGTAGGCTTCATTATTTATTTACTTTCTGACAAACCCACTATGGGAGATGAAAACTTGTCCAGAATTACCCTGAGTTTGTGGACTCCACCGCTGCTGCCAAAAGCCTCATGACCATTAAACAGAGTATGAGAACTGTTGCCGACTACACTATTGAATGCCATACTCTGGCAGCAGAGGTTGGTTGGAACAATGGGGCTCCCGTGGCCGCCTTTTCCTGTAGCCGCCTTTACTATGGCCTCTCTGATAACATTAAAGATGCAATCGCAGCTCGAGATATACCTGGGAGCCTTGAGGAATGGATTTTGATTGCCAATCTTACGTATACCAGACAGAGAGACCTTCCGTCGCTGTCACTGAGCAGTGATATCTGAACAAAGCCGGCAGTTTCAGGCATCATTCAGATATCTTGGTTTACAGCCGGCAACCTCTTCACATCAATCATAGCGACTGTTCAGCAGCTTGATTGTTCTTATAGACGCCGCCCTCCGATGCTTCTCCCGGCTGCGATCGGCGGACCGGAGAAGGAACAGAAAGACAAAAACAGAACGTTCCATAGCTCAACTCACCAACCAGTCTGCCAACTGACCAAATTAACCTGTCCAACAGTCTGCGTTAAAAACAGGGGTTTAGTTAGCACGCATTTGCAAACGCATGCAAAAACTGCAAGGCCTCTTCACGGCACAAAAAAAAAAAAACTCCACAATGGTTGGGTGCTCTGTGTAATTTTCTAGCAAAATAATTATGATTTTTACATGTAGGAGAGAAATGTCAGAACTGGCCCGGTAGGTAAGTGGTTAAGGAGCGCTTGCGGAAGCCTCCTGTACGTTTGGCTCCGAGCTTTGCATTCCCACTCATGCCTCCCTCATCTACCATGCCTCCTGGGCCTGAGTCCTCTAGTGAAGTAGAACCCATGTAGCTGGACTTCACATGTCTCCCTGCCAAAGAGAGGGCCTTTAGGAGATACTGAACCGCATTTTGGCCACTATTCGCACTAGCCTCACTTCACCTTTGGGTGAGAGAATTTTGGCCTCTCAGATCCATTCTCCTCATGGAAAACCTGACTGCGGTTTTGTCCTTGAGAACCTCCGCACTGCTTTGCTCAAGACCTATTCTCCTAATGCAGCTGGGCACCCAGGGAAAAAAAAAAAAAAATCAACTCATATGGTCTATGTCTCAACAATTCTTGTGGCCTAGTCTCCGCACTAATGTAATCGTTATTCTCATGGTGGTTGACCGGTTTTCGAAAAAGTCACACTGCATTCCGCTAAAGAAGTTGCCTATGTCCAAAGAACTGGCATCGATTTTTGCTCAGGAGGTCTTTGTTACATGGGTTACCTAAAGTTATTATCTTGGACAGAGGTAGCCAGTTTAAGTCCAGGTTTTGGCGAGACTTTTGTAGTGTTGGGAGTTCAGCTTTCCTTCTCAGCATATCACCCGCAGTCCAATGGTGCTGCAAAATGGGCTAACCAAGCCTTGGAGCAGTTCCTATGTTGCTATATTTCAGAACACCATAACAACTGGTCGGACTTGTTACCTTGGGCAGAGTTTGCTCACAATAGGGCCAAAGCTGCCTCCTGATTATCTCAGTTCATGGCAAACTATGGGTTCCAGCCATCCATGTTGCCCGATACATTCGTTCCAGAACTCCTTTCCACTTGGGTACAGGTACAATAATTTTTGCAACTCTCCAGAGAGAGGTACAAACTTCATGCCGACGCCTATCTGCGCCCTCATACCAAGTTGGGGAGAGGGTCTGGCTGTCTTCCCGTAACCCCCGACTAAGTGTTCCCTCACTAAAACTGGAGCCTCAGTATATTGGGCCTTTCCACATACTCTAAGGTTAACCCAGTGGCTGACGCATTAGACCTTCCAACATGCGTATTTCAACATATTCCATGTTTCTGTATTAAAACCTTTGGTGTGTAACCGCTATACCACCTCAGTTGACAACCATGAGGAATATGAGATACAATCATTGACTCCCATAGGTTTCCTGGATGCATACAATATCTAGTTCAATGGAGGGGTTACGGTCCGGAGGGACACTCTTGGATACCCTCGGACGTACATGCTCCTGCCTTCCTCCTTGCTTTTCACACAAACGTTTTCCCCTCAAGCCTGGTGCCCCCCCGCCCCCCTTGAGGGGGAGGGGTCGTTAAGGGCGTACTGTCAGGGCTGGCTCCTGCTAACGAGCAGCTCTTTTCTTTCAGTGCACAGATGCTGCTCAGCTGTAGGTTAATTACCAGCCACTCGTTACCACAGTGACTCACCTGGTTACCATTATCCTGCCTCAGTCCAGCCTACAGCCAGTCCCTTTTTGCTGTTTAAACAGCTTAGCTAATTTTCCTCCTTGCTGTTGCGTGGTCTATGATCTCTAAGGGCATTCCTTCTGGTTTCCTCAACTGGCTTGTCTAATTATTCACTCTGGCATCCTAACCCTGGCTTCTGTTTTTGACTACGTTCATGAACTGTGCTATTTTTGCCATTTCATTAAAGGTCATGCGACAGTTTTTTTTTTTTGACTAAAATAAAATTACTTAAGGTGGCAGTTGAACCACATCAGATTCGCATGACATGTGAACCAAACTTGCTTTCCATGGAGCTGGTTCACATGTCTGCAGAACTCTACAGTCTGAGGAACATGGGATGGTTGATGAAGGCTTAAAACTGATAAAGCTGCAAAACCAAAAAGGTAGACCATGTAAGCGGATGTTAGCTGAAGGGTAAAAGGGCAATTCATTTAGCAGTCTTCTCCAACCATGGGAGGTGGTGGAGTAAATAAACACAGAAGACATGAATGGAGGGGAGTGTTGAAGGTACAAGCATCAGTATACATATTATATATATATATATATATATATATATATATATATATATATATATACACACACACACACAATAAATCTATCAATAAAATATTAAAGTTAAGAGCCAATGTCTGGCACCTCGAAACAGAAAACGTATAATGTCCATTAAACTGAATTGAAGAAAAATGTGAAACAGTCCAAACGGTAGGTCATACTCCTGATGACGTTTGAATAGACGAAACGCATCAGAGCGCATCGTGGTGGCTCCATTTACTGCGTTCTACTTTTTTCTCTGTGATCACAACATATACAGTGCCTGTATCGCTCGTATTGATGCAAGTGCAATATCTTATTTAAATACATTTTTAGTCAAGGATTTTATGTTATGTGGTGGTTTCTTGTTCTATGACTCCCTCTAACGGATCGGTGGAGCTTATGAGTTCCTGGACGTTGGACCCTCATTGTTGTGTATCCTGTATGCTGGTTCCAGTGATGTCTGTGCGGGTGCCCTTTCTACATATTGGTTCCGGTGATGCTCAAAGTTTCCAGTTCTGCTTGTTTAGCTCCTTGCTGCTGGCAGGTAGCCCACACCCTCTGGTAAGATTACCCCAATTCCTTTGCTGGTGGCACATCCGAAGGTGACTCCATCTTGGCTGTGGGCTTCTTAAGGATTTTATCACCTAGTCATATGAATGATTTTTCTTCAAAGGCTGAACATTCACTTTACATGAACTCTCTCACTCCAAGTCCATTTGGATGTGTTTGGATTGTGTCACGTTTTTCTTCAATTCAGTTTGATGGATATTATGTGTTTATATGTTTTTGTTTACAGGTGCCAGACATTGGCTCTTAACTTAATATTGTAGTGATATATTTATTGTTTGCATATTTGCACAATCATTTAGCTCTGCACTTTACCCCACACTCCCTTACACAATTTGTCTAATTGCAGTGTCAGCAGCTTATACAATTTATTGGGTGGCGCGGTGATTTTTAGAACCTGGCACACACTAATATATATATATATATATATATATATATATATATATATATATATATATATATATATATATATATATATATATATATATATATATACACATATACATATACATATATATACATACACACACACACACACACATACATACATACACATACATACATACATACACACATACATACATACATACATACACACATATATATACATACACACATATACATACATACATACACACATATATATACATACACACATATACATACATACACACAAAATATGGTTCAGGAACGCTGCACCAGGTCCACAATTAGTGCAAAGAAATCAGGTCTTCCCACTGACAATACATATAAGCAAAGTCCAAAGGATCTGATGTGTTCTGATCTGAGGAAGGGAATGAGCATACGAGCCCGAAACGGAAATCTTTTTGAACACTCTGAGATGTAACTTTACAAATCTTTGAATGAATAAACAATTTTTTTTAAGTGCAGCAATCCTTTGGACGTTTTTGCACAATATATATATAATAAATCAAGTGGGATTGCTGCATAAAAATGTGTTTAATGAAGAAATACGAACAACATCAAAAAGACGGGCAAGGCAGTCATGGTAACAGTTTCAGGCACAGATCACTCCCTTCTTCAAAACCTCATGCCTATAAATGACCACATACATGGTAGAATATATAGCTCATCATCACTCTATTAAACAATCTGGAATCAATTGATTAGTAGATTATTGTATGAAACTTTGTGAATGCATAATACGGTGCAATCTTAGAACGAAAGATCAATAGGTGTGTCAATATTCTCACACCACACATAATATATCAAATCGGGAATCCTATATAGAAACAAAAAAAACAAAAACAAAAACAAAAACAAAAACAAAAAAAAAAAAAGAAAGACAAATAAAATGAAAGAAGGAATTAACGTTAGTAATCAAAACCAAAATATTATCTATGTTTAAAGTGAAAAAACTGTGCCACAATATATAAATCCACATAATGGTGTACACAGACATGTAATACATGTCTACCATAAACAAAAATTGTTAATAAGCAATAATATATAATCCTGAACCTATAAAACAAAAAAAGATATACCGACTTAAAGAAATAAATACAAGTCAAAATCAGAATTTAACCCCCTTAGGTTGTAGGGTGTCGAGCCGATGTATCCAATGCACCTCTCTTTTTCTCAACTCCAATTCCCTATTGCCTCCCCGTCTATTTTTAGATACACCATCAATTACCATGAATCTATGTTGCAATACTGTATGCCCTTTTTCTATAGCGTCTACCTAGTGGTACTTTATCTAACTTATCCCTAATGGAATATTTGTGTCTCGCTATGCCGTCTTTTAATTTCTGGTCTCCCCTCCATAAAGGAGGCCACAGGGGCACTTGATATATATGACATAGGAGGATTGGCAGGTGTAAATCTTTTATTGATATGTCATAACCTTTTTGGGGATGAGAAAAAAAACTTTTGCCCTTAATCATACTAGTACACTGTAAACAGCAGAGACAAGGGAATAATCCCTTGTTTTTAAGGCCTAATAAAGTCACACAAGGAGTGGGTGTAGAATATTGGTCAGATTTTACTAGTTTATCACGGATAGTCCTTCCTCGATGGTATGAGGATAGAGGGGGGTGGTAAAATTCTGGGACCGAAAAGTGACTGCTATGCAAAATTGACCAGTGTTTAATGATATTATTTAATCTTATTAGAAAATGGATGAAATTGAGAGATGAAAAGGTATTCTGCAACTTGAAATATAAATTGTATTATTATGTAAATTGATACGTTCTCCATGAACCATATATTTAGGGTATCCTCGCTGTCGCAGCTTGTCCTCCATTTCAGTCAATCTAATTTTACAAGTATCAGAATTACTAGTGATCCTTGCTACCCGTTTAAATTGGCTCTGGGGGATAGATTAACCGCTTCTGGACCAGCCGCCGCAGTTTTACTGCGGCAGGCTGGCACCCCTGCGCAAAATCAAGTTACTGTAGGTAAACTCGCGGGGTCCGGATAGCAGGCGCACGTGCCCGCTGCACAGCGGGGGTGCCGATGCTTGTGGCCTACGGTCGCGATGACTGTCGGCCACGAGCAGCCGTGACCAGGAGACACAGAACAGGGACGAGTGTGTGTAAACACACACTTCCTGTTCTGTTCTGACAGGAGTGACAGATTGTGTGTTCCCTATAAGCTAGGAACCATGATCTGTCACTTCCTGTAGTTAGTCCCTCCCCCTTCAGCTAGAATCACCTCCCAGAGAACATAGTTAATCCCTTCACTGCCAGTGACATTTTTATAGTAATCAATGCATTTTGAATCGCACTGACTGCTGCATTAATGCCAATGGTTCCAAAAATGTGTCAAAATTGTTCGATGTGTCCGCCATAATGTCGCAGTCACGATAAAAAAAAAAAACGCTATAAATCTATCCCCTATTTTGTAGACACTATAACTTTTGAGCAAACCAATCAATATACGCTTATTATTTACCAAACATATGTAGAAGAATACATAGCCTAAATTGAGGGGGGAAAAAAAAGGGGGTTTTTATATATTTTTCGTGAATATTAAAGTAAAACATTTTTTTTTTTCAAAATTGTCGCTTTTTTTTTGTTTATAGCGCAAAAAATAAAAACCGCAGAGGCGATCAAATACCACCAAAAGAAAGCTCTATTTGTGGGAAAAAAGGGACGTCAATTTTGTTTGGGTACAACGTCACACAAAATGCGCAATTGTTAGTTAAAGCGCGACAGTGCCAAATTGCAAAAAGTGCTCTGGTCAGGAAGGGGGTAAATTCTTCTGGGGCTGAAGTGGTTAAAAGACCCCCGGGTAATAAAAACTGGAAAATTGTAACAATTGATTATAGTCAGTTGGTTTTCTATAAAGATCACTAACAATGTGTCCATCCTGTATAAATCACAATGTATCCTAAAATTGAGTTTCTTCTTGGCTGATGGAATTTTAAACCAGGAATCAAAAAATTGAAGTATGAATTGAACAATGATAATGAATCAAGGTCACCTACCCATATGGCAAAGGTGTCATCAATGAACCTGTACAGTTGTCATTGAACTTACAATTGTAAATGAATGCTTGTTCCAGCATGTCCATAAATGCATTGGTATATGGGGGCGCCACATTTGAACTCATCGCAGCTCCAGCGAGCTGTAAATGAATAAGAAAATTTTTTCTAAAACTATCTTTAATGGTTCCAAAAGGAAAGAAATCTGAACAGGATTGTATATCTTGGAATCAAGATGGCATGCTTCTAGACCAAGAGTATGTGGAATGGCTGTATGCAAATTAGCAACGTCCCATGTAACCAGCACTGCACCAGGTGGAAGTGTCAGATTTTGAATTTTATTCAGGAAATCCTGAGTATCTCGTATATATGAACAAGTGTAAACAACTAACGGTGTCAGAAACTCGTCCAGATATTTAGCTAAAGGCATTGTCACAGATTCAATGCTGGATACAATAGGACGACCAGGGGGATTTTTTGGATCTTTGTGTATTTTGGGTAATACATAAATGACCGGAGTGACGGGATGTTCAGAAATTAAATACGTTGTGTATTAATATCAATGATGTTTTGTTGTACAGCCTGTCCTACAATTTTTTTTTTTTTTTAATTTAAAATGCGAAATGTGGGATTAGCCTCCAGACGTGTGTATACATTGGTATCTGCCAATGGTCTGTAAATCACCCTCTCATAATATTCTGTATCCATTATCACTCCCCTTATCGGCCAGCTTGATAGTGATCTCCTTCCGTGTAGACAAAGCAGTAAGAGCTGTAGCTTCCTCCCCAGTCAAATTGTTAGGTATATGATCGCTCCTAGATGGATTATGCAAAAAAAGATTATCCTCCTCCACTTTACTAAAGAACAATTCAGCTGCTGCACAAGATGTTGGTGGGACAAAACTGCTTTTGTTTTTCAATTCTAAGTTAGGACTCTTTCACATGGGGCGGATCAGTGATGATCCGCCCCGTGAACATCCGCTTGCTCAGCGGGGATCGCTCCACCGATCCCCGCTGAGCAGACAGATGACAGGTCTGTCTCTGCACACTGAAGTGACGGACCTGTCAGAGCACCGCTCTCCCCTATGGGGGATCGGATGATGACGGACCGTAGAGTCCGTCGTCACCCGATCCGATAACAGATGGAAAAGTAGGTTTTTCCTCTGTTACACTTTTTCGGATTGGAGCGGGTCGGATGTCAGCGGACATGTCACCGCTGACATCTGACGCTCCATAGACCTCCATGGAGTGTCCCTTCAGGTCCGCCTAAAAAACTGACAGGCGGACCTGAACAGACAGTCCGTGTGAAAGAGGCCTTAGAGAGATAGACAAAGATATCGGGCTGACATTCTTCAAGCAGGTCTGGAAGAGTAAAAAGCTTTTAAATGAAAATGTCTTAAGAAAAAAAAAAACCCGATACAAATCCTGTCTCAATACAAATGTATCCATCTTAGCTTTAGGACAGAAATTAAGACATTTGTTCAAAACCTGCAATTCTACATCACTTAAAGAAAACAGATAAAAATGTTATGTACCACACAGTCCTCTGTTCCTGGTCGCACTAGCTCTTGTCACGCCTTTGGTTCCTCTTACCTCCTCTGCGCCTGTGGTTGAATTGGAGGGGGGGGGGCACGTTCCACAAAAGACCCTCTAGGGCAGGAGTCTCAAACTGGTGGCCCTCCAGCTGTTACGAAACTACAAGTCCCATGAGGCATTGCAAGGCTGACAGTTACAAGCATGACACCCTCAGGCAGAGGCATGATGGGATTTGTAGTTCTGCAACAGCTGGAGGGCCACTAGTTTGAGACCCCTGCTCTAGGGGCATTGGTGGAAGTGCCTGTAGATGCCATGGATGAATTAGATGCGGATAATTGTTGATTCCGTCGTGGATTTCTAAATCTTGCTCGAAAACGGTTGGGCTCTGTCCAATTATACACACGATTGTTAATAAAGTCATCGCGATCCCAATCCATTTTGGCTCGTTTGCGTGCCTCAATGTTCTTCCAATGTACGAGTAGTTTGTCATGCAAAGTTTTTTCAAAGTAATTAGATCAAATTAGCACTTGTTGATGATCTGCGTGAATCTTTTCTTGAAATCCTCGTTTTGGGCAAATAAAGTTGGCACTATGCGTACCCTGAGTCCACGAGGTATCAACTGTGACTTGTAGTACTCAGCTAGCGTTATCTCATGTAGCTCCATAGATGTAAGTTGTTGCAATGATATTTCCAACTTACGCGTCAGTTGTGGGGATAAAAACTCTCAATGAGGAAATCCCTGGATCCCGAGCCGCCTGTGGCCATTTGTACTTATTTGTTCAAGTCGGTATTTCTTTTTATGGTTCAGGATTATATATTGCTTGTTAACAATTTTTATATGGTAGACATGTATCACGTGTCTGTACACCATTATGTGGATTTATATATCATTAATTGTGGCAGTTTTTATACTTTTTTATTTAAACATATATAATATTTTGGTTTTGATTAATGTTATCTTTAATTTCTTCTTTCATTTTGTCATTTTTTAATTTTCATTTTTTTTATTATTTATTTTTGTTTCTATATAGGATTCCTGATTGATATATTCTGTGTGGTGTGTGAATATTGACACACCTGATCTTTCATTTCAAGATTGTACCATATTATGCATTCACAAAGAGTTTCATAAAATGCTCTTCTACAGGAATTCCCCGAGTTACGAACACAATAGGGACTGTAGGTTTGTTTGTAAGCCAAAGTTGTTCGTAAGTCGCAACACTGCATTCATAAGTGTAACATCCGCCTGTGCATGGATGTGGGATATTCCGGGCGCTTATGTTATCTGGGGCTCTTCTGGCCATGCAGTAGTATGGGATGTGTCCGGTGGTATCCAAGACCAGCGTGGAGCACAAGTGGCCGGCGTTTGAGGCCGTTCGTAACTCGGGGACTGCCTGTAATCAATTGATTCCAGATTGTTTAATAGAGTGATGATGAGCTATATATTCTACCATGTATGTGGTCACTTATAGGCATGGGGTTTTGAAGAAGGGCGTGATCTGTATTAACCCAAAACTGTTACCAT
This sequence comes from Lithobates clamitans, assembly GCA_037952925.1. NCBI lineage: Eukaryota > Metazoa > Chordata > Amphibia > Anura > Ranidae > Lithobates > Lithobates clamitans. The sequence continues at coordinate 662,593 of JBBGZY010002614.1, forward strand.
GACTGCCCTATCCTTTTTGATGTTATTCATTAAACACATTTTTGTGCAGCAATCCCACTTGATTTATTTTAGAATATAAGCCCTGGGAAGGCTTGATTTCTATTGCACATACTGCTGTGATTGACGTGCACCTCACCCTTTGAAATAATATACAATTAATGAGAGAGAGAGAGAGAGAGAGAGAGAGAGAGAGAGAGAGAGAGAGAGAGAGAGAGAGAGAGAGAGAGAGAGAGAGAGAGAGAGAGAGAGAGAGAGAGAGAGAGAGAGAGAGAGAGAGAGAGAGAGAGAGAGAGAGAGAGAGAGAGAGAGAGAGAGAGAGAGAGAGAGAGAGAGAGAGAGAGAGAGAGAGAGAGAGAGAGAGAGAGAGAGATCTCTATCACACTAGATTGTCAAAAGTGCTGGGACGCCTGCCTTTACACGCACCACACAAATGCACTTCTGGAAGAATGGTCAAACATTCCCATAGACACATTCCTAAACCTTGTGGACAGCCTTCCCAGAAGAGTTGAAGCTGTTCTAGCTGCAAAGGGAAGACCAACTCAATAATGAACCCTACGTACAAAAACTGGGATGCCATTAAAGTGGTTGTAAACCCTCACAGACCACTTTAACCTACAGGTAAGCCTAGATTAAGGCTTACCTGTAGGTGCAAGAAATATCTCCTTAACCTACACAGTTAAGGAGATATTTTCCTGAAAACGGGCACCGATGTCTACGGCGCGAACGGCACAGGTGCCATTCGTGAAGGCGATCATGCTGTCACTGACGGCTCCCGCGCTGGTCACATCCAGTCACAGCGCTGGAGCAGCAATAACCGGAAGGAAAATGGACGCTTCGTGGAAGAGGGGACAGCGGTGACATCGCAGGCTCCTGTGTCAGGTAAGTGACACATAATGGGCTACTATGCGATGCATAGTAGCCCATTATGCTTTACCTTTGCAGGGAAACAAAGAGGAAGTAAACCAATCAGGGTTTACTTTCTCTTTAAAGTTAATGTACATGTAAAAGGCAGACATCCCAATACCTTTGACAATATAGTGCAGCCTCACATTTTCCACTCGCCTACTCGCATTTTGCAAGTGGAAAATGATGGCTGGCATGGGCTGCCTAGGAGCGGGGGGCGAGCAGCGCCGGCAGGCAGGGCTGAATGGGAGCCATTCGCCCAGAAGAGAGCATGATGGAAGAGAGGGCAGCCGGATCACCACAGGGGAAGAGAGCGTGGAGGAAGAGGAGAGCAGGCCGAATCACAGAGTGGGGATAGCCCGCTGTAACAGCTTACATTTGAATTGCCTCTAACACGTGGTCACACCCAGTCACGCCTCCTGACCGACCCAGACAGAACACTGGTCCAATGCTGGTGTGGACGTGTTGTCACAGGCTTTTGTTTATGTATTGTGAGATCAAAGGTCCATTTTGACTCAACACTTCATTTTTCTACGTTTTCAGTGGATACAAATGAATGGGCTGCTGTGCATGAGCAACGCAGCCACAGGGAAACCGCTCATGTGTAAACCTTTTTTTTTTTACAAGAAAACTCATGTGTAAACCTAGCCTAAAGCCTGAAAGCGTGCGTCACATGACTTGTTTCTGAGTGTAATAACCATGTACAGGAAGCCCTACAGATTTTAAACCAAGGCTGTATCTAGATGATCAACTTCTGCCAAGGTTGAGATTAACCCACTTTCTCATACAAAACCAAGACAAGAAGGGGAAGACTTGATTCAGCTTGGGCAGATGTTAAGACTCCATGCACGGTCTGGGCATAGAAACCAAGGGGGCTTTACAGGAATTGGTTTAAAACAATTATAGGTACCACAAGGCATGCACCTAAGCACTGTTACCTTAGAAACCTATTAGGCCAAGCCAGGTTCACTTTAAACGTAACTGTGAGCCTCGTGTTTCAAACTGTCCATTGGAGGAAAATGGTGGGAGTTGAGGACCCATACTTGTAGAATGCTTTAGAACTGGGTAAAAAATATGAGACTGTGGGAAACAACTGCCCAAGAACAATGAAGCAAGGATTACACAGCTATTTGGTATCTGAGCTCTTTTCTGAAGCCCTCTTCATAAAACATCTTGTTAGGGCATTCTTTGTTTTGCTCAGATGCACAATCAACTCACCATCTAAATCCACAAAGAATCTGCGGCTTGATTTTAATTTTAAACTATGTACCTGCAAATTCATAAAGACATAACAGTGCATATACGACAGACATCAACTAATATGGATTTGAAAGATATTTTTAATTTGCAAGAAGTCGCTGCAAATTACATTTCCCCCAAATCCTACCCTCCCCCCTCTTCAACCTCAGGAAAACAGAGTAAAGACACTGGAAATTAGAAGAGAGTCAAGTACCACTTTATGTTGTCGCTAGATGCTTTTTAGAAGCCAATGAACATAATGAATAATACTGCGGGACTTCTTTCATCCTGCTTTACTAGTCATAGACATAAACATAAAGCTGCCTTGTTGCCATGGAGCCTACTTTTATGCTGCCATTTCAAGTAGGCCAAGGTAGCCTTGATACAGCTGGGTTTACATTTCCATTAAAATAGTTGTTTGAAAGTTTAAAAAGAATCTATTCACTTTGGCTTACTGTTTATTGCTTATGTTAATATCCAATTAACTTTCAAAAGGGCATCTCAATGCTGTGAGCATCAGAAGTGAGCTTGGGAAAACAAACAGAAGGAGGTGGAATATATGAAGCAAGAAGCACACAGTGTTACAGCTGCACAACCTCCTAGCAGCACTCATTGAAAATGCACTGCAAGGAAAACACTGGATCATGCAATGCCCTAATCCAGAACAAATAGTACCAACACACAACACTTGCTATGCATTTCACACAAAGTGCCAAAATAGGCTAAGTCAAATTCATTCACAATCTAGAACAAGTCACTTGAACCTTGGAGCCAGGAGGCACTTTTAGAGAACTAGAGAAGTTGTGCTTTCAATCACACCAATAAAAAAAGGGTAAGAAAAAAAAAAAAATTAGTTGGGTACCAGCTGATTTCTTTAAGGCACAATTGGCTGTCAAACTCCAGCAAATAAAAATGGCAGATGTTTTTCACTAGTACTCCAAAACCATTTGCTGCTCACAAGAGCACATGGGTCTCGTAAAGTATATGCACTGAAAGCTTAAAGTGGTTGTTAAGTCACTTCTATAAAATGCTCCTTATCCCCTCTAACATTACAATAAGTGCCCCTGTGCCTGTGTTATAGTAAATATGCTTATCTGTACCAATAACACATCGGCTCGTGGTGCTCAGGTGCCTCCTCTTGCCTCTGCCCGGCTGACCGTTTCAGCGGGTGGGGCTAAGCATTGCCGAGGAGGAGAGGAGAGAGAGCGAACCGAGGAGTCACGTGATCGCAGGGAGCTGATGTGTTAAGCATATTTATTATATAAACAGACACAGGGGAGCTTATTGTAATATTACAGAGGGGATAGGAGCATTTTATACTTAATATGAGAGTATTAGGAGCCGGGGATGGGGTAGGCGTTGACACGAGCAGACAGGCAGGGAGGGGAGGAGGACACAGGAGCAGAGAGGAGACAGAGCAGGGCTATGGATGACGAAGGCACGTAAACTGACCACGGTGACAGGGCTCAGCAGCCACGATACACTGTGGTCTGTTTACAAAGGGGAAGGTATAGCCAGGCAAGATCAGCCAGGTATTTTTAGGTGTTATAGGGGTCCAAAATGACACAGCACAAGCACTGTATAAAATGCTTTAAAAGGAACAGAATTAGTTAGTTATCGCTTTAACCACTTGCTGACCACCCTATAACACTTTTCCTGCCACAGGGCGGCAGCTGTGGGTAGGATCACGTATATATACACGTGATCCTGCACTTCCGCCTGCAGGGGGTGCACGCGCTGCCGGGAGGTTGCTTCTGCTATAATTGTTCACAGCAGAAGCTGATCTGCGGGTCCCGGGGACTCGATGTCCTCCAGAACCCGATCGTCATTAACACACAGAACTAAGCTATGCTCAAGTAAACAAGGGGTGAAGGAACCTGTGTCTGTGCAAAGTAGGGACTAGAATAGATCTCTTCCCATACTGAAATAAACACACTGTATACACACACTGGCTAGGCATACAGTTAACCCTTTGATGGCCCTAGATGTTTAATCCCTTCCCAGCCAGTGTCATTAGTACAGTAACCGTGCATATTTTTAGCACTGATCACTGTACTAGTGTCACTAGTTCCCACAAAGTGCCATACTGTCCGCCGCAATATCGCAGTCCTGCTATAAGACGCTGATCTACTATACAAAAAAAAAAAAAAAAATATCCAGAAATATATAGCATAGTTTGTAGAAGTTATAAAATTCACGTAAACCAATGATTCTCAACCCTGTCCTCAAGTACCCACAACAGGCCATGTTTTGGGAATTTCAATTAGATAAAATAGCTGTCCACAATACCAAGTCATTGACAGAAAGTAAAAAAGTGTTTTCTTAAAAATTGTCGGCCTTTTTGTACGGCACGCAGTGCCATATTGCAAGAATGGCCTGGTCATGAAGGGGGTAAATCTTCCAGGAGGTCAAGTGGTTAATAAATGAAAGGTAAAAAGCACTTGGATCTGCAAGCAATCGCTTCTTTGCCACCTTCAAAGGTCGAAATCATTGCATTATTTGGTCTTCCAGGTCAAATTTTCCAAAAAAGACAACTTCCATTATGTCTCCTGCTGACGCGTTTCAAGGAAGTGTCCTCTTATCAGTGGGGTAGTTGGTTCATCTTGTATCATATCTAACCCAAATCCACAAAATTTCCATATTGCAGATTTCCAGTTTTTATAGAAGTGATGGTTGAATCAGCTCCCCCTCCTCCCTAGGCTAGGTTCACACTGTTTTCCATTGCATTTTGCACACGTTTTTGCATGCGTTTTGCGCTTTTTTTTTCTTCTCCTTAACAGACTGAATAGCTGGTTAAGGAGCGGGCGGCCAACGTGTCCTTACAACCTTAAGTAACCCAGGAGTCTACAGGATGGAGGAGGGGTTTTCTCAGCTAAGCACATCCTCATGCATGCTTAAGCTAAGAGCAGATAGATTCCAGGAAGTAAATGCTACATGTATCATTTGCTCTTACTCAAAATGGCCATGGCCAAAAATGCTAGGGGGGTGTTTTTCAAAGTGATTTCTCAACAAAATAAAGCATGGAAACATGAATGGATAGGGAGTTTGCTTTGAATATTAAAAAACGTTTTAAAAAATAGTGTTTTTAGTTTGTGGTGCTCAGATGCAGTAAAGATCCATTTTAATGCCAGCTCTATTTCTCAATGCAAGCATTTACTTATCTGGAATTCCCAGGTGGTCTCATATGAACAAAATATCCTTAGTTGGTCAGTCAATAGTCTGCACCATCTTACCTCTTCAAGCAACAATAAATGGCATAATTACCAGATTTATCGGCATATAACACGCACCCCAAGTTTAGGAGGGAATTTTAAGGAAAAAAAAACAAACAAACTTACATTTAACCACTTGACAACCGCCTCACGCCGATGTACGTCGGCAAGGTGGCACGGACAGGCAAAATCACGTACATGTACGTGATTTGCCTTCCGCGGGTGGGGGGGGTCGGACCGGTGCCCGAGGCGGTCGTCTTTTGTCCAGCGGCGATCAGAGGTGAGGGGGAGACCATCCGTTCGTGGCCCCCCCCCCTCGCGATCGCCGCCGGCCAATCGAATCATTCCTTTGCTGCTGTATGCTAAACAGCAGCAAAGGAAATGATGTCATCTCTCCTCGGCTCGGTAATTTCCGTTCTGGCCCGAGGAGAGACGACATGTGAGTGAGTGCACCAACACACACACACTCAGTAGAACATGCCAGGCACACACAACTGACACCAAGCAGTTATTTCTTTTTTTTCCCGATTAATGCATAGTGTCAGTTTGTGACAGTGTTGGGACAGTTAGTATTACCCCCCTTTAGGTCTAGGATACCCCCCTAACCCCCCCTAATAAAGTTTTAACCCCTTGATCACCCCCTGTCACCAGTGTCGCTAAGCGATCATTTTTCTGATCGCTGTATTAGTGTCACTGGTGACGCTAGTTAGGGACGTAAATATTTAGGTTCGCCGTCAGCGTTTTATAGCGTCAGGGACCCCCATATACTACCGAATAAATGTTTTAACCCCTTGATGGCCCCCTAGTTAACCCTTTCACCACTGATCACCGTATAACCGTTACGGGTGACGCTGGTTAGTTCGTTTATTTTTTATAGTGTAAGGGCACCCTCCGTTTATTACCGAATAAAGGTTTGGCCCCCTGATCGCCCGGCGGTGATATGCGTCGCCCCAGGCAGCGTCAGATTAGCGCCAGTACCGCTAACACCCACGCACGCAGCATACGCCTCCCTTAGTGGTATAGTATCTGATCAATATCTGATCCGATCAGATCTATACTAGCGTCCCCAGCAGTTTAGGGTTCCCAAAAACGCAGTGTTAGCGGGATCAGCCCAGATACCTGCTAGCACCTGCGTTTTGCCCCTCCGCCCAGCCCACCCAAGTGCAGTATCGATCGATCACTGTCACTTACAAAACACTAAACGCATAACTGCAACGTTCGCAGAGTCAGGCCTGATCCCTGCGATCGCTAACATTTTTTTTGGTAGTATTTTGGTGAACTGGCAAGCACCAGCCCCAGGCAGCGTCAGGTTAGCGCCAGTAGCACTAACACCCACGCACGCACCGTACACCTCCCTTAATGGTATAGTATCTGAACGGATCAATATCTGATCCGATCAGATCTATACTAGCGTCCCCAGCAGTTTAGGGTTCCCAAAAACGCAGTGTTAGCGGGATCAGCACAGATACCTGCTAGCACCTGCTTTTTGCCCCTCCGCCCGGCCCAGCCCAGCCCACCCAAGTGCAGTATCGATCACTGTCACTTACAAAACACTAAAACGCATAACTGCAGCGTTCGCAGAGTCAGGCCTGATCCCTGCGATCGCTAACAGTTTTTTTGGTAGCGTTTTGGTGAACTGGCAAGCACCAGTGGCCTAGTACACCCCGGTCGTAGTCAAACCAGCACTGCAGTAACACTTGGTGACGTGGCGAGTCCCATAAGTGCAGTTCAAGCTGGTGAGGTGGCAAGCACAAGTAGTGTCCCGCTGCCACCAAGAAGACAAACACAGGCCCGTCGTGCCCATAATGCCCTTCCTGCTGCATTCGCCAATCCTAATTGGGAACCCACCGCTTCTGCAGCGCCCGTACTTCCCCCATTCACATCCCCAGCCAAATGCAGTCGGCTGCATGAGAGGCATTTTCTTTATGTCCTCCCGAGTACCCCTACCCAACGAACCCCCCCAAAAAAGATGTTGTGTCTGCAGCAAGCGCGGATATAGGCGTGACACCCGCTATTATTGTCCCTCCTGTCCTGACAATCCTGGTCTTTGCATTGGTGAATGTTTTGAACGCTACCATTCACTAGTTGAGTATTAGTGTAGGGTACAGCATTGCACAGACTAGGCACACTTTCACAGGGTCTCCCAAGATGCCATCGCATTTTGAGAGACCCGAACCTGGAACCGGTTACAGTTATAAAAGTTAGTTACAAAAAAAGTGTAAAAAAAAATAAAAATATATAAAATAAAAAAAAATAGTTGTCGTTTTATTGTTCTCTCTCCCTCTATTCTCTCTATTGTTCTGCTCTTATTTACTGTATTCTATTCTGCAATGTTTTATTGTTATTATGTTTTATCATGTTTGCTTTTCAAGTATGCAATTTTTTATACTTTACCGTTTACTGTGCTTTATTGTTAACCATTTTTTTGTCTTCAGGTACGCCATTCACAACTTTGAGTGGTTATACCAGAATGATGCCTGCAGGTTTAGGTATCATCTTGGTATCATTCTTTTCAGCCAGCGGTCGGCTTTCATGTAAAAGCAATCCTAGCGGCTAATTAGCCTCTAGACTGCTTTTACAAGCCGTGGGAGGGAATGCCCCCCCCCCACCGTCTTCCGTGTTTTTCTCTGGCTCTCCTGTCTCAACAGGGAACCTGAAAATGCAGCCGGTGATTCAGCCAGCTGACCATAGAGCTGATCAGAGACCAGAGTGGCTCCAAACATCTCTATGGCCTAAGAAACCGGAAGCTACGAGCATTTTATGATTTAGATTTTGCCGGATGTAAATAGCGCCATTGGGAAATTGGGGAAGCATTTTAATCACACCGATCTTGGTGTGGTCAGATGCTTTGAGGGCAGAGGAGAGATCTAGGGTCTAATAGACCCCAATTTTTTCAAAAAAAAAGAGTACCTGTCACTACCTATTGCTATCATAGGGGATATTTACATTCCCCGAGATAACAATAAAAATGATTAGAAAAAAAAAAAAAAAAAAAAAAAAAGAAAGGAACAGTTTAAAAATAAGATAAAAAAGCAAAAAAATATTAAAGAGAAAAAAAAAAAAAAAAAAAAAAAAAGCACCCCTGTCGCCCCCTGCTCTCGCGCTAAGGCGAACGCAAGCGGCGGTCTGTCGTCAAACGTAAACAGCAATTGCACCATGCATGTGAGGTATCACCGCGAAGGTTAGATCGAGGGCAGTCATTTTTGCAGTAGACCTCCCTCTGTAAATCTAAAGTGGTAACCTGTAAAGGCTTTTAAAGGCTTTTAAAAATGTATTTATTTTGTTGCCACTGCACGTTTGTGCGCAATTGTAAAGCATGTCATGTTTGGTATCCATGTACTCGGCCTAAGATCATCTTTTTTATTTCATCAAACATTTGGGCAATATAGTGTGTTTTAGTGCATTAAAATTTAAAAAAGTGAGTTTTTTCCCCAAAAAATGCGTTTGAAAAATCGCTGCGCAAATACTGTGTGAAAAAAAAAAAAATGAAACACCCACCATTTTAATCTGTAGGGCATTTGCTTTAAAAAAAATATATAATGTTTGGGGGTTCAAAGTAATTTTCTTGCAAAAAAAAATAACTTTTTCATGTAAACAATAAGTGTCAGAAAGGGCTTTGTCTTCAAGTGGTTAGAAGAGTGGGTGATGTGTGACATAAGCTTCTAAATGTTGTGCATAAAATGCCAGGACAGTTCAAAACCCCCCCAAATGACCCCATTTTGGAAAGTAGACACCCCAAGCTATTTGCTGAGAGGCATGTCGAGTCCATGGAATATTTTATATTGCGACACAAGTTGCGGGAAAGAGACAAATTTTTTTTTTTTTTGCACAAAATTGTCACTAAATGATATATTGCTCAAACATGCCATGGGAATATGTGAAATTACACCCCAAAATACATTCTGCTGCTTCTCCTGAGTACGGGGATACCACATGTGTGAGACTTTTTGGGAGCCTAGCCGCGTACGGAACCCCGAAAACCAAGCACCGCCTTCAGGATTTCTAAGGGCGTGAATTTTTGATTTCACTCTTCACTGCCTATCACAGTTTCGGAGGCCATGGAATGCCCAGGTGGCACAAAACCCCCCCAAATGACCCCATTTTGGAAAGTAGTCACCCAAAGCTATTTGCTTTAGTTGCTATAGTTTTGAAAATTGAAAAAAAAAAAAAAAAAAAAAAAAAAAAAGTTTTTTCTTGCCTTTCTTCATTTTCAAAAACAAATGAGAGCTGCAAAATACTCACCATGCCTCTCAGCAAATAGCTTGGGGTGTCTACTTTCCAAAATGGGGTCATTTGGGGTGGTTTTGTGCCACCTGGGCATTCCATGGCCTCCGAAACTGTGATAGGCAGTGAAGAGTGAAATCAAAAATTTTCACCCTTAGAAATCCTGAAGGCGGTGATTGGTTTTCGGGGTCCCGTGCACGGTTAGGCTCCCAAAAAGTCCCACACATGTGGTATCCCCGTACTCAGGAGAAGTAGCTAAATGTATTTTGGGGTGCAATTCCACATATGCCCATGGCCTGTGTGAGCAATATATCATTTAGTGACAACTTTGTGCAAAAAAAATGTGTCACTTTCCCGCAACTTGTGTCAAAATATAAAATATTCCATGGACTCAATATGCCTCTCAGCAAATAGCTTTGGATGTCTACTTTCCAAAATGGGGTCATTTGGGGGGGGTCTTGTGCCACCTGGGCATTCCATGGCCTCCGAAACTGATAGGCAGTGAAGAGTGAAATCATAAATTTACACCCTTAGAAATCCTGAAGGCGGTGATTGGTTTTTGGGGCCCCGTACGCGGCTAGGCTCCCAAAAAGTCCCACACATGTGGTATCCCCATACTCAGGAGAAGCAGCAGAATGTATTTTGGGGTGCAATTCCACATAGGCCCATGGCCTGTGTGAGCAATATATCATTTAGTGACAACTTTTTGTAAATATATATTTTTTTTGTCATTATTCAATCACTTGGGACAAAAAAAAAAAAAAAAAATATTCAATGGGTTCAACATGCCTCTCAGCAATTTCCTTGGGGTGTCTACTTTCCAAAATGGGGTAATTTGGGGGGGGTTTTGTACTGCCCTGCCATTTTAGCACCTCAAGAAATGACATAGGCAGTCATAAACTAAAAGCTGTGTAAATTACAGAAAATGTACCCTAGTTTGTAGACGCTATAACTTTTGCGCAAACCAATAAATATACACTTATTGACATTTTTTTTACCAAAGACATGTGGCCGAATACATTTTGGCCTAAATGTATGACTAAAATTAAGTTTATTGGATTTTTTTTATAACAAAAAGTAGAAAATATCATTTTTCTTCAAAATTTTTGGTCTTTTTCCGTTTATAGCGCAAAAAATAAAAACCGCAGAGGTGATCAAATACCATCAAAAGAAAGCTCTATTTGTGGGAAGAAAAGGACGCAAATTTCGTTTGGGTACAGCATTGCATGACCGCGCAATTAGCAGTTAAAGCGACGCAGTGCCAAATTGGAAAAAGACCTCTGGTCCTTAGGCAGCATAATGGTCCGGGGCTCAAGTGGTTAAATGCCCATCAATGCAGCCTCATCACTGTCCATCTGCAGCATTGTCAGTGTCCATCATTGCAGCCTTGTCAGTGTCCGTGTAGCCTTGTCAGGGTCCATCATTGCAGCCTTGTCAGGGTCCATCATTGCAGCCTTGTCAGGGTCCATCATTGCAGCCTTGTCAGGGTCCATCATTGCAGCCTTGTCAGGGTCCATCATTGCAGCCTTGTCAGGGTCCATCATTGCAGCCTTGTCAGGGTCCATCATTGCAGCCTTGTCAGGGTCCATCATTGCAGCCTTGTCAGGGTCCATCATTGCAGCCTTGTCAGGGTCCATCATTGCAGCCTTGTCAGGGTCCATCATTGCAGCCTTGTCAGGGTCCATCATTGCAGCCTTGTCAGGGTCCATCATTGCAGCCTTGTCAGGGTCCATCATTGCAGCCTTGTCAGGGTCCATCATTGCAGCCTTGTCAGGGTCCATCATTGCAGCCTTGTCAGGGTCCATCATTGCAGCCTTGTCAGGGTCCATCATTGCAGCCTTGTCAGGGTCCATCATTGCAGCCTTGTCAGGGTCCATCATTGCAGCCTTGTCAGGGTCCATCATTGCAGCCTTGTCAGGGTCCATCATTGCAGCCTTGTCAGGGTCCATCATTGCAGCCTTGTCAGGGTCCATCATTGCAGCCTTGTCAGGGTCCATCATTGCAGCCTTGTCAGGGTCCATCATTGCAGCCTTGTCAGGGTCCATCATTGCAGCCTTGTCAGGGTCCATCATTGCAGCCTTGTCAGGGTCCATCATTGCAGCCTTGTCAGGGTCCATCATTGCAGCCTTGTCAGGGTCCATCATTGCAGCCTTGTCAGGGTCCATCATTGCAGCCTTGTCAGGGTCCATCATTGCAGCCTTGTCAGGGTCCATCATTGCAGCCTTGTCAGGGTCCATCATTGCAGCCTTGTCAGGGTCCATCATTGCAGCCTTGTCAGGGTCCATCATTGCAGCCTTGTCAGGGTCCATCATTGCAGCCTTGTCAGGGTCCATCATTGCAGCCTTGTCAGGGTCCATCATTGCAGCCTTGTCAGTGTCCATCATTGCAGCCTTGTCAGTACACTGAACTCCCGTTTAAAAATGGCGCCACCGTTCTCGGCGGCTCTCGGCCACTCATGCGGGACTGCGAGAGCTGCCGAGAACAGCCGAAAGGCTCACAATCGGCGGGGGGATCAGCGTGTAACACGCACCCACAATTTTCCCCTGATTTTAAGGGGGGGGGGGGAAATGCGTGCTATATGCCGATAAATACGGTATTGTCCAAAAATAATCCACACACATCCATTACCTAATGGTGTTGTAATCTGTTTTTCATTTAATTGTTTTGCTGCGTTTTGCTTTTTTTGTAACGTCCCGTGAGCTGTCCAACCTCTTTTCTCCCTCATTTCCTATTGTGAAACAGCAGTTGGGATCATTTGCACTACTCTATGCACACTACAAATCTCATAATCCATTTCAGGATCAAAAAAAAAAAAAAAAAAAAAAAAAAAAAAAAAGGGGGGGGGGGCAGGGTGAAGAAATTTAGCATTTCGGGAGGTAGCTAAAAGCAACAGAAGTTCCCTTTTTTCGGTCAATTTTTTATTTTTATTTTTTAAACCAGAGTTTGGCACCAATTTTAAAGTGGTGACAGGGGTTTAACCTTAATGCATTCCCCACATTAAAGTAAAAAACACCCCACTACTTTTTCCCCACTGTCAATTACCTGACATCTCATGAGCCAGCACTAGCTCGGCCGACAACCCCACTCTCCTCTCACTCACAAGCTACACAGAGCAGTGGGAGCCATAGACTCCTGCTGCTATCGGTCAAATCCTGTGAGGAGCAGAGGGCCTCTGTGTCCATGGAAACAAAGACTATTGCGTTAGGTTTCATTATTGGTCCAATATTGTGATGAGAGATCAACAAAAAGGCCTATAATGCAGAAGAGTGCGGTCAAGCCTAATTTCAGTAATTCAAAAAAGCGAAACTCATATTTTATAGATTCATTACACAGTGATATATTAAGGATTTTTCTTTTACTTTTGACGATTAGAGCTTACAGCTAGTGAAAACCCAAAATTCAGTATCTCAGGAAATCAGATTATTACATAAGGCCAATAATATAAAGCATTATTACAGAAATGTTGGCGTATTGAAAAGTATGTCCATGTACAGTATAGCATGCACTCAATACTTGGTCGGGGCTCCTTTTGCATTAATTACTGCATCAATGCGGTGCAGCATGGAGGCAATCAGCCTGCGACACTGCTGAGGTGTTATGGAAGCCCAGGATGCTTTGATAGTGGCCTTCAGCTCGTTTGCATTGTTGACTGGTGTCTCATCTTCCTCTTGACAAAACCCCACAGATTCTCTATGGGGAATAGGTCAGGATAGTTTGCTGGCCAATCAAGCCCAGTGATACCATGATCATTAAAACTAGGTATTGGTACTTTTGGTAGTGTGGGCAGGTGCCATGTCCTGCTGGAAAATGAAATCAGCATCTCCATAAAGCTGGTCAGCAGAGGGAAGAATGAAATGCTCTTGAATTTCCTGGTAGAGGGCTGCGCTGACTTTGGACTTGATAAAACACAGTGGACAATGCCAGCAGATGACATGGCTCCCCAAATCATCACTGACTGAAAACTTCACACTGGAGCTCATGCAACTTGGATTCTGTGCCTCTCCAGTCTTCCTCCAGACTCTGGGACCTTGATTTCCAAATGAAATGCAAAATCTACTTTCATCCCAAAAGACGACTTTGAACCACTGAGCAACAGTCCAGTCCTTTTTCTTTCTAGCCCAGGTATGACGCTTCTGATGTGCCAAGCCACTCCTAAACCAGAGACAAAGAATGCCACAGTTGTAGCCCATGTTCTGGATACGTCTGTATGTGTGGTGGCTCTTGAAGCACTGAAACCAGCTTTAGTCCACTCCTTGTGACTCTCCCCGAAATTCTAGAATGACCTTTGTTTCACAATCCTCTCAAGGCTGCCTGTTGCTTCTGCACCTTTTTCTAACACACTTTTCATCCACTCAACTTCCCATTAATATGCTTGGATACAGCTCTTTGTGAACAGCCAGCTTTTTTAGCACCTTTCATGACTTACCCTCCTTGGAGGGTGTCAATGACTGTCTTCTGAACAACTGTCAAGACAGCAGTCTTCCCGTAATTGTATATCCTACTGAACAAGATTGAGAGACCATCTAAAGGCTCAGGAAACCTTTACAGGAATTTTGAGTGATTAGAGTGTGACACCATGAGTCTACTATATTTAACTTTTTCACAATATTCTAATTTTCGTTTTTCACTAGCTGTAAACCATCATCAAAATTAAAAGAAAGAAATGCTTGAAAGAACTAAATTTGTGTAATGACTATATAATGAGTTTCACTTTTTGAATTGAATTACTGAAAAAAAAAAAAATTCACTTTTTGATGATATTCAAATTTTTTGAGCTGCATCTGTATGTGAATAAACCTAACGATTCTCTGTACCATTTTCCATGACAAAAGAGAATTGGGCAATACGTTACTAGTGCCGATATGGTTACAGGAAATTAACATTTTATTGCTCATTTCCACAGAACTAGAGAGAGTGGAAAGCTGACGCAGCAATTATCAAACACTGTGGCTTTCTATAAGAGACATGGTCACCGGACCATTTGGTTGAACAAAATTCTTCCCAGAAGATTTGTGCATGTCTTGCAAGTTATTTAGCAGTAAAAGTCTTTTTTTGGGTAGACATCTAAAAAGGTCTTGACACTGCTGCTGGGTGCTAACATTTGGAAGTGATGTTAGCATCCTCAGCGCTGTCGCTAAAGAGGAAGTGCTTAAAGTCTAACTTGGGGTTTGATTAGTTTTGAAGACGTTTGTTTGGACTGAGCAGGTCCAAAGAAACCAATTTCCTTTACTAATACATGTACCCACTGGGAGTGCTGTATAAACTGTATGCAGTATTTGCTAAAGTACATATTTCCTAAGGCCACTTTCACATAGGCAAGAACCAGTTCTCTCAGCAGGGGGATCTGTCCACTGATCCCCTGTTGAGCTGAGTGGCCAGATGACAGGTTATTGTCCACTCCGCTTATGCAGAGCGGACACGGATACATCCGTGGGCAGTTGGATGTAAGAGCGGACACGGATACTGCCCTATGGGCAGTTGGATGTAAACGGCCTGCCTGTCTGTTTACACCCGACTGCCCTCCGATCAGCCAGAAGGGAACTGATCCCATTCCATTTTTGTTTTTTTGCTGGATCGGAGGTAGCTGGGTGTAAACAGACAAGTGATCATGGCCAATAGACAGCACTCACATAACATAAAAGGAGACTTTTCAAGTCAGTTTACATTGGATTGTCAACAAAGAACTGTTTGTATTGCCATTACAATGCTGATGTTAATAAATTAAAAAGTGTATGTTTTTTATATTAAATGATTAAAGGATTTTAGATATCCTTTAATCATTGATGATGGCCTAAAAATGATTTCTCTTGCTATGGCATGCATAGCAATATCTAATATGTGTCACACAATCATATTTTATGTACTGTTCTTATATTTGCTTACATGCAAGGACCCTCATTTTTTTCTACAATATTTTTAATAACTTATTAAATTTTATTGCCATTACATGGGGGGGGGGGGGGGGGTGATAAACCTCCTTTTGTAATATCATATGAGAGGTGGCAGGTACTCTTTTTGGAGGCATTTGAGAACTCTTGGACCCCTAATGCCTCCTCTGCACTTCCCCCAGGCTAAATAATGACTTTACTCAATCATCTGTTTTCCTGGTTGACGTGGCCAGGATCTGACAGCTCTGAATACAGCAGCACTTCTGGGTTGACTGCTTCTAGGGGAGATTGGGAAACTGTTTCATCCTGACATCGATGGACCTCCCAAGCGGCACATGTTAGCCCGGGATACGGGGGGGGGGGATGGGAGGAGCACCGCACCATCACAAACATGCAGATTGGGTATGGGATGTCCCAGAGCATTGCTATCTGAGGGGAGGGAGACAAACAAACAAAAGTAGGGTGCAATCATCGCGGAATCGAATCGTAGACATGATAATCGTAATCGAATCAAATGGTGAGGCCAGTGAAGATGCGCACCCCTAGCGAATAGAAGGACCTTTTTTTGCCCTGACTACCTGAATCAGCTCATTTATGGCGCTGATTTTTGCCTGGGGCAAAAACACCCTCTTCTGGGTTGTATCTATAACCAGACACAAGTACTCTAGTCTTCTTACTGACTTTAAAGAAGACTTCTCTAGGTTGAGGACCCAACCTAGGTATTCCAGGTAGTTGACTGTGGTGACCAAGCTTTGGTCTATATGGGCTACTAACCGGTCTATTAGGAGCAGGTTGTCTAGGTAAGCTATAATCGTTATTCCCTGGACCCCTAATCTGGCCAGAGGAGGAGCCAGAACCTTTGTAAACACCCGAAATGCAGTGGCTAGATCGAAAGGCAGAGCTACAAACTAAAAATGAAGTTTTTCCACTTCGAAAAGCAGATATTTCTGATGAGCGGGAAAAATAGGTACATGCAGGTATAGATCCTTAATGTCGATTGATGCCAGAAGTTCTCCTCCTTGTAGGATGGAGACTACTGATCTGATTGATTCCATGCGGAAAGATCGAATTTTTAGGAACTGGTTTAGATCTTTGAGATCTAGAATCTGTCCGACATCTCCATTTAGTTTTGGCACCGTGAAAAGGTTTGAATAAAACCCCAACCATGCTCTTTCATGGGAACCACCATGATCACTTTTTGCGACAAAAGTCAGTCTAACGCTTGAAGGAGAGACTTTTATCTCTGGGTCATTAGGAACATTTGATCTGAGGAAATGAGGAGATGGGAATTCTCGGAACTCTAGTTTGTAACCTAGAGTTATTGTGGAGACCACCCATCTGTCCTCAAAATCCTCCTGCCAGACCTTTGAAAACTGTAGCAGTCTTCCCCACACTCGAACAAGCGGAGGCGACCCTTCATAAAGAGGCTTTAGCGTTCTGTCTTGTGGGTTTCCTACCCCAGGACTTCTCGTGTCCCTGGGGTTGAGTTTTACCTCTTCAACCTGATGGTGGAGGCTGCCGCGACTGCCTGGAGGATGATGCCCCTGGCACTGGAGAAAGAGCCCATTTAAATGAAGGGATGTTTACTCCTTTTAACTGGCAAAAGGGTACGTTTCCCACTTGAAATCTTTTGCATATAATTGTCCAAATCATCCCAAAACAGCCTTACACCGCGGAAAAGCAAAACCAGCCAAGAGCTTTTTGCATGGCGCTTCAATTTTTCAACCATAAGATTCTATGCATATGCACCAACCCAAGCGTAAGGCGAGAGGTCTGAAGGATAGAATCTCTGAATGCGTCAATTGCAAAACACAAAGCTGCTGGCAGCTCGGCTAACTCCTGGGCCTGCTGTTCAGGGAAAACCTTGAGCACCTGTTTCAAGTGATCTCTCAAGGATTGACACACCCCAATTGCTGCCACTGCAGGTTGAGCTACTGAACCTGCCAAAAGGAAAAAATGTTTTAACAGGAATTCCAACTTTTTATCAGTTGGATCCCTAATTATTTTAGCGTTGTCAACAAGACAAGCTAAACTTTTATTTACAGAAGTTATAGCAGCGTCAATTGCTGGTATACCCCACATCTTTTTAAATTTTTCCTTCATTAGGATAAAGTGTTGAAAACTTTTTAGGAGGGAAAAAATGCTCATCTGGGTGATCCCACTCAGAATATATAAGCTTTTCCAGCAATGAATAAATGAATGAATGAATGAACAGGATAAGCATGCACAGCTTGAGGAGGTTTCAGCGAACACAAACAAGAAGTGGGCTTTTCAACCGGCTCAGTTACGAGTAACTTAAATGTGAAGGGGACCATTTCAGTAAGAGAATGCACCAGCAATTTCTCAGTCTGTGAAGCTGAAGAGGGTTCTTCCAAACTTGATTCCTCGGAAGAGTCATCAGTCTCTTCCCAGTCCCCTAAAGGGGGATTTATCTACCCTTTCCCAGAGTTCCTCTGTTTGAGGGTCCTGGGTGGTAGAAGGGGACCTAATGCATTTTCTTCCACTTTGTGAAGATGCGATTAAGGCCGTTAATCTTTCCTCCAATCCACTCATGGCGGAGGAAAAAACCTCCCGAGTAATATATACAGGGGCTGAAATGCCAGAAGCAGTTGCAGCCCCTAACCCCGATGGCTCACTCTGACCAGCCTTCCTAGGTCTTTCAGGGGGAGATGGCATTGCAGAGGGGTGGGTCCTCAGAGCCTGAGGGAGATCCCTTTGAGCCCCTATTTTTCAGGATATTTGTACCTCCCCTTCTGCCCATAGTACTAAGCACAAATGCAGAGGTACTACCAGAAATGCACCCACTGCTGAGCAAAATAGTCCAGCAACTGCCGCTGCTATCAAGGCTTAGTCTGATGCTATGTAAAGATGCCTCGGAATGCCTGTGTCACCCACACTCACATGCCATCTATCCGTTCCGTGTCCCTCCTTTAGCTGTAAGCACTTGCAAAAAGTGCACCTTTACAACAATGCTTAGCCCGCATTGTGGGCGTTGAACCACACAGACGCCGCGTTGATGCCCCGCCCCCCTCCTCCGACCACCTCTTCCGCCCCCCCTCATCTCTTTTTCAAAAGAGACCGTTTACCCATGTGAGCGGGGGTCCCGATCCGACCAGATCTCACATGGAGGGGGGCTAGAGCGGAGGCGAGAAGGAGGGCTGGAGAGCCTCCATAATGGCGACAGGAGCGGAGCGCCATACCGCCGCTAACCCATGCCGTCTTAGCCTGGAAAGAAGCTGGGGGGGGGGGATTCCTGAAGAGAAAAATCCCCCTTCCCACATCCTACCTGGAGCTTGGGCTCAGAGGAAGCGTGCAGTTTGTGACACAGAGCGAGACTCACAAGGAACAGGTACCTGCTCTTGACAGCCCCCGGTGGTGACTTTAGGCATAGCAACATTTACTTAAAGGGAGAAAACACAAAAGAGTTAGAAAAATTCCTTAGGAATCTCCCTTACCTTATCCGGCTGCAGGGTTCTGTGGTAAACCAGACAGACCCAATCTTCACCACTCACGGTGGGCTCCGTTAAAAAACCTTCAGGAACGGGGGCCCCTTGTTATCGGTGGGATCCACACTCCTGGGCCTGTAAAGCACCCCGCCAGGAAATATGGCTGAAAAAACAAACACTGGATCCCGGGGCCTAGCTCTTTAAAAAGAGAAGCGTTACAGGCAGAACCTCGTTTCTTCGGACACGAGGCCTGGGTACCAATCAATTCGGCCTGGAAAAGACCTTTTAAATGGATCCGGTTGCATGGCTTGCCCCAACAAAGATTTCTCCAGCGGAGCTCAGCACAGCACGTCTTTACTCGTGACCAACACCTAAGACACTGGCAAAAAAAACGGAGGTACTCCCAATAAGGGGAGGGGTTATATAGGGAGCTAAACTTTCTGTCTAGGGTGTGCCAGTGTCCATCACCTAAAGGTGCCTATATAACCCATACAGCAAATACTGCGGCTCTGTGTCCCGTGATGTACGATAAAGAAAATCACAAAGGATACCAAGGTTCAACATAACACGTGCCTCTTGTATTTAGTCAATTGTTTAACTCTAACAGCAGCTTTTAAAAAGGAGTTCATGTAACACGTTCCAACATCTTCAGCCTCCCCCCTCCCGAAAGCAGGCCGCGACAATCATTCACAGATTCCTGAATTAATCCCTACAAGTACCGTCAGCCATTGCGGCTAGCGGCTTGTAGTTTTCATTGAGCAGCAAGGGCACTGGTAAGTGTCCTTGTAGTCTATTGATCTTCCCACTCTCAGGTAACTGCCTTCCCATACGAGCAGATAGCTATCCTGAGAGTCTGCAGGAGCTGATCGCACCCTTGATCTGCTGATCTCAGGTGCAATACTCTGCAGGCTTCTTAGAAAATATATAATAAATGCACTTTTTTTACCTGCGAAAAAAAAATGTGCATTCTTTTCTTTTTAGGCTCGGTTCACACATGGGCGGCACGACTTGCAGGTCGCCTCAGCGAGGCGACCTGCAAACGACTGCCGGGGCGACTTGCGAGACGACTTCTGCATAGAAGTCTATGCAAGTCGCCCCAAGTCGCCCCCAAAGTAATACAGGAACCTTTTTCTAAGTCGGAGCGACTTGCGTCGCTCCGATTAGAACGGTTCCATAGCACAGAACGGGAGGCGACTTGTCAGGCGACTAGGTCGCCTGACAAGTCGCCCCAGTGTGAACCGAGCCTTAGGTGAACTTATCCTTTAAGGGTCTGCGAGCAAGCAATGTTTGTTTCAGCCAGTGCTTAGTTCTGTTAACCACAGGTTGTAAGTCAGTTGAACATTTATGCAGGATTAACTGAACCATGCAGGGCAACTGCTGAGCAGACCTCACAGGCTCTCAGTGTCAATCCATAGAGGGCAATAGTTCAAACTGAAAACACCCAGAGAAAAATGTCATGGATACGTCAGCACTTTCAACATTAACATGGTTTGATATTTTTATAGGTTATCGTTTGCTAAGATATCAGAAGACAAGACACTTGCTGACATGAACAGGGGAGGGGGGGGGTCTGGATCAGGTCAGTAGAGACCCATTTAAATCCTCATGCACTGCTGCAGCACTAATCAGATTGAATTTTTTTACTGTCACCAAAATTCTTGTCCACAGTATTACTGTTAACACAGCTCAATTTCAGCAAAGCATTTTATACAGTTATATGTAATAATCTCATAAAGGTTGTACAAGCTAGAGCTTAACCACTGGGGGGGGGGGGGGGTTCAGTGGATACACAGTTGGTTAAAAAGATAGAGTGTGGTTGTAAACAGGGTTCATTTAGAACTGTACTAGTAGTTTACCAATAGGCTTGAAACTGGGTGCTGTTGTGTTTAATATACTGGTAATAAATACAGGGTACATTTGATTAAAATCAAGTCAACTTAAAATCCTAATTTTTAAAGAGCAACTGTCATCTCTGTCCCACAGCAGCTCCTCCTCTGAGCTGCTGTTGACTACCAACAGTCACATTCACTTTAATGGGACGGCTGGTGATGCGTCAGTGACAAGGTGAGGGATGTGGCGGTAGCAGGTGAGTGGATACCCACTAACAGGCACCGCCATGATGGATCTGAAATGACAAGTTTTCTTTAAATGTCAGGACTAATTCTTGCTGATAGTTAGAATCTTTAAGAAGTATAGGTTTCTTTTTTTTTTTTAAATATATTTATTATTTTATTATATATATATATATATATATATATATATATATATATATATATATATATATATATATATATACACACATACATATGTGTGTGTGTATATACACACACACACTTACCTAGATGCTGCATCTGTCCTCCGGCGCCTCTGCATTGAAAACCCAAGCGATCGAAGACCGCCGATCACTCGTTTTTCAGAGCTCCGCGAGCAGAGAGTTGTAGACTGTCAGTCACAGCTCATCTCCCTCCTCACTCATTGGAGCGCTGAGCTGTGGAGGGGGCAGAGTGGCTGTCTCAGGCTTTCAGCGGCTCGCTGAGAGGCTGAGACGGGTGTCAGTCCAGGCACCTGGAGGATCCAGACTCCCTCTGTCGGTATGACGAAGTGCCTGAATACCTGTGACGTCAGCAGAGAGCAGACTACAGTCCGCTCTCTGCTGGTATTTCACCTGAAGGTATTTGTGGGTTTTTCTTTGCACCCCGAACAATTTTCCTGGCAGTTGTGGCTGAAATTTCAGTTGGTCTACCTGACCGTAGTTCGGTTTCAACAGAACCCTTCATTTTTCACTTCTTGATTAGAGTTTGAACACTGCTGATTGGCATTCTCAATTCCTTGGATATCTTTTATATCCCTTTTCTGTTTTATACCGGTCAACTACCTTTTCCCGCAGATCCTTTGACGATTCTTTTGCTTTTCCCATAACTCAGAATCCAGAAACGTCAATGCAGCACTGGATGAAAGTTGCAAGGGTCTGTCAGGAGTCCAGAATTTATTTATTTATTTATTTTTTTTTACACACACACTACAAGCAAACAGATCACAAGTAAGGATGGTTACCATTAATAGCCATTCAAACCCCTTTGTGTCAACTTGTGTGCACGTTATCAGGCCAAAATCACCAGGGTATGTAAACCTTTGATCAGGGTCATTTGGGTAGTTTCTGTTGCCATTATGATTTAAAAAGAGTAAACATAGTTGATTGATAATAAATAAAATGGCTTCAGCCAAACACTAACTACGAGTAAAAAAAAAATTTTTGTTTCATCATTCATAGTCTCTGAAAAATGGTCAAGAAATCACACATTCTGCCAGGATATGTAAACTTATGAGCACAACTGTATACGTTGCCGTTTAATACCGTTGTTCTGGCAGCAGATAGCTGCCATAAGCCTGGTATTTTTATTCACGACAGACGGTCTACTTAAAGATAAAAGTGGTCTTTGCGGCAGATTAGCCGCAAGATCACTTTTATCGGCGATGGGAGAGGTGCCCGTCGTGGTCATCTCTGCCGCTTACCGGAGCCATCGGTAACGGCGGAGATGATCCGATCCTTTCTCCTGATGGATAGGAAGTATGAGGCAGAAAGATGCCCCCCCCCCCCCCACTCGACTCCGTGCCATTGGATGACAGAAGCGACGTCAAAACGTCACTTCCGCCCAACGGCCTTCAAGGGACAATTTTTTTTATTGCTTTTAAGTGTAAATGTAAGATCTGTAAAAGCTACCAACATTATTGTTCAAAAATCCAGTATGTGAAGTGAAATCCAGGCCCAAATCAATTGCGTGAAGACCACCACCAGGAACCCTCAAGGGCATGCACGCTTCTCATTATGGGCCCTAATCATATGGACCAGTGAAACGTTTAATGCCTATGGTTACACAGACACTTAATACATGATCAGTATGCTCAACATCAGACTTGGTCTCCAGCCAAAAAGCCCAGAGCAAAGAGAAAAAGTGCTTACATTTGCAAACAGTAGTAAGGGGCAGATCAAAGTACTGAGCTGTCACCTCCCCTTACACCTCAGTTTAAGCATGTACACAAGCCGCAATGTTCCAAGATCCGTAGGAGCCAGTAGCCTGTGGTATGTCTCACTCTCTCTCCCTAATTTAATAGGCTACGCCCCCTACGTGTTTCATATGTGTGACTTCTTCAAACACATGCCCCTCATTTAAACTTTTAGATAGAGCAGCACTATGCACGAGTTCTTTTTTCTTAGATTTGCCCAACTTAGACTAATGTACTTGTGCATATACCATACCTGCGGGATCCTTCTAAAAGCTGGAAAAACAGCACTACTACAGTGATCTCAACTTGCTTCTGGGTCCCTGCCCTTCTGTATTGTGAACACTGGATGTCAGCACGGGGGCCATTCAGAGAAGGTTTTGCATTTTCTCGAATGCAAAGCATTCTGATTGGATGACGTGGAGAAGCGTGGCAGTGACATCATGCATTCCACCTCGTCCAGAGAATGCTTTACATTCATTGAGAAAGTTCAAAGCATTACCTGAAAAGGTGCCCAGATTGAAGCAGGGCTGCCACCACGCTCTCCACCTACTAGTCCAATCAGAGAATGCTTTGTTTTCTGAGAAAATGCAAAGCATTCTTTGAATTCTTTGAAGCAGTAGAACTACTGTGTTCACAAAGCAGTATGGCAGCTGCATGGCATTGGAACAGGAAGCAAGTGGAGATCACTGGAGTTGGGATGTCTACTACAGTGAGTTCCAACTTCTAGAGGGATCCTACAAGTATGTGGTGACAAGAATGGGGGCTAATGCCTAGCCGCTACACCTGTCCACAGCAGTATGAGGTTGACTGGCAGCACTTGGTCAAATCATATGAGCAGAAGCCAACAGGATGGGCTCCCAATGATGTGACCACTGTCAGAGGCAATCATACCGGTCACATGATACACGCCTCCAAGACATTAAAGCCTGCTTAAAAGGGACAATATTTGTATATCCTATGACCTCCGCTGCAAATCTTTGCCCACTTTGAGAGCTTTTGTGGCTAGCCCCTGCATTACTACAGGACACAGTAGAAAACTTTGGGCCTGCAGATCAAACTACAGTGCTCACCTGGTCCGAACATCAGAAGGGAGTCTAACAACCACAGTCATCAGAACCAGGGGGAACAAAACAAAAATTGCCCCATGTACACCTGAAGGGTCTGGAAACACAAAACTGAAGTGCAAGAGAGGGGAGGGACCTTTTAAAGGATAAGTCAACTTTCTGAACAAGTTACACCCACATTTAGGGTGGAACATGTAACATCTGCATGCTTCTCTCCCCTTCCTGGGAGTTGTGTGGATTTAAGTGCCCTGATGATGTTAGAGGAGAATGGGCAGACTGGTTTGAGATGATTGAAAAACAACAGTAATGCCGCGTACACACGGTCGGACTTTTCATCTACAAAAGTCCGACAGCCTGTCCGACAGACTTTCGGCGGACTTTCTAACGAACGGACTTGCCTACACACGACCACACAAAAGTCCGACGGATTCGTACGTGATGACGTACACCGGACTAAAATAAGGAAGTCGATAGCCAGTAGCCAATAGCTGCCCTAGCGTGGGTTTTTGTCCGTAGGACTAGCATACAGACGAGCGGACTTCGGGGTCCGTCGTAGTTACGACGTAAAGATTTGAAGCATGTTTCAAATCTAAAGTACGTCGGATTTGAGGCTAAAAAAGTACGTTGAAAGTCCGGGGAAGCCCACACACGATCGGATTACCAGCCAGCTTTAGTCCGTCAGCGTCCGTTGGACTTTTGTAGCTGAAAAGTCCGACCGTGTGTACGCGGCATAACTCAAATAACCACTCGTTATAACCAAGATATACAATTTCTGAACACACAACACATCAAACCTTGAAGCAGATGGGATACAGCAGTAGAAGACCACACCGGTGCCACTCCTGTCAGCTAAGTACAGGAAACTGAGGCAAAAATTCAGGTAGGCTCACCGAAATTGGACAATAGAAGATTTGAAAAAACGTTGTCTGGTCTGATGAGTCTCGATTTCAGCTGTGACATTCAGATGGTAGGGTCAGAATTTGGTGTAAAGCCTGGTGGTGGTGGTGTAATGGTGTGGGTGATATTTTTTTGGCATGCTTTGGGCCCCTTAGTACCAATTGAGCATCGTTTAAACACCATGGCCTGAGTATTGTTGCCAACCATGTCCATGCCTTTATGACTACAGTGTACCCATCTTCTGATGGCTACTTCCAGCAGGATAAAGCACCATGTCACAAAGCTCAAATCATCTCACCACTGGTTTCTTGAACATGACAATGAGTTCACTGTACTCCAATGGCCTCCACAGTCACCAGATCTCAATCCAATAGAGCACCTTTGGGATGTGGTGGAACGTGAGATTTGCATCATGAATGTGCAGCCGACAAATCTGCAGCAACTGTGTGATGCTACTCATGTCAATATAGACCAAAATCTGTGAGGAATGTATTCAACACATTGTTGAATCTATTCCATGAAGAATTAAGGTGGTTCTGAGAGTCAAAAGGGGGTCCAACCTGGTACTAGCAAGGTCTACCTAATAAAGTGGCCAGCGAGTGTATATGCCTTCAGTAAATCAACCCCTAAGCTTCCATTCACACCTAGAATTTTTTTGTGTGTGTATACGCATGTTTTATTAAGCGTTTTTTTGCATGTGTAAGCAACCTCCTGGGTAGGAGAAGGGGATTACAGTAGAGACCAGTTCAGGCACAAAAACATGCAAAATGTTTACAGCCCCTTCTATTGAAGTATACAGGGCCAAAAAAAATGTAACACTCCACAAGCTAATGCACCCTTTTCAGCTACCAGCAACTGAACATAGAGATGAGAACAGCCAGCATTGAAGAAAACAGGATTTCCCATTCATGCGGAGTGTTATTGGTATTCCTAGATGCAAATATACTCAGGTATCAATAGGTGCTAAAGTTGGCCATATACTGCTGAATTTTGCCAACTAGCCAATATTCGAGCTGTGGCCCTGTTGCAGGCAGCCTACTGAAGTGGATGCAGCGGTTGCACGGGCACAGCGGCATGTCAAAATTTTACATGCTTGTAGGACTGTGTTGCAAGAATCTGAACAGAGTGTATATTTGGATCTGTGCATCCGCTCCTGCACGTACAGTGAATATATTTTTATTTTATTTATTTCAGGTACTTACATAGTGCCGTCAATTTACGCAGCGCTTTACATATACATTGTACATTCACATCAGTCCCTACTCTCAAGGAGCTTACAATCTAAGGTCCCTAACTCACATTCATACATACTAGGGACAATTAAGATAGGATCCAATCTCAGCATGTCTTTGGAGTGTGGGAGGAAACCGGAGTACCCGGGGGAAACCCACGCAGGCACAGGGAGAACATGCAAACTCCAGGCAGTTACTGCTAGGCGAAAGTGCTATCCACTACACCACTGTGCCGCCCCATATATATCTATATCTTCTACAGACCCCTGTTAATGTCAGGTTTCTGTGATGTAAAAATATAACAAAGATAAATAATTTCAGAACTTTTTCCACCTTTAATGTGACCTATAAACTGTACAACTCTGTTGAAAAACAAAACTGAAATCTTTTAAAATAATGTGGTTACATAAGCGTGCACACCCTCTTATAACTGGGGATGTAGCTGTGTTCAAAATTAAGCACATTCAAACTCATGTTAAATAGGAGTCAGTACACACCCGCCATCATTTAAAGTGATTCTGATTAACCCCAAATAAAGTTCAGCTGTTCTAGTAGTTTTTCCTGACATTTTCTTAGTCGCATCTTACAGCAAAAGCTATGGTCTGCAGAGAGCTTCCAAAGTATCAGAAGGATCTCATTGTCAAAAGGTATCGGTCAGGAGAACGGTACAAAAGAATTTCCAAGGCATTAGATAAACCATGGAACTCAATGAAGACAGTCATCATCCAGTGGAGAAAATATGGCACAACAATAGCATTACCAAGAACTGTACATCCCTCCAAAATTGATGAAAAGACGAGAAGAAAACTGGTCAGGGGGGCTGCCAAGAGGCCTACAGCAACATTAAAGGAGCTGCAGGAATATCTGGCAAGTCATGGCGGTGTGGTACATGTGACAACAATCTCCCGTATTCTTCATATGTCTGGGCTATGGGGTAGAGTGGCAAGACAGAAGCCTTTTCTTAAGAAAAAAAAACATTCAAGCCCAGCTAAATTTTGCAAAAATACATCTAAAGTCTCCCAAAAGCATGTGGGAAAATGTGTTATGGTCTGATGAAACCAAGGTTGAACTTTCTAGCCATGAATTCCAAAAGATGTTTGGTGCAAAAACAACACTGCACATCACCAAAAGAACACCATAGCCACAGTGAAGCATGGTGGTGGCAGCATCATGCTTTGGGGCTGTTTTTCTTCAGCTGGAATAGGGACAAGGTAGAGGGAATTATGAACAGTTCCAAATACCAGTCAATATTGGCACAAAACCTTCAGGCTTCTGCTGGGAAGCTGAACATGAAGAAGAACTTCATCTTTCAGCATGACAACGACCCAAACCATACATCCAAATCAACAAAAAAAACAAACAAACAAAAACAAAAAAAAAACACAACACCACAACAAACATGTTATACTTACCTCCACTGTGCAGCTCGTTTTGCACAAAGTGGCCCCGAACCTGCTCTTCTGGGGTTTCTCGGCAGCTCTTGCGGCTCCTCCCCACATCAGATAAACACCTGGGAGAAGCGCTCTACCAGGAGGTTACCTTGTGGGCGCACTCCCGAGTCCAGCATTCCGCGTCCATAGAGGCCGAATGCAGGACTCGGCCCAGCGTCATTGGATTTGATTGACAGCAGCGGGAGCCAATGGCTGCGCTGCTATCAACCTATCCAATCAAGAGCCAAGAACCCCGGGCAGACAGAGAGCGTGTGTCCCCGTGGGACAGGTTCAAGAGTTCAGGTAAGTAAAACAGGGGGCTGGGAGGCCAGTTACTGACAGGTGTTTTTTCACCTTAATGCATAGGATGCGTTAAGGTAAAAAAACACGAACCTTTACAACCCCTTTAAGTTTTGGAATGGCCCAGCCAGAGCCCAGACCTGAATCAAATTGAAAATCTGTGGGGCGATCTGAAGAGGGCTGTGCATAGGAGATGCCCTCGCAATCTGATAGAGAGGGCAAATATTGCCAAGTCAAGATGTGCCATGCTGATACACCAATCTTTTTGGGTTTGAGTCTAATAAAATCAAATTGTGCTTCAACAAAGTATTAGTGTAAGGGTGTGCACACTTATGCAATCATATTTTAATTTTATTTATACTTCCCGCCACCTAAAAGATTTCAGTTTGTTTTTCAACTGAGTTGTACAGTTTATAGGTCACATTAAAAAGTGGAAAAAGTTCTGAAAAGATTTAGTCTAATTTATGTTTAAATCACAGAAACCTGACATTTTATATTCACTGTATGTAAATTTTGGACATGCGGTACTACCAGTGCAGCCGCTACATCTACCTCTATAGGCTTCCTGCTGCAGCTCAGGGCGGGTGTAGGCACGATCACACAGGTATCAACGCACATCTGAATGAAGCTTTCACATGGGGATCTGTCCGCTCCACCCCTGCTGATCACAGTAGAGCAGGACGACAACACATACGTGTCTGCTCAGTTTCTGTACAGTGGACACGGACAGAGCCTGCTCTGCGGGTGTATGGAAGAAAACAGACTACACTGTCCGTTTACACCTGACTGCCCTCTGATCTGCCTAAACAGAGCAGTACAGATCCCCTTCCGTTTGTTTTCACTGACCAGATCAGAAGTAGGCAGGTGTAAATGGACACAAGTGTTTAGCTGTTTAGTTCCTACACCTCTAACATATGGATTGACAGTTTGGATTTTATTAATTCTGCAAATAAAAAGGTGTTATATCAGAGAGCAGCCATCCAGCAATTTCTTGATTGTTCAATGCGTCCTGCAGAGCCAGCACCTGTATGCCTTATGGCCCCTACACATGATCCAAAAATCGAACAAAAAAACGCTTTTGGCGCAATCGTACAATAATCGGATCGTTAGTACAGAGCCGATCATGACAGTTCATCCGATATTTTATCGGACATGCACAAAAGTATCACGTATGATACCAGATCGTACAATTTTCGTTTAATCAGTACAGTGGTCGTCCGAAAATACAATACAAATACACTACAATACATGGCATCACTTCCGATTTTTTATTCTGTCGTACGAGAATTTTCGTAATTTTAGTAAACTCTTCAGGTTCGATATACGACTAGCATGCAAAAAAAAAAAAAAAAAAAA
Organism: Lithobates clamitans; assembly: GCA_037952925.1. Taxonomy (NCBI): domain Eukaryota; kingdom Metazoa; phylum Chordata; class Amphibia; order Anura; family Ranidae; genus Lithobates; species Lithobates clamitans. The sequence goes on from JBBGZY010002614.1 coordinate 691,789, forward strand.
AAAAATATGAACGATCTGTCGTACGATTTTCGGGTTGGTGTGTATGGGGCATTAGAGTGGGGTAGGTTGATATGGGATCGCATGCATGGAGCGGTGTGAATTTGTTCTGTTTACACCCGCCGGGCCATAGGGATGACTGGAGGGGTCCGATCAGTTCCGCCTGAAAAACTGACATGCGGACTTGATAAGAACGGTCATGTGATGGGGGCCTAAAACTATGTACATGAAAGATAGAAGCCGATTGGTTACTGGCTGGTACAGTTCCTCCCAGAAAATTCCCCTTCCATGTCTTAACATATATTTGGCCGCCCAACCAAACAAAAGAGTAAAATTATAACAAAATCCAAAAAGAGTATCAACCCACAGGGAAAACACATTTTTATACATACATAATATATATATATATATATATATATATATATATATATATATATATATATATATATACACATACATACATACATACATACATACACACACACATTCAAAGTGTCTGATTCTAGGTTGTTGTGAGTAGAATCCCTAATGGTGACACCTACGATAGTGGACACCCTGGTATGGAGGCCCCTCTGGTCACATGACCAGAGTCTACAGTCCCCGGGGTGCACAGGCCTCACCTTCAGTCGAATCTCATAGGTAGTGAACCGGTTCCGGCCCACCCCCACTGTTTGCGGGTTGGACACATCGATCTCCAGGAAATTACTCGGCGGTCCGTAGGCGTCGTTCAGATTCTGAGGCTTGCTGTGCAGGCGGCGGGTGTCAGCTACAGTGTCTGCCATGTCTCCCGGCGGAGAACGAGGCGAGCAACCCGGCACACAAACCGAATTCCGTGCTGTCCAGCGAGCTGCCGGAAGTGGCGGCTGTGACCTGTCAGGTGACAGGAGGAGGAAGGCGCGCTCACGTGCTGGTGGAAAGCTGCAGGAGCGCGCACGGAGTTGTGTCCTCGAAGTCACGTGCTTGACGTGATGCTGGAGAGGGCGTGTGAGAGATTGTGGAACATTTGCAATGCCTGATAACAACCGAAGTCATCGATGCATTCGGACATATGTGATCACAGATGCTAGTTCATAAGTTTGAAGCAAGTTTTAGGCCCATTCACTTTAGGCCTCATGCACACAGGGAGAAAAAATACCACTGCTTCCTATGCCTTTGGGTTATTTAATAAGCACGGTACATCATTTGCAGACATAAATTAAAGTAGCCCTCAGGGTAGGGTTGCCACCTTTTCTTCTAGCCAAACCCAAACACTTTAATCGACGCACAGCAATTTTTCTTTTTTTTTTTGTAGTATACATTATGCAAATACAGTATTTTGTGATTAACCACTTCAATACCGGGCACTTACACCCCCTCCTGTCGAGGTCATTTTTCAGCTTTCAGCGCTGTCACACTTTGAATGACAATTGCGCGGTCATGCTACACTGTAACCATGTGAAATCTTTATAATTTTCTTTACACAAATAGAGCTTTCTTTTGGTGGTATTTAATTACTGCTGGGTTTTTTATTTTTTACAAAAAAAAAGACCGAAAACTAAAAAAAAAGTTTTTCTTAGTTTCTGTCAGTAAGTTTTGTAAAGAAGTAATTTTTCTCCTTTGCTGATGTGTGTTGATGAGGCGGCACTTATGGGCACTGATATGTGGCACTGATGAGCACTTTTAGGTGGCACTGATGGACATTGATGGGTGGCACTGATGGATGACATTAATGGGCATTAATGGGCAGCACTGATAGGCAGCACTGATAATCAGCACTGACTGGCATCACTAATGGGCACTGATTGCTTGCACTGATTTCTGGCTCTATATTATAATCAGGGCATTGATGATCAGTGCCCTGATTACATGTGTAGATGTCCCCCTGCGAGGAGATGCCGCTGATCGGCTCTCCTTGTCACACACTGTCAGTGGGAGGCGAGGAGCGCCGAATACCTACATCTCTGTGTTTACACATGACCGGCTGTGATTGGACACAGCCGATCACATGGTTAAAGAGCCGCGGTGATTGGGGTCACGCCTTGTCCTAGCAACACGGCGTGGCTGCGATAGCCTCCGCGGGAGCGTGGAACGAGAGCCGCTTCGCCCCTCCGTCATTTGATGGTGGGCGGGCGGCAAGTGGTTAAATAACATTTCTAATCATATGGAGTTAATCCCAACTTTCCAAATTATTTGCTGTAGAAAGACACTATTTGGGCAGTATCAGTGTCACCCCTTTCATAATACAGGGCCCCCCATAGAGACCACCATTAGAGTCCCCTTAAATCAATGACCTCCCCCTTCCATAAAGACCCCCATATATCAGTGCTTCCCTTAGGCTACTTTCACACTGGGGGCGGCGGGTCCGTTGGCTTTAGCAGCACTTTACCATCATTTTAGCTGTGCTTTTCGGCCGCTAGCGGGATGCTTTTAACACCCGCTAACAGCCAAAGAAAGGGTTAAAAGTGCCCCTGTTGCGGCCCAGTCATTTCAATAGGCAGGGGCGGTGTAGGAGCGGTGTATACACCGCTCCTACACCTCCCAAAAGATGCTGCTTTTTTTCCCATTCCACAAGCGCACCGCCCTAGTGTGAAAGCACTCAGGCTTTCACGCTGGGGAGGCGGGAGAGGCACTTTACAGGTGCTATTTTTAGCGCTAAAACACCTGAAGAGCAATGTGAAAGGGGTCTTAGAGACTAGGAATGAGCCCGATGTTCGAGTTGAACATCAGGTGTTCGGTGAACAATATGTGGTGTTCGCTGCAAATTCGAAAGCTGCCGGAACACCGTTAAAGTCTATGGGACGCTAACATGAAAAATCAAAAGTATTCATTTTAAAGGCTTATATGCAAGTTATTGTCATAAAAAGTGTTTGGGGACCTGGGTCCTGCCCCAGGTCACCAAAAACGGCAGTCTTTTTGGGAGCAGTGTTTTTTTCATGCTTAAAGTGAAACAATAAAAATGAAATATTCCTTTAAATATTGTGCCTGGGGGGTGTCTATAGTATGTCTGTAAAGTGGTGCATTTTTCCCGTGTTTAGAACAGTACCACAGCAAAATGACACTTCTAAAAGAAAAATTGTCATTTAAAATTGATCGTCGCTGTAATGAATTGTCGGGTCTCGCAATACAGATAAAACTCATTGAAAAAAAGAGCCTGGTATGAATATTAAGGGAAACCTCGAACCAAAAATAAAAAAAAAAAATGGTGTGGGGGTCCCCCTAAAATCTATACCAGGCCCTTCAGGTTTGGTATGGATTGTTTTTTAGGGGAACCCTGCGCCAAAGTTAAAAAAAAATGGCGTAGGGGACCCCCCCAAAATCCATACCAGACCTTTATCCGAGCACGCAACCTGGCAGGCCGCAGGAAAAGAGGGGGGCGAGAGTGCGCCCCCCCCTCCTGAACCGTACCAGGCCACATGCCCTCAACATTGGATGGGTGATGTAAACAGGGAAGGCCCCTGTGGCGTCAGAGGGGGCGGGGTCACCCGGTTACATTACTGGGTGGCCCCGCCCTCAGTTATATAAGAGCTGTCACAGCGAAGACGCGTCAGTCTCTGGGAGCCTCCCATGGAGGCAGATTGGTTGCAGCTTTTTTTTTTTATATTTCTTTTTCGGTCCGTCGGGCAGCGTGAACTTACATTGTGGGACATTTTTATTTTTTTATTTTTTAGTAAAGGATTTGTCCCGAGCTGTCTCTTGTCTTTTTTACCATTTTGACACTTTTTTTGTGAAATGGTAGGGGTACTTGTATCCTGTTACCAATTCACACGGGGGGGAGGCTGGGATCTGGGGGTCCCCTTGTTAAAGGGGGCTTCCAGATTCCTATAAGGCCCCCGCTTGCAGACCCCCACAAACACTAGCAAGGGTTGTGGGGACAAGGTCCTTTCCCCATGTTGAGGGAATGTGGCCTGGTATGGTTCAGGAGGGGGGAGCGCTCTCTCGTCCCCCCCTCTTTTCCTGTGGCCTGCCAGGTTGCGTGCTCGGATAAGGGTCTGGTATGGATTTTGGGGGGACCCCTACGCCATTTTATTTTAATTTCGCGCAGGGTTCCCCTAAATTTCCATATTAAACCCGAAAGGCCTGGTATGGATTTTAGGGGGACCCCCCACGCAATTTTTTTAAAAATTTTGGTTCGGGTTTCCCCTTAATATTCATACCATACCCAAAGGGCCTAGTAATGGACTGGGGGGGGGGGGGATCCTCTGCTCTTTTTTTCAATGAGTTTTATCAATATTGCAGAGACCCGACAATTCATTACAGCCGCGATCAGTTTTGAATGACAATTTTTACTTTAGAAATTTCATTTTGCTGCGGTACTGTTCTAAACACGGGAAAAATGCGCTACTTTACAGGCATACTATAGACACCCCCCAGGCACGATATTTAAAGGAATATTTCATTTTTATTGTTTCACTTTAAGCATTAAAAAAAAATCACTGCTCCTAAAAAAACAGCCGTTTAAAAAAAAAAAATTTGCATTGATACATGTCCCCTGGAGCAGGACCCGGGTCCCCAAACACTTTTTATGGCAATAACTTGTATATAAGCCTTTAAAATTAGCACAGTTGATTATTCATGTTCGTGTCCCATAGACTTTAACGGTGTTTGTGTGTTCTGCCGAATTTTTGGCTGTTCACATGTTCTGCTACAAACTGAACAGGAGGGTGTTCGGCTCATCCATATTAGAGACCCAAAAAACGAAAAATTAAAAAAAAATGCAGCCAGCGCATTCTCCTCCTATAATTATATTAATTCCTGTGTGAAAAATAATTGTGAATGATTACCCCAAGGGTAATCTCAATATTAATACACTCCAATCTTATTCAAACATATACAGTATTCTGTGCAATCTTGGTACACATAATACTGTATGAATAGTGGAGGAAACTTCCAATCCATTCCAAAATGTCTTGTGCTAATATCCAACTCAAAAGGACATTATACGTTGGATATTAGCACATCACATTTTGGATGGGAGGTTTCCACCACTATTGATAAAGTATTTTGTGTACCAAGATTGCACAGTAAATATGTTTAAATAAGATTAGAGTGTATTCATATTTAGATTACCCTTGACAGTTTCCACCATCATTCACAATTATTTTTTCACATACAAATTAATATAATTATAGGGGAGGGTGCACTGCATTTTTTTTTGAGGCGAGGGAACACATATCAGTGCTAGCAGCAATTTATTTACTGAGTTTTTAATTTTTTTAATCAGAGGCCCCCTATATCAGCAACCCCCCCTTAGTTACCAATTAGTCTCTAAGAGGGGTCGCTGATATAAGGGGACTCTGATAGGCAGCACTGATGGGCACTGATATGCAGCACTGATGGGCACTGATATCCACTGATAGGCTGCATTGATGGGCATTGATAGGCAGCACTGATGTGCGCTGATGAGGTGGCACTAATAGGCATCGATGATAAGGAAGGGGGGAAACAGATATAAGGGGACTGTGAGCTAATGGGTATCTCTAAGGGGGATGCTGCTGATCTAATGGTTGATCATCAACCATTAGATGAGCAGTCAGTTCCCACCTGTTAGAGACCCCCATTAGTTTAAAGTCCCCTTACATTAGTGCCCCCCCTTCCTTAGAGACCTCCAGAGATCAGAGAGACCCCCCCCCCATATCAGCTTCCCCTGCCCCCTTTAGACATCCTTTCAGATTGCCTTACCTGGGAGCCGCCGCAAGTAAGGAAGGAATTGCGAGAGCTGGGGGGGCGGAGCTGGTAGGTGGAGCCAATCTGGAATCTGGGGCTATTTAACTCCCACTATGCATTGTATGAACAGCAGAATTAGTGTGTCATTGGTTGCTAGGACAGCAACCAATGACTGCAAAGGAGATAATCGCAGGGGGGGGGAGATGCCGGGCGGGGGAGAACAGAAAGCGGTGAGAACAAGCAGGTGTAGCCAACAGGATTTTTTACTGGGTTGAGGGCAGCTCATTGAGTGGAGGCTGGAACTTGGTCTGACACTAGCTCCATCCCCAAGACCAATTAAAGCTGGATACGCACTATAAAATTTTCTGTAGATTTTATCCTTCAGATTTAAAACCATATAATATGAGGTTAAACCTTAAGGTCCGGTTCACACATGAGCGGTGCGAATTAAAGCTCAGGTTTCCCTGCGAAGAGAAAAATTAGTTGTTCAGTGTTTCACGTCAGTTTTTGATCAGTATCAGGTCAGGTTTACATCAGGATTTTAACCTGTTCACAATGGAATGCATCTGCAAATCAGATGTGTTCCCATAGAAGATAATGTGTTTGCAATTCGCACCGCAATACCCAGAAAAACGCACACTTTTTTGGGCAATGTGGAGTGCGAATGCAACGCACATATGTGAACCGGCCTCATTCAAATGAACGTATTTTAAAATGTCATGCGAATTGGATGCGGTGTAAGCCACATAAAATTCACATAGGTGTGAACCGGGCCTTAGAGTTTCAATTTGTATGCAATCACACAGGCCCTTGCACTACATGGTTTTGGTAATTCTAAAGGAAATCAGACAACAAAAGTTGTATAGTGTGCATGGCAAGGGCGTCCAAACTTTTTTCAAAGAGGGCCAGATTTGATGAAGTGATGAATGCGACAATTTTGCCTGAAATTCTTTGAACCATTAAAACTCGGTCTAGGTGTGGTCGTCCAAGCACTAATACACTGCCCAACAAGAATTCTCTTGCCTCTACCCATTCACATGGGGGGCCTTTTGGTGCCTATTTTATAGGGTAAATGTCTGGTAAAGTGGAAGGCCCCTTTTGAGATCAGAGAGAAAATCAGTAATGTCAACTACAAGACATACCAGCCCCAAAACAGAAAGCCTCTCCAAATATACCATGTTGTCCTCACAAAATCCTGAAAGGTTGAGATGCTGTCTTAGTAGAAAGTGACCCTAAAGTATTGTCAGCAAAAGGTACAGTATATCAGAGATTAGGATGCAAGAGACCCAGTCTTCTACTCAGATTCAGGAGGTGAGAGAGTTCTTGTAGGAAAATTAAGGTGTTATCAAAATTATCTGGCCAAAATTATGTAATTAACATGACATTGTGACTGAACTTCATATAATAGTAAACCTAATTCCTTATCAGGTAAACAAAGCTCAGAGAAAAGCCAATTCTGAAGAGGTATAAAAAAAATGGTAGCCCTTCAGACTTGACGTCTCCTAATCTCACCGTATTTGAAAAAGCTTGCAACAATGATCCTCATAGAAGAGGACTCATCTCAGATATATATACTCAACTACTCTCATACAACTCTTCATCTCCACTGACTTATACCACAAAATGGGAAACAGACCTTCAATTACAACCCGAACAAATAAACTGGTCCCAAATATGGAATAATACCAAATCAGCATCACCTAATATTGTCGCTCTCGAAACTAATTACAAAGTTCTCACCAGATGGTACCTAGTCCCTGCCAGAATCTCCAAGTTTTCTCCACAATACTCGTCCCAATGCTTCCGAGGATGTTCAGCACTAGGATCACACATGCACATATGTTGGGAATGTAAAATAGTTGAATCCTTTTGGTTGGAGGTGTTTAAGATGCTTTCTACTATGTTTAATATACCTTTGCTTCCTGATCCAATCACAGCATTCCTAAATGATAAACCAAATATTTTATCACACCGCCAGTTTAAGCTTATGCTCTTCATAACCACAGCAGCCAAACAGACCATAGCGAAAGCATGGAAATCTGACTCACTCTGTATTTTGTCATTTAAGAACAGAATAACTCACTTCATGATCCACGCAAAGACCGAAGCAATCTTACTTGACAATTTATCGAAGTATGAAGCCTTATGGAGACCATGGTTTGAGCATTTCCTACCTCCAGGATTCGATAATTCATTATTTCTTCTTTGAAGACATTATACGGACGACCTATAATGTTACTATAAACTATATATATCATCTTTAATTTGTGGTTTTCTCTGGTAATTCCCCCATGTTCCACCCCCTTATCTCATTACCCCCAACACTGTGCAGTTACTACCCCCTTCACTTACCACTTGACTTTCTTGAAGTGTGAATGACTAAAAATAGTTGGAAAGACTTATTTCATCTCCAGATGAAGCCAAGCTATATTGCATTAACTTGGCCCTGGAACTATTTACTGATTCTCCCCCAACTATCTTACTTCCTTTTCTCTATTATACTTAGTCTTTAGTCTTATATTTAGTCTTTGGTTATTATTTTCCACATATAGCCCCTCTGTTGGCCATAACGTTCGTGAGGTCCTAGGCGGTTGAGACTTATCCAGTTACTCTTGAATGTGAACCACTGGGTTTTTCATATCTACAATTTGTATGTTACCCCTCTTCAATTCTCGATTGGCTTGGTAAGTTGAGTCTTATTTATGATGATCTAACTCCTTACTGCATTGGCCCAATAGTGATAATTTGTTCACTACGTGGGCACATATATAACAGGACTACTGCAATTTAGTCATTTATTTTTGGTAAATTAAATTTTATTATAGACATTTGTTTAAATTTAATGATTGGATCGTTCCTTTAGATATGCAACAAGTATTTTTGTGCTTTTTAATTTCAGAATAATATGTATTGTATTTGTTTCCCTATCATCTGATTTGTACGATGAACGGATCGGCCTCGGGGGGCTAACATCGTGGGTTCCCTGGACAGGTAAGTGTCCTTTTCAAAAGTCAGCAGCTACAGTGTTTGTAGCTGCTGACTTTAAAAAAAAAAAAAAAATTGCGGCTGGAACACTACCTTAAAGAGGAACTCCAGGCTCCTTCAGAAAAATGTAAAAGTCAGCAGCTACCAACCACTGTGGCTGCTGACTTTTAATATTAGGACACTTATTTGTCCACAAATCCAGCGGTGTCTTCACCCGAGCCTATTTTTCAGGTCTCTGGTGCTGCCGCCGCTACCTCTGAGGGAAAACCGGCAGTGAAGCCTTGAGGCTTCACAGCTGATTCCCTACTGCTCATGTGCAAAGCGCACTGCGCTTTCTGAATGGCCCGGCAGCAGGGGAAGGAGGGGTTTGCAGCGGCGAGCTCAGCCAGAAGTGGGAGCGATTATCTGTCAAAACCAGGTACCCCCCCCCTCCCCAGAAGGTTCCAAATGTGACAGCGGGGGGGGGGGGGAGCAAACAAGCAGAGCTTCCCCTTTAGGGTGGAGCTCCGCTTTAACTGTGCCTTGTTTCTGATTCCTACTTGGTTTGAGAACAGCACCATCTTGCTTATAATTAAGTTGGAATTCCCTCATTTCCTGCCTCCTTCTTCTGTGTCCAAAATATTTGGCTCTAGAAATTAAAATATCTGATATAATTTATATTTTTAAATGAACTAACAATAGTTTACATTGCTCCTTGTGGTGTGTTCCTTAATTCTTTTTCCTGTTCTTTGGAATTGTGCTTCCAGTTTGCCTCAAAACCATTTGCTTTCTTAATTAATCTTCTTCCTGTTTAGGATGTGTGTGGTTGCCACCTCCTGGACAATGTCACAAACTTCTGTTCATAATTTTTCAGTAACACTGTCTTCCGGACTTATTTGTTTGTTTTTTTTTAGCTGATTTAAAAATCTTTTAAAGATATGTATAATTTTGTTAAATGTGACATAATACCCTTCCAGATTTAAAACACTTCTTAAAGCCCAACTCCCTTGCAGTGGGCATCAGAGAGTATCGGACCAACACAACATACAGGAGAAAAGGCTGCAGGGGGTCTTACAGCATTGAGAAGGATTGGAGGATCAGGTAAGTAAAAGTACCTTTTGCACCCCCCTAAACATAAATGAGCAGTTAACCCTTGCAGTGCACTACAAATGAGGATTTTTACTTTCCCCTGAGTTCAGCTTTAATCCCCAGTGCATTTAAATAGGGTAGATTTTTGAGATTTCTTTTTAGTCTAATGTCTGATTTCTTTAATTTTCATCTGTGCAATTAGCCCTGGTTCACATTGATGCTACTTTGAAATTGAGCTACTTCACTTGAAGTAGCACAATTGCAAAGTAGAAGGTCAGCGTGATTTCTGGTGCTACTCAGCTGACATCTGTGCCACTTCATGCACAGATGTCTATGCAAGTCACACCTGAAATCACAAAAAATAGTGCAGGAACATTTTTTTCAAATCGGTGAGGGCACCACAAAGTCGGAGTTGCACCGATTTGAAAGGTTCCATTGCCGACAATAGGGTGCGACTTGTCATGCAATTTGGAACTGTCAAATCGCATAACGAGTCGCACTGGTGTAAACAGGGGGCTTAGAAGTTTGTGATCTAGTTTTTGCTGACTATACAGGGCTCTTCTATTTTTAACTGACTATGAAATATATATTTCTTCTGATTTCAGTATTAACCGTCAGGAGATGTTCACATATGGCATGCTAGAATAGTGTATATCACTAAAACTTTGTCACTTTATATAGAACTTTTAATTATTCTAACTATTTTTTGACTGCCAAGTGTAATATTTAATTTTACCATGATGAGCATACTACTTTTGTATGCCCATATCTAACAGCAAATGTACTATACATAAAATAGGTTCAGTCCATTCAGTATCTGCAACTGGAGCATACTGTAGACTTTTTTTTTTAAGTAGAAAAGGTTTCATTTAGAAAATATAACAGTAGTGTACATAGAACATTTCCAAGATGGCATCCATAACTTCCATGAACATTAAATATTGACTAGGGATGAGCTGAACACCCCCCAGTTCGGTTCGCAGCAGAACATGCGAACAGGCAAAAAATTTGTTCGAACACGCGAACACCATTAAAGTCTATGGGACACGAACGTGAAAAATCAAAAGTGCTAATTTTAAGGGTTAATATGCAAGTTATTGTCATAAAAAGTGTTTTGGGCAGCGTTGAGGGGTGTTCTATTACTACGAACATCAGCTACCAAAACAAAGTTCCTACATCAGTCCCAAAGAATCTTTGAGCATGGGGAGAAGACAGGCAGTATGCTGGCATGGTTGGTGAGGGAAAGCTCCTCCCTGGTGACTATCTCATCCATATGTGACTCGGATGGGACGATTCTGACAGAGCCCACTTCCATCAATGACAGATTTGCGTCATTCTATCGGGAACTCTATGGTTATCGAATGGAGTGCATGGACGAAGAACTGACGGCACACCTCGATGAGGTGGAGCTCCCTTGCCTGACATCCACATTTAGAGAAGCTTTAAACTGTCCTATCCTATTAGAGGAATTACAGAGGGCAGTTGCCTCCTTGCAAAACAGCAAAACACCAGGTCCAGACGTTGTCCTCATACTATGAGCTAAACCTTCAACCATTATTTAAAAAAAAAAAAAAAAAAGTGTTTGGGGACCTGGGTCCTGCCCCAGGGGACATGTATCAATGCAAAAAAAAAGTTTTAAAAACAGGCGTTTTTTCGGGAGCAGTGATTTTAATAATGCTTAAAGTGAAACAATAAAAGTGAAATATCCCTTTAAATCTCGTACCTGGGGGGTGTCTATAGTATGCCTGTAAAGTGACGCATGTTTCCCGTGTTTAGAACAGTCCCTGCACAAAATGACATTTCTAAAGGAAAAAAGTAATTTAAAAGTACTCGCGGCTATAATGAATTGTTGGGTCTGGCAATACAGATAAAAGTCATTGAAAAAAATGGCATGGGATCCCCCCAGTCCATTACCAGGCCCTTTGGGTCTGGTATGAATATTAAGGGGAACGCTGAACCAAAATTAAAAAAAAAAATTGCATGTACCCCGTTACAATTTTACATGGGGGGGAGGCCGGGATCATGGGTCTCCTTGTTAAAGGGGGCTTCCAGATTCCGATAAGCCCCCCGCCCGCAGACCCCCACAACCACCGGGCAAGGGTTGTAAGGATGAGGCCCTTGTCCCCATCAACATGGGGACAAGGTGCTTTGGGGGGCTACCCCAAAGCACCCTCCCCATATTGAGGGCATGTGGCCTGGTATGGTTCAGGAGGGGGGGCGCTTTCACATCCCCCCTCTTTTCCAGCGGGCTGCCAGGTTGCGTGCTCGGATAAGGGTCTGGTATGGATTTTTGGGGGGACCCCCACGCCATTTTATTTTTGGCACGGGGTTCCCCTTAAAAACCATACCATTCAGGTCTGGTATGGATTTTGAGGGGGACCCCTACTCCATTTTTTTTTTTTTAATGGCGCAGGGTTCCCCTTAATATACATACCAGACCCGAAGGGCCTGGTATGGAATTTGGGGGGACCCCCACACAATTTTTTTTTTTTTTTACATTTTGGTTCAGGGTTTCCCCCCTTAATATTCATACCAGACCCAAAGGGACTGGTAATGGACTGGGGGGATCCCATGCCGTTTTTTTCAATGACTTTTATCTGTATTGCCGGACCCTACAATTCATTATAGCCGCGAGAACTTTTAAATTACTTTTTTCCTTTAGAAATGTCATTTTGTGCAGGGACTGTTCTAAACACGGGAAACATGCGCCACTTTATGGGCATACATAGACACCCCCCAGGTACGAAATTTAAAGGAATATTTCACTTTTATTGTTTCACTTTAAACATTATTAAAATCACTGCTCCCGAAAAAATTACCTTTTTTAAAACTTTTTTTGCATTGATACATGTCCGCTGGGGCAGGACCCAGGTCCCCAAACACTTTTTATGACAATACTATGCATAAAAGCCTTTAAAATTAGCACTTTTAATTTCTCCCATAGACAATTCATTATAGCCGCGAGTACTTTTAAATTACTTTTTTCCTTTAGAAATGTCATTTTGTGCAGGGACTATTCTAAATACGGGAACCATGCACCACTTTACAGGCATACTATAGACACCCCCCAGGTATGAAATTTAAAGGAATATTTCACTTTTATTGTTTCACTTTAAGCATTATTAAAACCATTGCTCCCGAAAAAAGGCAGTTTTTAAAACTTTTTTTTGTATTGATACATGTTCCCTGGGGCAGGACCCAGGTCCCCAAACACTTTTTATGACAATACAAAGCATATAAGCCTTTAAAATTAGCACTTTTGATTTCTCTCATAGACTTTTTAAGGGTTTTCGAATTTGCCGTGAACACCCCAAATTGTTCGCTATTCAGCGAACAGGCGAACATCGGGTTCATCCCTAATATTGACTAATGACATCATACAGCTCATGTACATAAAAGACAATAATGCACGTATAGAAGGCCAAAAGGAGCAGTGTCTCTGCTGTCACTTTAAAAGCAATCAAAACACACATAGTTTGGCTTAAGCAGTAACAGTCTTACATTCAAGAGTATTAGACATGTGAATTAGCCTCAGCCTATTAGTAATCTATCCAACACCAACTCCAACGGGCTTAAACCTGGTGTGTCTAGCCATGAGCCCCACAAATGACCATTTATGGGGTCTGCCCCTGTGCTAGTAGATATACTTCTCCAATCTGAGAGTTTCTCCCATACATTGCAGCCATTCTTTATGGGAAGGGGGATTAGTGGACTTCCAGTTTCTAAGCAGAACTCTACGGGCTTGAAAAAGAGCTCTAGCAGCAGCTTCTCTCATGTGGACCTGCAACTGAAGGTCATCCAAGATGCCCAAAAGGCAGGGCTTAGGGTCTAATGGTATGGAAATCTGGAACACCAGGTTTATGTTACCCAACACCTCCACCCAATACTGATGCAGCTTTGGGCATCTCCAGGTCAAATTAATTAAATCATCCAAAATACCCATTCTATTTAGCCTGGCAGGGGTGAAATGTGCTCTCAGCGATATGTACAATTGCATGACTCTCTGTGACACATTGAGGGAACACTGGGGTGCTGCTTACAAGGCCTCTTCCACCTGGTAATCAAATAAAGGGCCCACATCCCTCCCCCAGTGTTCATATACCCGCAAAGGAAATGAAGTCAGAAAGTTGTTCAACAACATTGGATTTAAATCCCTTAGTAGAGACAGTTTCAGACATCATATTAAACACTGGGGTCGGGGATTACTGCCATTCTCCAGCTGGACCCTGTGCTGTAACCACATGCCTAAAGTGGATGTAAACCCGATTCATGAAATTTAAGCTGGGCACATATATCTGCAGTGTTTTGTTATCTCTCTTCAAAGCACTATGTCCTGTAGCTGTCGCCTGCTCCGTTCTTCTGTTATCAGCCTGAAAACTCCTGACAAGTTCTCTGTCACATATGATAAAAGCAGCCGGAGTTTTGTGTTGGGGAGGATGCATAAATAGATTAGCACTAAATGAATTGAATGATTCAAGGAACAGAGCCAATAGTCTCTACCTATGAGGAGAGGGGGTGTATGCCTTTCCTCCAATCAGCTGTCTTGGCTGTATGCCCAAGCTTCACTGCAGTGCTAACCAAAAAGAGAAAATCTCCTAACAAAAAGTGTACTTTCTAAACAATATATAAAGCTAAAGACAGCAGATATACATGTAAAACTTATGTAGGGAGATTTGTTTCATCGCTGTGTATCATCTGAGGCTGTTCACTTCACTGGGTATACATGGGGGTTTTCATCCACTTTAAACTGAAGGTAGTAAAAGAGCATGGACCTATGGAGGGAGAATTTCAAGCTCAGCTTTTCAAAGGAACACGGGTTGTGGGGGGAACAGCTGCAGGCCCCAATCCTTTACATAAGTGCTGCAACTTTGTGGCCAGGTAATACAGCTAGGGGTTGGACATGGCCAGTCCTTCAACATCTTTGGTTCTCTGGAGATATTCTGACTACTGTAGACTTTAATCATTATAAAATTGTATGGTTTGATTAAATTACATTTTGTTAGTTTGATTCGATTTGATTTTGTTGGCAACAGGCTGTTTTGGTAAAGTATTACTAAACCCAGGACCCTGCTTTCCCCATATCTGGTCTCCCACAGTATACAGAACCTCTCCAGCAATACACACCAAACTGAGCATGTGCAGCTGGTCCCCTAGCCCCTGTTCTATCGATGGTTTGGGGACTGTGGAAGAAGGGGAGAAACAGAAGACAGGATCAAACGGTTTCTACAGTGAGTAGAAGAAGCATGCTTTACTGCATATACAGACTGATTTTACTGTCGTGGGTTTAGTAACACTTTAAGGCTAGCCTGGTAAGCATGTAAGAAGAACGTAAGAGCTGTAAAAAATAACTGCAAGGTTTTTTTTTATTTTTAGTCTTCAACATAATAAATAAAAAATAAACTGTAAGATACAGTACATAGTAGCCAGATTTGAGGTAGCTGTTTTAATTCAAGTCAGTTTTAAATGTTAAATTCATCACAAAAAAAGTAAATGTGACTTTAAACTTGTTTGTGTATGGAAGGGTTATACAGGGCATGTTACTATAAGCATCAAAAACGTATTTCTTTTGTGATATCGGGTACCATTCACTAAAGCATATCGCATGCGGTATTTGGGTCACGTGACACATTTTTCCTAAATATCGCATGCGAGACTGAAAATGTCAATTCACTATCCATTTATGTTGTATTTACCTAAAAACACAAAAACTATGTAAATACCATATAAAATAATGTTAAAGTCAATTCACTAAAGGAAATAAATAAATGTGCTTAATAAGGAGTGGTCCAGGCATGCGACAGTTAAAGAATGTATTTTATTCAGCTGGATGTTAAGGAGCTGGTTATTAAGAACTGGTAGCCGCCAGCGTTCCTAACAACCAGTGGATATAGTTGGTTGTTACGGAGTCGGCACCTGCCGCTTCCTTAACAACTATGACTCATCTGCTGTCAGAGAGATTCCCCACTGACAGCAGCATGTAAAGAAGAGTCGGCATAAACAAAAAAAAAGCATGGGGGTTCCCCCCAATCCATACCAGGCCCTTCAGGATTGGCATGGATTTTGAGGAGGACCCCACGCCCAAATTAAAAAAAAACAAAAAAAATGGCATGGGGTCCCCCCTAAATCCATACCAGACCCTTATCTGAGCATGCAGCCCAGCAGGTGATTCTGGCTATCCTTGTCTGCCCTGTATGCTAATATCACTCTTAAAGATGCTCAACACCTGCAGAATCTCGCTACAAAGCAGAATTACTAAGACAAGATGTGCCATTGAGCGGACCTTTGGGGTCCTTAACCACTTCAATACCAAGCACTTTCCCCCCTTCCTGCCCAAAACAATTTTTAGCTTTCAGCGCTGTCGCACTTTGAATGACAATTGTGCGGTCATGCAACACTGTGCCCAAACTAAATTTTTATAATTTTCTTCCCACAAATAGAGCTGAACAGTAGATGCCTTCCAGCAACTTAAGACCCCCCAGCAACAACAGCTTCTCCATCAGCAACAATAGACCCTCACACAAAATCAGATCCCCACCAGTGACAATAGATCACCAGCAGCCAACATCAATAGACCCTCCAGCACACCCCACACCCCATGCTATTACATACATTCAGTGCTGGAGGTGCCAGGAACTGCATTCCCCCACGTTCCCGCTGAAAAAAAGCCCTGGTTGTTACAAAGAAATACAGGAAGTGGACCCATATGAGGCTGTCTGTAACCCTCTCACTTCAACACATGCTGTTCATTTCAGCAGCTTTTGTTGAAGCTCTGAACCCTTGGTAGAACATATGTCACATGTACTAGCAATATGTTCATTTTACACAAAAATGATTGGACATATCTTAGGCAAAAATTAACACCACAAATTTGAAAAATTTTTATTGGGCATGTTTTATAGCAGAAAGTAAAAAATATAGGTTTTTTTCAAAATTGTTGGTCTTTTTTTGTTTAGAGCGCAAATGAATAAAAATGGCTGAGGTGATCAAATACCACAAAAAGAAAGCTCTATTTGTGAGAAAAAAAAATGGACATCAATTTTATTTGTGTACAGTGTTGCACAACCTCGCAATTGTCAGTTAAAGCAACGTAGTGCCATATCGCAAAAATTGGCCTGGTCATGAAGGGGGGTAAACCTTCCAGAGCTGAAGTGGTTAATACACACCACTAAACATCTCATTATCTTAATAAGGAGATTTTTAGGGTCAAAGAACTAAGCTCAACATTGTATAGAATGGCAATGGTAGAGATGTACTAAAACTGGAGCACATACAATCTGGTACAGCTGGGCCCAGTAACCAATCAGCTACTAGGTGTTATTGTCCAAGCTACATAGAACAAGCTTTATTTACAAGTTGATTGGTTAGTATGACCAGCTGCACCTTATTCTCTGGGCTCCAGTTTTAGTAAATAGTACCCAATGCCTATTCTCCGTATTCAAAAAGCACACATGTGCCAAGATAAGGCAATTACTTTGCCAAATAGAACATCCAAAAGATCCTGAAAGTGTAAATAAGGGCCAGCAGTTTTTTATTTTGGATATAGTAATGGAGTGTTAGAACCCCTGTCATTCTGTTTTCGCCATTTATGTCCCATTGGTGATATTCACCTTCTATTATTGTTTGGATGACAAGCTAAAATGTGTGTTTTTCTAGTCCTTTTACTCTCACTGATAAAGACAGACAGTAAAAATACGGAGAGTGAATCGCCCTAACAGGGCACAGACAGCAAGAAAAAGTGACAGATGTTCTAACCCCTCTCTGCTGTAGCCAAAAAACAAAAAAAATATGTTACCTTCAGTTACACTTTCTTGCAGTGGCAGTGCAATACAAGAGTCACATATAAAAAAGAGGCATTAGACAAAAAAAATGGTGGCCATAGTTTAACGTAATGAAAAGGCAACAGCAGAGGGAGGGGCAAAATCAGGCGGTGGATTAATGCTAGAAAACTTGGTAAGCCACTGTCTGAGTAAGTCAAGTTTATTTTATTTTTATACTCTGTTGTTCTTCTAAAGAATTCCTGCATACATGCCTCATGGCCTTCATTTCTACTTTAATGGTCTTTAAACCACCCTCTAATATTTCACGATGTTCTGTTTAAGCTTGGTGGAAAATCTCACTCTGCTGTTGCTCAAAAACATGTAGTTCTCTGTAAAGATTTAGTGTGCGACATATAGTATGGGCACGTCATATGTCCATTGGTGGGGTGGGAAAACCCAAATTGGCATTAACATCTGCTAAACTTTGTAGTAAATTATCATCTTTGGTTTGGGAAATTGCGGATGTTGGCAGAAGGTTGACTACCTCAACACTGACATTAGGTGGCTGTTCTTCAGACTGGCCTAAGTTGTCATCATTCTTGTCAGATGTAGAGAAGCAAAGTTCAGGAACATCTGCTGCCGCCGAAAAGAGTAGGAGGATTTCTTCCCGTGTGGGGTCATCTGCAAGAGAACAGATACTGATTAAGTCAAAATTTGCACATTTCCTCCCCTCATTGAAAACTCACCCAAGTCAAGGATAAATCCAGCGCTGAACAATGATGCTCCACGGTCACCTTTAGGGAAAATTTGCCAAAACAGAATTGTATTCTGAAGAAGGGGGGAGTTCCTACTGACAGCATACAATAGGGCTGTAAGGCAGAACCCCCACAAATAGAGCTTTCTTTTGGTTGTATTTGATCACCTCTGCCGTTTTAAATTTTTTTGCGCTATAAAAATAAAAAATAGCGACAATTTTGAAAAAAAAAAAAAAAAACACATTATTTTTTACTTTTTGCTATAATAAATATCCCCAAAAAATGTTTTTTTCCTCAGTTTAGGCCGATACGTATTCTACATATTTTTGGTAAAAAAACAAAAATCGCAATAAGCGTTTATTGATTGGTTTGCGCAAAAGTTATAGCGTCTATAAAATAGGGGATAGTTTTATGGCATTTTTATTAATAATTTTTTTTTTACTAGTAATGGCGGCGATCAGCCATTTTTATTGTGACTGCGACATTATGGCAGACAGATCGCACTCATTTGGCGATATTTTGGGACCATTCACATTTATACAGCAATCAGGGCGATTGAAAATGCATTGATTAGGGGTGTGTCCGAATGTAGAAGGAACAGGACGTGTACCAGAGGAGCTCCGCAGATCCTGACATAATCTGCAGCCATCCTGCTATTACCAGCATTGGGAGAGCCTCCAAACTCTCCCTAACTATTGCGAGGCAGCACCTGCACCAGCCCCGGCAGAGATTGCGGAAATCGGCTGGCTGGTTAGGTGTCTACGGGTCCGCGGCCGGCCCCACACTACAGAGGGCCGCCGCCATCTTGAGGCCTACTGTGCCTCCTACATCCCCAGGCTCAGGTGCCGCGATCCGCGGGAGGAGGGGCGGTGAATCGCCATACACAGGCATCGGCCGTCCCTGAGAGGAAGCTACACTGAGGAAGGGCCCGAATGGACACCGAGGGATCCACAGAGGCCGATTCCGGACGCCCGCGGCCCGCCGCTATCTTGAGGCCTACTAACCATGACACATCCTCCATAACCAGGTACTGGTTCCCAGTATCACAGTGTCGCTCTCTCTGTGCCATAATCCAGGCCCTGGACATACTCTACTGCCCTCCCTGTGTCAACATCTGGGCCCCTGCAATCCTGCTCTGCCTCCCCTGTGCCTCCACCCTCATAGAAGCTGTGTCCTGCTGAGGGCCCTGATCTGGTGCAGGCAGCTCACCATCTCAGCATCTCTCATTCCCTTACCTACTCCCCGGAGTCTGCCTGCTGCCCTCCACCATACTGCGGCCCACTGCCCAGGGCACATCCTCCACATCAAAATACTGTGCCCCAGCAACGTAGTGCTGTCCTCCCTCTGCCATAATCTGTACCCCGGTAGCATAATACTACCTTCCTCGTGCCATCAGTTGTGCCCCATCACTACTGTTCTGCCTGCCCTGTGCCTCCACCCTCAAGGAAGCTGTGCCTTGCTGGGGGCCCCGATCCAGTGCAGGCAGCTCATCACTACTACAACTTTCATCCTGCTGCCAGCACCCCGGAGCCTGCCTGCTGACCTCCAACAAAGGAACTTTGCCCCTGTGCCGACACACCAATACTGACATAGTTCTTACCCTGCGCCTGGGCCCTGAGCTCTCAACCCTTAGCCTTCCCCAGGATCAACCTTCATCTCAGGCGGAAAACTGCCTGAGATGAAGAGATGAAACCGCCTCGGGCGGAACAATATCCGTATACTTGGACTGCCGGAGATAGCGGAGGGCCCTAGACCTGCTGAGTTCATGGAGCAGCTACTGTCCACCCTCTTTCACCTGGGGGACGTACCACCCACCTTCGTGGTAGAGAGAGCCCACAGAGTCCCGCCGCTCCCTCCGAAACATGGGGCCCCTCCGAGACATGGGGCCCCTCCACGCCCTTTCCTGTTGCGGATGCTCAATTACCATGATCGAGATTGCATCCTGGCGGCGGCACGTACCATGCCTAAAATTAAATATGAGAATACCAAATTGCTTTTTTTCCCGGACTTTTCTCAAGAAGTACAGCAACGCCGCAAATCCTTTACTGATGTGAGGCGCCGGCTCAGAGAAAAAGGAATTCGATTTGGCCCGTTGTATCCCAGCAGATTACGGATCACTGATGGTGATAATACTCGTTTCTTTGACACTCCAGAGGCTGCGATGGAGTGGCTGGACACTCGATAATCACATACGACCAGGGGGAATGATGACTGACTACAGTTAGCAGGGAGTGGTTAAGTATTCCTCTCCCTTTTGAAAGGACTATCTCCTATCTCCAGCATTAGCTACTCTCTGTCCCTGGTCCTTTTTCCCCCTGTTACGTTCCATTTTTACCCATGTTGAGCGTTTGTGCCTTCTGTTGCCGGCTGGCCTGTCAACCACTCCTACCTGAGGAGCTCCAATGACAGCCACTGAATCAGCCCATCCTTTGAACAGAAGTGCCCCTTGCTGCCCCCTGTTTCCCTACCTACACGTTGGATTCCCTTCCCTGACTTGAGCCGGACTGTCTCGGGAAGGATTCTATCCACCTCCGGCCCAACTTCTAGGGGTCCCAGTGACCCAAGGGTTCTATGGTTTTTCAAGTTAAGGGAAAAAACCCTACATCGGTTTGTATGGTTCTCTGGCCTACAGTTCTGGTGGATGTGTTTTGGGGGGAGGGTTTTTTTCTGCTCTAAAAAACAGAATATGTATTATGTTGCTCTGGTGTTATGTGTATAATGAATATACACAAATATACACAAAATATGAATACAAGTGCCATATCTGGGTTTATTTGCATCCACTTGTCTGGCGAGATTATCCTGCATCCATTTCCCCCTGGTGTTCCATGATGCCCTCCTCAGATGCTGAGTCGATGACCATTCTGTCATGAAACGTCAGGGGGCCCAACTCCAAATATAAACGTTCACTAATGTTTCAATACCTAAAACTGCATAACCCTCATATAGTGCTGTTGCAGGAGATGCATTTAACTGGTAGTAAGGTGTTGACCTTGAAAAAGCCATGGGTACAAAGGGCGATTCATGCGACTTACTCCTCATACTCTAGAGGGGTATCTATATTGATCAGTAAACAAATTCCATGTGTGGTAAATGAGGTTCATTCGGATCCACAGGGGAAATTTGTTATGGTGGTGCTGAGCGTCTATAACAAGAAATATGTAATTGTGAATGTCTATCTGCCTCCTCCGCATAGCCCGGCATCCGTCCTGTTCATGGGAGACTTTAATGCCACGCTGTCCCGTGAATTAGATAGGCCCTCCCCACAATCTACTTTTAATTCTGACCTGGGTACGTGAGCTCAGGCAACTGAGTTCCAAGAAGCATGGAGGTGGCTTCACCCCTAGGATAGAACGTACTCCTGCTTTTTGTCCACATTTAAAACATCCAAACATAGCTTTTGCCAATGCTGCCCTCCTTGCCAACATCCAGGAGGCTAGTTACCTTCCCTCTGGCCTATCTGATCATCATCCTCTTAAATTGACCATTAGGACCACCAGGTCAAGGAGCAAAACCCTATGGAGGTTACAACTCTATTGGATCAACAATGAGGCAGTCCATCATAAGGTTTCTCCCTCTTTGCAGGACTAATGCGGGGTCAGCCTCCCTGGAGGTGGTGTGGGATGCTTCCAAAGCTCACAGCAGGGGTCCATATATCTCGGCTGTGGCGGCGGTTAGGGCGGAACTTGGGGACAAGGTCTCTGATCTGCAACACAAAGTTGAGGAGGCTCTGACTCATTATTCGACCTCGGGTACGGTCCCCAACTTCGAGCACCTTTCATCGCTTAGGCGGGAACTACACCTCCATGTCTCAGACATCACCAGAGTTGGTATACAAAATAGCAGACAGGAATATTTCGAGCATGTAGATAAAAATAGCAAACTCCTGGCGATGCTAGCATAGCAGGATAGGCCCTTAGTGGTTATACCTGAAATCCTTACGGAAGAAGGAGTATTAGTCACCTCCCAGGAGGACATCCTATCTGCATTCACCAAGTTTTATACCTCTCTATATATGTCTCCTCACTCCCTGATAGCTTTGACCCTGCTCCAATGCTCTCCATGTTAGACACGCTGGCACTGGGATGGCTCTCTGATGCAGAGAGACGATTCCTTGTTTCAGAGATCACATCAGAAGAGGTCACGGTGGCCATCAGGTCTTTCCCGGCAGGGAAGACCCCGGGGCCCGGGCCCATAGATTATAGAGCTCACATAGAACTCACCCCCAAATTAGCTCAGATGTTTCAGGCCTATCTCCAACAGGGCTCCTTACCATCCTCTATGAGGGAAGCCCATATTGTTCTCATTCCAAAGCCTAATAAAGACCCTAAGTTGTGCGCCTCCTACAGGCCGATAGCGCTCCTAAACTAGCGACCTAAAAATACTAACCAAACTACTGGCCGCTAGGCTTAATAAGGTAATAAAATCCCTGATTGACTCTGACCAAACGGGCTTTATGAAAGGTAGGTCCACAGACATTAACATACGCAGACTGTTTTCTAATATTCATGCCGCCCATACTAATCAGGGCACTAGGACCATTGCCACCCTTGATATGGAGAAAGCATTTGACACGGTGGAGTGGGCGTATCTGTGGGAGGTGTTGAGAAGAATGGGTTTCCCACTAAAATTTATTGACTGGATGTGCAAACTATACACCGGTCCCCTGGCATGCTCTAAAATGAATGGCTCCCTGTCTCCTCTATTCCCCCTGCAGAGAGGCACCAGACAAGGATGCCCTCTCTCCCCGACCCTGTTCGCCCTGGCCATGGAACCTATAGCTGAGGCCCTCAGAGGCTCGGCCGAGGTCCGTGGGCTTAGGGTGGGCTGGCTGGAGAAGAGAGTGGCTCTTTACGCGGACGATTTACTCATTTTTTTTAAACGACGCTGGTGACTCTCTGCGGGGAGTCATGGTCGCCTTCTCTGCCTTCACGAGGCTGAGGGTGAATTGGCACAAGTCTCAGCTCTTTCCGGTGTATGAGGGGGCCAGGTCCTCCTCACCCTCCTCTACCCCACTCCAGTGGGTGGACAAATTTACCTATTTAGGGATCATCATCTCAAGAGAGGGTGGGGACTTTGCCCGGCTCAATCTTGATCCTGTCCTGACAGTTATCAGATCCAAACTGAAGGCGTGGGGCAATCTCCCCCTTTCCCTCATTGGGCGTATCAACCTTCTTAAAATGAAAGTCCTCCCCAAACTTACGTACATTTTTTAGGAATTCCCCACAATGGCTGACCAAAACTTTCTTTAACAACTTTTCCTCTCCTTCATTTGGGTATCAAAGCCACCTAGATTCAAATACACTACTCTGACCAGGTCTGTGGACAATGGGGGCTTGGCTCTACCTGATTGCCACAAGTATTTCTTGGCCACTCTTCTTGACTTGTAACTGCCCATTGGTGGTTGCAGCCGGACCTGACCAATTCTGCGACGGTGCTGGAGGCGGCTATAGTGGGGTCTTTGGAGGCCTTGAGGGGGTTACTATTCAGGGGGGCAAAAACACCTCACTGCCTCACCCCTTCTATGCCTACCACTACGGGCATGGAAGGCGGGGGAGGCACTGAGGGCACCCCAGCCGAACTCCTGGTCTCCTCACACCACTCTGTGGCTGAATCCTAACCTATCGCAGTTCAATACTATCCCGGATCCACAGGCCTGGGCTAAATAAAATATTGACCCTTAAACATGTAATCACCAACGGAGAACTCATTTCCTTTCATGTATTGCGTACCAAATTTAATGTACCTGCACGGGCCCATTTCTGATATCTTCAAGTCACTCATGCCTACAGGTGTCAGTTCTTAGGCCAACCAATTGTATTGGAGTATTCAGAACTCAAATCCACCCTTCGGGTGAAGGATCTTGAGAAACCCACATCTCAGATCTACGGGTCCCTGCTGGTTGCTGGCATCCCCGAGCTGTCCTCCCTGCGCAGGAAATGGGTGAGGGACATACCGGGGCTGGATGACGATGACTGGAAGGAGATCTGGGATTTTCCGTTCTCCCCTCTGGTCTCAGCTAGGGACAAGCTAGTCCAATACTAAAAATTGTTCACAGAGTTCACTACACACCCCACAGTTTGCACCAGATGTCGCCGGCGTATTCACCGGCGTGTTGGCGCTGCTCTTATCAGCCGGGGGATTTCTTTCACATTTTCTGGGCTTGCCCAGCAATTGCACATTATTGGAAAGAAGTGCTCCAGGTGATCACTAGGGTCACTAGGCTCGATGTCCCTCGTGATCCTAAACATTGTCTGCTGGGACTAGTGGAACAAATACCAATACTCAGAACTAGGAAAATACTAATATCTCTGTTATTATACTAGGCACGTAAGGCCATCACGATGACCTGGAAACAGTCATCTCCCCCTCTGTTAGATTCTGGAAAAGCCTAGTGAGCGCCAGTTTGCCCCTTTATAAAGCCACCTACTCAAGCAGTGGTTGCCCACAGAAATTTGAAAAGGTATGGACCTGTTGGCTGGACGATAATGCCACGGCGTCTGATGTGATAACCAATTCCTAAACTAACATTATGGTTATAGTATGTTAGCAAGTTGACCCAATCTTTCTTGTCACATTATCCTGTCATTTTAATACAGAGCACAATTTCTCCTGAATTAACCCTCTCCCCCATTGGGGTATAGATAAGCAAGTTTGTATATGTTGAATGATGTGCCCTGGTGTGGTCTGTTGCTGCATCAGAGGATATGCCCCTGCGTGGGTAATGTTTGGCCCATTTGTGGGCAATTTTGTATGACAATATAAAACTTAATAAAAGGATTTTGTAAAAAAAAAAAAAAAAAATGCATTGATTACTGTGTAAATGTGACTGGCAGTGAAGGGGTTAACCGCTAGGGGGCGTTGTAGGGGTTAAGTGTGTCCTAGGGAGTGATTCTAACTGTGGGGGAATGGGCTATGTGTGACACAACACTGATCACCGTTCCCGATTACAGGGAGCTGTGATCAGTATTAGTGTCACTAGGCAGAACGGGGAAATGCTTGTTTACATCAGCATTTCCCAGATCTTCCTCTCCGTGAGACGATCGCGGGTATCCCCACGGACATAGAGGCCACAGGACCCTCAACCACACTCACGGGTGCTGCGTGCACCCGCAAGCCGCTTCTTAATGGGCAATGTACAGGTACGTTAATATGCCTGTAGTGCCCTTCTGCCGAAGTATATCGGCGTGAGGCGGTTGGCAAGCGGTTAAATGGGGCTTTCAGATTCCGATAAGCCCCCTGCCCGCAGCCCCCCACAACCACCGGCCATGGTGGTGGGGATGAGGCCCTTGTCCCCATCAACATGGGGACAAAATGCTTTGGGATGGGGGCAAAGCCCCCCCGCCCAAAGCACCTACCCCCCCATGTTAAAGGAATGTGGCCTGTGGTGCTTGCTCACCCCCCCTCTTTCCTGACCTGCCGGGCTGCATGCCCGGATAAGGGTCTGGAATGCATTTTAGGGGAGACCCTACACTTTTTTTTTTTGGCATGGGGTTCCCCTTAGAATCCATACCAGACCTGAAGGGGCTGGTATGGACTGGGGGGAGACCCCACGCTGTTTATTTTCTGAATTTTCTATTGCCAGCATTTTTTGTTTACATTTCAACTGTCAGTTGGGAAGCCCGCTGACAGCTGATGATTCATCGGTTGTTAAGAATGCGGCGGGCAGCTTCCCACCCAGCTTCCCACCCCACTGCCTAACAACCAGCTATTGTTCACACCGAATTCGAAACGGTCAATCATTTTTCGACCGATCCGAAAACTCTTTTTAAAATTGTTTATTTATAGCAGGCCCACATGGACCAGCAAGTTACAGAACATTACACACAGTGTGAAACGGTTACAGAAACAGAACTTGTGTACAACATCATGCCTCCATTAACAGTACTGTTGAAATCAATATACAACATAGTAGTGACAGTTGGTGTGTTGGGTCCAAAGATCGTCTCCCGCCTACCCTGGGGCAGGGCGGGGCCGATCCAAATTCTAATCATTCTGAAAATTTGGAATTTGTTAGAAAACGAATAAACAAAACGAGATGTAACAAGATCCGAAGAGCCAAATATTTGTCAGAATTTGTATTCGGACCAAAACGAATTGCACATATCTAAATTGCACATATCGATTACATGTAGTTTGTGCTTGTCTACTTTTCCTATTCTAAACTATATCAAACAACTGCACAGCAAACATGTTGGGGCATGTTTCGCAAGTCCAAAAAAATGGAAAAGAAAGGCTGAACATTTAAAGTGGGTATTTTTGGGCAAACAAGCATGAAAAGTGTGTGCAGCAAGCAGTGATGGACACAGCAGAAATATACAGCTAAAAACATATTTAAACATGCAAACCTTACATATATATGTCCCAGAATACAGAACAAACATGTGCAACAAGCAAAGCATGAAGCTGACATGCCGCCATGTGTCCCAGAAGTAAGGAGAACCATGTGCTACAAACAAAACATGAACGTGCATAACTGCTAAGACAAATGTGGCTGTTGAAAGGATTAAGGCTGGGTTCACACTGGTGCGAATTGGATGCGGGTTTCTCCACATCCAATTTGCATGTCAGGAGACTGTGACCCGCTCTCAATGGAGGCGGTTCACACCTCCCTGGAACGGCTGCGGAGCAGTTTGCAGAAGAGTGCTGTGTTTCTTCTGGTCCGTTTCAGGTCTGAATTCAGCTAAAAATTCAGGCCTGATTCATCCCTGAAACGGAGAACAGGGATGCACCAGACCCCTGCTGTGAGCCACTCCTCACAGCAGTGTGAACCCAGCCTCAAAGTGCTTTACCATGTGCTCCACCAGATCCAGGATGTTCGGCTTCTCTTCTGCAGAGCTCTCCTCTGCCATTGCTAACTTCTGCCAAGGCCCTGAGAAGTGTGTGTGCACCGGAAAAGAAGTGCTGCTCGCTGGATATGGCAACACATGCGGTAGATTACCGCACGGTTTAATGCTTTAAATACCGCAAAACATAACACAATACTAGTGAATGCCCAAAATATTTTTGAATATGCATCTTTTAAAGCAGTGGATACCGCTTCCTGAATGGAGCCCAGTGAAATCTACAGAGAAGAAAGTTACAAAGCAATAGAGATGGGCCGAACACCCCAACCCAATGATGTCGGCACTGCAGCTCATGTTTCCATCGGCTGTCAGGTGCTGCCGCTGCCATTGCCGGTAAGGGAACCTGGCCCCCTCCCCCCCAGTCAGAATGGAGCACAATCCCCTGTTATACCAGAGTGTAAGGGAGGCGAGTGTTAGAGGTGAGGAGGTGGATATGTGGGCAAGGTCGTTTCTGTATCCCCATAAAAGAGCCCGGAGGGCCCACAATACATAAAGCCGTGACTCCAGCGCTGTCGGAAGTGATTTCACCACCACAGTTTAAAAAAAAAAAGAAAGAAGGAGCATATATGCCGAAGCATGGGGGCAGCAGGGGTGGAGGAGCGATTTACTCCTAACTTTGGGGGCGGATGCTCCCATGGTTCGGCATATATATATTTTAGGCAAAGGTTGCGTTAAAAAATGTTTTATACTGTTTTTTTTTGTATTTGCTTTGCAGGTATGGTAAGTCTAATGCCCCGTACACATTCCGACGGAAAATGTGTGATAGGACCTTGTTGTCCGAAATTCCGACCGTGTGTAGGCTCCATCACACATTTTCCATCGGATTTTCCGACACACAAAGTTTGAGAGCAGGCTATAAAATTTTCCGACAACGAAATCCGTTGTCGGAATTTCCGATCGTGTGTACACAAATCCGACGCACAAAGTGCCACGCATGCTCAGAATAAATAAAGAGATGAAAGCTATTGGCTACTGCCCCGTTTATGGTCCCGATGTAAGTGTTTTACGTCACCGCGTTCAGAATGATCAGATTTTCCGACAACTTTGTGTGACTGTGTGTATGCAAGACAAGTTTGAGCCAACATCCGTTGGAAAAAATCCTAGGATTTTGTTGTCGGAATGTCCGATCAATGTCTGACCGTGTGTATGGGGCAATACTGTTATACTGTAATGTTACTTTGTTTTATTGCAAACCATCAATTGCTTAGCAGGTACGCCATTCAGCTGCAGCGCGGATTTATTTATTTATCTTGACAGCAACAGCATTTGCTCCCACGATACATAGTTACATACTTAGTCAGGTTGAAAAAAGACAAAAGTCCATCCAGTTCAACCATAAAAAAATAAAATAAATAATATCGTACAATCCAATATACCCAATTCTATACCCACAGTTGATCCAGGGGAAGGCAAAAAACCCCAGCAGTAGCATAAAGCCGTGACTCCAGCGCTGTAGGAGGTGATTTCACCACCACAGTTAAAAACAAAATGGTGCATGTATGCCCATCATTAGAAGTGGGTGGATGAAGGGGGGGTATTCTAATGGTGGAATGGTGGGCATACCCACCGATCAATCTCTTTTTTTCGTTCAGCCCACAGACTGCATGAAAAAAAGATTACAATATATGCCCAACAAGGACCAGAAACATACTGGTATGTTGCTGGAGTTTGAGTGGTTATACCAGAATGATGCCTGCGGGTTTAGGTATTATCTTGGTATCATTCTTTTCAGCCAGCGGTTGGCTTTCATGTAAAAGCAATCCTAGCAGCTAATTAGCCTCTAGACTGCTTTTACAAGCAGTGGGAGGGAATGTCCCCCCCACCGTCTTCCATAGAAAAAGGAAAGTCTGAGAGCTGCTCCCTGACATGAAACACCTCCATCCCTCGCGGTGTCCCCACTCACTGGGTACAGTGTGTCACCTGGGCGGGGATCTCTGTTGCGTTCTGCCGTATCCTGGCGCGCGCGATGTGGGTCCTCCTCCTCACCGCCAGTTGCATGACGCTAGGGGCGGAGGCTACGGCGGACGTCCGAGTATTTAGGCGGGGGTTTTGGCATGGCAAACTTTCTTCTTATCTGGTTCCCTCCATACATTGGCCAGAGATTACACTGGTAGGCATCACCTGTATACTTATATCTATACACATCATTTCACCAGCAGACTTACTATCTACACACGTACACCGTGGAGTATTACTTGCATATACTTTCATTCACTCATTTCATTTCATTTTCACTTTTTCTCCCAGTTTTAGTTCTCTTTTTTGCATTTCTTCTTTTGCCCACACTTTTTACTTTCTCCCCTTTTTCTCTTCCCACAACCCTCTCACTCCTTTTCACATCCTTTCCATTCCCCTCACACCATCCTCCCTCATGTTCTGCAGGACACCCCTATACCTCAGCACATTACCCTATACTCTCAGGATATTGTGATACCAACTATATTAGTTATATATACACACACATTTATACATCTTATTACAGTGAGTACGCCCTGCAAGATTCATGGGTAACACTTGGGTCCACATCTTTTCTCTCCTTTTATCTTTTTTCCTGTCTTTGCTTTTTTTCATGCTCTGCAGGACACTTTTGCACCCCTTGTACTCAAGTATACCATCTTATATTCTCAGGACATTGTTATATTACCTTTGATCTACAAATATATATTTACACTAATATATTTAATTATAGTGAGTACGCTCTGCAACAATCATGGGTGACATTCGGGTCCATATCTCTCTTTTTTCATCCGTTTGCCATGCCTGCCTGCATCTGACCTCGGTCCTCCACGCTGTGGTCTTCGCCCCTTCAGCTCCCGTGGGAGATATTTTTCCGCTGACCCTTGCTTGGGGTCAGCCCCTGGAGCCAACCGTCTGACAAGTATGGGATCACTAGTTCTAGCTTCATGCTCCTGTCCAATCATAACCTATACTCCAATATACTCTTAACTTGTTGTTACAGACATCAGATATACACACATCAGCCCCTGATGAAGCGAGGAGAGCTCGCGAAACGCTTTCGGGTTAGAGATGTATCATGTATATCGGTACTCCCAATACTTTGATGTTATGTCATTATGGCTATGTTTTTAGGACTATCATGTTATGCTGCTGTTCTTATGAATTTGTCACTTATGTTCATGCCTTGTACTGGATGATATTGATTCCAATAAATTTTGTTACTACTTTTTTACACCTTTATATGTTATTTACCTGTGATCATCATGGACACTTCATTTAAAGTCCCCTGGGCAAATTTTTTTCTCCACTGTCTTCCATGGTTTTCTGTGGCTCTCCTTTCCCAACAGGGAACCTGAGAATGCAACCGGTGGTTCCGCCAGCTGACCATAGAGCTGATCAGAGACCAGAATGGCTCCAATCATCTTTATGGCCTAAGAAACCGGAAGCTACGAGCATTTCATAACTTAGATTTTGCCGGATATAAACAGCACCATTGGGAGATTGGGAAAGCATTTTATCACACCGATCTTAGTGTGGTCAGATGCATAGAGGGCAGAGGAGAGATCTAGGGTCAATTTTTTCAAAAATAGAGTACCTGTCACTACCTATTGCTATCATAGAGGATATTTACATTCCCTGAGATAACAATAAAAAAAAATAATTACAGGAATAAAAGAAAAAATAAATGCAGCGCTAGCGACTAAACAAAATGAAATAAATGTGTTGCCGCTCCTGTAAAGAAAGTACTGATACTTAAAATATGAATAAACAAATAAATACAGCGCTGGCAATAAAACAAATACTGCAACCGTGAATGTAGTACTCAGGTGAAAGTGAACTGTGCGGTGACACTGTGATCATAAATAACACCTGTTATATACGTGCTAGACATATGAAAATGAAAAAAATATATAAAAAATATATATATATATATATATATATATATGTTAGCAAAAAATAAAAGCAATTGCTAATACAGTGACAGTGATTAACCACAAATATGTGCCATGAGCTAAACTTCTGTGCAAAATCCTATTAACAATCCCACTGTTCAGTATCACCTCTTCAGCCTATGCTGACAATCAGTCATTTAATATGCTGCAGTTCAAAAAGCAGAAAGGATGGCTCTGGATCCTGGTTAATGGGATAAAAGCTTGAAGGTAGACCGTCAATTTCAACCCAAAAAGCAAGGAAAAAATAATATGGTGAAGTACTGTGGAGAAAGATTTCACTTGCGCATAACAGCGCTACTCACAAGAACAAGGTTGCAACCAGGCATTTCAGAAAAACTTCCGCAATCGCCGCTGTAAGCGTGCGTTCCACGGGAAACAGGAAGAAGCCTCACTGGTTTAGAACGTGAGCCGGATGTTGCGTCGATGCGTGTCTTTGATGACGCCCTGGAGGAGGGGCGAAACGCAATTGCTTTTATTTTTTGCTAACATATATATATTTTTTTATATATATTTTTTTTCATTTTCATATGTCTAGCACGTATATAACAGGTGTTATTTATTTATGATCACAATGAAAGGAACCGTTTAAAAATAAAATAGCAAAATAAATAATAAAAAAAAAAAAAAAAGCACCCTTTCCCCCCCTGCTCTCGCGTAAAGGTGAACGCAAGCATCAGTCTGATGTCATATGTAAACAGCAATTGCACCAAGCATGTGAGGTATCACCGCGAAGGTCAGATTGACGGCAGTAATTTTAGCAGTAGACCTCCTCTGTAAATCTAAAGTGGTAACCTGTAAAGGCTTTTAAAAATGTATGTAGTTTGTCGCCGCTGTGCGTTTGTACGCAATTTTAAAGCATGTTGTGTTTGGTATCCATGTACTCGGCCTAAGATCATCTTTTTATCTCATCAAACAGTTGAGCAATATAATGTGTTTTAGTGCATTAAAATTTTAAAAAGTGTGTTTTTTCCAAACAAAATGCGTTTGAAAAATCGCTGCACAAATACTGTGTGAAAAAAAATAAAACACCCACCATTTTAA
Organism: Lithobates clamitans; assembly: GCA_037952925.1. Taxonomy (NCBI): domain Eukaryota; kingdom Metazoa; phylum Chordata; class Amphibia; order Anura; family Ranidae; genus Lithobates; species Lithobates clamitans. The sequence continues at coordinate 723,792 of JBBGZY010002614.1, forward strand.
TCTGTAGGGCCTTTGCTTTAAAAAAATATATAATGTTTGGGGTTGGGGGTTCAAAGTAATTTTCTTGCAAAAAAAAAAAAAAAATTTCATGTAAACAAAAAGTGTCAGAAAGGGCTTTGTCTTCAAGTGGTTAGAAGAGTGGGTGATGTTTGACATAAGCTTCTAAATGTTGTGCATAAAATGCCAGGACAGTTAAACCCCCCTCCCAATGACCCCATTTTGGAAAGTAGACACCCCAAGCTATTTGCTGAGAGGCATGTCGAGTCCATGAAATATTTTATATTTTGACACAAGTGTCAAAAAGACAATTTTTTTTTTTGCACAAAGTTGTCACTAAATGATATATTGCTCAAACATGCCATGGGCATATGTGAAATTACACCCCAAAATACATTCTGTTGCTTCTCCTGAGTATGGGGATACAACATGTGTGAGACTTTTTGGGAGCCTAGCCACGTACGGGAGCCCGAAAACCAAGCACCACCTTCAGGCTTTCTAAGAGTGTAAATTTTTTATTTCACTCCTCACTGCCTATCACAGGTTCGGAGGCCATGGAGTGCCCAGATGGCAAAAAAAAAACCCCAAATGACCCCATTTTGGAAAGTAGACACTCCAAGATATTTGCTGAGAGGTATGGTGAGTATTTTGCAGATCTCACTTTTTGTCACAAAGTTTTGAAAATTAAAAAAAAAAAAAAAATACATTTTTCCTTTTCTTTCAACATTTTCAAAAACAAATGAGAGCTGCAAAATACTCACCATGCCTCTCAGCAAATAGCTTGGGGTGTCTACTTTCCAAAATGGGGTAATTTGGGGGGTTTTGTGCTATCTTGGCATTTTATGGCCTTCGAAACTGTGATAGGTAGTGAAGAGTGAAATCAAAAATTTACGCCCTTAGAAATCCTGAAGGTGGTGATTAGTTTTCGGGGCCCCGTATGTGGCTAGGCTCCCAAAAAGTCCCACACATGTGGTATCCCCGTACTCAGGAGAAGCAGCAGAATGTATTTTGGGGTGTAATTCCACATATGCCCATGGCATGTTTGAACATTATATCATTTAATGACAACTTTGTGCAAAAAAAAAAAAAGTTTGTAATTTTCCCGCAACTTGTGGCAAAATATAAAATATTCCATGGACTCAACATGCCTCAGCAAATAGCTTGGGGTGTATACTTTCCAAAATGGGGTAATTTGGAGGGGTTTTGTGCCATCTTAGCATTTTACGACCTTCAAAACTGTGATAGGTGGTGAGGAGTGAAATCAAAAATTTACGCCCTTAGAAATCCTGAAGGCGATGCCTGGTTAACGGGGCCTGTACGCAGCTTGGCTCCCAAAAAGTCCCACACGTGGTATCCCCTTACTCAGGAAAAGCAGCAAAATATATTTTGGGGTGCAATTCCACATATACCATGGAATGTGTGAGATAGGCAGTCAAACTAAAAGCTGCGTAAATTCCAGAAAATGTACCCTAGTTTTGTAGATGCTATAACTTTTGCACAAACCAATAAATATACGCTTATTGACATTTTTTTTTACCAAAGACATGTGGCTGAATACTTTTGGCCTAAATGTATGACTAAAATTGAGTTTATTGGATTTTTCTTATAACAAAAAGTAGAAAATATATATATTTTTTTTAATTTCGGTCTTTTTCCATTTATATCACAAAAAATCAAAATCGCAGAGGCAATCAAATACTATCAAAAGAAAGCTCTATTTGTGTGAACAAAAGGGCGTAAATTTTGTTTGGGTACAACATTGCATGACTGCGCAATTACCAGTTAAAGCAGTGCAGTGCCAAATTGTAAAAAGTCCTCCGGTCATTGAGCTGCCAAATGGTCTGGGGCTGAAGTGGTTAATAAACTAAAAAAAAGGGTGGAACTCCGCTTTGACAAGCGCGCTAATCCGGTGCACTACAGGGTACAGGAATTCACACACACGGCTGCTGGGAGGTCAGGAAGGATTAGAATCTACAACTGACAAACAGCCCTGTGAAGTTCCCTGTGCTACTGTCTCTGTGCCTACATTTCTCTGGGCTCCCCCGTTTGCACCTTCCAGCACACCAGGAGTTAACACAGTGGAATGTGCAAACGGAGGAGCCGGGGAAATGTCAGCACAGAGCACGTGTAGGAGCCAGTGTAAGTAGAGTACAAACACATTTGTACTCTACATACTGCTGTTAAAATACCTGTGTGGTAATAAATGCAGAGTTAAGTGCCAAGCTGTATGTGTTTTTTAAAATATATGCCGCTTCATACCTCATTTCTTAATGTGTGTATATAATTGTATATGTCGCTCATGTGACTGCCTGGTCCGGCTCATCTCTCTCCTCTCACGTCTCTCATCTCTCCTGACGTCAGTGGGAGTTCTCAGGAGAGACATGAGAGGAGAGAGGCGGGCTGGGCTGACGTCAGGAGAGATGTGAGAGGAGGGAGGCAGGCCAGACCGGGCAGGCACACGAGTGGCATATACATTTATACACAGACTAAGAAATGAGGTATGAAGCTGCATATATTTTAAAAAGCACATACAGCGGTGGCCACTTAATGGATTATAATTGCATTTATTACAAAACAGTTAATTTGACAGACATATAGCGCTCTCCTGGGAGGGGCGGGGCAAGTCAGGATGACATCACCCGACATCGATTTTTCGAGTCGCATGCATCGATGCCGCATCGGGGACACCCGAATTGCGATGCATCAATGCAGCGATTAAATTCTACCATGCAGTGCCCATGATGGCACCGTCAAAAAAACCTAAGGGGGAGCGGGGAAAACTCGCAGGGCAGCCCCCGGGTCCCTGGCTCCACGGGGTATCAAACAGTATTTAGAACCAATATTTAAGGGCTTACCTAGGTTGGAGTCGATGGCGCAGAGATGTACGCTCACCCTTTCAAATACACACAGCCCACGGTAACAAAGAGATAAGCTACCTGGGCTGTGAATCTGTGCACGGGGGCTTTAACAGGAAATTGCCAAGGGATAGTCGAGGTAAAGCCGTAGTCAAGGATTCCGGAAGACAGGATAAACAGAGCCAGTGTCAGAAGCCGGGGTCAGTCTTGGAACACTGTAACAGGAAACAGGAACACTTGGTAATCAAGAGACAATGAACTGACAAGGCCATCAGAGTGAGGCAATCTTTTTATACCCAGCAGATTAGGTAACCTGTCTCAGCTAATTCAAGAGTGACAGGTACTAATTGCAACAAGATCCAGAGTATGGCCCTAGTATTTCATGCAGAACTAGGCAAAGCTGGAAAGCAGGCTGACAGGAATTGAGGTGTGGCTCATAAGCAAAGTAACAGGAGCACTAAACAGGCAGTCATAGGTTCAATACCTCTTTGAGCCACTTGGGGGATGACCACACCTGGCCGTCTGCATGGCACAGTAGGGACCTTGACACAATAATCAGACAGTACAATGGTAAAGTGTTAAAGCATAGTAATGGTTATGGTCAGGGGAAACTCCATATGGTGAGGAGTATGCAATTAAACTGAGGGTGGGCATTAGGAAGGAGATATTGGTGGCCGGCAGCAACGTAACATGGACACATACTTTGAAAAGTTAGAAAGACACTGTACATAAAGTACAGGAACTTATTAGCTAAACTTATCAGGAACTTATTAGCTAAAGCAACCTGGAAGGAAGGAGTGAAAACAACATGAATAACAGTCCAGGTTACAGAACAAATGTACTTTGAGGAAGAATGCAAAGTCAAAAACAACCAAAAATAAACAGGGTGGTAACATGCAGGGGAGGCAAGCTTCAGAAGGATTGCAGCTGCATATTCCCTGGGTTATCACAGGGGTAGTCCCTGTGAAGGAAAGAATAGCCAGGATAATTCTCCAGGCAGGAGTCAATTGTTGGGGTCCTGTTGAGACAGAGGCCTGGAGTTGCGTTTGCAGCTACTGTAGGGTAAAGGGCAAGCCAGGGGTAGTCGGTGCAAATGGCCAATCCACGAGAGAGACATGTGGGAGCTCTAACGTGCTGAGGAATGAAGGGAGGTCTCCCATGGTGCAGAAGATGGCAGTTTTACCCTTGTGTTGTACCCAGAGTGTTTGACGTGAGAGATCTGGGAGAAGCATCCCAGGGGTATCATTGAAGAGGATAGTGTTTTGGGAGCTTGCAGCTTGCATGATGTTTTCCTTGATCCTGTAAATGTGAACCCGGCACAGGGTATCTCGCACAAAGGAGGGGTCCGAGGACCAGAGGGTCCTGTGCACACGGTCCAGTTCAATGGGGTCATTGATTAAAGCAATTGATTAAAGATAGCCGTCACAGCCGTAAGCAGATCTTTTGGGTCTACAGTCTCAGGGATCCCGCGTATGTGAATGTTATTGCGATGATTGCGATTCTGAATGTCGTCTTGTTGGTAAGAGATCTGCTGTATAATTACGGTGTGAGTGGTAAGGATTTTTTCATGAGCCTGCACAGTGTTGCTAAGGCCATCTGTGGTGCTCTTAATGTCCTCAAAGCGAGCCCCCATATCTTTCTTTAGGTCAGAAATGTCCTTTTTGTATGTTTTCTCTATCCTGTGAACACAGTGTTCAAAGTCTGCTTTAGTGGGCAGGGATCTAATATAGCTGTGCAGGGACTTCATCTGTGATTCCATGTCCCAGCCCTCATCCGAGCCCAGAGAGGCATTAGATCGGCTTCTGGTGAGTCTGGAGGGGTAATCAGGGCCCTCAGGGAGTGGGAAACGACCATGTAAGCTCACCTGTGTATGCAGGGCTGAGTCAGAGCGAGCTGGAGACGGTGGCGCAGGTGCCATCTTGGATCCCGACCAGTGGTGTGCTGCGGCCAGAGATCTGGCAAAATAGTCCCCCAAATCGCCTCATGGTCGGTTGCTGTTGGTGCCCTTCTGTGCATTGTGCTTGTCTTTCCCCATGTGCAGCGTTGTAAGGGAGTTTCCAGGTGAAATTAAGCCATGGAGCCGAGGGACCCAGGAGCTCTGAGAAAACACGTCTCACTGCTCCATGTGGCAAGCCACGCCCCTGGTATGGATTTTAATGGGAACCCCATGCCAAAATTTAAAAAAGAAAATGGCGCCCCCCTCAAAATTTATATCAGACCCTTATCTGAGCATGCAGCCTGGCAGGTCTGGAAAGGGGGGGCAAGCGAGTGACCCCCCTCCTTAACCATATCAGATCCCATGCTCTCAGGATTGGGGGGTGCTTTGGGGCAAGGGGGGGCTCCGCCCCCCCCACCCTAAAGCACCTTGTTCCCATGTTGATGTTGGGCTGTGCTGTAATGTTTGGCTGTGGTTGTGGGGGTCTCTGGGCGGAAAAGCTCCAAAGCACTCCCCCCATGTTGAGGGCATGTGTCCTGGTATGTTTGGGGGGGGGCATTTGCTCGTCCCTCCACTTTCCTGACCTGCCAGGCTGCATGCTTGAAAAAAGGTCTGGTATGGATTTTGGGGGGCCCCACACCGTTTCTTTTTTTAAACTGTGGAGTGGGGTTCCCCTTAAAATCTATACTAGACCTGAAGGTTTTCCCGACCCCACTTCTTAACAACCAGCTTTTACTGTGCCCTGATTGGGCAAGGCTTTGCCCAATCAGGTCGCAGAATGCACTGTGTAATAAACTTTGCAGCGCACAGTGCATTGCAGGGCGTTCCACTGAAAATGTTCATTCTGTTTAGAGTTCACTAAAATACAAAAAACTGTTAAACACAATTTTCTTACATATTCTCAGTTTATTACTGCCATCATATAATATTACAAGTTAAATTCATTATTCAGTTACAACTGTTTTATAAAACATTTCATATAATTTGTATATGGCATGTGGTATTTGAGTACCTTTAAGTCTTTTGGTAGAAAGGTCCCAGATGTTTTCAGAAAGAACCTAAGAGCTCTGTTTTATTAAAATGATTACTAAATGGGTAGTTCCTCTAATTGCACCTGCTCCATTTAATTAGTGATGTACAATTACATTATCAGAAATAACATATGTACTGTGCAAGAAATACAGCCAAAACCAAACCCCCATAAAAAGTTCATATATCTAATTACACTCATGTGTATGGTTAGTAAGCTGTAACATGTATCATATTGCAGCTTACTAGTCCTTATTCATGGTGGTTGCATTAGTTTTCCTTTTTTTATAGCCTCTATGTTTTTACTTTCACCTGGTGATCCTGCCAGTGACACACTGCTTGTCCTATGGTGACAACGCTTACTCACTGTACTATATTTATGGAGGCACAGGAATGGGTTAGGACAACAGATTGTCCCTCTTCCCGTCTTCATAAATAGCCCCTGGATCGCTTTTACATGTGGCGGAAGGGGGTGGGGATCCCCCCCCACAGCCATCTTGGGATGGGAGCCTCAAATGGAACCCAGTAGTTCCACCCCGATCATCTCTATGGTTTAAGAAACCAAAAGCAACAAGGATTTTGTCAATTCCGGTTTTGCTGAAATGTAAACAAGCCGTTACTGGCTTGTAAAAGCATCTGATCAAACTGATCTTGGTTTGAACAGATCCTTTTAAGGGCAGAGGAGAGATCTGGGGTCTAATAAATGATAGAGCCCAGATATCTCAGTAAAGAGAACATGTCACTGCCCATGCCATCACAAGATATATTGTTCATCCCTTGTGATTTTAAAGCGCCCCCGCCCCCATGCTCGCGCGCAAAGGTGAATGCATATATTGGGAACACATGCATATGTAAACTGTGTTCGCACCACACATGTGAAGTATCGATTGTTATAGCAAGAGCAATAATTCTAAACTGGTAACCGGTAAAGACTTTTTACATCGTTGCCTATGGAGATTTTTAAGTACTATAGTTTGTTGCCATTCCATGGGCGTACGCAATTTTAAAATGTGACATATTAGGAATCTATTTACTTGGCTTAACATCATCCTTTATATTTTACCAAACAATTGGGTATTGTATTGTGTTTTTGCGCATTAAAATTAATTAAAGTGTTTTGTTTAAAAAAAAAAAACACCCACCATTTTATTCTCTAGGGCATCTGCTTAAAAAAAAATATACTGTTATATTAATTTTCTAGCAACAAAAAAAAGAGGACTTTTTACATTTAGGAGAGGAATGTCAAAATTGGCCAGGTAGGCAAGTGGTTTTAACTGTATTTTAAATTTGTTAAGCTGAATTTCTAAGTGCTGTAACCAGAAATTACAAAACTTAATGCCTCTCAGACGAAAGCTACCATATTTCAAACTCTGTGACTTTTCTTAAAGGTGAGAATTACTGTGAACATGCAATATGTCTCTGCAATACATGCACAATTATACATGCTTTATCATTTAAAGATCCTGCAAGAATAGGAAAATACCCATTATTCTGCCAGAAATGTACTCTGCTCCCAATATCCTCTTGTGAAATAACACTTGCCTTTTTGTGGACTGAAATTACAAGACTTGGAGTTGTATTCATACAAAAAAAATGCAGAGATAATACATCCTCTGAAACTACATGTAGATTTGCTATGTAGCGGTTAAATTAAATGTTAAGTTATTTACCGTCTATCTAATTTATAAAGAATAAAGTGAATCAAGAAAATACTACATTATGTCCACTAAATGGAGCTGAGGATCATAGTAAATACTGTTACTACAAGGACAGCACTGTTTGCATCATTTAGCAGAAAGGCCTCCAAACTGCAGCCCATAGACCAGATGCAGCCTCTGATTCCCTTTATCAGGAACTTGACTATTCTTCCGACTGATATGAGGTACTAGTCCTCCACAGACACAATGGGGCGGTATTCCACCTACTGACACCAATAATTGAACACTATTCCTCCCACTAATACCTGTGATAAGGAATTATTCCCCCTCCTACGACTACTTTTTTTTACCCCCCCCCCCCCCATTGATCACCAAGCTGGGGGGATTATTACATCCCTCTGAAGCTGGAACATTTTCTACTCTCTCATTCGAGACTGACCCATCTAATATCTGAGGATCAGTAGGCTCTTTATTTAGAGAGTTTGGAAACCCCAGGTTTAGAAGATACAATCCCAATTCCAAAAAAAAATAGGACGCTGTGCAAAATCTACATAAAAACAGAATGCAGTGATTTGCAAATCTCATAATCCATATTTCATTCACAATAGAAAACATATCAAATGTTTAAACTGAGAAAATATACCATAAAAAAAAGGTAATTTTGGAACTGATGGCAACAACACATCTCAAAAGAGTATGGACAGGGCAACAAAAATCTGGCAAGTAAGTGGTACTAACAAGGGAGAGCTGGAAGAACATTTATGTTAGGTTAATTGGCAACAGGTCAGTAACATGAGAGTCAGAGTGCATCTGAAGTAAAGCTGCGCAGAAGTTCACCAATCAGTGAAAAGCTGCATCTAAAAATTGTCAAACAATTTCAGAATAAGGTTCCTCAACTTAAAATTCCAAATACTTTAAATATATCATCATCTACAATACATATTATCATCAAAATATTAAGAGAATCTGGAGAAATCTCTGTGTGCAAGGGACAAGGTCGAAATGCAATATTGGATGCCATAATCTTTGGGCCCTCAGACGGTACTGCATTATTAGAAACAGACATAATTCTGTGATGGAATACTTTGAAAAAACACAGTTCGCAGTGCCATCTAATAACGCAAGGTAAAGCTCTATCATGCCAAGAAGAAGCCATATCTGAACATGATCCAGAAATGCCACCATCTTCTCTGGGCCGAAGCTTATTTAAAACAATCTGTTGCAAAGTAGAAAACTGTTCTATGGTCAGAAAAATCTAATCTGACATTCTTTTTGGCAACCATGGGTGCCGTGTCCTCCAGGCTACAGAGGAGAGGGACCCTCTGGCTTGTTATTAGCGCTCAGTTCAAAAGTCTGAATCTCTAATCGTATGGGGGTGCAATTGTGCGTATGGAATGGGCAGCTTGCACATCTGAAAAGACACCATCAATGCTGAAAGATGCAGTATATTCAAGTTTTAGAGCAGCATATGCTCAGACTAGAATGGGACAACATTCCTCTCCCAAAACTCCAGTAACAGGTTTCCCAGACATTTAGAGTGTTGTTAAAAGAAGAGGGGATGTCACAACGTGGTAAACATGGCTCTGTCCTAAATTTTTTGAAATTGGGGTTGTACTTTGTCAGCTTTTTGTTTCCCTGTTCCCAACGTTTTTAAGACATGTTGCTGCCATCAATTTCAAAATGACCTTATTTTTTTTTTTTAATTGTAGATATGGGTTTATGAGATTTGCAAATCATTGCATTCTGTTTTTATGTATATTTTACACAGCGTCCCAACTTTTTTGGAATTGGGGTTGTACTTGAGTTGCTAAGGCTTCATGCACACTGGAGCTTTTAAAAACACTCTTCTCCTGCTAGGAGAAAAGCAGCTTCAAAAATGCGCCTAGGCTGCGATTTTGTAAACACGCTTAGGGGCATGAAGCGTTTGGGCGTTTATTTTATTGGCCAGAAAATGTGTCTATTCTGCCCACTGAAATAGAAAAGTGCTAAACGTGCCCTACATCTTGTCAGAAACCATGAATCAGACAGAGACAGAAGTACAGTTAACCCCCCTGGCGGTATTCCCGAGTGTGGCTCTGGCTTCCGTTCCCTGCGAGCGTTGTGACGCAGGGGGGTGGAACCAGCGGCGAATTCAAAATGTATAAAGCACAACACACACTGATACATTGTAATCCTATTGGATTACATTACTAAATAAAATAAAATTGACCTTAGTTTGCCCCCCAGTGCTTTATCCAGTGCCCTGCAGTTTTACTGTACTTTCTGTCTGGAAACTGCAGAACGACCATGGCATCCAAAAAGCGCGTCTCTACTTCAAAAGCGGCATATGACCTGCTGGAAAACAGCGACAGTGATATAGAATCGCTTGCAGAATTGAGTGATAGCGATTTGTGGGGAAGTTCGTCATCAGGCACGAAAAGCGATTTCTGCGATGATCCTGCGACTGTGCCCAGTGATGTGCGGACTTGGTGCTCGATTGTCTGCGGTACGGAGCATGTAGCACCCCCAAGATTCCTGTTTACCGGAGCACCCGGTATCAAAGTGGAAGTTGAAGATGACAACCCCTTGGAATACCTCCAACTCTTTTTGACCGATGGGGTTTTAGAAAAAATTGTTACGGAGACAAATCGGTACCAAGAGCAACAAGCTGCTATACCTCAGAGGTTTTCAAGGAGCAGAAAGTGAGAACCAGTGACCAAAGAGGACATCTGGAAGTTTCTGGGCCTAATTATTCTTCAGGGAGTGGTGGGCAAACCCCTGGAGAAGTGGTACAGGACAACCAACAAATTACTAGCCACACCTTTTTTTGGCACGGTCATGTCGGAGTACAAATTTTTTCTGATAATGAAATATCTGCACTTTCAAAATAATGAAGAATTTGATGAGACTTCTCATCCAGCACCAAAGATATGGGAGGTATACCAAATTATTCAGAAAAATTTCCAGCAGACCTATGTACCAGATAGAGACGTCAGTATCGACGAAAGTCTAATGGCCTACAAAGGAAGACTCAGCTGGATACAGTATATCGCGTCTATGAGAGCACGATTTGGCATAAAATCATTTATGCTCTGTGAATCCAGCACTGGTTACATATGGAATTCGGTCCTTTACACTGGGAAAGGAACCTAATTCAAACAAAAGATTCAGTAATTATGGAATGGTAACCGCTTCCGTTCTTACTTTGATTGAGCCATTGCTGAATCAGGGCTACTGTGTAACCACGGACAATTTTTACACTTCTCCAGAACTCCATGGGAGGCATTTACTAAAATGGAGAGTGCAGAATCTGGTGAAGCTCTGCACACAATCCAATCAGCTTCCAGGTTTGATTGTCAAAGCATAATTGGACAAGCTGAAGTTATAAGCTGATTGGCTGCCATGCACAGCTGCACCAGATTCTGGGTGCCCCAGTTTTAGTAAATCTCCCCCTATGAGTTCCTTCTACAGCACAAGACGGATGCATATGGGACTTAGACGGTTAGAGCTAACCGGCGCGACATGCCGCCAACCTTTGGCAATAAAAAGCTCAAGGCAGGAGAAATAGTTGCCTGGCAGAAAGGCAAAATGATGGCACTGAGATGGCGCAACAAAAAAGATGTGTGCCTATTGAGTACCATTCACAACACCTCTACTGTCATGGTACACACAAAAGGTGGAAAAGACATAATGAAACCACAAGTCGTGATGGACTACAAAAAAATCTTCAGGCATATTCTTAAACAGTGCCTATGGAATGCGTTCATTCGTCTAAAAAAAAAGAGTGACAGGCCTGTGGTTTATGCGGACTTTGTTTGGAAAGTTGCCAAACTTATATTTCTCAAGCACCAACCACTGTAAATAGATCTGGACGTCGTGCTGCTGGCGTTGTGAACCCGGAACGCCTGACTGGTCGTCAGTTTGTGGACCACATTCCACAAACGGAAAAGAAGTCAGCACCCACAAGGATGTGTGTAGTTTGCTGCTCTAAGCGTGACGACACACTGGAAGGAAAATCAGAAAAGAAACCAGGTTTTATTGTCCTGACTGTGACGTCGGACTTTGTGCCCGGGACATTTACTGAAGCAATATGACTACTAATTTTGTACTCTTGTTTGGCCAAAAAAAATGTCAGTGCTTTTGAGTATTATTTACTAAAATTTATTGATTAAAAAGTAATATTATTATTATATTATTATTTATAGTTATAAATTATATTATAATTTATGATTTTGTGTTTCAATCTTTATCATACCCAGGATGTCTACTAGACTCTGGTTTGGACAGATTTAAGTTATTCCTAAGAATTACAGGCCTACAATATAAAACGCCAAATTTCCATGCAAAATAATGGTACCGCTTTCAGCACCTAAAATCTGAAATAATCATACCGCCAGGGAGGTTAATCACACTTATTTAATAATAATAAAAAGGTAAACAGAGTAAGCGTAGTCAATACATAGCCAGAGTTCAGTAACCAGATCGGGTAGTCAGCCAATGCCAGTGTCAAAGAGCCAGAGATCAACGTAGTAGTACAGCAAGCAGGATCAGGAGCCAGAAGGGACGTCAGCCGAGCAAGTCTTCAACAGGAACGCAGGAGAAAGTCTCAGAGATGTGACCAAAGGCAGAGATGAAGTGAGGTGGATGGCTTTAAGTAGGCAGAACTGACGAGCAGATCATCAACAGCTGAGTCACTGTGAAGAGAAAGGAGCTGGCAATTAGCCAACAACTGAGCGGCCAGCTCAGAGAATTTTAGGCACATTTACCCATGTTTAGGCGCATCATGCATTTTTTTATGCTCAAAAGCTCATCTCTTGAAAGCGACTTTGATATTTTTGTTTCCTACCTTAAAACTCTTGTAAATGCCTATAGTGTGCAAATGCCTGTAAAAGCAGCACTTTTGAGCTTAAGTGTGCATAATGCCTTATAGTGTAATGCCCCGTACACACGGTCGGACATTGATCGGACATTCCGACAACAAAATCCTAGGATTTTTTCCGACGGATGTTGGCTCAAACTTGTTTTGCATACACACGGTCGCACAAAGTTGTAGGAATTTCCGATCGCCAAGAACGCGGTGACGTCAACCACGTACGACGAGACTAGATAAGGCCAGTTCAGAACCAAGCGCAGCACCCTTTGGGCTCCTTTTGCTAATCTCGTGTTAGTAAAAGTTTGGTGAGAGACGATTCACGCTTTTTCAGACTCGTGGCTTTCAGATCATTTTCTGCTGTTCAGTTTGTGCTTGTGGGTTTGTATCTGCTCTTTAGTGCGTGCAAGCAAGCTACGCGTGACTTTGATTAGTCATTGTGTTCTTGTTCGTTCGTTGCTGTTTTTCAGGTCGCTCTTCACAGGCCTTGCTGTTCTTCAGTGTGTTCTGTTACTTCGTTCTGAGCAGCTGACCGTTTTCTAGCCATGTTGCGTATACGTACTCCTCGTAGAGTTCGTGCTGTGTGGGGGCTTGGTGTTGGGGTCCTGACCTTGACACAGGTCCAGTCCATGAACAGGGTGGGGAGGAGTTCATGGACCAAGAATTGGTTGCTCCAGCGTGACCAGTTCTGTCATATGCCTTTGCTCCGTGAGATCCGTGAGAATAATCCTGATGATTTCAGGAACTTTCTCCGGATGACGGACCCCGTATTTCACCGTTTGTTGACTTTGCTGACCCCCTATATTAGCAGGCAGGACACCTGCATGAGGCAAGCCATCACTGCGGAGCAGAGGCTGGTCGCCACCCTACGGTTCTTGGCGACGGGGAGAAGCCTGCAGGAACTCAAGTTCTCGACAGGCATCTCCCCCCAGGCTCTGGGTATCATTATCCTAGAGACCTGTTCTGCCATCATCCAGGTCCTGCAGAAGGAGTATATTAAGGTAAGATTTTTATCCTTTAACATCACATTTTATTGTATATAATGTTTGATAATATATTGTATTTCTTTCCTCATTCCCTAATTACCATGATTGTAATATGCTGTGAATGTCCCCTTTGTCCTCATGCATGCTGGATTTTTATGTAATTATTTTTTTTGCTCCTTCATACATATTTGCCTTCACTTACCTCCCCAGCATGCTCTCCTCGCCCTATATTCACCTCATGTAGTCACTTAACAATGTATTTTATCAGCTCCATAGTAGTGCTTTACCCCAAACACCCCCTAAAATGTTATTAAAAGTGATTTGTGTTTTAAATTCTGGCAGAGTGCCAGAGGCTTTTTTTGGGGGGGTCCCCAAATCATTTGGAACCCTCCCTCCCCCCAACTGCTAAGTCAGCTGATAACAATTCTCTATCTATCCTCAATCATCTATCTGCTGACTTTGCCAAACCCATACACAGTATACCCACCTCTTTAGTGGTCAGATTTATGGATGAATTCCCCAAAGCATGTAGTGCAAGGGCCTGCCTGAATACTTTCAAATGGTACTGTTTAAAGTTTTTTTATCCTATTATTATCTTGAATGAACCCGGGTCATCACTCTCCAGTCTTCCTTCCACCCCAGCTGAGACTTCTGATGTCCAACCTGGGCCTTCCAGGCAGCAACATGTGGAGGAGCCCAGCTTGAGCCAGGTATAGCATTCTTCTAAATATTTCTGCTTGTCGAATCAATGATGTTAACTAGATGTTAGTTTAGAGTACTAATTTATGATTGTGATTGATGATGCAAAAACTAAAACCATGTCCCTTTTTCATACACAGGGAAGTCTCAGCCAGGAGGTGGCCGGGCCAAGCAGGCTGCCTGATCTCCAGGTCCCTCCCCTACACCCGCAAAGACAAAGTGGCAGGAAGAGGAGTACCCTGGAGGAGGCTGCCATAGGCCTCTTTTGGAAGGCTACAGAGTCCCTGAGAAGCCCCCACACTGTGGAGGAGGACTTTGCTGGCATAACTGCCTGCAAAATGCTGCGGATGGAGGAGGGCCAACGACTACTGTGTGAGTCCTTAATTTTGGAAGCTCTCAATAAGGGGTTGAGGAGCCAAATAACATCTGCTACCCACATTTGTGACCGCACACATGGTCCTCCTCCTCCTCCAGGTCCTACTACTCCTCCTCCTGCCACATCTCCAACAGCAGAGCCACAGCCAGGAAGGAAGCGTGGAAAGAAGACCAGAAAGTGATGACCCTGGGTTCAGTCTGGTCTGGCAAAAGATGCAGTCTCTTGTATGACCACAGCCTGGGGACACAGATGTCATCTGCTGCTTTCCAGATCTCTGGGACTTCTGGACCAGACTGCACTCCCTTAGATAAGTACTCCTCAGGCCACCAATTTTGCTGGTAAACAATTGATGTCTGCCCTGGGGGTCCAAGGCTTCGCCAATTTCTGCTGTTTCTCCAGCGTTGCCTCCCTCTTTGTTTGGTTCTGAGCCCTTAATAAAAGGAATTTTTGTTTCAATTATACTTGCCTATGTGTGTTTTCCTTAAAAAAGGACAGTTTGTTTGTGAGAAGGCAGGTACAATTCAAAAATACAATGTGAAATTAAAACAAGGGACACCAACACCAAGCAACCTTCTTGAGATTAAATAATATAAGATATCAATGGTGTTGTGGTAACTTGACACACAAAAATATTCTGGAGTAAAACTAAAAAGAAGATAAAACAAAGATCAGCCTTGAAAAAAATACAAACCAAAAAAAAAAAAAAAATTCAGCCTCTAAAAAATAAATAAATAAATAAAACAACCCAAAAATAATTTTGTCAGATGGGACAAATCAAAATATATTGAGGGAATCACGATAAATAATAAAGAAAGAAGTTTGTGAGAAGTCTGTGTGAATATGAGCAGCAAAACTACTTCATTCTTCTCACATTATAAAGAAGAAGAGAGTGCGCTGTATTAAACCATTTTTAACATTGCACCGTGACGAAAGTGCTGTATCCATTGCGAATGCTAATTTTACCAGACCGAGCTGTTCCGTCTCGGGAATTTCTTCTGAGCATGCGTGGCACTTTGTGCGTCAGAACAGGCCACACACGGTCGGAATTGACGCGATCGGATTTTGTTGTCGGAAAATTTTATAGCCTGCTCTCAAACTTTGTGTGTCGGAAAATCCGATGGAAAATGTCTTATGGAGCCCACACACGGTCAGAATTTCCGACAACACGCTCCGATCGGACATTTTCCATTGGAAAATCTGACCGTGTGTACGGGGCATAACAGTGCTTCTAAACAAGAGCTACAGTGAGAAACATAAGCCTGCCAGCTAACTCGGGTTTAAGCACTCAAGTGAGCAACTCCTGGTCAGGTATTAAAAAAAAAGTACATAAACAATTTGTAAAAAGTGTAGGTTGGGAATACTCATATCCTAATTGTAATTTTTAAGAGAGACATCATTAAAACAAGTATGGGCACATTTTGGTGAAATTTACCTTTGTAAGATGCACTAATACATTTCTTGTATTTTTCTTTCTTTAGTAAGTGTTGTGGTTTTGTACATAATTTCTTTTAGTTAATTTGTTCAGATATTATTGTAAAAAATAACACCTGTTCATATTTTTGCATTATTTTAATTACATATTAATATCCTGCTTTCTCTTTTTGAACCAGAAAATGAATCTTTAGGTTTTGTAAGTTTTTACTTATGTATGTATATCTACTGCACTATTGTAAAAAGCCTTTTGTTTATAGAATTCACAGCTCAAGTCTTAAGCTGGATACACACTATACATTTTTTTGTAGATTTTTTTCCTTCTGATTTACCAAAATCATATAATATGAGGTCAAACCTTAAAAGTTTCAATTTGTATGCAAAAAGACAGGCCCTTGCACTACATGGTTTTGGTAAATCTAAATGAAATCAAACAAAAGTTGTTTAGTGTGTATAGGGTCTAAGTCGGATGACGAAATTAGGAGTGACTTATTCCTTATCAGATTTCTCAGTCTAAAGTTTCAATGAGACAAAAGGAGATGCAAGGCAGCCAGCCACTTGTGTGTGTATGTGTGTAAAAATACTGTATGTTTGTGTGCTTGTGTGTAATAAATGTACTGAAAGGGTGATATCCTATTTCCAGCAGAATGGTCTGGTTCTGTGGCATCTTTGCTGTAAACAAGCTATTCCTGGTCACCAGTTGGGGGTGCTATTTGAAAACAGTAGACCTGCCCTGCATTTAGCTGAATGATCAGCCCATCATCCTGACGTAGATTGGACAAAAAGGTGTATCCAGAGTCAGGAGGCTGCAGGCATTGTTGCTGAAAAATAGGATTTTTGTACTAACTGTAAAATCAGTTTCTCAGGATCCATTTAAGGGACTAGCTTAATATTAACATGTAGGCATCTTGCACACTGGGCGTTTTTATAGCTGCTGTTTTGGACTTTTTTCTGCTGCCTGTAAACTCCCCAGCATGTTATCCTTTGTGTTCATGCACACATAGGCAGTTATCACCGTATTTGGAATTGTCACTTTCTGGCTGGAAAAAAATCCCGGAACTAGTGGGCTTTAAGAGTTGTTTTTCAGCTGTAAAAATGCTCTAACTCTGGTAAAAACGTAAAAACATCATCACGAGTATAGTTTTGCTAAAAGAAGCTAAAAAATGCTGAAAAATGCTACTGCAAAACTCATTTTACAGCTACAGCTTTCTACAGCTAACGCTACTGGCGTTTTTATAACGTCCAGTCTGCTTGAGGCCAGTGTGCATAAAGTTGGGGGATATACTGTACAACCATCTACAGGAGAAATGGACACTAGGCACATAGAAAACCTAATCTATAACCCCTTCCACCAGACGCCAGCTCAATTTGGCAGTGTGGGCAGGTGTCAAGTCCTGCTGGAAAATGAAATCAGCATCTTTATAAAGCTGGTCAGCAGAGGGAAGCATGAAGTGCTCTAGAATTTCCTGGTAGAGGGCTACACTGCCTTTGGACTTGATAAAAAACAGTGGAGCAACACCAGCAAATGACAGAAAAACAATAACTGTCATGCTAGGTACTCAAAGGCAGGAGCAAAGACACCTATTTGGGGAAATTGGCATGTATTTAACCATAAACAATAGAGATTGTGTTCATAGAGTGGGGTGAGAAATGGTTAACTCCAAGGGACAATTGCCACAGTATAGTCTAGGTATCAGATGTGGGAACAGGGAAAGGGATAAATGAATATAATTATTATATACATAAATTAATAAAATGAGGGAAGAATAAGTCCATATATCCTGGGTGGTGGCCACAGGCGCTAAATGATCAGTAGGCTAACACAGGAAAGGCAGCACGTTGAAGAGCAGAAGACACTCTAGGATATGAGACACAAAAAAACAAAGAGCAGCCCCAATCTAAGTGCAGCACAGCAGTGTTAAAAACATCTTAATTCTCAATTCTCTTAAATCAAAGAGATTCAGGGCAGCATCCATGGAGCGTGGTGTCATTGTATCCTGGTGGCGCTGGTGGTTTCGGGTGTCCCTGGCTGAATGAAGGAGGCGCAGGAGGAAGCTGTCACACAGGGGATGTCTCTGGTCTCTGGGAGGAAGAGGCAGGTTCACTGACTGTGGAAACTTTACTCTGAACCTCATGTAACTTGGATTCTGTGCCTCTCCACTCTTCCTCCAGATTTTGGGACCTTGATTTCCAAACGAAATGCAAAATTTACTTTCTTCCAAAAAGAGGACTTTGGACCACTGAGCAACAGTGCAGTACTTTTTCTCCCTAGTTCAGGTAAGATGCTTCTGACGATGCCTCTGGTTCAGGAGTGGCTTGACACAAAAAAAATACAACAGTTGTAGCCCATGTTCTGGATACGTCTGTGTGTGGTGGCTCTTGAAGCACTGACACCAGCCGTAGTCCAGTCCTTGTGAATCTCCCCCAAATTCTTGAATGGCCTGTGCTTCACAATCCTCTCAAGGCTGAGGTTATCCCTGTTGCTTGTGCACCTTGTTCCTTCCACTCAGCTTACCATTAATATGCTTGGATACAGCACTCTGTGAATAGCCACCTTCTTCAGCAATGACCTTTTGTGACATACCCTCCTTTACAACTGTCAAGTCAGCAGTCTTTCCCATGATTTTGTAACCTACTGAACCAGACTTAGAGGCCATTTAAAGGCTCAGGAAACCTGTACAGGTGTTTTGAGTTAATTAGCTGATTAGAGTGTGACACCATGAGTCTACAATATTGAACTTTTTCACAATATTCAAATGTTCTGAGATACTGAATTATGGGTTTTCGCCGGTGTTAATTTAGTCGACTAAAATGACTAAAACATTTTAGTTGACTAAATGGATAATATTTTAGTCGACTAAAATACAGCTAAAACTAAAACAATTGAGATGACTAAAATGCGACTAAAACTAAAATGGAATTTTAGTCAAAAGACTAAAATGGAACTAAAACTAAAATGCCATTTTAGTCAAAAGACTAAGACTAAAACTGAATTGAAATTTGACTTCAAAATTAACACTGGTCTGTAGTACATGTTCATACCTCAATAACATAAATAATAACATATTAGATTTTTCTCTCCAACTGTATATAATGTCTGAGTGTCTGAGCCCCTAGCGTTTATGCGGGGCTCCATGGGACAGTACAGAGGGCGGTGGTATCTTCCAGTGCTCCCCCCCCCTCTCTGTTTGTTTTAGGTTGCCCCAGGAGATGGCAGAAAGTGGAGCGGGTAGCAACGGTCCCCGGATTGGCTGGATCGGGCGGGATTGAGCCAGGCTGTGTCTATATATAGCTGGCGGCTTTCCCGCTCCGGTCACCACCTTAGGGGACTTTGCTGAAGACAGAACCGCGCTGCTCCCACCCTCCCTCCCTAAATATTATTATTTTGAATCCGTCATGGCATTTTTTAGTGGGGGTTGTCATCCAGTTCAGTTCTGGATGGACTACGTGATATCATTAATAAATTAAATATTTTATGGTATGGAATTTAAGTTAAAAGATTTGGTTATAAATGATTATTGTTCATTGGGTAACCCCTTAATAAATGCCGTGGCCATTATTACCAACATGAAGTTGTGTTGTGTCTATTTATTTATTTATTTATATATATCTTTTAGTCCTTTGTGCTGTCCCATGAGTTTGGAAATTGTAGACAAATGTTAAGTAATGCATTACAATTTAATTACACCCATTAGATTTTAGACGACTAAAATGAGTCTTAGTCGACTAAAATGTACTAGAGATTTTAGTCAACTAAAACGTAGGACATTTTAGTCGACTAAAATTTACTGGAGATTTAGTCAACTAAAACTAAAACAATTACAGAAGACTAAAATGAGACTAAAACTAAAATGCCATTTTAGTCCTAAGACTAAAACTAAATTGAAATTCGCTTCCAAAATTAACACTGGTTTTCGCTAGCTGTAAACCATAATCATCAAAATAAAATAATAAGAAATGCTTGAAATATATCACTCTATGTGTAATGAATCTATATAATATATGAGTTTCACTTTTTGAATCGAATTACTGAAATAAATTAACTTTTTGATGATATTCAAATTTTCTGAGATGCACCTGTACCTCCTCTGGATGAATGAACACATTTGGCACCTTTGGACAGCAGCATTGTCAGTCTGAGGGTAGGGGAGTGTTATGCCGCGTACACACGAGCGGACTTTACGGCAGACTTTGTCCAGCGTACTTTTCGACTGACTTTACGACGGACTTTCCGAATGAACGGACTTGCCTACACACAATCAACCAAAGTCCGACGGATTCGTACGTGACGACGTACGACCGGACTAAAGCAAGGAAGTTCATAGCCAGTAGCCAATAGCTGCCCTGGCGTCGGTTTTTGTCCGTTGGACTAGCATACAGGCGAGCGGACTTTTCGACCGGACTCGAGTCCATCAGACAGATTTGAAACATGTTTCGAATCTAAGTCCGTCAAACTTTTGAGAAAACAAAGTCCGCTGGAGCCCACACACGATTGAATCCGGTACGCCGGACCAAGTATGCCGTAAAGTCCGATCGTGTGTACGCGGCATTAGATGCACTAGCAGATTTAGGCAAATTGAATCCAAACTCCAGCTAATACTTTATAAGCAGTTACAGCAGTTTTTTTCCTTTTGGAATAAAGGTTTTACATAAATAAATATAAGTTGATCATTGTAAGCACCCCTGCTAGTGTCAAATGATTTGTCTCATGTCTGTAACTGATACATTCTGCTGGAGAGCTTGTTCTTTTGAAAAACAGACTAATGCTCTGTACACGTGGTCGGATTTTCTGACAGAAAAAGTGCGATCGGATTGTGTTGTCGAAAATTCTGATCGTGTGTGGGCTCCATCTGACTTTTTCCGTCGGAATTTCCGACATACAAAGTTTGGGAGCAGGCTATAAAATTTTCCGACAACAAAATCCGATCGGTTAAATTCCGACGCACAAAGTGCCACGCATGCTCAGAATAAATTAAAAGACGAAAGCTATTGGCTACTGCCCCGTTTATAGTCCCGACGTACGTGTTTTACGTCACCGCGTTTAGAACGATCGGATTTTCCGACAACTTTGTGTGACCGTGTGTATGCAAGACAAGTTTGAGCCAACATCTATTGGAAAAAATCCATGGATTTTGTTGTCGGAATGTCCGATCAATGTCCGACCGTGTGTACAGGGCATTACTGGCTGGATCACCAGATAAAAATAGAAAGAAAGCATAAAAAAGAAAATCAATGTAGCCATTGCATCTAAGAATTGTTAAGCTGCAATATAACCAACCATAAGGATGACCTGTGACCTTATAGGCACCCTGTATAACTCATATGCATATGTCATTGCGACAACTGTGGGCTGAAAGAACCAAATATACTGTGATGGAGGAATGGTAGTTGGGGTAGAGCTGCCAGGTTATCAGGGAGTCTTTACCCAGAAACTGTCACTTTGTCCCAAATGGCCCAGGTGACAATGTCTCTTTAACAACACTAGTATTATTCTGCAGAGATTTTTTTTAGTCTAAAGTCACTGCAACTACATGTGCTCATGGTATGACAGTGATATAAAAAAATATACAGTAGCACCTTATCTCTGACAACCTAGTAGAAAATACTAGGTTAAAAAATGCCTGTCCAGTGTAGACTAGTGGAAAAAGAGTGCCAGTGGAGAAACTATAGAACTTACAGTAAGGCCTCATGCACACTGGACATTATAAAAAAGCCAGTAGTGTTAGCTATAGAAAGCTGTAGAGTTTTTGCACTAGTGTTTTTCAGCGTTTTTTGGCTGTAGCGTTTTTTAGCAAATCTATACTACCATAAAAGCTTATGGCCCAAAAACATTGATAAATGCAGAATAGCCATGGTTTTTGGCCATTTTAAGCTGTTTTCAGCTTTTATCAGAGTTAGAGCGTTTTTACAGCTGAAAAACTCCTCTCAAAACCCACTAGTTCTGGGGGGTTTTTCCAGCTAGAAAACTCCACTGCCAAAAAACGCTGATAACAGCCTATGTGTGCATGGACACATAGGATAACATGCTGGGGAGTTTATTAGCTGCAGAAAAAAACACCTGAAGCCAAAAACAGCAGCTATAAAAACGTCCAGTGTGCATGAGACCTAAAAAGTATCTGTTTGCTCATACCTGATTACATTATATGCTTTATTGATTTTATTAGTGAAAACCTATTTTTCCTAAAGCAATCAATCAGCCACCAGCTGGTAATTCTTTGGACCAGAGTGGAAATTAAAACAAGAATCAATTTAGCATACACCCTTCTAGTAGAATTGCATACTGCTTGCTCTGAATGTATTTCTATTATGACCTCGAGCTCACACCTGGTTTCTCAGTTGCAGTTGTTTTCTGTCTTCTTGACACTCTTTAGCTGTCATGCAGGGGGGTGAGGATTGAGGACACTTATTATACAATAATTTAAATTAAGGCAGCATGAGAATTAAAAGGGATAGTAGATCTCACACTAGATACATTGTGGTTGCCAACTCACATTATATTATATTTACAATTAATGGAGACAAAATGAGTGCTAGGCATACTGCCAGTTATCATAAGCTGGCAGTGTGCCTAATACTCATCCTTTCTTTAGTGTATAGGAACACTTACTACCAATACAGCACATAAAGGATAGTGCAGAGACCGGGCCAATGTATTGTTCTTATTTTTTTCATTTTGTTTTGTTTCTTCACTTACCATTCAAAATAGAGATGATCAAATGGAGAGGAAGCAATAACTGGTCTCTGATCTCAGAATACAGTGCTGCAGTTAAATATCTGAGAACATCTAGCTCTTAAGTGGGGTCTGCTCAGTGCTAACCGACCTGCCTCTTGACAGTCGGTTACTGCACAATTAAAAATGTATGCTCTGCATATGGATGCAGCCGGCATTTTAACAAAGGAGACCCAAACCACCCAAACCTTCCACTTCAACCAAGGCATGACTAAATATATTACAACATTTTGTTGAAACCCCACAAAGAATGAAAAAGGTGTCAAATGTGTTAGGAACTAAGCATATACCAGTGAAAAACCTAGGCATTTCAGGAGAGAATATGGGATATAGTGTACATATGCATAGGTTAACTTAAAGTGTTACTAAACCTACAACAATAAAATCAGTCTGTATATGCAGTAAAGCATGCTAGGTAAACTTACTGCGAAACCTATGGGGTTATTCCTCCGAATTGTGTAAAAAGGCTGTTTCATCCTGTCTCCCCTTCTTCCAGGGTCCCCAAACCATCTCCGGATAGTACAGAGGCTAGGGGGCAAGCTGCGCATGCTCAGTTTGGTGAGAATTGCAAGATAGTTTTTTTTTTTCCTGTGAGGGTGCATGTGATCAGCACACGGCCAATCAGCACTGCCCAGAGAGAAGGCCAGGGTCCTGCATCCTCATAGGACAATCATGGGAGAATGAAAACTCCCCCTAAAAGCTTTAACCAGACACTGATATAAGTCACAAGAATGCTATAACTGCTGATTAGAGAATGTATTTAGCAGTTTATATTTACTAAAACTATTGCATTTCCATGTTCTGTGTACTGTGGGAGACCGGATAGTGAATGCAGGGTCCTGGGTTTAGTAACACTTTAAATAAAAACACATGTTAAAATAATCACTAGATTCAAAGACAGCAGTGCTTAAAGAGGATTTTCAGTCTGGAAAAAAAAAATGAAAGTCAGCAGCTACAATTATTGTAGCTGCTGACTTTGCATAAACATGCGCCTTCCTGTCCAGGGATGAAGTGCTGTCCTCACCCAGGTCTACGGGTGCCCAGTGCCTCCTTCTTGTATGTGGGATGATGGCTGTGACTTCCTGTGCCTTTACACCCAGCTCCCCATGCTGCACTATGTGAATGGACCTGCAACCTCCTGAAACCTGTGATGTGTCCCAGGAAGTTGCGGGCAGGAGGACAACTTCAACTCCACATACCTAGGTGGTCCAAGTATAAGTGGGATCGAGTACCTGTCAAAATTGGGTACCCGCTCCTAGAAAAAAAAAAAATACTCCAAAAGTGTTAGTGGAAGTTCTGCTTTAAACGCAATCCTCCATCTTCCTGTAAAAGTCAATATTAGTTTGTCCTCTCTTACCTGTTTAGCCTCCCTACTAGGACTGCCTCAATGACCACTTGCACAGCTCAGAAGACATGAATGGTAGAATCTAGCTTATATTTTAGAGAAAAACTCAAGTTTTTCATATAAACTGAGCTGTTATTTGGACATGCGGCGTTCACAAAACGTAAACCTTTGCTTTTGCATTTTTCAACATCTGGTGTCAGATGATCAGGTTAGCAATATGTTAATTTCACATGAAAACATGCCTATTTAGCTTCAAAATATATTTAGGCGCAATTAAAAAAGGAGAATATCCACTGAAAAAAAACACATTTCAAAATGTTTTATACAAACTCATCATAAGAAATTATTTAATAAGACAGAGGCTACATCATCATCCATGCTTTTCACTACAAAATAATGAACAACTAGTATGGTAAATGTTCAAAATGTTTTATATAAAGACTGAAAAGGAGGATAGAGTGCACATATTTGGCTACAATCTTGAATGTCACTTTAGAGTTTGCATTGTTAGGCAGAAGGAAAATGAAGACAGTTTCAGAAATCAGATGTTTCCGTGGAAGATTACTCTGTGATTTGCTTTAATTATTCATGACATCTCACCCTTCCATATTGTAAACTGCTTTAATAGTAGAAGTAGAAAAAAATCTGTCTCCTTGCAAGCTCATTGTTCTCAAGGAGACAAGCTCTTTATAAAGAAAAGTTATTTGTTATTTAAATCATTTTACTGAAGTTGTTTATTTCCCTATTTATGTTTCTAAAAATATACCAACAATTGTAAGACATTTAAGAGACTTTTTTTCTCAGATCACTGCAATCTATATTAAAATTCATGACTAAATAGGCACAGGTGTTGATATAAGCAATGCAGAAATAAAGGGAGCTATTCAATGCATACAGAAGGATAGTTATAGTTAAAATTGCATTTCTGGCAGGAAAGTTTTAATATCCAATAACAAGAATTAAACACTAAAAAGTTTATTTAAAAAATAGCTCAAAAAAGCAAGGGTTATATGCAAAGTGCTATAACCCAAAGTATTCAGTTTGATTTGCATCAGAACAATACTTGCTATTTGGTTGTTAGGAGATGTTGCACCTGCAGACTTCTCTTTTACTTTATATACAAGTTTTTATATATCCTGTTATTGAATTGGATAATATGTGGCGCATTTGTCATAGTGCTAATTCATTTTTGCAACTTGCAAACATGTCCTTTTCACTTTATCAATGCATATTCTTCATTATGCATGCCTATATTTTCACTTATCTTACTGTATTGCTAGAATGAATTTGGCAGGTTGAACTGCTGGAGCTGAAGGACTCTCCTAGCTGCCGGGGGAAGGACTCCTCCAGTGAGAGTGGGGGGAAACAAAGGGAAAGGAAAGACAGATTCTGGTGGTAGGGGACTCAATTCTTAGAAGGACAGAGAAGGTAATCTGTAACAAAGACCTGAAGCGCCGAACTGTATGTTGTCTACCGGGCGCTCGTGTTCGGCACATCACAGATCTGGTGGACAGATTACTGGGAGGGGCTGGGGAAGACTCGGTTGTCATGGTGCGCGTTGGCACCAACGACAAAGTCAGAGACAAATTGAGTGTCCTAAAGAACGATTTTAGGGACTTGGGAGCTAAATTGAGGAAAAGGACCTCCAAGGTACTATTCTCAGGAATACTACCGATACATCAAGCCACACCAAAATAGCAGAGGGAGATTAGGGAAGTAAACAAGTGGCTGAGGAGCTGGTGTAGTAAGGAGGGGTTTGGATTCCTGGAGAACTGGGCCGACTTCTCAGTCGATAACCAGTACTATAGAAGGGGCAGACTGCACCTAAATGAGGAGGGTGCAGATTAGCTGGGAGTAAAGATGGCCAAAAAGTTAGAGGTGGTCTTAAACTAGGCGACGGGGGGAGGGCCCAGAGGTAGAGATAGTCAGCGCGGAACATATTCCAGAGGGTAGTATTGGGGGCATTAGTGGTAGGTTGACTAAAGCACATAAACCCAAGGTAAGTATAGTAACGTAAGTAAGTCCTAGTTATAATGTCGGAACACCCAATAAGAGGATAGTATGCGACCGATCTAAACTACGTGGCATGCATGTTTTTTTGACTACAATAATGTAAGTTATCTTATATATATATATATATATATATATATATATATATATATATTTATATACATATATATATACCGTATATACTCGAGTATAAGTCATTCCGAGTATAAGTCGAGGCCCTAATTTACCACAAAAAAATGGGAAAAACTTATTGACCCGAGTATAAGACGAGGGTGAGAAATGCACAGCTACTGTAAGTGGAAAAGAGGGTCAACAATGCCCATTTGCAGCCTCACTGTGCCCATTTGCATGCCTCACTGTGCCCATTTGCAGCCATAGGTCCCCCGAACTTCAAACTCGGTAGTTAAGTGTTCCTAGATGCCCCCTAGCGGCAGCCAAAATTTGGGGTCTCTGAACCCAGTGTCCCGAAATGACATTGCTACAGATGGACACAATTGACCGAATTTGGGGCCCCGTATCTCAGGGCCACTTAGTGCTAGGAACCCCAAATTTGGTGTGCAAACCCAGTGGAACTAGCACCATAAAATATCCAAAGCTGGGATTTCTAGAACCAAGTGGCCCTGAGATACAGGACCCCAAAAATTGGTTCAGAAAATGTCAAGCACTTTTCTGCAGCAGAGAATGACATTTTCTGAACCTATTTTGGGGCCCCATATCTCGGGGCTACTTAGTGCTAGGAACCCCAGCTTTGGATATGTTATGGTACCAGGTCCACTTGGTTTGTACTACAAATTTGGGGTTCCTGGCTCTAAGTGACCCTGAGATACAGGGCTCCAAATTCGGTTCAGAAAACGTCAAGCACTTTTCTGCAGCAGAGAATGACATTTTCCAAACCGATTTTGGGGCCCCGTATCTCAGGGCCACTTGGTGCTAGGAACCCAAGCTTTGGATATGTTATGGTACCAGGTCCACTTGGTTTGCACACCAAATTTGGGGTTCCTAGCACCAAGTGGCCCTGAGATATGGGGCCCCAAACTCGGTTCAGAAAATGTCAAGCACTTTTCTGCAGCAGAGAATGACATTTTCCGAACCGAATTTGGGGCCCCGTATCTCGGCGCCACTTAGTGCTAGGAACTTCAGCTTTGGATATGTTGTGGTACTAGGTCCACTGGGTTTGCATACAAAATTTGGGGTTTCTAGCATTAAGTGGCCCTGAGATACGGGGCCCCAAAATCGGTTCGGAAAATGAAATTTTTTGCTGCAGAAAAGTGCTTGACTCGAGTATAAGTCGAGGGGGGCACTTTCAGCACAAAAAAAGGTGCTGAAAAATTCGACTTATACTCGAGTATATACATATATATATATACATATATATATATACATATATATATACATATATATATATATATATATATATATATATATATATATATATATATATATATATATATATATATATACATATATATATATATATATATATATATATACATACATATATATATACATATATACAAACTGTTGAATAATACATATACCACCTACTAGAGACAATCATTTTTCTAATGTTGCGCCTGTTCACATAGTCTCAGAGTCCTTCTGTGGACCTGGACCTGTGGCGGTTGGTATGATGGGGTCTAGGGAAGATAAGCAACAAATGTATACAATTTAAGGAATCATTGCATTAACAATATTGTGTATTATAGTTATATGTTAGAAACTGAATTGTGATTCTCTATTCATAGAATATGTCCTAAGCTCCCGAAGAAGCATTTTTGAATATATGTAACATGTAGAGCTGAGCCGAACCACGACACACCGCCTCTTCTAAAATTATGTTACTACATCAAAGTCTTTGAGAGCGACCTTTGGGTTTCTCATTACTAAGCATTCCAATTTTCTATGATACATAGGTATGCTTCAAGGCACAATTGTGGATATTCAATGTTTTTAAAAGTGTTTCATATGTTTCTGTAAATAAATAAATAAATAAATGTATATACTTTTTTATAATTATGTATTAAGTGTTATGCCTATAAAGTCCATCATCCAAAAACTTATTTTCCAAATATAATATATCGGAACGTGGCATATGTCTACTAATTTCTCGTATCCACAGTACCACTCTGTGATGATACGATTCCAATTTATACTATGTAACCTTACAAATTCCATTTCCTTGTAACAGGACATTTTTGACTGTTTCCATAGTCCTTGTCCTGTATCCTCTACCTTTAACAATTATATTGGTATTAAAATAATACTTGAATTAGAACCTAAACTCAAAGGGGGCCTATTAGTTCTGCATGTTGTTAACTACTACTCTGCAGCCCTATTGTCTAATGTCCTCAACCCCAGGCAACTTTTCTTGGGTAAGTTTAAAGGTCCTTGGAACAGCACCCATAGAACTGACACCCTTATAATGCCCCCCTAAAATGCAGGCATTTTGACAATCCTATACCAAAATATTCTCTAAAAAATATATGGAGCAATATCAAGTACACTACTAAACTACTATCCACTACACAAGGCAGAATATTACATATTCCCTCTTTCCTGCCAGGCTGGAGGAACCACACAGATTCAAATCATGGACAATAAGTAGCATGTGACACATTTTTTACCTCATCTCCACAAGTGGAATTGTAAGTTTTGATACTCTACAATCGACCCGTAAACTGTCACTTCAGAAATGTTCAAGTATTTCCACATTAAATACTTTATAATTTTCTCAAACTAGAGCTAGATGTTCACTTAAAACTCATACTGAGTTTCAGCATCTGAGTCTACATAATTTTCAAGCTTGATATCTACCATATACGCTTCTCTGCTAGCAGGTCATTGGCATATACCACTTTCATATATTAGTAAGTAGGAAAAGGATGTAAACAAACAACTAAATACAAATGAGCAGAAACAAACATTGGACATGACCACTCATTGCTCCATAAACGCCTCAGCAGTGGAAGCTAACTATTGTTCCTCTGCTGTTATATGGTACCCCATTTGCTTTTGTGGATGCAATAGATAGGCATACTTAAACATGTCTGGTAGGACTACGCCAAAACAAGATGGCTTGGGGTTAATGTCTATCAACTCCTCTATATGTTTCTGGGAAAAGGATTTAGGAAAAAGTCAAAAGCAAAATGTCAAGGTACAAAACAAATTAAATATTGTTTGCTATCCTCCATGACACAGGGTTTAAATAAAAAATAAATAAATAAATAAAATAAAAAAAATCTGGAAAAATATTACTTCAATTAGATACTTACACCTTATCTTGGGCTTATTGGCCTCCCTGATATATATATTACATGAATTAATACTGTCACTAATGCAGAGCAAAGTCCCACTGCGATCCACTGTTCAGGTGACATAGCCCGAGTCCCGCGCTGCCACGTGATCCTTATCAGCTGGCTGCCTGTTCCTGTTACTGGGGATGTTCTCCCCCCGCTAGCTGTCAGAATTTAAAAAAAACGCTCCCCCTGCCCCCGGCCGCGTCACTCATTCACAGTGTCCTGTGAATGAAAAACGACAAGGTCCGGCAGCCTTTGTGACTGACGGCTTAAAGTCTTTAATGAACTAAAACAATGCTGTGGAGTCAATAGTTAATCCTCTCATCCTGTCAGGTGGTATCTGCTTGCCCGTATGGGATGTACAGGCACACAGATGCACTGGTAGATTTGCTGGAGACCTGCATGGCATCAGCGATCTGCTGATCGCTGGTGCAAAGCTTTATAGGCTCCAAAAATATATATAAATAAATAATAAATGCAAATGTTTTTACCTGCTAAAAAATGTGCATTTATTATTTTTTTTTCTAAAAAGTGAACTTATCCTTTAAGAAGTGATGCTTTTCTAAACAATTAGTCACCTTTTGACATTAGGTTGCCATAGGTGGATTTTTTTTTGTTCGGTCACCGGGTTGAGCGTAACAGATTCTTCCATCCACACAATCCACGAGGTGGATAGAGGAATCCTCCCTGCTTAAACGTATTTAGAAACGATTGTTAGAACGATTTCTGTCGAGTGGGTACATATGGATCGAAATTTGTCCAAACCCTGCTGAACCAGCTGAGTTTTAATCCAACTATGGACAGATTAAGAAATTATATGTAAAGCTGGCCCTACATTAGCAGAATTTTGTTAGAAAATATTCATTCTAGGAACATTTGTTCAATTTACTAATTGTTAGTTTAATCTAATAGCCGTTCATTTTTGTCCACAGTGGCGAGAAAATTTGAAGAAGCAGGATGTAAAATTTTTCTTGAACAAACACATTTCTATCAGTGAATGTGGTTTTCATTTGGCAATGTCCATTCACCTCAAAATTGATTGTCAAAAACAAATGTTTTTTTTAAAGCAGATCTTCCCCCTCCTCCCCTATTTCTTTTTTTTGTAATCCTTGCTTACTGGGTTGCTGGGCCTGCACAATTAAGTTAATCACATGCCCAGCGGATCAAGTGTTGTCCTATAGAATCCTCTTCCCTTTTGACCATGCTTGAGTTCTGCACCGCCATCTACTTGTGTGACATCATCCGGAGGCTGCTAGCTCCTTCAGGTTCAGCCAGTGGGCCTCCCGATGACCCGCCACTAGGCTCCCCTCCCTCTCCCTCCTTTGAATGAATATGCCTCCCAGGAAGCAAAGAGCATAGTGCACATCCTTCGCCTAGGCGAGTGACGTACATGGGGGGGGGGGGGCAGACCAGAAGTATTTTAGCAAGAAAAACCTAATTTGCTTAGCAGGGGGAAGGAGGGAACTTCAGTCAGAGGGTGAAGATCTGCTTTAAAGTGAATGTTTCTTAAAATAACAAACATGGTATACTCACCTGCTCTGTGCAGGACCTCCTCTTCGGGGGTTCCTGGCCAGTGCTCTAGGCTTCTCCTCTTCCCAAGCCTGTGAATCCAGGAAAAGAGAAAAGCAGGTCTGCCTACAGGGAAAACACTGGATCAAGAGTGGTGTCAGGTAAATGTTTGGGGGAGGGAGGTCGGGGAGGGTGATGTAAGACACATGAAGGTTTTTTCTACCTTAAAGCACAGAATGAATTAAGATAAAAAACCTTCTGCCTTGAGAACCACTTTAAGTACTTGTGAACGACAATTATCGAGTCATCAAATATACTGATGAGAATTTTCATACAAATGTTCGGCTTCTTTTGATGGCTTACAAGGCTGAGCGCTGGGGAGCATTTTTATATTCTGATATCTTCTAATTAGAAAACATTCTATAATGAAAGGAAATAAAGTACCCAGCAGAACCTCCCACAAATAAGATCATGAGAACCTGCTGATAGTCCTAAAGGTTGGTAGGACCAAAGCTACAAGAGTACCAACTAAGTATTCACCATCCTTCCCTAGTTTTGTTTGTGTGAATATCAAGGGAACATAAGAATCACACTCAAGCCATGCTGCATTATAAACACCTGAAATATGTTCTTTGTGAATTACCATATACAGCAAAAATCCCCCCCACATGATTAAATAATGTTGAGTAATGCCTTTAGTGAATTGAAAAAAAAAAAGAATGTTAAAGCTTGTCATTGGTCAAATTTTAGAATCATATAATCATTTCCACGTTGAATTTTAATTATTCCTAGCCTACTTTTATTATTCAGAACAATCAAGAAGTGTGTACACTTTGTGAAGAATCCCTTGTATTCTGAGACACATTTTCGCTACGCCCTGTGAAGTCACATTGCTATGTAACACATTTCACAAAGCCTGCTGTCTAAACTACAGGAAGCATAGTCAGTACAATAAACATACCACATCATAGTACCGTGGGATATGTAGTTCTTAGAAATTGGGGATAAACAAAAGAAATGAGTAGGGGAGAAGCTACAAAACAGAACTGTATTTTAAAACATAACTATTGTTTGTATTGCTACTACTATGTTGATGTTATAAAATGAAGTGCATGCTCTGTCTATAGATCTCTTTAAAAATAAGCAACTAATCCACAGGATCAAAAATACCTTGTGTTATTTGCTTTTGTGAATTGAGGCTTATATTTCAAAAATGTATTTAAAAAAAAATCAATGTATAGAGTTTATAGCAAAGGACACTGCGTAAATGTATGAGTTTCAGTTCTGCATTATAAAATAAGCGAACAACAGGCACATTCGAAATACAAATATCAACATAAATATCATTATAAAGAAAAGGAGAAAATGGAACAACATAACTAATTGCTAGTTTTCCAAGATGCTACAATAAAAGAATCAACTTTTTTTTCCAGACAGAGTGTTTAGAAAATAGGGCTTAATTTTAATCAATTCCATATTGTATTTTCAGCTGATTTCCTAAATGTCTGTGCATGACTTTTCTATGCCACAATAATTAAACTGAATTATTTAATAAACATTTTACAACAATTGGCAATGAGAAAACACAGAAGCAGAAGTAAAAGAAGCTTTGTTTTTCTCTACGCAGCGGTAGTTAATTTATCTTTTAATATTATCCCTAATGGCATCTCTGATATATTTTCAGAACATAAGACAGAAAGATGGATTTTTAATGCAGTCCATATTGTTTCAAGACTATAATACAATACTGGTTATTGTGTCATTCATTATTTTCCATTCATCAAAATAGCACAAGTTACCAAACTCAATATATTTAATACAAAGAATGAAATCCTGCAGATTACCTGACCATGCATGTAGAAAGAGGTACTTGTAATAATAAATAAATGTATCCTATTATTCCTTATGCACATGGGCAACATGAATAATAGCTTTTTAACCCAGGGCTCCGATGTCCATCTATGCATGCATAATAATGGATTTTATTTGTGGCTACACCTGAATAGCAGGTGTATGACATCCTCCAATCACAAAGGAGGAAGATGAGTGCTGTCTTGCTGTCTTCATCACTTCAGACCTTAAAGAAGTATTGGCATATTTTTAAATCCTTGTGGAATCACCTAGGGGACCAAGTGTATTGAGCGCTTGGCCCCATTTTGATTCATTCTGTATCTATCTATCTATCTATCTATCTATCTATCTATCTATCTATCTATCTATCTATCTATCTATCTATCTCTCTCCATGCTAGTTGTGTGGTTGACAGCACATCTCCCACTACCACTGTTCTCCGGTCACACTGCTAACAAGGTGACAAATAGTTATTTAGATCTGGGTGACAGGCATGCAGAGGAGAAGGGGCAGTGACAGAGCAGAGTGGCTTCTTCTGTTCTACTCTACTACCATATTCCTTGTACACCAGACAAAATTAGTATGATGGGGGAGTTAGGAATGGTGCCTGCATGAGTGATCTCCAGCTTGATGTGGGACCAACAAATGAAGTACAGTTAATCCAATGGACTAATGTGACATGATGGGAATCTACTCACTGTTTGATACATATTTGTCTTTGCTCCCCCAGGCTGGTCAGTTCCCATTTCTCAGATAGAGAATTGGCATGTGCACTGTCTATGACTTGTTGTGTGAGCCACATCCCCCCTTCGAACTGCAGAGGAAAGAAGACAAGACTGGACTGATAGGACTATGGCCGCATGGAGAGGTCCTACTGCACCTTCAATGTACTTTCAGTCTTTCAGCCTGTGCTGGACATGATTTGTGTTGTGAATGGAAGCGCTCATCACTAGAAGTAGGTGTACGATAGGGACTACCATCATTCACAACACAAGTCCTGAGCTAGCACTCTAATCTCTGCACAGGGCTGAATGCTTCAAAAGCTCACCAATCATGCTCTGCCTTCAGCGTGATCTCCCAAACAGGTCTGATGCTAGTACCACGCTTAAAGTAACTAAGCCTTCTTTTAGTGAGATGTAGCATAGCCTGAAATCCCTCAGTAGGTGTCTAAAGCTGGCCATAGATGGATCCCAAAATTCAGCGGGTTCAGCAGGGACCAGCTGAATTTCCATCTATATACAGTATGACCTTTCCTGCTTGACAGAAGTCAATCTAACAAACAGTACTGTTGGAACATTTTTTACAATCAGCTGGCTGTAGCCAATTGGCTGCAGAGCTGATCAGTGTATTCTGACAGAGGAAGAGTCCTGCTGTTAGAATGCAACAGCATAGGGAGGAGGATTCCTCCATCTACCGTGATTGTGTGGATGAGGGAATCCTGCTGTCCTCGTACACACGATACGAAAATCAGAAGGGAAGCTGTCTGTGGATTTTTGGATCGTTATTACGGTGCTTTCGACAGCCGATTTGACTTTTTCGTCAGACAAAAGCTGGATGTGCAGGCTATAAATTTTTTGGCGGATGTGAACTCAACGATTTTCGGATGGTCAGTAAAGAAATGTCATACAAAAGTCAAAAGTACAAACACGCATTCTCGGAATCAAGGAACGAGCCGGAAGACTTCGGTCTTGTAAACTACCGTTCATAATCTAGAATTAACATTCGTGACGCGGCAATTGATGAAATGTCGAAATGCAGCTCACACTCTCATCTTCTTTAATGGGATAATAATGAAGCTGCTTTGCTGGTGATACTGATGTAGTTATGCCAAACGTATTTTAAAAGGCATTTGTTTTGTACGATCTGAAAATCACGAATCCACGCTCACTAAACTTCTACTAACATGAAATTAGCAGAAGGGGCCCAAAGGGTGGTGCTTAAGAAATTAACTTCTTCTCTATACTCTCATAGTACGTCACTACGTTCGTAGTTAGTATGTTAGACAAAATCCTGCACACGCGCTTTTGACATACAGTGGCTTGCGAAAGTATTCGGCCCCCTTGAACTTTTCAACTTTTTGCCACATTTCAGGCTTCAAACATAAAGATATAAAATTTTAATTTTTTGTGAAGAATCACCAACAAGTGGGACACAATTGTGAAGTGGAACGAAATCTATTGGATATTTTAAACTTTTTTAGCAATTAAAAAACTGAAAAGTGGTGCGTGCAAAATTATTCGGCCCCTTTATTTTCAGTGCAGCAAACTCACTCCAGAAGTTCAGCGAGGATCTCTGAATGATCCAATGTTGTCCTAAATGACTGATGGTGATAAATAGAATCCACCTGTGTGTAATCAAGTCTCTGTATAAATGCACCTGCTCTGTGATAGTCTCAGGGTTCTGTTGAAAGCGCAGAGAGCATCATGAAGACCAAGGAACACACCAGGCAGGTCCGTAATACTGTTGTGGAGAAGTTTAAAGCCAGATTTGGATACAAAAAGATTTCCCAAGCTTTAAACATCCCAAGGAGCACTGTGCAAGCGATCATTTTGAAATGGAAGGAGTATCAGACCACTGCAAATCTACCAAGACCTGGCTGTTCCTCTAAACTTTCAGCTCAATGAGAAGACTGATCAGAGATGCAGCCAAGAGGCCCATGATCACTCTGGATGTACTGCAGAGAACTACAGCTGAGGTGGGAGAGTCTGTCCATAGGACAACAATCAGTCGTACACTGCACAAATCTGGCCTTTATGGAAGAGTGGCAAGAAGAAAGCCATTTCTCAAAGATATCCTTAAAAAGTCTCGTCTAAAGTTTGCCACAAGCCACCTGGGAGACACACCAAACATGTGGAAGAAGGTGCTCTGGTCCGAAGAAACCAAAATCGAACTTTTTGGCCACAATGCAAAACGATATGTTTGGCGTAAAAGCAACACAGCTCATCACACTCAACACACCATCTCCACTGTCAAACATGGTGGTGGCAGCATCATGGTTTGGGCCTGCTTTTCTTCAGCAGGGACAGGGAAGATGGTTAAAATTGAGGGGAAGATGGATGCAGCCAAATACAGGACCATTCTGGATGAAAACCTGTTGGAGTCTGCAAAAGACCTGAAACTGGGACGGAGATTTATCTTCCAACAAGACAATGATCCCAAACATACAGCAAAATCTACAAAGGAATGGTTCACAAATAAACGTATCCAGGTGTTAGAATGGCCAAGTCAAAGTCCAGACCTGAATCCAATCGAGAATCTGTGGAAAGAGCTGAAAACTGCTGTTCACAAACGCTCTCCATCCAACCTCAATGAGCTCGAGCTGTTTTGCAAGGAAGAATGGGCAAGAATTTCATTCTCTCGATGTGCAAAACTGATAGAGACATACCCCAAGCGACTTGCAGCTGTAATCGCAGCAAAAAGTGGCTCTACAAAGTATTAACGCAAGGGGGCCAAATAATTTTGCACGCCCCACTTTTCATTTTTTTATTAGTTAAAAAAGTTTAAAAAATGCAAAAGATTTCGTTCCACTTCACAATTGTGTCCCACTTGTTGGTGATTCTTCACAAAAAATAAAAATTTTATATCTTTATGTTTGAAGCCTGAAATGTGGCAAAAGGTTGAAAAGTTCAAGGGGGCCGAATACTTTCGCAAGCCACTGTAAATCAGATGCTCGGTCATACAACAGTCAAACCGTGTGTACGAGGCCTAAGACTAACGCCTCATACACACGTTTCCGACAACAAAACCGTGGAATTTTGTCTGAAGGGTGTTGGATCAAACTTGTCTTGCAAACACACGGTCA
Organism: Lithobates clamitans; assembly: GCA_037952925.1. Taxonomy (NCBI): domain Eukaryota; kingdom Metazoa; phylum Chordata; class Amphibia; order Anura; family Ranidae; genus Lithobates; species Lithobates clamitans. The sequence goes on from JBBGZY010002614.1 coordinate 760,151, forward strand.
CACAAATGTTGGCCAACAATTACGAACGTAGTGACGTACTACGTGGTTTTTCAGCTCTTTAGCGTCACCCTTTGGGCTCCTTCTGCTAATTTCGTGTTAGTAGAAGTTTGGTGAGTGTTGATTCACGCTTTTCTTTTCGCGTTTTTCATTTAGCGCTTTTCAGTTAGTTTCTGAACGGCCGTTCGTCAACCAGACATGTTGTGGAATCGGAGGAGATAATGTGTTATTTAATATTGGCCTTGGAGTTATTGCTTTGACATTATTTTTTTGGTTGAATAATGATTTGATTTGGTATATTTTCTATATTTTTGGATGCATAGAATGCACTTTTTAGTTAAGTTCTAGCATGTCTAATTTAATTTTTTTTTTTTAATGCACAATAAAAAAAAATTGTGGGGAATAATACTTGGCTATTTGTTTTACTTCAAATGTTTTAATTCAAATGACAGTTTGGGAGTAGGTAGTTACATTTTAAAAAATAGAATGTAAAATTGACAAGGGACACCAACATAGTTGTATCTTTGGTCTTAAAAACTATGGGATAATGGTGTTGTGGTAACTTGCACAAATAAAACTAAGCATTATAATATTATTCTCAATAAAAAAAAAAAGTCTTTGAAAATCAGTTTGCAATAACTCCATCAGTATCACCAGCAAAGCAGCTTCGTTATTATCCCATTAAAGAAGAAGAGAACTGTGCGCTGCATTTGGAGATGTTTATTTTCCATTACAAATGCTAGTTTACAAGACCGACTGCTTCTGCTTCCGAGCATGCGTGTTTGTACTTTGTACTTTTGTCCGACGGACTTGTGTACACATGATCAGAAAGTCAGACAACACACATTTGTTGGTGGAAAATTTGAGAACATGCTAGCCAACATTTGTTGGTGGAAAGTCCGACAACAATTGTCCGATGGAGCACACACGGTCGGATTGTCCGCCAACAAGCTCACATCCAACATTTCCCGTTGGAAAGTCCGATCGTGTGTACGGGGCTTTAGTCCTGATTCGCACCTATGTATTTTTTAGTGCATTTTCAGTTTTTCAGAAACACACTATGGTCCATTTAACATAGTTTTCTGTGGGTCACGTTCACATCTGTGCATTTTATGGAAGGATTTTGGTTCCATAGTGTGAACTAGGCCTCACATTCATTTCACCAGATACTCCCATACAGTTTTGAACATTCTAGTAGCTTTGGAGCTGCTTGGGACTTATTAAGAATAACTTAAAGCGGGAGCAAATGCCCATGCATTATTTGTACCTATAGGTGAACCTATAATAAGCACTTTAATAATTAATAACTTACTGAAGCAAAGGGATTTTTCACTCTATGCAGGGTGTTGCTTTGCTTCTGTCATTACTGTCACATGTCAGTTTCTTAGGCCTCTCTCAGATGTTTAGGGACTTTGATATAATGTAGAAAAGTAGAAAACCTGAAGAGTTAGAGCCCTTTCACACTTATGCCCTTTACACACGGTCGGATTTTCCGACGGAAAATGTGTGATAGGACCTTGTTGTTGGAAATTCCGACCGTGTGTGGGCTCCATCACACATTTTCCATCGAATTTTCCGACACACAAAGTTTGAGATCAGGCTATAAAATTTTCCGACAACAAAATTCGTTGTCGGAATTTCCGATCGTGTGTACACAAATCCGAAGCACAAAGTGCCACGCATACTCAGAATAAATAAAGAGATGAAAGCTATTGGCTACTGCCCCGTTTATAGTCCCGACGTACGTGTTTTACGTCACCGCGTTCAGAAATGATCGGATTTTCCGACAACTTTGTGTGACCGTGTGTATGCAAGACAAGTTTGAGCCAACATCCGTCGGAAAAAATCCTAGGATTTTGTTGTCGGAATGTCCGATCAATGTCCCACCATGTGTACGGGGCATAACAGTGTGGCCGCGTTAGCGGTAAAGCGCCAATAGTTTTAGCGGCACTCTACCGCTTTTTTGGGCGCTAGCGGGGTGCTTTTAATCCCCGCTAGCGGCCGAGGAAAGGGTTAAATGCGCCCGAAAAGCGGCGCTTCAGCAGCGGTGCCCATTCATTTTACTGGGCAGGGGCACTCTAAACCGCTCTAAAGATGCTGCACCGCTCCAGTGTATTGCATGATAAATGTGTAAAGCCTTCCTCAGCTTTTTTTTTTTTTTTTTGTGTTAGATCTTTTATCTGCGCACATAAACCCAAAATCTATTTTTCCTTATGTCTGATATTGTGTTAACAAAAAAACATAGAAGAGCGATAGAAGAAAAAAGACCAAGTAATTCATTAAGTCTGACTATAGATCTATGTTTGTCCCAAGCATGTCTAAAATTCACATACATACATTCACATGATTCATTTCCTCGAAGTCTATTTCAAGGATCAACTACACTTTCAGGAAAGTAATACTTTCTAAGATTAGTTTTGAGCTTTCCTCCTGCTAGTTTGAGGTCATACCCCCATGTTCTTGAACTTAAAGTGGAAGTTCAGTCTGTAAAAAAAATCAGTAGCTGCAGACTTTTAATAAATGGACACTTACTTGTCCAGGGATCCAGCGCCGGGGTAATTCTTCACTAGACTTTGGGTTCAGTTAAAGTTAAAGTTGTAAACTTCATCGATTTGAAAAGACATGCACCTTTTTATAATTTGCTTCATAAAAACAAAAATCGCATTATCTATACCTCAGTGTTTTATCCCCTTCGCGCCGACTTCACACAAATATGCGGCCCCACTGCACTGGGCTTTTTGCTGTGGAGCCGCATATTTGCACACCCAGCACAGAAACCGAGAGCTCACTGTGAGCCCCAGGCCCGGTACTAATGATCAGGACCCGGAACTCGAGATTCCGGGTCACCTGAACGCTGTGATAGCCTCTAATTGGCTATAACAGTGATCAGTAACGAGAACTGTGAAAAATAAAAGTAAAAACATTTCCTGGCTCTGATCTCAGACAGGCTGAGGCAGCAGGAGACACACCCCCTTAACTAATGCTCATCCATGAGTCTCCCCCTAATGTCAGTCAATCCCGGGTAAAGGGGCGTGGCGTCACCATTTTTTTTTGCTAGTGTGGGGAGTGTTTTCATTATCAAAGCGGGGAGGACTGGAGCTGACAGGCTGCTCTTTTCACAGGCAGACTAAGGACAAGTGAGTTGTGCTCTTATGCTGTAATAGATAAACTAATCGATTTTACATTCTGTTTTTTGGGGTTTGCAGCCACTTTAACCTCCCTGGCGGTATGATTATTTCAGATTTTTGATGCTGAAAGCGGTACAATTATTTTGCACGGAAATTTGGGATTTTATATTGTAGGCCTGTAATTCTTAGGAATAACTCACTTATATCTGTTCAAACAGGAGTCTAGTAGACATCCCGGGTATGATAAAGTTTGAAAAATGAAATAAAAAATTATAATATAATAAATAACTATAAATAATTATAAGAAATAATAATATAATAATAAAAAAATTATTCAATAATGTAATCAAATCAAAAACACTGAAATTTGCTCAGTTGCAGAATTGTCGCTGTCATTACTTTTAGTGTTTGATGAGGAATTTTCCCACAAATCATTACCACTCAATTCTGCAAGTGATTTTAATTTATTATCGCTGTTTTGTAGCTGGTCTAAAAGCACTTTTGACGTAAACTGACATTTTTTGGTTGCTATGGACAATCTCCAGTTTCCAGGCAGAAAAAATACTAGTTTTTGTAATATAAAACTGCATGCAGGACACTGGACAAACCACTAGGGACAAAGGGGATGTGTAATTATTTGATACAGTACTGTAATATGTAAGATTACAAATTACTGTATCTATACTGTGTTTTTTACTTTTCGAATTTGGCGCCGAACTCCGTCCCCGTGCGTCGCAACGCTCGCAGGGAACAGAGCTCGGCACTGTGAATCGAGCGAGACACGGCGGCTCGCAGATCATAGGGGGGAGACATCGCAGGATCCAGGGGACAAGGTAAGTATCCTCTACATGGATCCTGTGATGCGATCCCGAGTCTGGCGCAGGGTTACCGCTCTGGGTTCTGAAAATCCACCCCGAGCCAGACTCGGGAATACCGCCAGGATGGGTTAAAGGAGTTGTAAAGGCAGAAGGTTTTTTTTATCTTAACCACTTCAGGCACGGAAGAGGCTGCTCAATGACCAGGCCATTTTTTTGCGATTTGGCACTGTGTCACTTTAACTGACAATTGCGCGGTCGTACAACGTTATACCCAAACAAAATTGATGTTCTTTTTTTACCCACAAATAGTACTTTCTTTTGGTGGTATTTGAACTTTTTTTTGCGCTATAAACAAAAAAAAGAGCGACAATTTTGAAGAAAAAAAACGATATTTTTTACTTTTTGCTATAATAAACATCCCAAATGTTTTTTTTAAAAAAGGTATTTTTTTTCCTCAGTTTAGATACGTATTCTTCTACATATTTTTGGTAAGAACAATTGCAATAAGGGTATATTGATTGGTTTGCGCAAAAGTTATAGCGTCTACAAAATAGGGGATAGATTTATGGCATTTTTATTATTATTTTTTTTTTTTTGGTTGTAATGGCGTTGATCTGCGATTTTTATCGGGACTGCGACATTATGGCTGACACATCGGACACTTTTTTGAAACCATTGACAATGATACAGCGATCAGTGCTATAAAAATGCACTGATTACTGTGTAAATGTCACTGGCAGAGAAGGGGTTACACTAGGGAGCGATCAAGGGGTTAACTGTTTTCCCTGACTGTGTGTTCTAACTGTGGGGGGAGGGGACTGACTATAGGTGATGACAGATCATGGTTCCTAGCTATTAGGAACTCACGATCTGCCTCTCAGCTTACAGAACAGGGATTTGTGTGTTTATACACACACGTCCCTGTTCTGCCTCGCGCGTTACCGCCGGCCACGGCGCTTAAAGGAGCCGACGTATAGCTACGACGATTCGCGGGATCGTGCCGACCTGCCACAGTATAATGACGGCGGCTGGTCGGCAAGTGGTTAACCACTTAAGGACCAGGCCTATTTTTGACAACTGTGGTTTAAAGTTAAAATAATTTTTTTTGCTAGAAAATTACTTAGAACCCCCAAACATTTATATACAAACATATATATATATTTTCAGAAACCCTAGAGAAAAAAATTGCGGTCGTTGCAATACTTTATGTCACACCGTATTTGCGCAGCGGTCTTACAAACGCAATTTAAAAAAAAAAAATACACTTTTTTGAATAAAAAAATAAGAACACAGTAAAGTTAGCCCATTTATTTTCCATATTGTGAAATATGATGTTATGCTGAGTAAATTAATATCCAACATGTCAAGCTTCAAAATTGCGCCCGCTCGCGGAAAGGCGACAATCTTTGGCACTTAAAAATCTCAATAGGCGACGTTTAAAAATTTCTACAGGTTACCAGTGGTGTGGTTACCATGTGTGGTTTGAACACCGTTTTCATATGTGGGCGCGACTTACATATGCGTTCGGTTCTGCGCGTGAGCTCGGAGGGACGGGGCGCTTTCAATTTTGGATCACTTTTATTCCTATTACAAGGAATGTAAATATCCCTTGTAATAGAAAAAAAAAATGACAGGACCCTTTTAACCAGTTCCGGACCAGCCGCCGCAGATACACTGCGGCAGGTTGGCCAGGCTGGGCGAAGCATCGTAGCTATACATTGACTGCGACGATCGGATTAGCTTCAGAACCGATCAGTCTCCAGGCCCAAGCTAATGATTTCTGGCCTGGACCTGGTGATCGGTCCTGGCGAATTAAATCCTTCCCCTGCCTGTGTAAGTGTAAACACAGCAGGGGAAGTGATGTCATCTCTCCTCGTGGAAGTCTTTTCATTCCAGAGAGAGGAGAGAAGACATCTCAGAGTGAGTGCACCAACACTACACTGACACCAGTTCACGTAAGTACACTTGTCACCCCCCTGATGGCCCCCCCAGTTAACCCCTTCACCCCCTGTCACTGTGTCACTCAGTGCAGTGTTCATATTTTTTTTTTATCACTGTACTAGTTTAGTGACAAAAATCAGTGTTAGGGTACTTAGTGGTAGGCCCAGATAGGTCTAGGGACACCCCCTAACCCCCCCCCATAAAGGTTTAACCCCTTGATCACCCTGTCACCAGTGATCACTGTATTAGTGTTACGGGTGATGCTGGTTAGCTAGTAATTTTTTTACAGCGTCAAGGCACCCGCTGTATATTACCTAAATAAAGGTTTAACCCTATGATCACCCGGCGGGTGATATCAGTTAGGTTTTAGTGTCAGATAGGGTCTGTGTCGCCCCAGGCAGCATCAGATTAGTGCCAGTAGCGCTAACACCCACGCACGCACCATACACCTCCCTTAGTAGTACAGTGTCTGAACGGATCGATATCTGATCAGATCTATACTAGCGTCCCCAGTAGTTTAGGGTTCCCAACAACGCAGTGTTAGCGGGATCAGCCCAGATACCTGCCAGCACCTGCGTTTAGCCCCTCCGCCCAGCCTAGCCCACTCAAGTGCAATATCAATCGATCACTGTCACTTACATAATCACTAAACACATAACTGCAGCATTTGCAGAGTCAGGCCTGATCCCTGTGAACGCTAACAGTTTTTTTCTGTAGCGTTTGAAGCAGCCGCTGACAGTCAGGAGCTCTTTTTCCTGTGAGTCTCACTACTGTACCAGTAAATTTAGAGACCAAAACGTAAAATTGAAGGTACAGTTGAAAAGAGGCCTACAGGTTTCTGAGCATGAAAGATAGTGAAGAGGGAGTCACCCATCTGTCAGATTCAGGCTCAGAATACGAACCTGTAGACAGCAGCGGCACCCTGACAGATAGCTCTGACAACGGAGTAGTGGCTCCTGCCAAGGTCAGGCGTACCCGACCCCGTTCTTTTGCTGTCATTGAGGTGCAAGAAACACAGGGCTCTCTTATGGAGTAGAGAGCCAGTACTAGTGCCGCTCATCCTTCTGGCGGACTGGCAAGCACCAGCGGTCTAGTACATCCTGTTCGAACATCCAGCAATGCAGTAACACTTGGTGACGTGGCGAGTCCCATAAGTGCAGTTCAAGCTGGTGAGGTGGCTAGCACTAGTAGTGTCCCGCAGCCACCAAGAAGACAAACACAGGCCCATCAAGCCCATAGTGCCCTTCCTGCTGCATTTGCCAATCCGAATTGGGAGCCCACCACTTCTGCAGCACCCGTACTTCCCCCATTCACTGGACAACCCGGAATATAGGTGGAAACAGTTGATTTTACGTCACTATTGTTATTCGCTGTTTTTCACCGAAGATCTCTATAGATCTATTGTGGACCAAAGCAATTTGTATGCTGGTAAATCCATCGCCACTAATCCCCAGTTGACCCTTGCCAAAGATTGGAAACCTATTACGGTTTCCGAATTTAAGACCTTCCTGAGCCTATCCCTCATCATGAGCATAACTAAAAAGAGTCAGTTGCGGTCATATTGGTCCACTGACCCAATTCACCATATGCCCGTATTCTCTGCCTCCATGATACGAGCAGATCTTGCGGTTCATGCACTTCAATGATAATGAACTCTGTCATATTCATGGTGACCCTGGATTTGATCGGCTCTAAAAAATTTGGCCCCTGGTAAACCACTTCAACCAGCAGTTTGCAGCCTTGTTTACTCCCGATCAAGTTGTCTGCATTAATGAGTCCCTGATTAAGTTTTCTGGCCGCTTGTCTATCAAACAGTATCATCCCAGCAAGCGTACCAGATATGGGGTCAAGATGTTTAAGCTCTGTGACAGGGCAACAGGCTATATATATAGTTTTAGGGTTTACGAGGGAAGAGATAGTCACGTAGAGCCGGAGAACTGCCCAGACTACATAGGGAGCGTTAGTAAGATTGTGTGGGACTTAGTGTCACCCTTATTCGGAAAGGGGTACCACTTGTACGTTGACAATTATTACAAGAATGTGCCACTTTTTAGTCACTAATTTGTTAGCAGTGAAGTGGAGGGATTCACGGAATGTTTTCATTCTGTTCTCCCTTCACGCAGATACGACAGTCCAAATTCCTACGGCGACTGGTGTTGTGGAGAAACCCCTCTGTGTCCACGAATACAACCTTAACATAGGAGGGGTGGAACCTCAACGACCAGTTGTTGACGCCGTACCTAATTGCCCATAAGGCCAGACAATGGTACAAAAAAGTGTCTGTATACTTATTTCAATTGGCTCTGCTGAACGATTTTGTGCTATACAAAGCTTCAGGACAAACTGGATCCTTCCTAAAATTCCAGGAAGAGATCGTCACAGCCCTTCTGTTTCCAGACGGTGCTATGCCCCACCTTCCCAACGCAAATGCAGTGAGCTGGCTGCATGAGAGGCATTTTCCGTATGTCCTCCCTGGTACCCCTGCCCAAAGAACACCCCAAACAAGATGCCGTGTCTGCAGAAAACGCGGATTATTTTTCTTCTCTCTATCTATTGTTCTCCCTCCTATGTTCGCTCTCTACTGTCCGCTCTATTGTTCGCTCACTATTGTTCTATAGTAGACACCCAACCTATTTGCTGAGAGGCATGTTGAGTCCATGGAATATTTTATATTTTGCCACAAGTTGCGGGAAAATTACCAATTTTTTTTTTTTTTGCACAGTCGTCACTTAATGATATATTGCTCAAACATGCCATAGGCATATGTGAAATTACAGCCCAAAATACATTCTGCTGCTTCTCCTGAGTACGCGGATACCACATGTGTGAGACTTTTTGGAAGCCTAGCCATGTACAGGCCCCCGAAAACCAAGCACAGGCCTTCTAATGCCGCGTACACATGATCGGAAATTCGGCCAGCAAAAGACCGATGAGAGCTTTTGGTCGGAAAATGCGACCGTGTGTATGCTCCATCGGACTTTTGCTGGCCGAATTCCAGCCAGGAAAAGATTGGGAGCATGTTCTCAATTTTTTGGTCGGAAAAAGTTCCTATCCGAAAATGCGATCGTCTGTAGCAATTCCGACGCGCAAAATTCTTACGCATGCTCGGAAACAATTCGACGCATGCTCGGAAGCATTGAACTTCATTTTCCCGGCTCGTCGTAGTGTTGTACGTCACCGCGTTCTTCAGCAAACTTTTGTATGACCGTGTGTATGCAAGGCAAGCTTGAGCGGAATCCCATCAGAAAAGCCATCATATCTTTTTCCGATGAGAAGTCCGATCGTGTGTACGCGGCATAAGGGCGTAAAATGGTGATTTCACTTCCTCACTACCTATCACAGTTTCAGAGGCCATGAAATGTCAAGATAGCACAACCCCCCCCCCCTCTCCCCAAATGACCCCATTTTGGAAAGAAGACACTTCAAGCTATTTGCTGAGAGGCATGTTGAGTCCATGGAATATTTGATATTTTGCCACAAGTTTGGGGGAAAAAATAAAATATTCAATGGGCTCAACAAGCCTTTCAGCAATTTCCTTGGGGTGTCTACTTTCCAAAATGGGGTCATTTGGGGGGAGGGGGGGGTTGTACTGCCCTATCATTTTAGCACCTCAAGAAACTAAAAGCTGTGTAAATTCCAGAAAATGTACCCTAGTTTGTAGATGCTATAACTTTTGCGCAAACCAAAAAAAATATACGTATATTGACATTTTTTTTACCAGAGACATGTGGCTGAATACATTTTGGCCTAAATGTATGACTAAAATTGAGTTTGTTTGATTTTTCTTATAACAAAAAGTAGAAAATATCATTTTTTTTCTAAATTTTCGGTCTTTTTCCGTTTATATCGCAAAAAATAAAAATCGTAAAGGCAATCAAATACCATCAAAGAAAGCTCTATTTGTGAGAAAAAAAGGATACAAATTTTGTTTTGGTACAACATTGCATGACCGTGCAATTACCAGTTAAAGCAGTGCAGTGCCAAATGTAAAACGTGCTCCGGTCATTGAGCAGCCTAATCTTCCGGGGCTGAAGTAGTTAATGTGAGATCTGGGGTTAAAAAGACCTCAGATCTTACATTTACACGTAAAAAGCAATAAAAAAAAAGTATTTCTTTTTTATTCAATAAAAAAAAAAATTGTCCCTTTAAGGCCGTTGGGCAGAAGTGATGTTTGAAGTCGCTGCCGTCATCCAATGGCACAGAATCTAGTGGGGGCCATCATTCACTCACTCAACTTAGTGCGAAGCAGGGGAAAGGATTGGATCAACTCCGCCGATACCGACGGCTCCAGTAAGCGGTGGAGACAACCGGGATGCGACAAGGAGGTGGGTGGGCACCTCTCCCACCACCGATAAAAAATTTTTTTTGCTGTGAATCTGCACGGGGGGACCCCTTTTATCATAAAGCAGAACGCCCGCCGTTTCAGAAAATACCAGGGTTATGGCAGCTATCTGCTGCCATAACCCCAGTATTTAACGTCAAAGGACTAACATATATCTACGGCAGGCAGTCTGGAAATGGTTAATGCATTCTTTGCATTAAGATAAAAAAACTTTTGTGTGTAGCAGCCGCACCAGCACCCCCTAATTGCTTACCTGAGCCCAATTTTCTCCAGCGATGCCCACGAATGTCTAAGCCATCCGGGACACGCCTCCTGATTGGCTGAGACACAGCAGCAGTGCGGAGAGGGGGCAGGGCCTGGTTGGGGCTCCGTGTCTGAATGGACACACGGAGCTGTGACTCAGCTAGGGTGCCCCCAAAGGAAGCTGATGACTGTGGGGGAACTCGATAGGAGGGAGGGGACAGGAACAGCAAAGATGGACCCGCGGAGAGGAGGATCCCGCTGCTCTGTGCAAAACCAACTACATAGAGGAGGTAAGTGTGACATGTTTGTTATTTTTTTTTTTTACAATCACTTTAATGGTCCAACCACTATACCTCAAAGTTCTCTTAGAACTCTGGGATGAATATCATCAGGGCCCTTGTTTTATTAAGCTTTAACCAAGCCAATTCCTCTGCTACCTCTGACTCTAGAATTCCTGAAAATGAACATTCATTACTAGAACAGAATGATCCCCCAACTTGTTTTTGTTAGTGCAATTTATTTCTGCATAAAGTTTTCTTAAGTAAATATATTGTTCTGAATTCATTTCAGTTTCTTACCTGGAGATCATTTCATGTTGTAGCCTGACAACATTAAGCCACTGCCTCACAATTCACAGCAGCAATGTCAGCCTTCTGTGAACACACTGGACTGCTTATAAGGTCTATCAAATCCCAACAACCAACTGAAAGAGCACACACAGCAACCTAATAAGTCTGATGCTAACTGAGAGGCAGTGGCTAAAGCCGCGTACACACGAGCGAAATGTCCGACATAAAAAGTCCGACGGAAGCTTTTCATCGGATATTCCGATCGTGTGTATGCCTCATCTGACTTTTTTTTTCGAAAATTCTGATGGACCTAGAAATAGAACACGTTCTAAATATTTCCGACGGAACCAATTCCTATCGGGAAACCCGCTCGTCTGTATGCTTTTCCGACGGACCAAAAACAACGCATGCTCTGAAGCAAGTACGAGACGGAAGCTATTGGCTACTGGCTATTGAACTTCCTTTTTCTAGTCCTGTCATACATGCTGTACGTCACCGCGTTCTGGACGGTCAGACTTTGGTGTGACCGTGTGTAGGCAAGTCTGCTTGAATGAAATTCCGTCAAAGTTCCGTTGGAGAAACCTTCAGAGTTTATTCTGACAAAACCGATCGTGTGTACGTGCCAGCCTGCAACTGGTAGAAACTCCAGGTAAGAAACTGTGTAACAGATTTCCAAAATATTTTGCTTAAAAAGAAACTCTCACATTTTTTTAACCAGTTCAGTTCTTTGTACTACGTATGTCCAAAGAGTGAACCTTTTAATTGCAAGCTGTAGGAGCAGCCATCGGCTTGTGCAGGTTTTGTTTAGCCAGCTTCCGGCTTGAAAGTGATTCGGCAGCTCCATGTCTGCTGATCACAGAGGCAGCACTGCGGTGCCCCCACCCCTCCCATGGTTCCCGAGCTCTCCCACTGTTACAGACGCCCCAAGAACACAACCGCTGGCTAGGGGAGGGAGAGCATTGTGAGACTGAGGCAAATCCATGCCTCGATCTCACATGTAAACAATAAAACTGCACGTAATGTCACTTTTGGTTTCAGATGCACCGTTCCCTGGCCAGTACAGCCAGGAGACACATCTAACCAAGCTGATCTGTGCTTGGACATTGGGGTCTTTTAGACCCCTAATGTTTCCATAAAGTGTACCTGTCACCTGCCCAATGCTGTCACATAGGGGTTTTCTTAACTCCTTGTAATAGCAATCAAGAAAAAAAAAAAAAGAAAATAGATTTTTTTAAATAAAATATATTAAAAGTGAAAAAAAATAGCCATAACCCCCATTGCCTTGCACAGACGCAAACTCAAGCCCAGGGCGTGCGCGCGTATGTAAACCACGGTTGCACCACACGTGTGACAAATTGCCGCAAACGTCAGAGTGAGAACAATAATTCTAGCACAATAGTAATTATAAACTGATGAGTTGTAAAGTGTTTAAAGTGTCGCCTATGATGATTTTTGGGCACCGTTGTTTTTTTGCGATATCACGGGCACATGCAAATTTTAAGACATGGAATGTTTGGTACTGTATCTATTTACTCGATGTAACCTCATCTTTTATATTGTAAGCAAAAAATGAGTATTATATTGTGTGTGTTTGCACTAAAATTAATTTTATTATATTTTTTCCTGAAAATTTGCATTTAATAAAGAGTTGCACAAATATCATGTGACATAAAAATTTGCAACTATCACCTTTTTATTCTACAGGGCCTCTGCTTTCAGAAAATATATAATATTCTTGAGGTTTAAGTAATTTTATTGCCAAAAACTAGGATTTTTCATGTATGCGAAAAATAACTGTACACTCTCTGGATCAAAGTTGCAGCAAAGATTTTTTATTTTTTATTTTATTGGATATGTTTTGTAGCAGAAAGTAAAAAAATATTGTTTTAGCATCTAAAAACTATGGCATATATTTATATTTGTTGGGTTTATTTATTTACTTTTTACTAGTAATGGCAGCGATCGCTGACTTATAGCAGGACTGCAATGTTGCACTGGACAAATCGGACACTGACACTTTTTTGGGGAACCACTAATACTAATACATTGATCAGTGCTAAAAATATGCCCTGTCACTGTACTACTGACACTGGCAGGGAAGGGGTTAACATCAGAGGCAATCAAAGGGTTAAAGGGTTAGCGTTTTGATGTTGCACTGCTGTTTGTGGTTTTTACTTCCTTTTTATTCCCCTGCAAAGTAAAAGCATAATCGCATACTAGCCCATTATGTGCCACTTACAGTGGAACCTCGGATTGCGAGTAACGCGGTTAATGAGCGTTTCGCAATACGAGCACTGTATTTTTAAAAATCGTAACTCGGTTTACGAGTGTTGTCTCGCAAAATGAGCATGATTTAGGCCAAAGCGGTGTGCAGTACTGCGTTTGGCCTTAGGTGGGGGGCGCCGGAGCCGAAAGTCGCTGATCGCAGCCGATCGGCGCCGTTCGGAAATGCACGGAAAGGCCCGAGGACAGCTCGGCTGACCTCGGCAAATCTCGGGAACAAAGTCTTCCCGAGGTTTGCCGAGGTCGACTCGAGCCTTTTCGGCCGTTTCTGAGGCTCTCTGGCGCCACCCCACCTCTGGCCGCATGCAGTATTGCATGCCATTGAAGTCAATGCGGAACAAATTATTTTCGTTTCCATTGACTTCAATGGGGAAACTTGCTTTGATATGCGAGTACTTTGGATTACGAGCATACTCCTGAAACGGATTATTCGAAGCCTGCGATGTCCCCACTGGTAGAAGCATCTTCACCCCTCTTCCTTCCGGGGCCGCGGACTCCGACTGTGTGACTGTCCGGAGTCACATGACGTCACTCCTGCGCATGCACATAGGAGCCAATGGCATGGGCCCTATAGAAATGGCACGATCGTGCTTTTTCTTCAATGTGCATGTGCCGATTAGGTCAGAGCAAGCGTATATGGTAAATATACTGGAAATATCCCCTAAACCTGCATGGTTTAGGAGATATTTCCAGTACCTACAGGTAAGCCTTATTATAGGCTTACCTGTAGGGCAAAGTGGTCTATAAGTGTTTACAACCACTTGCCGCCCGCCCTATTACAAAATGATGGCGGCAAAGTGGTATGATATTCCTGACCAGACGTCATATGATGTGATCAGGATATCGAGCCGCTGCGCGCCCCCGGGGGCACGCATCGTGGCGATCGTTGTTGCGGGGTGTCAGTCTGACACCCTGCAACACCGATCTACGTAAAGAGTCTCTGACGGAGACTCTTTACCACGTGATCAGTCGTGTCCAATCACGGCTGATCACGATGTAAATAGGAAGAGCTGGTGATCGGCTTTTCCTCACTCGCGTCTGACAGACACGAGTAGAGGAGAGCCGATCGGCTGCTCTGCTGACGGGGGGTCTGTGCCGATTGTTTATCAGCACAGCCCCACCTCGGATCCTACCCAGGACCACCAGGGAAGCCACCCAGGACCACCAGGGAAGCCGCCCAGGACGGCCACCACATGGACCACCAGGTATGCCCCCTAGACCACCAGGGAAATACCAATCTGTGCGCAGGCAGCTGCCAATCTGTGCCCAGGCAGCTGCCAATCTGTGCCCACTCCAATGCCTACCACTGCCAATGCCACCAGGGATGCCTATCAGTGCCACATATCAGTGCTGCGTATCAGTGCCCATCAGTGCCATGTATCAGTGCCCATCAGTGCCACATATCAGTGCCGCCTTTCAGTGCCCATCAGTGCCGCCTATCAATGCCCATCAGTGCTGCATATCAGTGCCACCCATCAGTGCCGCCTACCAGTGCCCATCAGTGCCGCATATCAGTGCCCATCGTCAGTGCCCGCTCATTGGTGCCACCTCTTCAGTGCCGCCCTATCAGTGCCTGTCAGTGCCGCCTTATCAGTGCCCATCAGTGAAAGAGAAAACTTACTTATTTACACATTTTTTAACAGAAAAAAAAGCAAAACTTTTATTTTTTTCAAAATTTTCAGTATTTTTTTTACTTGTTTAGCAAAAAATAAAAACCGCAGAGGTGATCAAATACCACCAAAAGAAAGCTCTATTTGTGGGAACAAAATGATAAAAATTTAGTTTGGGCACAATGTAGCATGACCGCTCAATTGTCATTCAAACTGCGACAGCACTGAAAGCTGAAAATTGGTCTGGGCAGGAGGGTGTCTAAGTGCCCGGTATTGAATTGGTTAATTGTGTGCCTAAAATTTGTTTTCTAACTGTGGAGAGGTGCTTTTACTAGTGATCAGCGCTGGTGAGGCTGCATTTGATGGGCGCTGGTGAGGCTGCATTTGATGGGCGCTGGTGAGGCTGCATTTGATGGACGCTGGTGAGGCTGCATTTGATGGACGCTGGTGAGGCTGCATTTGATGGGCACTGGTGAGGCTGCATTTGATGGGCGCTGGTGAGGCTGAATTTGATGGGCACTGGTGAGGCTGCATTGATGGACGCTGGTGAGGCTGCATTTGATGGGCGCTGGTGAGGCTGCATTTGATGGGCGCTGGTGAGGCTGCATTGATGGGCACTGGTGAGGCTGCATTGATGGGCGCTGGTGAGGCTGCATTTGATTGGCGCTGGTGAGGCTGCATTTGATGGACGCTGGTGAGGCTGCATTTGATGGGCACTGGTGAGGCTGCATTTGATGGGCACTGGTGAGGCTGCATTGATGGGCACTGGTGAGGCTGCATTGATGGGCACTGGTGAGGCTGCATTGATGGGCGCTGGTGAGGCTGCATTTGATGAGCACTGATGAGGCTGCATTTGATGGGAGCTTCATTAAAAAAGTGCGGTTTACATGGGCAGGGGAAAGGGGGTGGAGTCAGGGGTGGAGGCAAAATGAGGTTTCGCCTAGGGTGTCAAAGATTCTTGCACCAGCCCTGAATATACG
Organism: Lithobates clamitans; assembly: GCA_037952925.1. NCBI lineage: Eukaryota > Metazoa > Chordata > Amphibia > Anura > Ranidae > Lithobates > Lithobates clamitans. The sequence goes on from JBBGZY010002614.1 coordinate 776,062, forward strand.
TAATCCTGCGCAGCACGACAGCTGTAATTGTGCTATGGGGCGGTTGGCAAGTGGTTAAAGTAGCGCAGTGCTGTATAGCAAAAAATGGCCTGGTCATGAAGGGGGTAAATCTTCGAGGGGGGTCGAGTAGTTAAAGGTTATCCTTAGTTTCGGATAGAGTAGGTCGATTATGCTGCAAAGAGGGCTGTTTGGGACACCATTCCCGAAGAAAAAGTCTCTGACATGTTATAGACCGTGCCTTGCTGCAGTATCATTACTGCATTGTGTTACTACATTACAGCTTCATCTAAAAATCAGTGCTTGTCCACGCTTCTGCCCGATAACAAGCCTCACCTCATGATCTCTTGCCAGAGCTTGTCACAGCTTGTCACGCGCTGTTCGCTCCTGCGCACTGAATAAAGTTATTGAAAGCTGCCTCTTCAAACATGGCGGCCCCCATTGCGCCCTTGGTTTCCCTGCGCTGTTTATGGGCAACTTACCGGGGCTGCCAAAGGCTACGGTACGGTGCCCACCTAAGGAGGCTGCCAGGGTTCTCCGTCCCCTGTCTGCGGAGTCCAGCGGCAGGTTAGTGACGTGCAGAGTGTGCATTCAGCTCCTAAACGAAGAGTTGCCGGCTGCTAGTGTGAATGCAATGAGAAACGCTGCCAAGTCCTGCATGCCTGGCTCAGTCATAGTCTATTGCTACACCGTTTACATTGTATTATTTCCCTCATTAAAGGTTTCATTGGTGGAAAGCACACACAGCCCCTAGTGACCTATGGCTGCAAATTCTCTAAAAAGACCAACTACCTATATTGTATTTCTGTCTATCTGCTGTAAGGGCTTGTTAACACCTACATTGATCATTAAAGAGCGATCTGTGGTGGATCGTTTTTCAGAGATCGGTCCAGGAGTGGCTGCCAGGCTTGCTCCTGAATACCTTGTTTTTCTTTTTTCAGCCAGATCGGCTTTTTGAATGAGAATAGCATGCCACAATCATGAGCCTAGCATTTGACACAGGGTTGTGGCGCAGACACAGTACTGACCGCCTAAACCAGTGATGGTGAACCTCGGCACCCCAGATGTTTTGGAACTACATTTTCTATGATGCTCATGCACTCTGCAGTGTAGGCGAGCATCCTGGGAAGTGTAGTTGAAAAACATCTGGGGTGCCAAGTTTCACTATCACTGGCCTAGACCATCATGGGGGATACATTTTGTCGTGCCGCAAAGCATTTTGAGGATGGAATGTACAACCCATTTGCAGCTTTAGGGGGCAGTAAAAATGCAGTTAAGCACCCTATTTTTGCTGCACCCCTCCACCTGCAATTGTTAATTAAAGTGATTGGAAACAATCACCTTGTATAACAACCCATTCAGTTTAAAATTGAAATGAAAGGCAAACCATTGGTTTATAGATATAAAAAAAAATATAAATACCTTTTTTTTTTTTTTTTTAAATAAGTGATCACATTCCCTCTGTTCTCAGCTGCATAAGAGCTGGAGGGAGGAGAAGCAGCAGCACATTGATCCTCCCAGTAAGGATGGGCTCGGGCGTGTTGCCACACTCCACATGCCGAACCCGCCATGAAGGCAGCATGGCGCTGCGCTAATCACAGGCAGTGAGACATTTCCCGATCTCTGTAGCCGCACATCAGGAAAATGTCTCACTGCCTGTGATTAGCGCAGCGCCATGCCGACTTCATGGCGGGCTCGGCATGTGGAGTGTGGCAACACGCCCGAGCCCATCCTTACTTCCCAGTGAATGGCTGTGCAGCGGGGGAGTGCGTCAGGGAAAGTTTGATCATTGGAGGAGAGCAGCCTGAGTTCCCAGCACAGCTAGAGAACTGACCAAGTTGTGCTCTCCTGCCTAGTGTGGTCAGTTTGTAACAGAAAAGCAGAGGGACTGGTAAGAACACCAGGGATTTCACACAAAGGAAGCAAATGCTGGAATAACAAACACTTTAAGCCTAACACTTAAGGTTCCCTCTGGCTATCTCTGGCTGTTGATTGTACAGTGAAAGAAGTAGCAGATGGGTTATCTCACCTTTCTGTCACTCTTCTCTGACCTTCCATCAGCATATTCCGTGTTAAAGCCACAATGCTACAGCACAAGCGATTGGCTCCTTTTGCTGCTTCTCACTCTCCCAGTATGAGCTTTGCAGTACAAGGACTGCAAGAGGTTGATGCCAACTCATATTCAAGTAAATACTCCGTTTTTTTTCTTTTAATACATCAAAGGGCTCATTTACACAGGTGTAGAGGCCTGTAAAACATAAAGGGTTGTCTGATGTGTCATTTGAGATGCAATGGCTGTACAGAGTCACCCACATCTGAGCTGTTGAGCTGTCTGGATCACTTTTGAAGGAGAAGTCCACCTTTAAAAAATAAAATGCACATTTTTTGCAGGCAAAAAAATATGCATTTACTAATTATTATTTTTTTTTAGGAGCTTGGAAAGCATTGCACCAGCGATCAGCAGATCACCTGCAGACTTTCCGTGTGAGCTGTCTGCCCATACATCATACGGCCAGGAAGTTTTATGCATCCAATTCACATAGCAGGGGATTGTGACCGGCTCTCTATGGAGTCAGTTCACACATCTCCTGAGCGGCTCCGGTATGAATTGCACAGGAGCCCTGTGCGTCGTCTGGTCCATTTCACGTCCGAATTCAGCCAAAAATTCAGGCTGAAGTCGGACCTGAAACGGTGAACGGGGACGCGCCGGACCTCCTGCTGTGAGCCGCTTTGTGCTGCGGTGTGAACCCAGCCTCAATGAACTACCACAGCGCAAGTAGTAGTTCATTGAGAACTACAAGCTGACAGCCGAAAAGGCTGTCGGTAGTTGTAGTTCATTCATTCATTCACAGTACTCTGTGTGACAACAAGGCTATCAGATTCTTTTACATGCTATTACTGCTGGTGGCTATAACTGCCAGCAGTATTCATTCTGTTCTGCCAGCAGGGAAGGCTGCAGGAAAGAAAATCGCATGATCTATAGCTTGCCTTACGGAATCACCAGGTGAAAAAAAATGACACAAGTCAAGCTTGTTTTAAACATTTGAAGTCTAGGACATTTTAAAACAACCTAAGGGCAACAAGGCAGTTAACTACTGACATTGTATAGAATAGGTTGTGAAGGTAATAAGTTTGATAATAAAGATATTAAAAACACTGGGAAACCCAAGGCTGATATATTTATATATCACCAGATTCCAGCATAGCAGAGCCACTATTAAGGCTTCATTCACACTTGTGCGACTCTGAGCGCAACTTTGATGCAACTTTTACACTCTGACCCTCAAGTGACATCAGAGTAGTGCAGGAACTTTTTCAAAGTCACTGCGACTTTAAGTCACGTAGATTTGAACGGGTTCCATTGAAATCAATGGGCTGTGATTTGTCATGCAACCTTATGTGTTCAAAGTCGTATAAATTAAGCCTTAACTGTAGCCCATGCCTACTTTACATCACGCCTATGTGTGTGATTATATATCAGTATTACATTGTATACCCCTGTATGTTGTGATCGTTCAGGTGCTTATCTAATCGTTTTTTTAAGCTATTGATGCTCCCCACCGAAACCACCGCCTGTGGAAGGGAATTTCACATCCTTGCCGCTCTTACAGTAGAGAACCCTCTACACAGTCTAATGTTAACCTCTTTTCTTCTAATCCTAATGAGTGGCCACGTCTTATTAAATTCCCTTCCGCGGAAAAGTTTTATCCCTATTGTGGGGTCACCAGTGTGGTATTTGTAAATCATATCCCCTCTTAAGCATCTCTTCTCTAGAGAGAATAAGTTTAGTGCTCGCAACCTTTCCTCATAACTAATATCCTCCAGACCCTTTATTAGCTTTGTTGCCCTTCTCTGTACTTGCTCTATTTCCAGTACATCCTTCTTGAGGACTGGTGCCCAGAGATGGACTGCATACTCCAGTCGAGGCTGGACCAGAGTCTTGTAGAGTGGGAGAATTATCGTTTTATCTCTGGAGTTGATCCCCTTTTTAATGCATGCCAATATTCTGTTTGCTTTGTTAACAACAGCTTGGCATTCCATGCCATTGCTGAGCCTATCATCTACCAGGTCCTTTTCCATCCTAGATTCCCCCAGAGCTTCTCCCCCCAGTGTATAGATTGCATTCATATTTTTGCCACCCAATGCATTATTTTACATTTTTCCACATTAAACCTCATTTGCCATGTAGTTGCCTACCCCATTAATGTGTTGATATCTTCTTGCAAGGTTTCCACATCCTGCAGAGAAGTTATTGCCCTGCTTAGCTTAGTATCGTCCGCAAATACAGAGATCCCATCATCCAGGTCGTTTATGAACAAAATGAAATAGGATTGGTCCCAGCACAGATCCCTGGGGGACCCCACGTTCCACCCCTGACCAATCCGAGTATTCCCCTTTTATCACCACCCTCTGAACTCACCCTTGTAGCCAGTTTTCAATCCATGTAATCACCCTATGGTCCATGCCAACGGACCTTATTTTGTACAGTAAACGTTTATGGGGAACTGTGTCATATGATTTTACAAAATCCAGATACACCACGTCTACGGCCTTTCTTTATCTAGATGGCAACTCGCCTCCTCATGAAAGGTTAATAGATTAGTTTGGCAAGAATGATTCTTCATGAATCCATGCTGATTACTGCTAATGATACCGCTTTAATTACTAAAATCTTGTATATAGTCCCCTATCATCCCCTCCAAGAGCTTGCATACTATTGATGTTAGGCTAATTAGTCTGTAATTTCCAGGGATTTATTTTGGACCTTTTTTAAATATTGGTGCTACATTGGCTTTTCTCCAATCAGCTGGTGCCATTCCAGTCAGTAGACTCTTATGCCGCGTACACACGGTCGGACTTTTCGTCTACAAAAGTCCAACGGACGCTGACGGACTAAAGCTGGCTGGTAATCCGATCGTGTGTGGGCTTCTTCGGACTTTCAACGTACTTTTTTAGCCTCAAATCCGACGTACTTTAGATTTGAAACATGCTTCAAATCTTTACGTCGTAACTACGACGGACCCCGAAGTCCGCTCGTCTGTATGCTAGTCCTACGGACAAAAAAATGACGCATGCTCATAAGCAAAAACTAAACGGAAGCACTCGGTCTAGTAAAACTAGTGTTCGTATTGTAGGTAGCACATTCATCACGCTGCAAAATCTGTGATCGTTGAATGCAGCGCATTTTATTTCTTCTTTACGAATGCTCTAAAGAACGAAGGTGTTTTGCTGTTCATAATCAGAGTTCTCCCAAACTGATTTCTGAATTCTTTTTCTCTTTGATCTCATGAATGATATAGTATGCTTTTTATAAACAATGTTTCCATACTAATAATACTTTTTCCCTTATTTTTTTTTTTGTTTTTTTAGGTTTGTAAAGTTACCACAAAGAACCCATTATTCTTTTTTTTTTTTTCTAGTGATTATTTTTTAGTTTTTAGATAAAGTTAACCCAAAGCACCGTTTTTGTTTATGTATATTTTTTTATTTTCAAGACTTACCACTTGAACATTATTAACATTAGTAATGTATTTTTGGTGTGTTTTTTTAAAACTCAATGAGATTGTTGTCCCTTGTTAATTTAACATTGTGTGTAAAATCAATGATTTAAAAGGAAACACATAAAGTCTTTTGCTAAACTCAAAAAAGATCCATTTATTCATGGTCAAAATAAAATAAAGAGGAAGTCAACGCTGGAAAAAGTCGGTGTACAAGAAAATTGGGATCTTGAGGAGTCCATATAAGAGGGAGCACAATCTGGTCCAAGAATCCCAGAGATCAACAGCACCAGCAGATGATCTAGATGTCCCCAGACTGTGGTCCTACAACAGCCTGCGTCTTCTGTCAGACCAGACTGAACCCAGGTCATCACTTTCTTCTCTTCCCTGCAGCCTTTCCTCCACGCTGCCCTGCAGCCTTCCCTGCAGCCTTCCCTGCAGCCTTCCCTGTAGCCTTCCCTGTAGCCTTCTTTTGAGGCTGTGGCTCTGGTGTTTCAGTTGTGGCAGGAGGAGGAGGAGGAGGAGGAGGGGGGGGGGCTGCCTCATGTAGTTGGGTGTTTTTGGTTAGCGTGCCCTGCAGCCCCTTATGGATTGTTTCCCCAAATAGGCGCTCACAAATGAGGCGCTGCTCCCAATCCATCTGAAGAAGCCTGCTGGCTAAGTAGCAGCCATAGGCTTCTTCCGCTTCGGGGGGGGCTTGTTAAAAAACGGGTGGCCTGTTGCATGAGGCGCAGGGACGCGTCCTGTGTGACCATCCCCTTCCTGGCCCTTTTTTTGGGAAGGTGGAGGGGAGGCACTTGGGATTGGGTGAGGCTCCTACTGGGCCCAGCCACCTCACTTGGCCCAGCCACCTCACTTGGCCCAGCCACCTCACTTGGCCCAGCCACCTCACTGGGAGCAGCCACCTCCTGCCTGACACTGGGCCCAGCCTCCTCCAGGATGAT